>OX439040.1:51473185-52673185 GCA_949317995.1 Acholoe squamosa
ATATCTATAAGTTGATTTCAAATGAGGAACTGACATGACAGCAGAGTATTCCTTCTTCTTTTTTTTTTTTTTGCCAACAGTAAACTACTTTATAAAGTTTTCTGGTAGATGTGTAACATCAATATAGGTATTGCTCAGCCTGCCACAGAACTGTATCACATTGAAAATGTTTTTCTCTTACCGTGTCTTTTGATTTTTCCCGTGTGCTCTTCATCTGTTCTCGTACTTCCTCCTCGTAATCACCAAGCTCCATATTGTAGAGGCGAGCCAGAGCCTGCGGAACAAGGTCATACAGCATGTTGATCATGATGGAATTTAATATATCTATTTTGTTCTCTTAAAAATTTATAATACCATAAAGCTGTCAGTGAGGTTATTGTTCCTGTGCTGATCTTTTAAAAAAATCAGTATAAATTCCACAATGACTATTGACTAAACAATTTCTACATCCACTCAACATGCTTTCCCTACCTGAGCCTTTGCTTGTGACTTTTTGCCTTCAGTATTGAGTTTCTGGCGTAGACTGCCCATGCGACCAGGTGCTGAATCAGCTTCAAATCCTTCAAAACGGACAGAGCGACGCGCTGCCTGGCAGAGACGTTCTCCATCTACTTCCTCACTGACATCCGCATCACCGCTGTACTCATCACCCCTGACACAAGAAGAAAGCATGCTCACAGACTCTTCATTTGTTCGTAATAAACCATGCTATTGCCATGAGAAATTGTATGCATTAACAACAACCATTTGAGACTGAAATTTAGGCGATAGACTTCTAAGCTATTTTTGAAACCGATAGCAGAAATTGACTTGTGTTCAACAATATCCTGCTTACCTATGGGGACTGCCATCACTCAAGTCAAATGCACTGTCGCTGACAGTTGTTCCATTCTCATCCTCGGTAGTCTCCAGCCGGTCGCGCTTGTCCACAACACCATAATATTTATCAAGGTATTCTGCAAATGTGACTGGCGGTATGTGGCAAGGTGACGCGGAGATGTGTTGGTCTGACGGGGGCGGCTGGAGACTGTGGATGATACCTGGGGTTTCTTCTGTGTGGTATTGCTGCCAAAAGAATAGACAAAAGATATCAATGAACATCATGAACCATGCTGACCATAAAGCAACGTGTAACTTGCATAGAATCTGTAGGTTTAAATCATTAGACAGTTCCACTCAAAAAGGGTTGACATGATGCATTGATAGCGTGAGAGGAAGTCATTTTGCCTTAGTTGCATTTGTGTGCCATTCTTGCGTGGCATGGGTGTATCATTAACATTGGTGTGTCATTTATTGTTTTACTAGAGTGTTTCACAACTTGTGCAACAATCAACGTGATATAATAACATGTACATACTCTGATTTACGTGAAGAGGCCAGGCTTTGGTCTGTTGAGGCACGACTGACGTGGAATGACACCTTCTTGTTGGTTCTGTCTATCCTGTCCCTTCTGGGGGGTGAACAGATGCCCTTTGGTGAGACTGGAGCCTTGGTCTTTGTGGTAGAGGTTGGTGCTGACCTATGTCCAGCTTGGCTAGTTGTTTCCCTCTGAGAAGAACTACTCACGTTCTTGTTGTTTCCGTTCCTGTTCTGCTGTTCCTGGGAAGACCTGTGACAACGAATAACAAGCTGTGTAAAAATCCTCTTACTACTTGGAATACATCATTGATTAACATAATTGTAACACTGATGTTCCGCACACTAATTAATACCACAGTCATCCATGAGACACAGTGATATGGATTTTTAAGATGTTCACAATACTGTTCAAAGCTAAATATTTCTGTGCCATAATCTGTGGGTTTAATCAAAATTTCTTGATCCATCCACTTTACTGACCGTAAATATAAGCGAGAGAATCAGAGATGCCACTCACTGATTGATCACTGAAAATTCGTAAATCATCCTAGTTTTCGGAATTCCCATTAGGAATTCCCTCTGGGAACTAAGGCCAAAAATGGACAATTCCTAAAAAGTTAGGGAAGGTGGCATCTCTGGAGAATGAAGGACCATATTATTACAGTTTATTACCTAAGTGGGCTTGTTCTGGAGGGGCCAGATTGTTTTGGTTTAGTTGAAGTTCTGAGTGGAGAAGTGCGGACAGCGGCACGGGACATGGCCACCGTATCGTGCATCAGATTCTGCAGGTTGTCGTATGAGTGCGCCTTACCACCTAACATTGCTGATCGTCTGAAACAGTGAGACAATATGAACAATTGCACAAAATAGGCTCAAAAGTGTTTCATCAGAGATTTTAAGCATATATCTTGCCTATTTTTTTTTTTTGTAAAATCTATTCGCTTTCAATTCATATGATTTGTCACTTGCACTTTTAATGTGCATATCCTGAAATGTAATAATTTGAACATTATCTACCTGAGCTAAAACCCCGTGCCTGATTAAATGACCTCAATTACTCACCCTGATTCCGATAGACATGAGGTGTAATTCCTATTATCTGTGCGAGCAGAGTGAGGCATTGTAGACACACCTTCTGAAAATATAACAAGTCCACCTTACTGGTACTGGTTTACCTATGCAACAAGAGAGTCCTAATATCTTATCTCAACATGGTTCAGTATTCGTTGCTATGTCACCCCTCCTTGCTCAGGCATGCAATGAGAGCAATAACAAATGTGAATTTGGCAAGTGCTGATGACAATCGAGTTTCATGTGCAGGTGCAAATTTTAAACTCTCTAAACTAATTCAGTGCAGTTTATGTTTATAACTTGAGTCGTGGTGAACAAATAAAAATGTCAAGGCTCTCGTGCAGTAATTTAAATCTCATTGCGATGTGAGGTTCACATGCAGCACACACCTATTTGGTCCGAGCGCCCTTTGGGACGGTTGTAACCACGGGAACCTGAGGTCTCTAGAGGAAGTGAACTGGAGAAATCAGGCAAGTTCACACCTGAAAGGCAACAAGGGTGAACTATCACCACTGGCCCATCAACTATCTATGATACATAGAAACTGCATTTTTTCCCCTTTCTTTTGCACTTTGGCATTTTTTTTTTCAAACCACAGAATAGAGAGCAACAAGTATGGAGTGGTAGACAGCATTTCCTACCATAACTGTTATCTTTCAGTTAAACAAAATTTCCTTTTTAATTTTATTTCCCATTTTGGACATTTCATCACCTATATTACAGGAGTAGTCTTTATATAACTCGTTCCTACCTGCCCTGTCAGCTGGCTTGTCAAAATGGTGATAGAGATGATGTGTGAAAGAGGAGCTGCCGTGGCCATTCAGAGTGCTCGATACCCCGACCACACCACCGCTGCCGATGATGCCATTTGATAACCCACTGCCTACCCTGTGAAGAGCTTCAGTGGAGCGTGGCCGCATTCCAAGTCCAGCGAACTCTGAGGAGGGTGGTATTCCAGACATAGCAGGGTGCTGAGGCAGGGCGACAGAGGAAGCTACACTACTGTCCATATTGGGACTCTATAGTGAAAAAAAAAAATCATTTTCATTGGTATGACGGTACAGAGATGTCACTTTATGTCAAATATAACTTTAATGAGTCGTGCTTTACGTCCAACTAGTAATCTGGTACTTCCTTATATCATGGGCCAAGCACTACATGTGCTATAGTGATTTATCGCAAAACATTGTTATCAAATGCCATGAGCTCAACATTTTACAGATTGGGAGAGAACAACTGCACTAATGATAGCCCAATAAAATAACTTTCTATAAAGATATCACTAAATAAAAAAGAAGACTTACCACAGTTTTGATGGGTGAGGTTGCAACGTTATGCATCCCATTGATCTTTGGAGAGGAGGGACCTTGGCTGACTGAATCGTGGTGTGATATATGGCCTACACTGTCATCCCGTAATCGGCCATCATGTGCTAGTGGTATGCTACTCTCTGTAAATGCTTCTGATGGCCAAAGGAAAGAAGAAAATACAATTTATACTAGAGTACCAAAAAAACAACAAAAAAAACACACACATAATTTCGGGTTTTGCAGTAAACGAGCTGGCATCATTGTAAGTGTTCTGGCATTTGATATGATTCGCATCAGCAGCTGAATTTTCCTAGTGGGCCTCCCAACACATTATCAAATCAGGTTGTTTCTGTTCAAGCAATTTGAAACCCATTTGAATTTTTTTACAGGAGGGGAAGGAGTGATTAAATTAAGCTTATCTTATTTAATCTAAGGAATCAATGACCAGTAGCAGTATCATTGAAAGTGATTATGAAATGACAATCAAAAGTACCTCTAGGTGCTGGGGGTTTGAAGCCTGTAGATATAGGGTCATATGGCACTAGCCGAGACTCAGTCTGACTTGGATATGTAGCTGATGGTCCACGACGTGGGGGTGATCCGCGGGTATAGCGACTATCTCCCAAGGCCACTAAATCTGCAGTGTTATTTCCAGATATGCGGGATATGTCCTCTTGACTTCAATGAAGAAACAGACAATAATATATGAAAAACAATGTGTGAAACAATGATAAATACAAGATAGAAGTGGTACAATATCTGCTATAGCATATCAAAGATTGTAAGTAATATTCAGCTAGGTGTGAATGGAAGAGAAGGTGAGCCAAAAGTCAACTCTCAGACATTACCTTATTCTGCCTAAAGCAATGAGTTCTGCTGTAGAGTTACCAGTCGTTTCCCCGCGGCTTCGGTAACTTGTAACTTGATCTGACCTATAGATACAGACACAGGATAACTTTAACATTGACCCTTTCATACCGAGAATGATGAGTATTTGGTATGTTAATTATTTAGCTGATATTGATCAAAAGAATTAAAGATTGATTCGGCAGACAAATTGTCAGGGTTGCCAGGGAACCAGACTCATCAAAATTCCTGACTTTTTCCTGACCAAATTGAAAATTTCCTGACCCTTTATCAAGCGGCATTTGAGGCATATCACCGTAAATCCTCACATATAGGACCCCCTTACACATAAGACACACCCTGACTTAGGCTAAGGACACACCTGGGCTCAAATCTTGGTCCTTTTAGTAGTGTTCTACAGTGTAAAATCGTCGCATATAAGACACACCCCTACTTGGGCTAAATTCTATAGGACCCAGATGATATAATTCTGGTGTACAAGCTGGATCCTCTAAGCGATGATTTCAGTACTTACATTGAGATTCAACAGTGATGTCAGAGATTCATACTTCATGTTAAGGTCATTTCTTAACCCTTTCAGGGCCGCTGATGCTGTAGTGCTGGTCAGTCTGGTCCCCAGCACTTCATTGGTGCATCATTCAGACCCTACAGAGGTGTATAAATTGACCCTGTCGGGTCTGATGAATGAAGCCCTGGTGAGTCACTCATCAGGGCTGCATTCCTACATCATGACAATGAATGGGCATGATGCATTAATGCATTAGCAGCCCTTAAAAAGTGTAGAAATAAAATGGTGTTGGAATATTGTGCTGATGCATGGGGAAAAAGATTGACACAGCTTTAATATAGGCGAGGATAGACCCCTACTGCACCTTATAGAAACTGCTTTAGAGGTTCACCTTATATGTCAATTTTTAACAATAGAACAGTATAAAAGTGACCAAAATTGCACATCAGATGCCCCTTACAGGATCAGCATGAGTTCGGAGTGCGTCTCATAGTGAGGTACTGTAAATCCTTGCATATAAGGCGCACCCTCGTATAAGCCCAGAGATTGTGGAAAATTCAAAAAAACTGTAATGGCACAAATATTTTTTTCTAATTATTGCATGTTCAAAATCCAAAAAGCTACAGGGTCCTAGGGCCCAAGCACCTCCACCCCCTCACCTTTGACGCTGGAACAATTGGGAAAATATTGGCTTTGTGTCAAACCTAAACCCTACTCCCGCCATCACTGGATCTAGTTCTTGTAGTAGCCATGGCTTATACTAGAGAATTTATGGTATTATGCTTTAATGCTGCATAATGACACATGTAAACTCCAGAGAAGAAAAAGCAAGCCCCGAAAGATAAAATATAAAATATCCGAGATGGTGTCCCTGTCCCTTCTCTGGGGTAGTAATTGAGATGGTTCTAATAGGAGAGACACCTGAAAAAGACTAAGACCCACCCCCCCCCCCTTTATTAATGTTGACTCAATTCCTTATTGGCTCTGTACAAATCACAAGGATTTAGCCTTCAAATATCCAAGATTTTGGATATAGTTATCTTCAAGAATCCCATGCCTCAGGCCCAAAAAAATTTGTTGCAGGTAACCCGACCCTACCTAGCAAAACAGGGCCAACCCTAACTTTTTTTCTTCATTTTTGAAAAAAAATATAGGTTTTTGGGCCAAGTCTTATACATGGGGTATTACAGTAGTTTTGTAAGGGCATTTTCACACTGAGAATAGGGAGGTCTGGGGTATCTCCCCCAAGAAAATTTTGAAGGTCTAGAAGCCCAATGGTCCATTCTGGTGAGACAAGCTGCTATCTTCATATCAAATTTTTACTTATAATTACATGAAATGTATAATCTAAATCTCCTTGTTCTAATGATAAGGATGATCCTGGCAGATCTTTCAAAGACTGAGAAAACTGAAAAAAACCTGCAGTCCAGACTTTTGCCAAAAAATTACCCTAGGTTTGTCCACAGAAATAGTCACTATAGTGAGTACTTCCTTGGTTTGACCTAAAATTCCTGACTTTTCACAAAAACTTATTTTTCCTGATTTTTCATCAACTTTTCATGTTAAATCCTGACTTTTTCCTGACCCTGAAAAAAAGACTCTGAGCAGTGGATTCTTACATGGTTCCCAAAACAAACTCGGTTTGAAATTTTCTGACTTTCCCTCACAAAAATGACGATTTTCCCTGACCAAATTATAAGGTCGCAGACTATGTCTTGCCAGCGTTAAACCTTTAATCTATACCTACAGGGATGAAAGTCATGGAGCACGAAAATCCCTGAAATGGTCCAATATTCGCCCAAAGATACATGGGTTTCTATATGGATGTATAGGGCCCTGGAACTTCAAAATCCCTGAAATCTGGGAATTCCCTGAAGACTTTCATCCCTGTACCTAACACCACTTTAACTTATTGATTGTAAACCAAAACCTAACTTTCAAAAAAGAAATAGTGTCCTTCCTGGAAATAATTCTTCAATGCCCATGCAGAGACTTGTCTCAAATTGAATTTAAGTGAAACATTTTGGCAGATTTTCCCTGACTTTCCCGGACTCACGGCAAAATTTGATGGTTATTCCCTGACTTTTCCTAACCACTTTATTTTCCCTGACCTGTGGAAACCCTCTTCTTATCAAAGTGTTCTGGACCAATACAAATGCATACCACAATTTGTCATTTTGATTAGCGTGGTAAAGCACACTATTAATTTAAGGCCATTTAAAATCAATTATCAGCTTTGCAGATACCGCCCGCATCCTTTGAAAATAGCCGCATGGCCCTGTAATTCATTATTTTACAAAAATATACACTAAAATCCCCTCATCCCTTATAAAATTATGAAAAAAATATCTGGAAATTCCGCTCCTATTTAGGGGGCCATATTAGAACTTCTATATTGCCAATTTCCAAAAACTTTGCACCTATAGAATCGTCAGAATGTGGCTTTTCAGAACTTGCAAGGACTTGAAAATCCTCCACTTGGTGTGATTAATATTGAAGTATATCTAAACATTGGAAAATATATTCTAGAAATAGACGACTATAATGTCATATTGGATGCAGGTCTTGCATGAGCATAGGATTAATACAACCTGATGAGATAAACCACTTATGCACCTTCTGTACATAAATAAGCCTTTCAATTGTAATGCGATTTAATATGACTTACAAAGAAAAAGAAAATTTTACCTCCCTCATCCCTAGAGTGAAGGAAGAAAATAAAAATTAGCCTCCTGCATGGCCCAGAAAATGAATACAAAATAAAAAGAAAAACCTCCCTCCCTCACCAATTTTTTTCAAAAAGTATCCGCAAAGCTGATAATCAATTTTAAGCGACCTAAGTCATACTCTTTTTGGTATTATGCCCCTGTCCAGAATAGCAGTGTACAGATTTAAGACTTACACCCATCTTTAAGTTCTTATCGATACTTAGGTAGGGTAGTAACCGGCTGTAACTCAACACCTACCTGGAAGTACCATTTACTCCCTCTTGGGCACTATGTCGACTTATGTCACTAATATTGCACTTTTTATTTAGTTCTCTCTCCAGGACCTCATCGATGTACTCCCCTGTTATGAGGTCAGGGTCATTTATCATCTCTCTGGTTTCATCTATGACAAAGAGAATATGCACAGTATGTTAGATAAATTGATGAACCCAAGCGAAGGTAGGGCACATGTGTGTCCTACCACCAAAAGAATACATGATTTCTGTAATACTATCACCGGTAGAAACGATGAATGAATGAGTGGTACACTTTATGGTTGTATTTTGAAAAGCTCAAATGGTTCAGGTACTTAGAAACTTCATCTCAATAAAGACGAATTCCACATGATTACTTATGTTCCACAGACAGGAGAGAACGTACAGGCCTTATATCTAGCATAATACTTTCATTTTAAAACTTCTTTCAGACTTTGTAATTATGCATCTTACTTTCCACTTTTTTTTTCTTTTTCAAACCTTTATAATGTCTTTTAATGTTAATACTGTTCTGTCTTTTGGTCTTGTTTTCAAATGAGGTTAGCATCCAAGCAAGAAAGAAATTTTTTTTTAATATATTCTAATTTAGGCTGTCCATATGTGGTGAACAGTACTGTAAGTGTTGACTTACCGGTACTTAGGCTGGATCCATCGCTACCGATATCATCGATGATGTATTCAAGCAGACCGATGATAACCTCCACCAGGTTACCTATAGCCTGCTTATTGCCAGACACCACATCCTCTCCAGTAATGTGCGAGAGGGAAATATGTAGGATGTCTAATGACAGAGTGTCGATCACAGCTTGTACGTTATGTATCTCATCCTCTTTACTACGACTAGGTCGAACCAAATCTGTCAGATAAGCAATCTTTGGTTATCAGTGACAAACTAGTTAAACATTTTTTTTCAGTTCACTCTGTAGCAAAAGACAAGGCTATATACACCACAATAAGTGTGGTAATTGTGCTTAAGGCCCTTTGAGGGCAATGAAATTTGATAAGGAAATACCTAACTATATTGCATATATGTGGATCAACATGGTAAAAGGTATGCCCGCGCACCCCCTCATGGGTGTACCTTTTATCGTGTTGACCCACATATACATTTGATGTCGATTCCACATCTAATCTCTCTAGGTATGATTTATCTCTCACCTCTCAGTGGTTCCCCGGTAAGGCCTTCGAAGAGTAAGACAAAGATGTGTGCGTTGATGTCGCTCCAGTTTGTAACACGGTCAGCCACATGGAGCTGCTCCAGCATGCTGTTGGTGATGCTCACAAGGACTGTATTAGGGAGAGAGGTAAGCACAGGGATGTAAGTCAATGTGTGTGAACAATTCTCTACTTACCCATAGAACTTTTGAATTCATTGAAAATGAATGAAAAGAGAAGAAATCTTTTAATCTATATTTCCGGTAAAACCTATGCTATCAGTAACTCTTATGATATTTACTTCATGTAGATGATGATGAAAAGTGTACACTTAAAGTTCTGCTCTAGGATTTTTGGAAAGGTGTATTCATTGTATACCGTAGTGATAAATCTAAGGATGGTGTTTACAAAATTATCAAATAGACATCAAATTAAATAAACACTGCTTACATTTATCATCCATATAGCGGCTGTCCGGGACTGCCATACTGAAGACACGTAATAGGCAGCCAAGCTACCCTTCAGATGCTTGGGAGGCCTAGGCAACAGATGTGTTCTACAATGAAAAGGGGTACAAAGATAAGAACCAATTACATTTGCTGTCAACATCTTAAATAAACATGATATTTTTGTATCGTATTCCACTCAGCTGTATAAGTATCCCACTAGCTCTAGGTCGGTATATACCACTATGGCTATGCAGTGTAAGTTCTATGGTTGTACATGGTTTGGCCTACATATACTGGTAGCCTCTGCAGTACCCGTTTATTTTTGCGGTTTTGCTAGTAGCTGGAGTGGTCATTATACCAAGGGGGGTGTTGAGTTTTTGCACGGATGAGTGGAAATTTATTACCCCCCTCTACTATGGCCTATCGATGGCAGTCAAAAATTGTTGTGCCCCCACACCCCCCCCCTCCCGCATGCCGCAGGCGTGGAAAATCTTCGCATCCCGCTTTGATCTAGCGATGTAGAGTGCAGGCTTTTTCGCTACCGGTAGTTAGAGGCCATTTTTTTTACTATTAAACCCTCCCCCCTCTTCAAGAGGGTCAAAAGTTTTTACGCCCCCCGCCCCCCATCAGCCTCAGGAGGGGTCAAAAGTTTTTACGCCCCTCCCCCCTCAGGCTCAAACCCACCACCCCACCCCCTGTGAGGCTGTAATTCGTTCAGACGAGTTATTGACGGAAATCTAGAGGGCGCTGTGACGCTGCCATTCTCGTGGGGGATAGATAACATTGTCGAGGTTGGCTGGGAGGAGAAAATTCTGCGTTCTATGATAGCTAGCCTCGTACGAGACAAACTATTGCAGATGAATCGAGAAATATAGTCCTCTGTTCCTATCCTTTGCAAAATAATTCTGAAAAACCAATTAATTTTGGCTGTAATCCAAATTGTTTTTACCATGAAGAGCACAAAAGCATTGTAATATTTCCCCCACGAAAATAGTGGACGTCTCTATGACGTCACACATCGCCTGTGACATCTCCGTAACTATTTAAAACAGCGCAGTGTGCCAGTGTAGGGTTGCAACAGGTACCATCGATGGTTTGCCGTTTGCAAGAATAGGCTAATGACCACCCCCTAGCCTGGCCTAGGCTACAGTCCTAGTAGTAGTACTAGGGCCTAGGCTACTTTACTTTAGACTGTATAACTATAAGTAACTTGTAACTCTAGCGCTAGGTATTCAAAATTCAAAGACCGAAAGAGCCAGGAACTGAACTTCTGAAGCTCCCCCTGTCCACTATGTCTATGACAAGCCACCTTTGGCTTGGAAAGTTGAGGGAATGTAACGAACCGGGTTAACAAATAACTCAGAAAGGTCAGGCACTGTTGGACTCCTTGGAGTACTGTGATTGTGACTGAGCCGCTGAGCGGGCAGGCAACGAACATGTTCTGACACAACCCTCGAATGCCGAATTTGACAACCGTCTACCACTGCACAAATCAATTTCGGGCAGACTGTTCTTTAGCTACGAATAAAGAATGGAAGAGAGAGAAGTTTTATTGAATAGGCTATATATATTTACCTCCGTGAGCATCCAGTAATTTGGCAAAACTGCACATAAACTGTCCAAAGACTGCCGATTCCTATGCCATGGATTCCGTGAACACTTTCAAAACTGCCCCGCTTACAGCCTTGTAAGGTGGGGCCAGCTTGCAGTTAGAAGATTATGGAGGCATATCGCCAATTTGATAAATGAGAAAATAGTGACATTTATTTTACCCACAGCTGTTCCATTCTAACATTAGTATTTCAATATAACTCTAAAATATATTTGAAATAAATATGTTAATATCTCATGTACAAAATTACGGAAATATTCATCATATATGATATTACTAAACGATTAAGTGTAGTTATCATTGTGCCGCCTAATAGATGTAAACAAACCCCCGGGAAAATATCTTTGCTTTCGTGGTGCTGCTGCCTCCAAAGACAGAGGTTCTTTGTCGCTCGTGCATCAATATACAATATATACGGTAAATTTTCCAAGACAAGGACTGTGTTCCCACTTGTGCAGTTGTATACTTGTAAGATAACAAATTCATTGTATCTGTTTGGTAATAACGTCTGAATGTGTATTCCCACTGTCCGTCACTTACCCAGCAAATCCTAGTGAACATGAGTCATGCTGGGTGAGGAATGTGTGACTACATTGAGTGATAACGAAAAATGTCATTTTGTGTGATACAATGTCAACTCTCACTCAGCTTGACAAACCTTCACTTGCTTCAGTAAGACCTGAGAGAGCATGCGTTAACATGTGTCAATACCTTGTCAACTCTCACACAGCTTCACATGTCTTCACTCATTTCCATAAAGTCTTAAAGATGTGAGGGGAACTGGGTGAGCAAATGTCAACATGTGTCAATACTTGTCAACTCTCACCCAACCTCACATGTCTTCACTCATTTCCATAAGGATGTGATGGGAACTGGGTGAGCATTCGTCAATACTTATCAACTCTCAGGCAGGTTCACATGTCTTCACTTACCCAGCTAACTGGGCCCTAGATATGTTCATTCAGAGGCCCAGCAATTGATGTCCACTGAAACCAAGTCCCATGGGTTTGAGGGCAGTTTGTGGCCAAATGATGCCTGTGTGCATTAATTAAAGTAGTCCCCTGTCTTGTTTTGACCTTTATGAAGCTGTCCTACTTACTGTGATAATTTATAATTGTCAATATATCCTCCCTGTGTGTTGGAATTGATCACACATGTCTCAAATGTCAACAAAACATCTCATCCAACAATTTGGGCTTGAACTTCCTGTCCCTAGATGGTCCCTAGGTGGCAGGCCTTTACAGTTCATATTTTACTCACCAGAGGGACCTTGTGTCCCTCCCACCTGTACCACCACAAAGACAACAGTCAGACCGACCAGGAACCAGCACTTGCCACCTTGCCCAACATGTCTGACTGAGTTCTAGATATCAGATTACAAAAAAACAAAGGCATGGATATGATTTCACATTTCAAAACAATACACAACAAGTAGGTAGGTCCTAGAGTTAAGATATCAAAGACCAACCCCACATAAGACTAGAGACCAAGTTTTCATTGGGGGCTTGGGAAACTACTCTGAAAGTTCCACCACCACAACACCAGTGCCACCGCTTACCATCGCTCCTTAAGCGATGGTTCCATCTAGTCTTCACTTACCGGTACTTTAATAAAGATGTGAAGGGACCAGGGTGAGCACATGTCAACATGTGTCAATACTTGTCAACTCTCACCTAGCATGACATTTCTTCACCAAGCCTTCAACAATAAGAGACTATGGAAACTGTATGGATTCTCATGGCTTGTACTTTGCAGAGTGGGCCTATTGAGTAAATGTCAATATGAGAATTTATGTTTCACAGAGCAAGTTCCTTTCTTACATGGCATGAAATACATATGAATCAGGAACATAATGATAGCCAAGTATATGTGATTTAGTGCATACATTAGACATAATAGCTCATTTGTTTTGTCTATGGGACATAGCACTGAATTGAAATTGCATATGTTTTACATGATATCTAAGTATCTGTTTGTCCTGGTTTGATGGGATATGAAGGTTTAATGTCTACTGATCAGCTAGGTCACAGCTGATTAGAGCAAATATACAGGAACTCTTCATAGGCTGGTTAAAAAACTCTGTATTGAGTGATAATAGGGGCAGATACTTTGTCCAACATTAGCATGACAGACTGTGTGAGGAGATGTGAGCATGCATCAAGACTGCCCAACTCTCACCCACCATGACAGAACTTCACGCACAATGACACATTATGTACTATTCTGTGTTTTGATTGGTCCATTTCAAATTTCACTCCCATTCCTTTGTTCTCCTCCTGCTTTCAAAACAGTCAGGCAGAGGCAGCCATGGAGAACAGATCTTGTGGTAGGTGGTCACACAGTTCTAGATTGATTTGACTTGAAATCCTATGTGATAAGCATTTATAGAGTAACACATTGATATTATCTACAATCCCTGAACATCTATCTTGTTGCTGAATTCAGCTATTTGTCTCAACACCCCAAATTAATGTAGAACTTTCTATGTGAGCGAAGCTCAGGGAAATTCTGGGGGATTCAGGCTGCCATATGAGAGTGGTCATTGTTTATCAACTTGGATGTGAGTGGGTGGTCAAAATTAGATTGCTGCTGTTTGTTTATGACCATTTCTTATCATTTCAACAGGCATTCTCAAGACTGATACAAGGATAATTCAACTCACACAGCTGACAGAATATCTATCCATTTTCAAGCAAAGTGGGCAACACATGATATGCAGAGGAGAGATATCTTCAATGGGAACCAGCATGAACAGCTGAATTGATGTTAATAAAGTTATGAAATAGAAATCCACAACCACCTGCAACCCCCCCCCCCCGCCTATCCCCCACCCACAAATTAGTCTGTGCGTCAATATATGTGATACTGTGTCATGACCCATGTGTCAGTGTGTGTGATAATGTGTGATGACACATGATGACATCATGTGTCATTGTTGGTGAAGGTTCACGCATGTTGACTCAACTTCACAAATTGGGTTGGGATGTTCATGCATGCGTCACATCTTGTCATGGTCCGTGATCACCCACGTCTCAAGTCCTAAGAGTGCATGGGGTGAGGTGGGCGCAGCATGACAAAAGTTGACACAGATTTGCTGGGTAGGGAGTGATCATTTTTTAACAACAGGGGAGGCTGGTGGGTTTGAGGGGGGGTCAGAATTTTTTCAACCCCTTGACCAGGGGGGGTCAGAATTTTTTCAAGACCTCTGATGGGGGGGTCAAAATAATTTCACCTGTTTTCAGTGGAAAACCCTGCACATTACTATAGGCTAAAAGGGGACGTTCGCGCGCGATTTTTGTCCCTAATGGGGGGGGCAAAAAATTTTCCCCCCTAGAGAGGGGGGGTCGAGATTTTTTTCGCGCATCCGGGTGCAAACCCACCAGCCCCCCCCTCTCTGTTGTTAAAAAATGATCACTCCCTTAGGCCTGTTTGGCATACAAGTACACTGTATCGTAGGCCTGGTTTCCCCATACAGCTATGAGTCAGAATGCCTACCTTTACCACTTCACAGTCTCCAAACTCTGGGATGGTACCACCAAATGTTATATACTTTGCTTAAATTACTTCCTAAAACACTTCTCTGCAAGCCTACCTTGTTGTCAGCATGTGTTATTAATCCCTTTCAATCCTTTTTGGACAGTTATTGTCAGAATGGTTTTCAAACTTTGTTGTAGGAATGGCCATCAGAGGAAGTACTGCTCTGCCCATGTGCAAAGGGAAGTTTTGCTTTTGGGGAGTTGTGCCTGGGGAGTGAGAAAGCACATGGCAATGTTTACATCCTGACCAAGGTCACACATGGCCCAGGTGACATGGCCATGGGTCAGTGTTGGCAACTCTCCTAACACAGTAGTTAACCCTTGCCAGTTACCAGCTTAGGGACTTACCCTTGCCCATGCTCACTGAGGTACTTCCAGTCAAAACAAAATGGTGGTGGATTTAAAAGGTAGGTAGATGAGGGATAGGTCAAGGGTAGGCAGGGGTAAGATTGACAGGGGGATAGCTAGATGAAGGAAAGGGATAGGCAGATGAATAGACAGGCATAGTAGGCATTGGACAGATAGGTTGAGTGGAGGGAAAAGATAGGTATAAACAGGGATAGGTAGTTCAAGGGTTAGCTGATGGATTCATGAGGTAGGTAGGGGGTGACAGATATGAGGGATAGGTAGATAGGGTGGGGGCATGCATGAAAGGGGAGGAGGATGAGTAGAAGGTGGAGAAGCACAGGGAGGGATAGGTAGGTGGACTGAAAGGGTATAAGGGATATGTAGATGGGGGATAGGATGGAGGTTTTTAGTAGAGGGGAGGGTGGATAGATAGAAGAGTGAGAGGCACAGGGAGATATAGGCAGGTGAAATGAAAGGGTACAAGTGGTATATGTAGATGAGGGATAGGGTAGGAGTATATAGGAGAGGGGAGGGGAAGGGAATATATAGAAGAGGGAGAGGCACAGGGTAGGATAGGCAGGTGGAATGAAAGGGAATGAGCGGTATGCAAATGAGGAATGGGGTGGGATGTGCAGAAGAGCAAAGGGGGCAGCAGGGGGAGAGGCACATAGAGGGATAGGCAGGTGAAATGAATTGGTATAAGGGATATGTAGATGAGCGATAGGGTGGGGTGTGCAGAAGAGGGATAGGCAGGTGGAATTAAAAAATACAAATACATATTAATGAGGGATAGGGTGGGGGTATGTAGGGAGAGGGCAGGTAGAGACGGGGGAGGGATAGGCAAATGGAATGAAAGGGTATGAGGGAAGTGTAGATGAGCGATAGGGTGGTGGTATGCAGGAGAGGGGAGGGGGATAGGTAGAAGAGGGAGAGGCACATGTATGTATAGATAGGGAGTTGGTATGAAAGGGTATACAGGATATTTAGATGAGGGATAGGGTGGGAGTATGTAAGAGAGGGGAGGGGGATAGGTTGAAGAGGGAGAGGCACAGAGATAGGGAGTTGGAATGAAAGGGTATAAGAGATATGTGGGTGAGGGATAGGGTGGGAGTAACTAGGAGAGGGAAGGGGATAGGTAGAAGAGGGAGTGAGTGAGTAATAGATGTTTAATGCCATTTCGACAGCTAAGGTCATATTCATGGCGAGAACATTACACAATTTCACAAAGGAATGTGTCAGTGCCCACGCATATGTGCACCACACACATCCTGAGGGGATAGGAAAGATGAGAATTAGACCCTTTTAAGTGGGCTAGGGAAGCCCAGAAGAGGGAGAGGCACAGTGATAGGGAGTTGGAATGAAAGGGTATAAGGGGTATTTAGATAAGGGATAGGATGGGAGTATGTCGGAGAGGGGAGGGGGATAGGTAGAATAGGGATAATGAAAGGGTGTAATGGATATGTAGATGAGGGATAGGGTAGGGTGTGCAGAAGAGGGAGAGGCACATAGGAGGGATAGGGTAACGGATATAAAGGGGCTGATGAGTAGGGAGGGATATGCAAAGTGCCTGAAGAATAGCTACACAGTATTGAGCCTGTGGATTTCCCGCCCCTCCCACTTTTTGTTTGTATACAAAACACTCTCCACCTTCAAACCATATACTGTGCTTCTAGTACATAAGGAATGTGGGGGAAGGGTGCTTGGGGATTGACACCACTCCAGGGTGGAGTCTTGGTCAGCCCTCCAGAGCCTCACACCAGGACATGTGGTGTTATGTAATATTGCATTCCCAGCTCTTCTCCTCCTCTTAGAGTCCCTAGACCTTAAAATTGGATTTTGAGGATGAGTATATCCCTATTTGGAATATTTCAAAAATGCTTGCACTGTTGGAAAGGCCATAATCTTGAGATGTAGGTGTTGCCAATTTCAAGGCCATTGTCGCCATATTTTGGCTACATGGCGACAGTTGCCCAGCCCTGAATTTATTGACGACTGTCATTGTCACAATAATTGTGTCCAATCCAAGGTTTTACTTTAGTTTTAGGGAGTGGCCATTACCGTATTACCGGGGGGTGAGGGGCGGCATAAAAATGCCTGACACCTTCTGAGAGCCCAGCTAGCAATGAATGAGACGTTGCCGATGGGCCAACGTCTGCAATGGTCAGCACCGTTGCAGGCAATATTCTGACATTGGCCCAACATTGGTAGTCTGATGTCTTACCAGCATTGGCAAATTGATGTTGGGCCTGTTAACAGGGCCAACATTGGCAGCACTCTCATTTTTTTTTGCCAAAGTTGGTAATACATCAGATATTTTCCGTTGTACCAACCTGGGAACGTTGGCAGTGTATGGTTGGACCAACATTGGCAGGCCTTCCAGGTTGGGCCAATTCGGGTTGGGGTTCAGACTTTGTTGGGGTCAATCTGGGTGCATCCAATCTGGGCAGTCAGTCTTATTGATTCCAATCCGAGTTGGGCCAGTCTGTGTCGGGGATCAATATGGGTGTATCAGATTTGGGTTGGGTCAATCCAGCTAATGTCAGTCCGGGTCACCAGTGGGTCCAGTTTGGGGGCAGTCCAGGTAGGTCTGTCTGTCTGGAGTCTGTCTGGGTGGGCCTGTCTGGGCGGGTATGTCCAGCCGCAGTCAGGGCAGCCTCGGTCCACGTCTGCCCTACCCACGGTGGATAGCCTGGGACCAGATCTACACCTGACTCACAACTGCTGTAGAGTGGCTTCCTTGACAGCTGTTGAAACATGAATGTTATTTATTTATATGGGGAAAGTACTATTCTTTGATATTTTACAATACCTCCCCTCCATTACTTCAGTTTACAGAGCCTCAGAGGTGGGACTTAGATGTAAACTTCAAAGAAGAGGATTAGTGTTGTGCATCACTCATAGTCTCATTACACCTCAAGGTGTGGAGTGTTCACACCTAGGCCTACAGGTGTGAAAACCTACAACTACAGGCAGGACATATTCACCCATTAAGGCCTGATGTTGAGAGTACTCAACATCCATGTAGGGGCGGATGTTGAGTATTTTCAACACCATGTGGGGCCTGATGTTGAGTATAATCGACATAGATATTCTATGTGGCAGCCATGTTTGGAAATTTGAGAGAGACTTAATTGGATTACTATTTTTGGTATGATGATGGTTATTACCTATTTTAAGGCTGAGGAATTCGAATCTGAGAAGTTTACAGTGATAGAGACAATGTAAAATGGTTAAAAATGATATCAAAGTCATGGATAGTGTATTATACCTTGGACCCTCCCGCCCCCTGGTAAATGTACTGCTCAAAATTCAGTCTTCTAGCCTTCCAAAGTCCCCTCATAGCCAGCCCTTAATGGGTTAATTCCATTGATAAGTGTGGGATAGAGTGGATTCATTCCCATCACAGTTTGCGCCAGGCTGGTGGCACAAAAGTCGTAGTAAGCTCTGGTCCCAGCCCGAAGAGCGGAGAGGTGTCGGGTGGGGGGTCAGAGCCTGCAGTCAGGGTGGGTCTGTCTGGTTGGGTCTGTCCTGGTCAGGTTCGTCAGCACAGGTCCATCCGTGTCAGGTTGGGCATGTCTCGTTAGGTTCACTCAAGATGAGGATGGAGTTTCGGAGAATGGTTTGGGGAGGGGGAGATAAGCAAGGGAGATAACATACCCTGAGCCATCTGTGACAGGGGTCACACATACAATCTTGTTGAAACCATGATTCCACTGATTTTTTTTTTTTTTTTTTTTTTTTGATTTTAAAAAAGAATGGTGCATTCTGATGCATTTTAGAATTGTCAGTACCACATAAATTTTGTCCTTTCACCTGTAAGATCTTGAGAAATTGAAATGCGGGTGTTCACGGCAAGTCATGACAGTATACGCCTCATCCTTATGATATGTATCATTCCAAGCTTGGTCCATACTTCTGCCGGCGTTAATTTCTCTATAGTGAAGTCCCTCCCTATTTGTCTTCTCGCCATGTCTTGTCACTGCATCTCCAGTAGATAGAGACTATAATAGAACCATATCTGTTAACACATATGTTTGTCGTGGTGGATCCCCTGACCAACCTACTCGGCCCTGGTCAGTTTGCCACTCTAACCCATGTGTGAATATGCAGAAAATATTGAGATCAATAGCTTTTTAAATCAAGTTGCTATGCTTACTAGAAAGATGGCATGGATTCATGCATTTTTAATATTTGTCAGGCTGATCAATGATTGATACAACAATGCAGCACTGGAGACTTGTTTGCTAGCACTATTTGATGCATAATAGCAGCCTTATGGCTGTATGGGCCTACAAACCCTGTAGAGTGGGCGTGATACATGATACTAGTATAACGTGCGCATAATGTGGACCATGACGACTCCCCACCCCTATTCATTGATATGCTGTAGATTTACCCGCCCGGGCTTCCCTAGCCCACTTAAAAGGGTCTATATCTGCTCTTTCCTATCCCCTCAGGATGGGTGTGGTGCACATATGCGCGGGCACTGACACATCCCTCTGTGAAATATGTAGTTTAGTAGTCCTCGCCATGAACATGACCTTAGCTGTCGAATTGGCGTTAAACAACTATTACCTACTCACTCACTCATTTACCCACCCCCTGCCGAGGCTCTGGCTGTTGACTTGAATACGGTTCTAGATAGATACTACATTGAGGCCCTTGATGGTTTACCATGTTGATTTAAAGAAAAGTCCATGTCCCTGTGTTGATTTAAGAAAAGTTAATGTCCCCCTATCGATTTTTAAGAAAATATCACTACATTGTACCCTTGAAGAGAATACATTTATAAAGGACGAGTCATATATTGCCAGGTGGGAGGGGGGCTTGTTAGATATAAGGGGGGGGGGGCATTTTGAAAAAGAGCCCCTTGGTGGGGGCCAAAACTCAATAACCCTTCATAGTGGGGGGGGGGGGGCAAAACTAAATATGGGCAATTCAAATACCCATCACAACATGTTATTCCACACATGTATCCGATCTTTGAGGGGGTCATTTTGCAAAATCAGTTCTTAGTGGGGGGTCTCAATCATTTTTGTCATAGTGGTGGGGGGTCGGATAAAAATCTGCCAAAATCCATCAAGCACCCCCCCCCCCAGCTGGCAATAAATGACTCGTCCCTAAATCATGTAGATTCAAGGCAATGTAATGACCTAGATAAATTATATCGGTGTATACATATATGTAGGGTAGAGATCCAGAGCAGTGATCCATATATTGGAGGGCATACATACTGACTTCTGTGTGACATCGACAGCACTTAGAACTTTGGTAAGACCCACAGTATTTTAGATAAAGCCGGCACCTGGCATACTTCACATCAGCACAGGGACACACAGGTAAACTCTCAGAGCAGGTAGGCTCTGTGTCACTTAATACTGGCTGTAGAGTTTTAGTGGTCATAAAACAGATAGATACTTCCTAATATATGTTATGGGATACCTTTACCCCAGCCTACTTTGTGTACACCTGCTTTCTGGATTAACCAGTAGGTCTGTGTCATTTACCTCATTAACTCATGGGATGTGCCCGGGAACGTAGCTTAGGTGTGCATGGATAGATTTGTATCTATGTTCAGGGGCCATAAGTGACGTCTATACTTTCCCCAGGCTAAAGCATATATTTAGTTTTCACTGTCTAAGATGGAATTTAGATGTACCGGTAGATCAGTGGGGAGGCAGTTTAGCTCTAACGATACCACACTCCATACGTTAACATATAGTGTATATACTGACTGTATTACAAGGGGTGTGGCACCAGAAGACAGTTTATCTATGGTTAGATTAGATGTACCGGTATGTGCGCATATGTTCGATCATACCTTCTGTGCTTTCATTTTGCAGACACTTGAATTAGACATACAATAATATGGCTACAGTAAGGAAGGTACCAGCTGTTTGTCAGCCAGGAAAAATAGTAGGTTGGTATTTTTTAACTTTTGTACTGATAAATATAAGGATAGATTAAATCATCTTATTTTCCCAATTTATTTAGCTTTACTTTGATGTGTTGCCATTATTGAATTATTTTCATGTATGAAAATAATTCATTGAGATGTATACCCTCACACAAAAATTTAGACCAATAGCTTATCTACTGAAATCACCAGACCATGACCTAGACTGCTTAGGCCTTGATGAAGTCCTTTCAGTAATTTCTTTCTTTCTCTGCCACAATAGGTATAGTGCTGAAGACCTCATCTCATTAGGCCCACTCATTGTAAGGCATGTGCAATTCTAGTGTTATAACACATAATATTATGTCACGGCATAGGCCCTCTCTATCCCGGGCCCTCTCTAACCTTCCCCCGGCCCTTAGCCCATTCCTCACGCCTCATCAGTCAGCAAACTGTTGTCACAGCCAGCTACCCGGCCTACCCACTTATATCTCGCCTATAGCCCCCATAATAAGCTGGAAATAGCTGTGAAAGCTGTCCTGCCGACTTTTGTTTGCCCATGCTGTATATAACACCTTAGATGTCCTACCCACTCAGATTTCGCCTACAGAGACGCTACAGCTTGCTCTCCCTGCCTACAGTACCCACCTGTCTCCACTACTTCTTCCCCCCTTGCCCCAGCTCTCATCAGGTTGCTCCCCCTACTCTGTTTGGTGCGAGTTTTAATTGCCTCTCACCCCTACACCCCTCACACACTTATAATAGCACCCAGAATGCCAACAGTGACTGTATGTTGCGAGTTTTAATTATCTCTGACACCTAGAGCCCTCACACACTTATAATAGCACCCAGAATGCCGACAGTGACTGTATGTTGCGAGTTTTAATTGTCTCTGACACCTAGAGCCCTCACACACAAAAAAAAAGACCGCAGTGACGTTCGCCAGCTCGAGCCACCCTTAATCTATAGGTCACACTATGGGAAACTCCTATAATTAAGGGAGATATGACAGTTTTTGTATATGATGCCATTCAGCTCCCAGGTTGCCTCCTTTTATGCCCACAGGCTGCCATTGCGAACTCGGTAAACAATTCATGCACCAAACCTGTGGTACTTGTAGTAGAAATGCATAGAAATTAGTATCAGTCACTGAACAGGTGGACGGACGCAGTGTTATTTCACTTAATTTCAGTCAAAATGAATTTTCGTCAGTGCAAGGTCGATCGGAGGGAGAAACTACCACAGATCCATATCCCACAATGCATTGTTGCAATTTTTTTTTGCATAATTAGCATAATTATGCAGTATCTTAGTACTGTTCAATATAATATAGATGTGTTCCATTGCTCTCTTATAGAATTCATATGCTTGCAAGTATAAACTACTGACACCTAGTGACTAGTGGAATCTGAACAATAGAAATAGAATACCCCTCCCCTACCATCCTATAGCATCAATCGAGTTGTTCAATGGAGCCAGCCATTGCTTGATCAGGTGCTTAGACTTTTTAGATCCGAATGCTAGTTACCAGTGCATTATCACTGTTAATAAGCTTTACACATCAATACCTGCAGCCACTGGGGAGACAGCCAATGCATGGTACCACAAGCCCTGTTTGCACTGTACGGTGTTTTGTGTTTCAACAGCTTTTTGTGTTTGATCCTGAAAGTATTTACTCACTATTTGTCAGCAACTAGTCAATATATGTTAGTACTTAGTCATTATATAACAGCAATTAGTCAATAAATGTCAGTAATTGCTCGCTATTTGTAAGCAATTAGTCAATATTTATCAGTAATTTCTCACTGTTTGTCAGCAATCAGTCAATATATGTCAGTACTTAGTCGCTATATATCATTGCTTAGTCACTATATATCAGTAATTGCTCACAATTTGTCAGAAATTAGTCAATATATGTCAGTAATTACTCACTCTTTGTCAGCAATTAGTAACATGTCAGCAATTACTCACTATTTGTCAGTAATTAGTCCATATTTGTAAGTAATTACTCACTATATATCAGCAATAAGTCAATACATGTCAGTATTTACTCAGAATTCATCAGCAATAAGTCAATATATGTCAGTATTAACTCGCATTTTGTCAGCAATCCAGGCCATGCATGGACAATTTCAATCTTCAAAAGTTATCAGATGGATGTTAACCACTGACCATTGGGAGACCTCAACTACCTAATTCTATTCCTTTCCATGCAAGTCGGCCATCTTGGTTTTCGAATACACAGGGATCCAGGTCATATATGGTCAATTTTGATCTTTCAAAGTTATCAGGTGGATATTAGTAGCCATAGGGACAACTCAACTACCTAATTCTAGGGGAGACCGGGGCACAGTGGGACAGTGGATCCTGTGTCTAAGAATAGAAAGGGGATCATTCAGTTTCCTCACCAATAAGAGTTACGTAGATGGCCCCTTCTCCCTATACTAGACTCCTGTTTCCACCCTTGTCCACTTTTTCTGGGTGGCTATTTGGCACTTTTTTTGGACTCAAAGTAAGATTTCATCAATGACCTGTCTTCTCTTCTCTAAACTATTAAAGATATGGGTATCATTCTTTTATATATGTAAAACCCACTAAAAATGTCAACTTTGGCATGAATGTTGCAGCACCAAGTTATGTGTGCCATAAGCTATAGCTTTAAATATGAAGGAGGTTAGGCCCGGGGCACAGTGGGAAAGTGGCAAAGTGTGCCCCAAACAATCTTGATCTTAAGAATTAAGTTCTAAATATGAGATTTATGGAGGTTTATAGAGAATTTATGATGAAGTTATACACAAAGATAAATTTATTCCATGTCTGAATTAAATCCTTAAAGTAGTGTCCCATTGTGTCCCAGTGTTCTCCACAAATATGGGTATTTACAAAGATGTACTTGATAAACAGCTTGAAAAAAAGGTGTCTACACAGATCTTTGATGCCCACTGGGAAATAATCATTCATTTCTGTATGAAATTAACATGCATTTTGGATGCTTGGAAAATGATATTTGATGTAAAAAGAACATGTATATCAACTCTTTGAGCACTATGACACTTGTATCAGATCTCTTTTTCCAGAAGAGGGGAGGGGCTATCAGATTCTGGTATAATTAAAAAGTATCAAGTTTAAAACATAGTCAGTGGGGTGGAGCTGGACAATACTGTGCCCAAATAGCTCACAATAATGTCCTTTGGAGGATAAGAGCAGCTTTACAGTTCAGGGTTACTTATTTACTCAGTCTCTTTGCTGGACAGTGAGCATATTGTCAGTTTGGGGACTAAAACTGCAACATAAAGCAAATTACACAGTTGTAGACTGATGATAATGATGTAGAATAAGTTAATGGTGTTGAAGAAAATAATTTAAAACTGATGGGAGGGATCATAGCAATTCAGTGAGCTGATGTCCCAATGTGCCCCTGGAGTGTCCCACTGTACCCCGGTATCGGGGCACAGTGGGACATATTATTTTTTTCAAGAAAAATTCAATTCGATGAAATCCATTTTAGTTAAAGATTCATTAGTACTCTACTATTGTAGCCAACATTCAAGGGTATTTTTTGAGAACGTTACTTATTTCTTTCTCTTAAGTATCTTGACAGGAGAGGAAACATGACCAAAAGTGTCCCAATATGCCCCGGTCTCCCCTATTGTTTTCCATGTGTTGTGGCCATCTTTGTTTTCGAAACACTATTTGTCAGCAATAAGTCAAAATATGTCAGTATTTACTCAAAATTTGTCAGCAATTAGTCAGTATATGTCAGTAATTACTCACTATTTGTCAGCAATTAATCAGTATATATGTCAGTACTTAGTCACTGTATATCAGCAATTATTTACTCACAATTTGTCATCAATTAGCCAATATATGTCAGTATTTACTCACATTTTCGCAGCAATAAGTCAATATATGGCAGGACTTTGTTGCTTTTTGTCAGCAATTAGTCAAATTATGTCAATAACTATGCACTATTTGTCAGCAATTAGTTAATATATGTTAGTAATTACTCACTATGTGTCAGCAGTTAGTCAATATATTAGTAATTACTCACTATTTGTCAGCAGTTACCGTAATCTCCCGCGTATAAGACGCGTCCTCTACGCCAAACAAAATGCTGGGGGGTCTTATAGGATTTTCTGAAGTTGGGGGTGCGTCTTATACGAGGGGTAATTTTACTATAGAACAGTACTGGATTTACAAAATTGAGCATTAAAATGTGCGTCTTATACGCGAAAATGCATGTGCTGAGTTGGGGGTGCGTCTTATACGCGCAGCGCGTCTTCTACGCGGGAGATTACAGTAGTCAAGATATGTCAGTAATAATGTACTATTTGTCTCTAATTAGTCAATACATGTTAGCAATTACTCATATTTTGTCAGCAAATAGTCACTATTTGTTAGTAATTGCTCACTATTTGTAAGCAATTAGCCAATATATTTAAGAAATTTCTCACTATTTGTCAGTAATTAGTCACTATATGTCAGTAATAATGCACTATTTGTCAGTAAATAGTCAGTTTATGTCAGCAATATTGTACTATACTGATAAAATATGTAATACAAAATATGAGTTGAAGTAACCGCATTTACATCGATGATGCATTACTTTCTGTAACATACCAAAATCCTCAATCTAAAATCTACTCCCACCATCATAATAACATTAGATTTGCATGTGCCTTACAATGAGTGGGCCTAATGAGATGAGGCCTTCAGTACTATATCTATTGTGGCACAGAAAAATTGAATTACTGAAAGGACGTCATCAAGGCCTAAGCAGTCTACATCATAGTCTGATGATTTCAGTAGATAAGCTATTGGTCTAAATTTTAGCACGAGGGAACCAATTCAAATATTCTGGTCATCAACCTTGGCAAAATAGTTCATCACAGCTATGCTGTGCTTTCCTCAAGATTTTCCTCAACATGCATCCCCGTAGTACATGTAGTTTATTTTTGTCAAAGATTGGGGAGGGGATATTTTGATATTGATGACCAAAAAGCTTATTTGCACAAAGTACTCGCCTGTGATTGCAGACAGATCTTTCTTAGAAGAACTAATGTTTGTTTGTTTTTCTCATTACATCCCTTTTTCAATTTATCAATTAAAGTTGTGTTGTTTTTTTTTTCAGAATACAAATATGACCCTACAACATTCAAAGTGACTGATGAGATGAAGGAAGTGTTTGACTGGGATGGAGGT
The DNA here is from genome assembly GCA_949317995.1 of Acholoe squamosa. Classification (NCBI taxonomy): domain Eukaryota; kingdom Metazoa; phylum Annelida; class Polychaeta; order Phyllodocida; family Polynoidae; genus Acholoe; species Acholoe squamosa. Next base: position 51,499,482 of record OX439040.1, read on the forward strand.
TTTATTGTCAAGTAGGTCATAAAGTTAGCAGCTTATTCGAAGTTATTTTCATGGATTGCTCCCATTGCAGTTTTCTTGAAAACTCGCTGGACATGAGCGATGTCCGGCTAAATATGTGCATAATACGTCCTTTGAATTATATCCTAAGACATTTCTTCGTGCACGTTATCTCAGGATGCCAAATACAAGAATCGTTCATAGACCTACATTTTGGCTTTTCTAGGGGTAAATAGTGTCATACTAGTTATTGGCATGATCAAGTTGTCATATGAGAAATATCATAAGACTAGTGGTATATAGTGTAAATACATTAAGCTCTCATAAAATAGTGTTATTTCCAGTTATCCCTGGTTTATTCAGCTTTAGGCAACATGTAAGAAATATCAATCATACAGTGGTTAGTATGTAGGTAATTTGTACATACAGTAAATATACAATAGTTTATAAAGTATAATGTTCTGTTCCACTCCACCTGTGAGGTATTAATAATACAATGTCCAGCATAGTTCTAGGTGGGTTCCCACACCTAGCTCCTGACCTGCTGCTTAGAGGAATAATGTAATAATGAATAACTTTACCCTCTGGTGGAAGTCTTGAGGAAGATACCCCCTGGCCACTAATGATGGAAACCAATGCCTGTCTAGCATAGTTTCACCATAGTGCAGTGGTATAGCAGGTAGCAGGAGATGGCTGGAGATGTTACCTCTAGAGCGGTTCTTGGTGTTCTGTCCTCCTGGAGGTGCAGACAGGCTATTTGTAGCAAATCTTGGAAAAGCACCTCCAGACTGACTGGGGCCAGTAGCATCTGCCTAACTCTACAATGTTAGAGGGGAGCCTTTCATGTGTCACTGGGTGCACAAAGGACCCCCATGGACGCCGCTGTGTCCCCCATTGTCTTGGTCGGTTCTGTAACTTCAAACCCTCATAACTCGGTCGTTTACGCAGCTACAGCCGCCATTTTGCGCATGCGCGGAGTTGAATATGCCAAGTTTGAACTGCCCGTTGGATAGGCGCGTAACTCCCGCCGGTTTGTCTGTAGTGCACTCGGAGCTCCATTCAGTCTCCATGGCATAACTTCCTTAATAATGGGAGTTCCGCCTTGATCTTGGGCTCATTCTGACCGTCTAATTATGGGCTTTCCATAAATGCTTTGATATTTGACCTAGCTCGCTCAGGAGCGACGCTAGAGCGACCGGACGGTTATGGCGTCGTGCTTATGTAACCCATTGTTCAGTTATTAGAGTGCTCAGACACTCATGACGGCGTCAGCGGTGCTCAGGCACCCGTGACGGCCGGTTGCATTCACTTACAAGTTATTAGTTTGTGCACTGAACCATGAGGTCGCACACTGAGACCCTCATTTTTATTATATTGTGCAGTGAACCATTAGGTCGGAGCCTTTGATGTCAGGAAACTCTGTCTAACTGACTCTGGCTGGTGTGCAGTGGGGCATGAACGCTCTTATACAAAGTTTGAGCGCTCTTATAGCTCTTAGAACCAACCTATGTATTAATTTCATAGATTTCCTTTGATTAATACAAAATATGTTACAAATTATGGAATAATAAAATGGTATATGATAGAATACTCCGTCTCCCCCGAGAGAATGCGAAACTCCGTCATTTCGCCGAGGGAATGTACAATTTATGCAATTTTTACCTTATTTTTGGAGTTATATACTGTTTGTAAGAGGATTTGAAGTGATGGGGAGTGCTTCAAATGCAATTTTTGTGGTAGAGCTTTGTCAGTATAAACAATTTTCTCCTGGGTATAAGTACATTTCCGAGTTTCTATATCTTACCATACCTGAGCTTATTTGCTTATGTAACATCAATTTTGGGTACAGTTTTCCATTTTTATGTACAACATACAATTTGGCAAATAGTGTGCCATTTTGGCATTCAATGTTCAATTTAGCGTGCAAATTGAACATAAATGACAATTTTAGTGTGCAAATTTACAATTTCGCGTGTAATTGCGTTCAATTGACAATTTCAGTATGCAAATATATAATTTTTGCGTACATTTGGCAATTTAAGTGTGCAAATATATACTTTTTCGCGTATATTTGGCAATTTTAGTGTGCAAATATATAATTTCGCGTACATTTGGCAATTTTAGTGTGCAAATATATAATTTCGCGTACATTTGGCAATTTTAGTGTGCAAATTTTATAATTTCGCGTACATTTGGTAATTCTAGTATGCAAATATATAATTTCGCGTGCATTTGGCAATTTTTGGTGTACAAATATATAATTTTTGCGTACATTTGACAGTTTTAGTATGCCAATATATGATTTTGCGTTCAATTGATAGTTTCTGTATGTACATATATAATTTTGCGTACAGCTTGGATACACATAGAAATGTTGATTTCTAAAAAATCTGACTTCAGTGTATGAATTGGGTACAGACATACAGTATAATGTGCAACATGCAATTCAAGTGTGTAAATTGGATACAAACTTACAATCTAGTGTGCAAACATACAATTTTAGTGTGCAAAATTGGGTACAAGCGTACAATCTGGTTTGCAAACATACAATTTTTGTGTGCAAATTGGGTACAAACGTACAATCTAGTTTACACTCTACAATTTTTGGGATTTGAGACAAATTTTTCCGAGGACCGGAAAAACAAAGTACTTTATGTACAATAGGCTTGTTTGTCTCTGAGTTACTCTTTGATTTTGCTATATGGGTGTATTAATTGGCAATTTCGGCAGTGGGCCGCTGCTTAATTGACTTTTCCCTAGCCTTCTTGAGTATGTGTCCCTGGAAGAGATTATTTGGTGAGTATCTTAAGTAAACATTTTTCATGTCAACAATTTTTCTCAACAACAATTTTTTTTTTTTTTTTTCCATTCGTTTTTCAACAATTTTCTTGGATACCTAAAGTGAGTTACTCTAAGTAAATCTTGGCATATTATACAAGTGCTAGTGGGTACAAAAACTGTATTAGTTATCTACCTGCATTCATGTATATTTGTGTTGGATTTGTACAATTTACAATTTTTAATTTGCAATTTCGCAATTTTGCGCGTATATGCGCGCATTAATCATCGATTTTGTGAGAATACCATAGATTTTCATATTATACATCAACAAGTGGCTGTGTATTTTTTTTTCTAAAGTTTTTTCTAATACTTTGATAATTTCATTGACAGTGGAGGTGTGTCAGGAGTGAGATGTGAGTCTCCTCCCTGATGTGCTCATGCAGTGGTGGCACTTGAGGTGTTAGGTGCCAGGTTCTGGCATGTGTCTGTGGCAGTGCCTAGCTTGGTGTCAGTGGACAGTTCAGGGTGGGGGGGGTGTGTCCATTTAAGGAGTGGGTGGCTGGTATTGGAGCATCATTTCCTCTCTGGAAACCTCTGCTGTCACACCATGGCCCACCTTCAAACTATCTTTGCTTTGCCTGTCTCTCAGGTGATGGTGGTGGGGAGTCCGGCTAGGGCTCTGGTGGAGGCCAACCAGGCCATACACTATGGTTACATAGTGGGGAATTTTAGAGAGATCAGTGAGCATGGAGATGTGTTGGTGGATATGTATTCCTGCCAATATTTCTTGGGCTCAGCCTTGCGTCGGGGGGCCACTGTGGCCCTTTTGGCTAGGGCCCTGAGTAACCTAGGGTTCTGGCCCATGGACCTGAACTTCGGGCCGCGGGAGCGAGTCCTGTGGGATTACTTGTTGGCCGTGTCCCTCATCGGTCTTTCGGCATCCGGGGATCCATCCGTGGCCGCCGAGTATGGGCTGGGGATGATGGAGGCCCGGCTCGTTGAGTGGGAACAGGATCACGGCCATATGTATGGCTCGGACTCGGACGCGGACTCTCCCATCGATGTTGAACCCGAGGATCTGTGGTAGGATCCCGACTGACTGAAACCTAGGGTGTAAAAACCCGCCATCCCAAAGGCCCTTTTCAGGGCCGGCAAATTGTCCGAAAAGTTCTGAATACTGTCTCTGATATGTTGTCTCCTGGTGGTGGACTGGGGGCAGTCTAGGCTGTGGGCAGTCTAGGCTGTTTCCACAGTCACCGGGGAGGGCTGGTGGTTTAGAAAATTAGCAATAGTCTGCATGTTTGACCTTGCGGTCTCCTCCTGTTGTTCGTCAATAATTATATCTGTTGTATTTTCCAGTGCTGTCATGGTCACCGGGCTGGTGCCACAATCATTCTGGAGAAGCATGGAGTAGTACAGTCCTTTGTTTTTAAGGGCTGGTATGGTACTGAACCTAGTGCGCCAAGGTAGGTGTATCACCTGAGGGAGGTGATAAGCAAATTCTCCTCTCTGTGTTGTTATAACTGCTGGTCCATTCCAGGTAAATATAGCCTTAGGTAGTGGGAAGGTTTTAACCACTATATCCTTATAGGTAGGGGCAGCTGCTGATTTAATCTCATCAAATTCATGTGGTATTGGCCTCAGGGGTAGCGCGAAGTTTGAGTCTCCACAATATATTTTAAAATATATTGTGGGATTTGTGCGCTTGGCCACATTCTTCTTGCCACAGTGTGTCTGTGCAAATTTCTTAAGGTACTTCATTATTCTGTAGGCTGAGTAGATGGTCAGGGTGAATAATATAGCAATTATCAGGGTGTGGGTTTCCTGAATTGTGAGGAAAGGGGTGTGGGTTTCCTCTGTAGGGGTTAATTTGGTAGGATTTTTATCTGGGAGCAATTTGTGTAGGGGCAGCTCGGTGACTAGTCTGAATGTTTTGGCTGTAGGCAGGTAGGCTACAGTCCCTCCTAGTCTGTACAGTTTGAGTAGTATGTATACTATAAAAATGTGAGCTGATATCCCTAGGATGAGTGCTAGGCTTTGGAAGATTGGATGCTCTGTAACTCGACGTAGGTATGATTCCTCGTAGCGCGTTTCCATTTCCTTATTAAGGTTGGAGGCATCTTTTAATAATGTTTTGGCAAAGGGCTCTAAATTTAGTTGAGTAATATCATCCATGATCGGATTTTCCTGTAGTTTTTCTAAGGTTCTAGAAAGGTTTACTACTTGGAAATTTGGGAGATTCTCTCTTTCATCTGGTTTGGTTTCAGAAATTTTGTTAAGTGCTGCCATGAATGGTAAATTAATTGTCTTGAGAAAGTAATGAAATGATAAGGTTGAGTTACAGGGCAACCTTGTGTTTGGAAGAGAAAATTCTCCTACACTGATCGTGCACCCACAGGGTACACCTATGATTGAGTAGGACTGGGCTTTTCGAGTTTCAGACGTTTTACCATGGCAGTTGATAAAGTAATGGGGTTCATTAGTAGTGACCAGATACTCATCTTCAGAAATGGAAATAGCATGGGTGGTAGGTGCTTGCAGTGGTGAAACTGTAAACTTGCAATGTTCCTTAATCTGTTGAGCCTGGTTAGTAAAAATGGCTACAGGGCATGTAGGCCTGTGCTTATAAATTCTACCATTTACATCTCTGCATACCTTTACTGTAGTACCTTCACATGCCTGCATATCTGCTGAGTCCAATTCGATGAATAATGATTCGTCGTAAGATACTGCTAGAAACTCAGTTGTGGTTTGTAATTTGGTGACTCCTCTGATGGGGGTCTCCTGTGTGTCTATAGGCATGGGTGATGTAATCATTTGGTACAGTTTGAAGGTAGAGGTGGTAGATTGAATTATAATGTCCAGATGAATATATATATGGTGAGCTGAGTAAGTGTATGAGGTCAGCTTCTGTGAATAATAGAAATCTAAGTCATTAATTGCGACTTGTGCTCCAGGGTGTGTAATCCTAAGTTTGCTATTAATGTCAATTAAGTATCTAGCAAGGTCTGAGGGTGGTACTATATCAGGGGTTAGGATTCCTGATGATAGCATCCTCAGGGCTGCATTTGTCCTTTGCAGTGATTGAACTGTATTCATTCTTGCTGCTATGACAATTAATGCATCATTTAATACTTGCATCTTTTCCCTTTGAGTTTTCTCGTGCCTTGAATATGAGTCAAGTGACCTGGACATGTTAGAGGCCCACAGGTTGACGGTGTCACCTATGGTGTTGATTGTGCTGTCCAGTACCTTCTTATCTTGGATGTATGCTTTAACAAACTTATCTTGTCTGTCTGTGATCTTTTCAATGAGACTAGCTGCTTCCTGATCTTGTTTAGCAAATTTCCTTAGTATTTCATCTATGTTCTTGAGCTGTCCCATTACTTGGTTTACATCTTCTACTGTGGCTAGACCTAGCACACCGCGAAACAGGGGTGCTAGAAAACCCAGTATGGCCTCTCTTTTGGCCTTGTCCAATGTGTTTATGGGGTTGGATAGGAACAATTTGATGGAGGCTAATGTTTCATTTATCTCCTTGTCTGCAATTTCCAGCAAGGTGTCAAGCTCCTTGGCTTGTTGGATAATTTGACCAGAGGTATGATCTTGTAGAGTAGGAGTGGTCAAATGGAGTATTCTATCCCTTATGGATCCTTGGGTAACGGGTGCCCGAGGTATCTTGTAGGGGATAGCTAACAATAGTGTTGTGGTTGTATGTCCATTGACCAATGGTTGAGGGCTAGGTTTGAATACTACTCCTATGTTTTGTCTCACCACAGGTGTATAACCTGCAGTAAGTGGTTCTATAGTATATAATAACAGCATAGTTAGCAGTATGGGTGAAACTCTCAGTCTCCCCATGGTGCTTTGTGTAAAGCAAGTTTGCTGTTCAAAGTCTTGTCAAATTTGTAGTGATTTGGTGCTGGTAAAGTCTAAGTGTATGGTGCAACACTTTAAATGAAGTGGTTCAAACTGTACCTTTGCAAGATTGAGCTGTCTTGGCAATATGTCCGGTGAGTCTATAGAGATTTGACCAGTAAATGGTAAGGTCAGGTTGAAGGTGAAGTAGGTGTGTTCTTTATCCTAGTGCAGTCTCTCCTAATGGAGAAGTGGGCTGGCTAATTCCCAAGTGGGGTCCTGTAGACTTGTGTTCCAGACTGCAGCTGGATGAAGACTGATGGTGGGCTACGGTCCACAGTGCTTCTTATGTAGCCTACCCTACCCACATCCATTGTGGGCCTGGTATTGTTTCTCTGGAGTCAAGGCCTTGATCTCCAGTGTCTGCAACTGTGGGGGCTTATTGTGTAATCTGTGTACTGGTAATTAGCTCCTCCTGTCATCCAGGACAGCCATTCATGGCCGTCTAGACAGTTGTCTGAGTGTAGCTTATAAGGTCAATTGATCTCTATAGACTGCTGTGTTGGCATAGCGCGCTCTTTCATGTGGGGATTAGGCTTTAGACACTCCATTGTGTTACCCTTACTCTTCTTAGACTTCATGTCTGCTTTACTTGGAGGGTCCCAGTCTTTGACCATTCAGAGGCAACAACCTACTGATATATTTACAAATTTGATTGGCTTTTATATACATATAAGTAATTCATTATCAGTCACACATGTCTTATGTGTGGATGAAGAGAATTTGTAATACATTTTGAAAATCTTATGTTCTTTTGGTATCTCAATTTGTTTCTAATTTCTTGAAACTGCACCACACCTAGATGTTTTTCTTAGTATGTGGTGTGCAGGCCTAGGCCTGATAGGGCCTATGCCTGTGGTTTCTCTTGTAAGGGTGATATCATTTTTGTTCCTTACAATTTTGTTGTAGTATTTGGCCTCATGTGGAATAAGCCTGTGTGCAAATTCATTGTTTCTGACAGCCACAACCTTTTTCAGTCTGTCTATGTGCACTGGTCTGGCCACCAATAGATTGGTGTCCAAGTTTTTGAGTTTGGCACTTGTCAAACTAGGTCTATCTACTACAACATATGGTCCCATAAAAAGGGGTTGAAGTTTCTTACACTCTGTGTTGGTCAGGATTCTTGGTATGTTTAGGTACACCATGTCGGTGACTTTGATTTCCTGTGGCGTAAGTTTCTTATCATATCTATCCTTCCTTTCCTTTTGTAGCTTGGCGACCCTTTCTATAGCTTTCCTCCTAGAGGTATCTTGATTTGTTATCATGTTAGCTACATGGTCTGCTACTGTGGATATGTCTTCCTGTATTCCCAGCCCTAAGTCCATTGGGGTGGCTGGGTTTCTTCCATGGAGTAGGAAGAAAGGGGTGAATCCTGTGGTTTGGGATTCAGTGTTGTTTAATGCAAAGGTTATGGGTTCAATAAATGAATCCAAATTGTTTTGGTGCTTTGAGCAGAATGCTCTGAGCGCTGTGCCTATGCTAGCATTGAATCTCTCTACAAGCCCATTTGATTGTGGCCTGTATGGTGAGGAGAATTTATGTTTGATCTTGAGGTGTTTAGTTAGCTTTGTGAACTTTGCACCTGTATAACATGTCCCATTGTCTGTTTGAAGAGTGGCTGGTGTTCCATGATGACAAATTATATTCTTGTAGAACTCTGCTGCTGTTGTTTCAGCTTTTAAGTCAGTAGTAGCCCAAGCTGTAGCATATCTGGTAGCATAATCTATGCAGACTTGTATATGTTTGTTTCCCCTGGCCGTTGTGGGAAGTGGTCCCACCGCGTCGAGGTTTAGGAACTTCATAGGTGAAGCCATGTACTCTCTCACTGTCATTGGTGTTTTGTGTGAGTGTACTTGCCTTTTTGCTGTGAGGCATGTGTGGCAGGTGGAAACATATTTTGTTGTGTCTGCTAGCATAGACTTCCAATATACCCTAGGTCGGAGTGCTGACAGCATCCTACTGGAACCAAGATGGCCGCCAGTAGATGAGTCATGGAAATACTGTAGTGTACTTGTTACCCATTGCTGTGGTATAACAATTTGAAGTGGTACAGTATTGGTTTTTCTCCAATTTATGGGGCATATATGGACTAATGTACCATTTACCAAGGTATATGTCTGGCCTTGGTTGATGATTCTATTTCCTTGTGCTTTTGGTGCAGGCAAGGTCCCATCCTCAAGATATTGTATGAGGGGCAATAGTTCCTTGTCCTTCCTTTGTTCCAAGCCAAGGTTTGTACCTGAGATGGATGTGTCGGGAATTTGATCCAGTAATTGATTTATATCTAGCACATGTTGTTTTATTCTGTCTCTTTCTTTTTCTTTTTCATCGACTATTGGCCTATCTTGTGCCTTTTGTTGGGGTGTGTCACTCTTGTTTTGGTGTGTAGGCTCCTTTGGAGGGCCTATTCTTGCCTTGGTGGGAGTGGCAACCTTTTTCTTTAAAGGCACAATTTGCTTTTTGTCCATCTTCTTTGTCTCAGAGTTCTTTGACTTAGTAGATGCAGTGTCTTTTGTGACATTTTTCCTGGCAGGTGGGGTTTTGGTAGGTTTGTTTCCTGTGACCTTTTTCTCATTTAGAATAGTTTGTGATTGTGTGGGGGGTTTTGGTGTGCCCTCCTGAATCATTTCTCTAGTCTTTGAGCGTGTGGTCATAGGACACAAATGGTTTGATGTTTCCTCTCCCTGCATTGGTTCAAAGAATCTGACTGATTTAGAAGTTGCTTGAGTAATAGCATATATTGTGTCTTCTGGATCTTCATCATCTGAGTCAGGTGGGGTGAAGGGTGGCTCCTTAGGAGTTGCCTTCACTAACTGATTGAGTGATGAGAATTCGATAGGCTCGAAGTCATTATCTGGAAAGAGTTGTGAGTATTCTCTCTCACAGTGGCAAAACACATAGTGTGTAGATTGCTTCAAGATACCCCTAATGGGTGTCTCTGGCCTTTCAATGGTGTTGGGTGGATCATCCCTTTTGAATGGTACTTTCTTTGTTACTTTTGCAAACTTGGTTCTACTGGCTGCTCTAACTCTCCTTGGTGGGGGTGGAGGGTTAGTCATTGGTCCAGAATCTGGGTATTCTCTTCTAGACATAGCATCTGGAGGTATGTTATCATCACCTTTCACATGTTGGATGGTGAATGAAAATTGTTGTATGTCTAGAGCCCATCTGGCCCATCTATGTGTGAGTCCTGTATTGGTTAATAGTGGGATTAGGGCTGCATGGTCTGTGTATAATTGGAAGTGTCTAGTCTCTAGATAGTGTCTGAAGTGTAATACTCCATACACTACTCCCAGTAGTTCTCTCTCTGTGGTATTGTAATTTCTCTCATGTTTGGAGAGGGTTCTACCTGCAAAGGCTACTGGTCTGAGCACTCCTTCATTATCTCTCTGTGAGAGTACAGCTCCTAAACTCACATTGGAAGCATCAGTTGCCAAACTGAACTCTTTCTCATAGTTTGGATATCTGAGAAGAGCATTGGTACAGAGGGCATGCTTCAATGTTTTGAAAGCATTATCTGCCTCTTCTGTCCAGACAAATGCTTTGAGATGTGTCTGTAGATCATATAATGGTCTAGCAATTTGGGCATAACCTTTGATAAACTTTTTGAAGTATTGGCATAGGCCTGTGAAGGATCTGACATTTTTGACTGATTTTGGTGTTGGGAAGGTTTTGATTGACTCCACCTTTGTGGGAGATGGTTGTAGTCCCATGGGTGTGACTCTCATTCCCAAGAAGTCTATTCTGTCTATGAAGTATTCACATTTTGATTTCTTCAGTTTGAGTTTACCAACTCTTAGGCTGTTGAACACATCTTCCAGGTCATGGAAGTGTTGTTCGATTGATGGTGATAATACCAATATGTCATCTAGGTATGGTAGGGCACATTTGTACTTGAGTTTGTTCAGAATTAATGTGACTAGATGGCAGAATCCCGCCGGTGCGGTCGCTAAACCCATCGGCATCCTTTCGTAGACATATTTTTTGTCATTTGCTATGAATGCGGTTTTATGCTGATCCTCCTGTCTTATAGGAATTTGAAAAAATCCCTGTTGGGCATCTAGCTTACTGAATACTCTTGGTCTGAGTGACCCTATCATGTCTAGAGTGTCATCGGCCCGGGGTGTAGATAAGGCTTGATTTATCGTGTTCTGGTTCAAATAACGAAAATCTGTGACGAGCCTATGGCCTCCCGATGATTTTTGTACTAAAAAGGATCTGGAAGCCCAGGGGCCTTCAGCACATTCTCTCAGGATGCCCTGTTGTACCAGCCTTTCACACTCTTCCCCTATTGCGGCCTGTTTTTCTGGTGTTTGTCTATATGGTAGGAAATGACATGGTACTGCCTCAGGTTTTACATGTATAGAGTGTGTATACAGGTGTGTGGCACCAATGTCTCCATCTTTTCCTACAAATATATCATCATACTTGGTCAGCAGTGATTCTAATCTATCATGCTGATCTTTGGATGTGAGCACAGATTTTGGTGGAACATTCTCTTCCAATTCTGGCTCGAGGTCATGTGCCTCACTATGTATAGCAGCTATTTCAGAGAGTCTGATTGAGTTGGGTTCAGGGTCCGCATATGTGGACTCACAGTCTGAGTCTGTGTCACTGAATTGAGTTGCATCCTCAGGCCGTATGGCTGAGATGGATTGATCAGTGTGTGGGGTAGTGTCTGACACCTGTTGGGGTTTTTCTAAATCAGATTCCTTGACTTCCTGAAATAGAGCTATGATGGCACCCTTTTTGATTTTATGTGGGCGCCTGCTGGTGTTGAGTTACACTAGGGGATGTTTGTTATTTTCCCTGGGGGTTACTGCTGCCCTTTGAACTAGATATGGGGCATTGTTATTTCTTTGGAGGTTATCTACTACTCCAGTTTTGCCTTGCAGTGATTGAGTAGATGTGACCTTACCCAACACTGCAAGTTCAGAGAATGGAGGGATGGTAAAATCCCTCACTGCCCTAATGGGTTTGAGAATTTGTTCAGGATCAACATTAAATTCAATTTGAGATTTTGTAGAGCTTAAGAAATCTGTGCCGAGAACAACGGGCTGAGGTTGGGTATTACAGCAAATTGGTATTGGAATCTGACACCTTGGATTCTAAAGTTCAGCATAGCTGAATGTCTAACATGACACACCGATCCATCTGCCAAGTGGATGTTGATTTTAGATTTCCTCAGTTGGATATGGAATCTCTTTTGGAGATCCATGAGGAATGATTGCCTGACACAGGTGATAGTAGCACCTGTGTCAACCAAACATTGTACATCTGAAACATCATATAGATTTGCATTGATACAGCCATTTTGAAGAAGTACAATAGAAAGCTTGGTACTCTCACCTGTATCCTTTGATGATGAATCTGGTGGGGTGATGTGTATCACTGATGGACGTCTCTGTCTGTTAGATGGTAGATTGGCACTAGCAATTGTCTCTGGTTGGATCTTTGTTAATCCTGATTGATTGTTTGTATTTGGGGTGTCACAGTGCACTGGCCCATCGGCACTGTGACATCCTAGTTTTCCTGGTTCTGTGGGGTGGTTGAGATGCTTGCCACCAGGAGCTTGGAGATTTGATCCATCACATGAGGTGGTATTTGGGGGTTACTGTGTTGGTTCCCCTGGTAACCTCTTGTGTCAGGTTTGTAGTCCTCCTGGCGCAAGTTGGAACCCTGGTTATATTGACCAGAGTTGCTGTATTGACCAGAGTTGTTGGATCTCTGGTTGTTGTAGGCGCCATTGTTGTTGTAGGATCCACTGTTGTAGTTCCTATGTGGACTCTGGCTTCTACTGTTGGATCCTTGATTATAGGATCCAGAGTTGTTTGAACCCTGGCTGTTGTTGTAGGATCCAGAGTTGTTGTAGGATCCAGAGTTGTAGTTCCTATGTGGACTATGGCTCCTACTGTTGGATCCTTGATTATTATAGGATCTGCCATTACTTGGGGTTCTGTCTCTCCTATCACTGTATGAAGAGTTACCATTGTTGGAGTTGGAAGAGCTGTTGTCTTTCCTACTGTTGTGACCCCCCCGGTTGTTGTTGTTGCCCCCTCTACCTCTACCTCTATTGGATTGGTAGTTGGGGTCATAGTTGTTTCCTCTATATCTACCGGTAGGGTCTCTTGATGTAACCTTAGCTTCCTGTTGCCTTACATGGGCACTAGACATTAGGTTAACATCTTCATCTGCACTAGTGCTGATTTCCTGGACCTTTTTCTTAGTAGGCTGTGGGTTAGACTCTGCATCCCTTACCTTCCTAGATCTTTCTTGGGTCTCAACCTCTAGGGCTAGGTCTAGGGCTTGGTCAAAAGAGTCTATTTTCTTGTTCTCAAGAGCTACAGAGATCCAGGGCCTCATGCCTTGGGTAAATGCCTTGCTTAGGATTTCATCACTTTGGCGTTGGGCATTACACACTTTCCTGAGATGGCATGCATAGTCTAGGACAGGTTCATCTACCTTTTGTGCACGGAGTGCAGTCCTTGAGATGATATTGTCTCGAGTAGCAAAATACTCTTTTAATTTATTCACTACATTGGTCCATGTCAACATATCAGGTGTGGCACTTTCCCTGAAGGATTCAAACCAACCTAGTGCTTGTCCTTCAAGGTACTTGGGTAAATATGTTACCATGGTGTCACTGTCTGTTACTTTGTACTTATCCTTCAGATATTCTGGGAATTTGTGATCAATAAATAATGCTGTTGACATGAGTGGTGATGGGTGTGAGAAAGTTTTGAGTTTTGTTACCTCATGTAGCCTGATCTTTCTGTCATCCTGTTGTTTTCTGTCTATGAGTTTGGTCATGTTGGACACCATGGAGATTATGATGTCATCCTTGGATCCAGAGGCAGATGGTGTGACAACAGGTGTGATGGCAGGTGTGGGAGGCTGTGGGGTCTGGGATGATACCATTTTCATGAGATCTGCTATCTGTTGTTGTTGTCTCTCTAGGGACTTCCGCTGATCTTCCATGGCCTTCTGTTGAGCATCTATTGCTGCATTCCTCTCTGCCAGTTGTTGGTTGAGGATCCTCTCCCTTTCCTCCTGCTGGGACTTGTTGGTCTCTAGGGCAGTAACTGCATCTTGGATGGCCTTCTCGTAGGCCCTTATCTTCTCGGCTGTCTGATTAGGTTGGGGGCCTTCATCGGTGTCCATGATGGAGGGTGTGGGAGAAGTGTCTCTGGAGGAGTGGCTGTCAAAGGCCGGAGCTGGGGTGGAGGATCTAGATGAGGGTGTGGATCCACCCCCTGAGGCAGATCCCTCTTCCCCTGAGGTAGATAGCGTGAGTTGTGCGTCCTGTAGAGATCCCTGGGAAATGTTGGATCCCTGAGAACTGGTTGTTCCCTGAGTAGACAGGGTGGGTGGTGTGGGGTCTACTGAGTGTGGGTCTGTTGTATTGGAGGCTGGTTTGCCTCCTGTGGGCCTCCTAGATCTAGGTGGGAGGGAGACCTCTTCAACAGGCCCCTGACTACGTAAGGTCTCTGTGTGTTGTTCTGCCAGCTTCACTGATAGGACCTTGATGTGTGGGGTAGACCTCACTGACGTGTGGGAGACCTCACTGACGTGTGGGAGACCTCACTGACGTGTGGGAGACCTCACTGACGTGTGGGAGACCTCACTGACGTGTGGGAGACCTCACTGACGTGTGGGAGACCTCACTGACGTGTGGGAGACCTCACTGACGTGTGGGAGACCTCACTGACGTGTGGGAGACCTCACTGATCGTGTGGGAGATCTCATTGGTGTGTGGGAGATCTCATTGGTGTGTGGGAGATCTCACTGATCGTGTGGGAGATCTCATCGATGTTTGGGAGATCTTATTGATGTGTGGGAGATCTCACTGATGTGTGGGAGATCTCATTGATGTGTGGGAGATCTCACTGATGTGTGAGAGATCTCATTGATGTGTGGGAGATCTCACTGATGTGTGGGAGATCTCATTGATGTGTGGGAGATCTCACTGATGTGTGAGAGATCTCATTGATGTGTGGGAGATCTCACTGATGTGTGGGAGATCTCATTGATGTGTGGGAGATCTCACTGATGTGTGAGAGATCTCATTGATGTGTGGGAGATCTCACTGATGTGTGGGAGATCTCATTGATGTGTGGGAGATCTCATTGATGTGTGGGAGATCTCACTGGTGTGTGGGAGATCTCACTGATGTGTGGGAGATCTCATTGATGTGTGGGAGATCTCATTGATGTGTGGGAGACCTCACTGGTGTGTGGGAGATCTCACTGATGTGTGGGAGATCTCATTGATGTGTGGGAGATCTCATTGATGTGTGGGAGACCTCACTGGTGTGTGGGAGATCTCACTGATGTGTGGGGGATCTCACTGGTGACCTTGGTGGGCATGGTGTCAAGGTCACTGGGTGGGTGGAGTGGTGTTTACTGTGTGTATGATTGTTTTCAGTAGTGCTGCCAGCTTAATTTTTAGAGAGCATTAGGTAATTTGGGATCTTAGTAGGATGTTCTCCACCACTTTGTCATACTAGTTATTGGCATGATCAAGTTGTCATATGAGAAATATCATAAGACTAGTGGTATATAGTGTAAATACATTAAGCTCTCATAAAATAGTGTTATTTCCAGTTATCCCTGGTTTATTCAGCTTTAGGCAACATGTAAGAAATATCAATCATACAGTGGTTAGTATGTAGGTAATTTGTACATACAGTAAATATACAATAGTTTATAAAGTATAATGTTCTGTTCCACTCCACCTGTGAGGTATTAATAATACAATGTCCAGCATAGTTCTAGGTGGGTTCCCACACCTAGCTCCTGACCTGCTGCTTAGAGGAATAATGTAATAATGAATAACTTTACCCTCTGGTGGAAGTCTTGAGGAAGATACCCCCTGGCCACTAATGATGGAAACCAATGCCTGTCTAGCATAGTTTCACCATAGTGCAGTGGTATAGCAGGTAGCAGGAGATGGCTGGAGATGTTACCTCTAGAGCGGTTCTTGGTGTTCTGTCCTCCTGGAGGTGCAGACAGGCTATTTGTAGCAAATCTTGGAAAAGCACCTCCAGACTGACTGGGGCCAGTAGCATCTGCCTAACTCTACAATGTTAGAGGGGAGCCTTTCATGTGTCACTGGGTGCACAAAGGACCCCCATGGACGCCGCTGTGTCCCCCATTGTCTTGGTCGGTTCTGTAACTTCAAACCCTCATAACTCGGTCGTTTACGCAGCTACAGCCGCCATTTTGCGCATGCGCGGAGTTGAATATGCCAAGTTTGAACTGCCCGTTGGATAGGCACGTAACTCCCGCCGGTTTGTCTGTAGTGCACTCGGAGCTCCATTCAGTCTCCATGGCATAACTTCCTTAATAATGGGAGTTCCGCCTTGATCTTGGGCTCATTCTGACCGTCTAATTATGGGCTTTCCATAAATGCTTTGATATTTGACCTAGCTCGCTCAGGAGCGACGCTAGAGCGACCGGACGGTTATGGCGTCGTGCTTATGTAACCCATTGTTCAGTTATTAGAGTGCTCAGACACTCATGACGGCGTCAGCGGTGCTCAGGCACCCGTGACGGCCGGTTGCATTCACTTACAAGTTATTAGTTTGTGCACTGAACCATGAGGTCGCACACTGAGACCCTCATTTTTATTATATTGTGCAGTGAACCATTAGGTCGGAGCCTTTGATGTCAAGAAACTCTGTCTAACTAATTCTGGCTGGTGTGCAGTGGGGCATGAACGCTCTTATACAAAGTTTGAGCGCTCTTATAGCTCTTAGAACCAACCTATGCATTAATTTCATAGATTTCCTTTGATTAATACAAAATATGTTACAAATTATGGAATAATAAAATGGTATATGATAATAGGGTCAATTTTCTAGGGAATTTCTTTGTACTACAATGTATATAAACACAGGCTTTCTTGCTTAAAAAACAACTCTTTTTTTTTGTATTCTCCAATCCAACTCCTGCTGTTGATATTAAATGACTATTCCTTTAAATATCTAGACCATTCAAAACTAAATTTCAATGCTAGACTGCATCGCAAATATCCGGTTCTGCAAAACATGCCGGTCCTGCAGAAGCGAAAAAAACCTGCAGTCCTGCTGGCTGTTTTCAAATAGACTGCTATTGATACTGATGCATCTAGGCCTGACAACTATAACAGATCGAAAAGTATCCCTCTAATTCGGCTACTGAAATTAACTTGACCATTATCGGTACGTATACCATTGCAGAGGACTCTTTGGTCAGGAGGAAGTCGACAAGGTCAACCATCAGCTTGAGACTAACCAGGAGTTCAATGAAAGGGCATTTGAGGTGAGCCATTACAGAGTATTTATAGTGTAAAATAATTCATGCTCTGTCTTAAACAGCCCTGTTTTTCTTTTGTGTTTTCTTTATTTCTACCAATTAAAAGAAAATGTTAACGTCTCCCACTAGAATAACATGTTATATAGAGCAGTACTAAAGTACTCTTGAAAATCAAGCTCCTGTAGCTCTCCTCTCAATCAGGGTGCGCCTTATACGCCGGGTATAACTTTTTGTAAAGCCTATCAATACTGTAGATGGATTGATTCTTGTTAATATCGCTTCTAATATCTAAAGATATTCATCCTATTCTAAATGCCTCATTCATATGGTAATCTGAATTAAAAGTGTGCTGATGGTAGAGGTCGGGCCAGTCGTCTGGTGCTCTGGAGCCACCCAGGAAATGATGTCACAGGCATGCTAGCTAGGACAAAGAAGGTTGCTGGGACATGTCAAGAGGTCTGCATTTAATTCAGCATTTTTATAAACGATTTGTCCTAGTTTAAGGAATAAAGGACTTCTGTCTAGTCTTTATGGATAGTATTTATAATTTCTATCCAACAGTAGCACCTGGTTTAATTGGTAACCTACATATTCCATTATGTGTAAAATGTATAAAAAAAAAACATGGGGTGTTTAACCCTAACCATTTCTGAGTGATCAGCGATTTCAATCGCTTCACCAATGTTTCGAACATGATATATGTACTGTTTTGTTTTTAGTTGTTAGGGGGTGGAGAGGTGTATCACTACCATACTAAACTGATGATGAAGCAGCCTCGTACAGGGGGCTGTCACCTGTGGCACCAGGACTATGGGTAAGTTAGTGTAACCTTCTATATACCTAGCCATAAATAGGGGAAGTATGTATCTGTGCTATATGATTACTTGGCACCTGTAAATATGTGTCTAGTATACAGGAGTTTTTTTAAATGCTTAAGTTTAATGATGTACTCATGTTTATTTTTGTTGGATATCAACTCATCAATGGTCATGTTTTGATAGTGATATTTAAATTAATGTAACTATTCAATATCACCTAAAAACACGTCCAAAAACAGAAAATGATCTAAGGGTAGTATCCCTACACTATTATAGAACCAGGTAATGTTGTCTTGGCTGTACGGCGAATTCAAAACCACTTTTAGTGTGATAACCTTTGTATGTCAGCTGATAGCATTTTACTTGAACAAGTTTCTCTTTTATGAAATTAAGGCCCCATACTCAACATTACTTGGTGGCTGCTTCTAGCATATATCGTCAGGACTGGAGATGATTTATTAAATATCTTTTATGCTAACAACGAGTCAATGGTTGTACAAAAAAAATAGAGGCGTGTTGACGTGTATCTTTTTTATAATTGAAAAGTAGCATGTGGGAATTCCAAAGAGCATCTTGCTACCTTATCTAGGTATTGGTACAAGAATGGCTTGCTGACCCCTGACGTTATGACTGCGTACATTGCTCTAGATAAATGTGTCAAGGAAAATGGCTGCCTCCAGGTCAGGGAATGATACTATTTATATTGGGCATATTGCATTTTGCACATTTATGTATTATTATCTTTATGATAAGGCTTTATCTTCTGCCACTCTTGCTATCATACTACTATTCGGTCATACTCATGATATATAGGGCCTGATAAATAAGTGTGGATGAAGAACAAGACAAGAGAGGATCAGGGTAAAAGGTAGATCCGCGAGGCCCCTCATGGACGTACCTTTTACCTTGTTGACTGTATTTTGTCATACCAGGTAGAAGTGGGCATAGGTCATAAACGACGGCATCACACATAAGATGAGATATTCGAATCATCACTTGCATTATAGATTATCATTTACACATTCCAGTATATGATTACAAATCACTACCAAGGCCTTAATTCCCACTATCCATTGATAAAAGAGAGCATGACCCCTTAAGTTTGTGACAATACATGATGTCAGTCCTTAGGATGTACCAAAAGATACCCTTCAGGGGTATATTCATGTATTCGTGCATTGTGACAAGTGAAGTGAAGCCTTTGATCATGACTTGATTCTTCAATATACATGTATTTCCATGCTGCACAGGGATGTACGTTTTCAGAATTGTCTGATTTCAGAATTTTCCAGTTCGACAATCCTATAGGTTCACTATCTTTGATTAACGTTTTGTGGTAACTAATCATGTATATCCTAAGAATTTTTCATAAACCGTGACTTACATCCATATATGTTACTGATCCCGGTAGGTGGTTCTTGGCACCCACCGATGTGGCCGTTTAGACCACAACCTGGTGGCTGGACAGACGGTGGCTGACCAGAAACGTGTGGATGAATTGCTCGAACACTACCACAAGGTCTACACTGTCATGGACCCTGGTGAGCTGCTCACTCTAACACTCTATATTTTTCAAATTGATTTGGACAGTACTGGTATTCACAAATTGAAGGATCCCTGCACGTCCTTACGGTATTTATGCTTATAAATACCAAGAATATTCGAAAGAAAAAATTGTGATATTCATATACCAGGACTAGGAAAAGTATGTAATTTCCATTAAAGCAGCAATTGTGTTCAATATAATTCCAAGATAAACTTTGTCTTTTACCAGGTGATTGCCTCTTCTTCCACTCTAACCTTCTGCACACGGCAGATAAGAACGAGTCTGATATGCGTAGATGGACATTCCTGTGTTCATACAACACACGGGCAAACAACCCAGTGCACGTCCACCACCACCCCCAGTATACACCACTCGATATTGTGAGTTCACTAAATGTATAAGTATAAAGCATGACCATATGTAAACCCTCAGACTTTCCCTTTCTTTTAATTAACGGAAAAGGGTTATAACCGCCAGGGTGAAAATGCAGTTTTTAAGACGCTACTGACAGTGAGAAAAGTGAAGACGGTTTTCTCCACAATGCTAAATCCCATAGGAGGTGCAAATGGGAGCAATATTCCCGAGCTTTTTGACAGAAGTAGTGCAAAAAATTGATGATGTTGATGAATCTGCCGCCATTCGACCCAAGCGCGAGCCTCCGGTGTCGTAATGTTGGGGCAAACATGGCGGTTATTGATTTTTTTTTGTAAAGAATTGAGGTTCATAATGTAGAATATTATAAAAAAAAGGTAAAAGGATACGATTTGAATCAACATGTTGTATTAAAAAGAGAAAAATACTGAGTCTTAGCATGGACCTGGTCCGTGGTCTTAGCCATGTCGTAAATGCGCTTCCCAAACTGCGGAACCCATTCGCACCTACTTTACAGACAGTAAGACGCAACTGTTCAATGTATCTATTTACGTGCAGGACGATGCTTCTGCTCAAAGTTTCTATGTCGGGCAGATCAGTGGGTCTTGCCAAATGAGATCAGGCATGCGCACACCACCCGCCATGAATGGGGGAGGAGACACCGCTTTGGTTTCATATCTCAATGGAAATGATCAATTACAGCTCAATTCGATTGATTTGGAGTGCATCAAGTCATGTATCGATAGGATAAATCCTTATTTAAAGACCTGTTGAGATGGTTAATCGCCAATGAAGACAATGTGAGTAATAATGGGGGATTTGGCCATAGGCTAAACCATTGGTACTGATAACGCTGGCAAAATTAACGAGGTTAGTACTTTCATTTCATCAGAGGGGGCCTAGATTAGAGCCCTGTCGGGTTACATGCATTGCATAATGCTATTCTAAATTTTAAACTGGTCAATGTGTCGCACATGAGTTAAGGTGGATGACAGGTAATGAGGAAAGCTCTATTTATTTAATTCCTGGCAACTGGTGACATTTCCCCATGTGGATATAGAGTCTTCACCGGTGGGCCGATTCTGTATTATCACCCACCTGGGGGAGTCAGGTTCCTGTCTGGCATAGTTTAATTTTCAAACAATAGGTGTCTCTGACCTCCCTCAACCTCTATCGTGAACCCTTTCGGGGAGAAACGGTATGATCGGAAGTGTGTCCCTGGTTCCGATGGTGAATATGCGAAAGTTTACTGCTAATATTTTACAAGCGAAAATGGCGCCGAGTTAGCGCTTCTCCTCGAAAGACGTAACCTTTCTCTATGTGTGCTAGTGGTGCCCTCTAGGGAGAGGCCTGTACACTAGGCAGAACGGAAACTGACTGTGCAAGGCATTATCGGATATCAGAGATCTGTTTCTTTACCTGCAGGTGTCCGATGATGCAGTGCTGACGTGCACTAACCTCATGGACCTGAGTGGCAAAGAGTTTATGGACCCCTCCAGTGACAAAACCATTCGATTAGAACTAAAGAAGACCGGCTTCCATTGATTTCCATGCAGTAACAGTTGGATTTTAGAGGAATATGATGCCAAGACAACTCAGAAAGGTGACCAATGCTAGCATGCCAATAATCATACTGTCCAACCAAATATTGTGCATCAGACACAGCGAGGGTGCCACATAGGACTCACAGTATAGTAATATGTAATGTATATACATGTAAGTACACATCAGACATACACTTGAATATCTCTGAGTACCACCATAGGATCTCGTGTATAGTGCGTACCATTGGACACTTTAACACTTTTCTATAGTATAAATGTCCTGCCTGAGGCACACCCTGCCTTTTTGGGGTTATCCTTGAAGGTGCACATACCTGGATACGGTTGATTTCTCGTATAAGCCTCACCTTCACAAGAAAATGGAGAACATAGAATATGTCAGACAGCACTAGTTATACATACTAATATATTCTTGTAATGTTTCATTAATCATAATGTTTCTCCTTTGTCTACTAATCAATTGTTTATGAATCTGGAACGGTTTTCAGTCTATATATAAATGTACTCTTACATCCCTTTCCTAATCCTTCACCAGCATGTCTCCTTGTAGAATATATAATTCGTATGTTGTCGTTCCTCTCTCTACTAATTAAATGATTATTCAGGAAAATCTGAAGTCTTTATCTTTTCCTTTTATTTTATTTCCTTTCTAACCCAGTATGTCTTTGAAGTAAGTGCACGTAAGGCACGGCACCTCTACCTGATAAGGCGGATTACCATTGAAATGTGTTGTTTGTATTATCTATACGTAAAAACATCCTAAATACCGAGTGCAATTAATATTGTTGGCCCTATGTCTTCCTTGCGAGTGGAAAAGTGTATGTAGCAATGTCGACCGTAACCCAGGTAGACCTATCTAATCCCAGCTATAGAATCATGCAGACTACCAGAAGTATAAGGCCAGTCTGCTTAAAAGCGCATCTACACCTTAGGCCGAACCCAAAAGGTGTATCTGGGACCAAAACTTGTGTTTATCTAAAGCACTGTTCTATAGTTTGAACATCGTGTACATTAGGCACAATTTCATCCCAGTTTTCTTTTTCTTTTCTTTCTTTTTTTTTCTTTTGCAGTTTTGGTTAAAAAGGTTGCCCCCTCCCCACCCTCAATACCCAATTCACACCCCCCCCACGGGTTTTAAATGGCTCCTGACACGTCCCGAACTACCGTAAACTCCCGCGTATAAGACGCGCTGCGCATATAAGACGCACCCCAAACTCAGCACATGCATTTTCACGTATAAGACGCACATTTTTAGGCTGAAATTTGTAAGATTAGTACATTTCTATAGTAAAATTACCCCTCGTATAAGACGCAAACTTGAAAAAATCCTATAAGACCCCCCAGGCATTTGTTTGGCGTAGAGGACGCGCCTTATACGCGGGAGTTTACGGTACTTTCTACCATCATTTATAGCATGATAGGTTATGTCCGTTAACTGCCCTCCTATGGAAACACTATGTGGTAAAACAATGGCAGCCTTGGGAAGTCCACCAACCCTGTGAACAAGCCAGCCGACCTGTATGCTATCTGACAGCTATCACTCAGCCACTTGTACTTGAGAAGTTGTGCCGCTCGATCAGCATCTAAACTGACACAAGTAACAAAACAATATGAAAGTAATAGAAAGTGGCCACCCAAACATCAGGTATGGTGAGTGGCATTTTATATTCATCTGTGAAATTATGTCTACAGCTCACTCGTATGTTAATTACGAAATTTAGAGTGGTCAATTCTTTGGCTAACATTAATGCATTGATTTGACCTAAGTCTTGACAGTGATTTCGTATTACACTCATGATTCTAGTTTACAGGTAAAATTAGATACCGTAATCTCCCGCGTAGAAGACGCTCTGCGCGTATAAGATGCACTCCAAACCTAGCACATGCATTTTCGCGTATAAGACGCACATTTTAATACTGAAATTTGTAAGATTAGTACATTTTTATAGAAAAATTACCCCTCGTATAAGACGCCCCCCCAACTTGAAAAAATCCTATAAGACTCCCCAGCATTTTGTTTGGCGTAGAGGACGCGTCTTATACGCGGGAGTTTACGGTACATAATGCCCCATGGATGGATCTCTACATTCTTTGCCTACACAATGCTTATGTTATAGAAAATGGCATTGAGGCCTGCATCATTTTATCTACGAAAATATCATAAATGCTTCCAAAAATAATTTTAAAATTAACCACAAAAAATAAGGTCGGCCCTGTTCAGGCTGTTGAGTTAGTTAGGGTTGGGTTAGCCAAAATAAACAATTCTGTAAGTATGATGCAGAGAGTGGCATTGAGTGTTTCTTAACTTTAATGCTGAATCTAATATTACAGTGTAGAAGCTGTATCATATTATCTGTAGGACCATCTATCAATTATTTACACACTTTTTGCCCAAAAAATGCCTCCCATCCCTCTGTTGTGGTGGCATAATTATCAAACATTCCCCTAAGGGAGTGGCATTTTTTAACAACAGGGTGGGGGTTGGTGGGTTTGCACGCAGACACGCGGAAAAAATTGACCCCCCCCCCTGTTGAGGGGTAAATTCTTTTTTTGACCCCCCCCCAAGGGATGAAAGTCAAGTGCGAACATGCCCTTTTATCCTATAGTAGTAACACGCAGGGTTTGCACTGAAAATTCTGACGCCCCCCCCCCTCAAACCCACTAGCCCGCCCCCCCCCTTGTTGTAAAAAAAGTGATCACTCCCTAAAATTAAATAAGCTATGGAATATCAAAACAGAACCTTGGATGTGCCTTTCAATAGCTGAAAATCATGTCCCTAAAAAATAGGGATGTCATTGATACCCCCTGCATCGATGTATCAGTATTTGTGGAATTATGAATATCACATTGAAAACAAAAACGTTATACTGATACATTTTTTTATCAATCCCTGAGCTGCAAAAATGATGTTGAATCATCCATATTCTAGTGTAGAACAGTACCCAATTCATATATAGGGACTGCTATATATCGTTGGAAAGCCTAGCGATATCACCAGGACAACAGTTTTTTTTTTTTATGTGCTGTGAAATATCAGATTTCACCTAAGTAATATTTTAGATGGATAACATGTTTCTTTTCAAAATCACATTTTTTTCTTTCTATGCTAAAGTATGTAAAGGGTATTCATGTTACCCTGCAGATTCATCAAAGTGCATTGTCAATATATCATCCTATATCTTACATTATACTTTGATATAGCCTAAGAGTCATATTCCAGACTTTTTCATGTGCTGGGTTGTTTTCTTAATTTTTTTATCATAAGTATGTCAGGTCCATCGTGTTAGGATATGAGAATAACATGAATGTTTTCTCCATGTGCTGAGCTTTAAAACATTATGCTTACCCCCCCCCCCCTTATCATTTCCTATTTTCATTCCAATTGCTCCCAGTTGTAGGTTTACACAATGTATTTCCTTGTAATATCGAAATAATCATCAAAATGTGACCCCAGGCCCAGGCCCAGGCCCCGTGTGTGCTGCTCCTATATGCGAGGGGCGTCCTACACAACAAGATTCACAGTTATAATAAAGGTCAATTGAAGACAGAATACTATTTTGAGTAGCTAGTGAGAAAAGGGATATCCAAAATGTTAGATGGTTCCCCTAATAGGCATAAGAAGGTGTCATTCTATAAATCCCATAATACTACATGTATCATTTTTTATTGGAAAGTCGCAGATAGTTAGCAGGGTGAGAGGAAATAAAAGTATATATAGCCTACATATATCATTAAACATAGGAATGGTCTACTAAGTTTCTTCCATAGGAGGCCTCCCATAGCCCTCGGTGATGTCACAACATGGCCAGATAAAGGAGACCATGGGGTGGTGTGTGTGGAGGCAGGTGGGTAAGGGTAGCTGCCCACTATGTGGTAATGTTGGGGCTGTATCCAATGTAAGTTTAATATATCCGGTACCGAGTGTATCACTTGGACATGTTCTGTGTGCTCAATAGTTCAATGGAAAATGCAAAAATCGTGTCACTAGCCCTTTAATATATAACCACTCCCTAAGGCCTACTTTAACTTTTCCACATACGAAACAGATATGGGACCTATTTAAAAACTAACCTCTGAGCCTTACCAACTTCATATATCTCCTTTTTAATAGTGGTTTGCAGAAAGATCAGATCATGGAGGGATCCAGTGTTGGCGATCAGTACGCCCTCAGTGGCTACTGAAGGAACTGCAAGGAACTTTGGATATGTGGAGAACTTGTAGCGCCATCTATCAGAGGATGGAGGGTGTGTTGCATCGGGTTTCAATAGGAGGCTTTACATAAACAAGCTCAGTTTGGAAACTGGAAAGGCTATACTACCACACGTGCTTTGTGCTTTATTTTATATTCAATAGGAATCTACGATAGTTCACTTTACAACAGTGTCAAAGTCTGACTCTCGGCCAAGGGAACCCGAGGGAAACTCTTCATGCAAAGCTGATCTTGCACTGTACTGCAGCCTATACACCTACTAGTTGGTTGCTGATGCAAAGCACCTACCAAGCCCAGGCCAAGGCTTGGGATAACCCTAAACTATTATTTAGCCAGTGTACAGCAAATTAAATAGCACCAGCGGGTGTTGAGTAAGTTCTTTGTTACTTTATCATCATATAGTGTATCAGCGTGCCGGATCAGCATCCGATTGTCAATGGTTGAAACTAGTCTAACCCAAGAGATAGAGTTGGGAGAGGTTGACCCTTGACCCCGCCCACTTTATCGGTTAAAGCCATATATATAAAGGAGGTTAAAGGTATAGGGTGGACTGATTGGAACACAGTATTTGTGTGATGTATGGCCTAGTTGGGATATTAGAAATGTAAGGATGATATGCTGATGGATGTATGATACGGTATTAGATATATGTAAGGTCTAATACTCCTACTTATCCGTTTATATCATAACCCTGACGTGAAGAGGTTAATCTGTAATTTGTCATTTGTGTAGCTTATTGGCATCTCTACTAGACTCTAGACGCACTCGGGGCATACTTACAATGTCATAACATGTTTTTACATACTGGACCGGCATGTATGCCATACAATATGATAATTATTATTAAGTGTCATAAAATCACTGTTATCACATGAAATGAAAAACTGCCATTTTCGCATTGATGAAGTATGATCACTTACGTGTAAGAATCAATAAACAACTTTTGAACTTGAACTATCAATTAGGCATAGGCCTACCAGGGGTTTAATGTATGTAACAGTGGTGCATTGCTCGTAATAGGCCCTATCATGTACCGGTATTTGGTAGCCCTACGGATTCTAACAGGTGCACTATTAAAGGTCCCTTAAAGGTGTGGCAAAGAACTGCACATGTACCGGTATTACCGTATTAGAGTCCATGGCATATAGATCTCGAGTCTAGGGAGTGATATTATTTTAACAAGCCTTACAACCATATCTACAAGGGGAGAGGCATCCGTGTATAAGCTGCATGCTGAGTTTGTGGATAAGCTATAACTTTATAAGTGTAAGCCGCACCTATAGAGAGGTTTCTTGTTTACATGTTTGTGCAGCCATGACAGTTCTGATCTCGGAATCTTTCACGAGATTAATTAGGTACCATACTTTCAAGTAGCATGACATTCCAGGAACAAGTCTTATGTGAGATCAGAGCTGGAAGTCGCTGATGCCAGCATGCACATGGTATTCCCCTTAACTAGTCGAGTCCCGTAAGGTAGCTATAGGCCTGAGCAGGTTGCTATACCGAGTACCTTAGGCTTAGTGTAGTCTATATACCGGTTTATACAAAACCCCGCGTATAACTTAAACTATAAGGCCCAACCCGGGGGGGGGGCACTTGAATTTCTTCTGACGGGGTGTGCTGCTGGGCCTCTGACAACCCTTACCCTTGGTGAGAGGGATTTTGGGCAAAAGGTAACCCTTGGTGAGAGGGATTTTGGTAAAAATTGTGCACGGTTAAGTTTTTTATCTTGAAATTTACCCTTGATGTGAGGAATTTTTATCAAAACTGACCATATTTAGCAGAAATCTTTATGAAAATTCTGAAAACTGGCACTGATTTCGACGCGCAAGGTCAAAATATGGGAAAAGTGACCCTTGGTGAGAGGGGTTTGGGCTAAAAGTGACCCTTGGTGAGAGGGATTTTGACCAAAACTAGACTGGGATTGTGGCCAAAAAGTGACCTTGCCAGCCGCACACCCGTGTCAGTGACATATAGTGAGTGCCCCTGCCTCCCCCCCCCCCCCGGGGCCCCAACCTGAGTACAGGGCGGTCCCTTGCCCACACCAAGGATCTGAAATGGTCTGTAAACTGTATGCACAGAGTTTCATGTTATGAAAATTATAACCATTTATAATTTACAGCATTTTACTAATATATCGGCCAAGTGGCAGTACTGATACCAAGATGGCGATGTCCCTTCTGCGGCAGGTGGGCCGCATCTACAGACGACACCCGGTGGTCTCCAACATGGGACTCTATGGGTCATTGTACTTCCTTGGGGACCTCAGTCAGCAAACCATATGTCGCCAACCTCAGAAGAACCTAGAGAGTGCAGCCAGCGTGGCAGCCGTCGGAGCGGGTGTCTTTGGACCATTTTACTACTACTGGTATAGGCTTTTGGATGGCCGGTTGGCTGGTACGGCCGCAGCTACCATTGCAAAGAAGGTAGTGTTGGACCAGCTTTGTGCTGGTGCTGCAGGCGTGTTCATCTTTTATGTAGGTAGGTCGGTGTCTATATTAGTAAAACTTGTATATAAGAAATATCCACCACTAGACTCAAGGAGTATATAGGGTAGAGGTTTTAATCTGACAAAGGATATACTGGTAATAGAAATTTCTGGATAATGCATCTCCGATCAGGTGTGTTTGGTCATCATAACTTGCCAGTACCGCGTATATATATATTTATTAAAAGTTAAATGAAGTTTCTACAAATTTTTTACAATTTATGTTTCATTTTGTCTGTCTCTAGCCACAAGCGCAATAGAAAGGCGGGAAAATATATTTGACGAAGCCATTAAGAAAGGACCGAAAACATTTTTGGTAAGTTATTATATTCGCCTTAAATATTGAATTGTATCTATCATATTTGATGCCATCTTACGTTTGCTTAGCACAATTATCTTTGTAGTTGAAATAAAATTTTGTCTAATAATTAAGTGTACTCGTAATTTGACTTTGCCTGTATTCCGTCTCTCATATCAATTGACTCGCTGACTTAATCTGTTATCTATATTGTTCATTTGACATAAATTTTGCTCGAACCATAAGAATAGCATAGAAGATAAGGTCATGTGTGTTTTAATTTCATTTTTGATTGACAAATTTTGAAAACACTGACTTTATATTTTGCAGACCGGGTGTGTTTACTGGCCCACTGTGCAGTGTGTTAATTTCGCCTTCGTGCCTCCACCGTACCGTGCTGTCTATGTGGCTTTCGCCGCTTTTGTATGGACCAATATCATCTGCTACATCAAGTCAAGCCGAGTAGAAACAGACTTTAGTGAGTTTTCATTGTATAGGTGTCTCTCTATATGTTTAATTAATATAATGCCTATGTCTACTCATATAAATCTATATTGTGGCATAATGGCATTTGGGTAGCTCATAAATGTGATTTTTTTTAATGATTTGATATGCTAGCATTGGGAATTCATTGTGATGTGATGGCTATCATTTGGCATACCTCCTATGTGGTAAATACTACCGGGGTGCTGGTATTTTACGCTGAATTTCTTTGATGTTAAAATCGATATTATATTTCTAATGAATCGTTATATTGACATCCATTCCAGATACCTTACCTGCAATTGGTACAAATGCAAGCTAGATGACAAGGTGGACTTTATTTTGTAACATGGACGCAAATCTAAAATACTGAAGTAAAATAATTATTACAGGGGACAACACTGCCACCCCCTCCCCTTCTGCTCTTTGTCTGGTGATTTGACTGAGACTGAAAAGTCTATAGTTTACATATTTTTATAGTTAATGAAAACGGTACATGTGCGGATTTGTGCATGGGGATGTGTTCAAATTGACATGTGATTACGAATTGTGTGTGCATGTTTTATGGTTGGTAAGTCGTAGTTTGTAAGTCATCTTGCAGACAGTATTCAGCTAATTGAGCTGGTAACCAATATGGTTTATGACACTTATCCCGGTAATGACCTCAGTAAAATGGTGCCTGTATAGTAATTGGTTCCCTCTTACATATTTTGTACATTTTGTTTAGACTAGCCAGTATGCTAGAGAAGTAAATCCAAGTTCTAGTCCAGTGATGAGAAAAATATTTTAGGCATTAATGCGGACATGGTATGTGATAAAGCAGTATTTTGTACATATACCTGTAATTTATCATGGTCAGTTTTAGACTATAACCGATACCTTTTCACCAATGATGATATTGATATCGTTTTGCCCTCACTAACTTGTGATCATTTTCTGTGGTCCTTTGGTGAGGGCCTTATGTTGGTGGCCTGTCGTCATGAATTATAAGCAAACTGTAGATCTCAAGCTAAGATTTCAGTATAACAAAGGTATACATATACATGAGAAATAGTCAACAAGTTACTGGTACATGAAATTGCACTAGTTAGTAAGTGAAGTACTTACTGTTAAATGGTATCTTTTTATTGATGCAGTAGTTCGATAGCAACAAATTAAAATTCCCTTAGTCAAATTGGTGGCAGCGAGATATTAAGACATTTATTCAAACAAACACAATAGAAAATCCTTCTCAAAAGGGAAAAAATCAGAGGACGAATGTCAGCACCTCTGCACCCCAACACTACCTTGATGCTACTGACGTGGTTGCCATGCTCGCCATCCCTCATCAATTTCCGTTGGCAGGGGGTCTACAGGACAAAACAAAATCAAAAGGGAAAATCGAGGAAAATGTAGAGAATAAGGTCTCCTATATTTGGTTTATAATAAAACATCATGCTCAAAGATACGATTCCTATAATACATGTACAATCGACTTACCGTAATCTCCTGCGTATAAGGTGCACCTCACGTATAAAGCGCATCCTGAGTTCAAGAGAATGCTATAATGTGCTCCTGGGGATGGATTTCTGAGGGTTTAGTACTGTTTTATAGTAAAGATACCCCGCCTATAAGACGCACCCCCTTCTCTGACAGGTTCCATAAGGCCTTTGATTTACGTACAAGACGTGCCTTATACGCAGAAGATTACGGAACTTCGGGAAAATTCTTGTGAGGTGCATGCTTTTAGCATCGATAGTCGTATTTTTGTAAATATCATGTAATTGTATACACCGTTATCTTTTCTTTTCTATCATTTACGTGTGGAGAGATTTTGATAAGCAATGTTTCACATGTGTTGTACCAAATTACTAGCCGCTTTTGTCGGTCATGTACATTGATTATATATGCTTGCGTTGTAGGTGTAATTTATTCCTGTATACAAGTTATTAGGATGAGCCTTAACTTCGTCTTAAGTCTGAAACAGAAAGACTTCTCGGTACATCAATCATCTTCCATCATAACCCTAATCAGAATACGTGCATATAACAGATTTTATGGCAATAAAAGTATTCTTATTTTCATCAACCTCAAAATTACAGTCTTTCATATTACGGATGTTGCTTAGTCTCATAAAGTACCCTAATCTCCCGCGTATAAGGCGCACCCTGCGTATAAGACGCACCTTCAGTTTAAGGATATTGTTAAAAAAAATTAACATCGCTTGTTCTACTGAACGGATTTTAAAAATTCAAAAAGCTACGTGTAGCTAGGGTACCCAAGACCCCCCTGGCCCCAATTATGACCTATTAGGATTTAGGGATAGTAAAACATATCAAAAGAAATAATCTTGGATCCCCCCCTTGCAGATCTAAGGAGAACTAAAATCCTCGTATGAGACGCGCCTTATACGCAGGAGATACGGGTATATTGTGTAGTCAGTTCAGGGTGTGATCTTAGCAGGTGGAAAATCGCTAAAATTTACCTTTAAAGTTGGCATATCCGCTGAAAAGACAGATTTTGAAAATTTGTATGAACATGACTAAATAGTCTGAAAATGCTCATCTCTTGTACCATACCCGTACTTGTATTTTTCCAATCACCAGTGTCTAATCACAACACCATTCACTTTACTAGACAGGCCCTGACATTCCTGCTCACCTCAGTACCACCTGTTGGCTAGTCTGACAGGCTTTGACTAGTGTTTAGTACAC
This sequence comes from Acholoe squamosa, assembly GCA_949317995.1. Taxonomy (NCBI): domain Eukaryota; kingdom Metazoa; phylum Annelida; class Polychaeta; order Phyllodocida; family Polynoidae; genus Acholoe; species Acholoe squamosa. The sequence goes on from OX439040.1 coordinate 51,530,943, forward strand.
CTTGGAAATAGGACTGGCCATGTATCCACAGAATGCAGGCTGCCTCTATAGGAAATCAGATGTACTCGATTTATTACCAGCACAGGGCATTGGTTTTCCTTGTTTTGGAGCAGAAACATTTCATATTACCATCATTTCTTGCGTATAAGGCACATCCCACGTATAAGACCCTAGAATTTTAGAATATGGTCAGGGAAAAAAAAATATCATAACTTTTGCCAAAACATTGAGACATGACACACTAGGGGGGTTGACAAAGAGGATATATTTAAACGATTGAAATTTTGACATCCGTCATGAAGAAAAGAACATCCTATGTTTATTATTTATTCATTCATCAATTTTTTATTTGATTTGATTTTTTTTTTCAAAAATGCACTTGCAATACTTGCGTTGTGTAATAGGAATTTGTTGTGCAACAGCGAAGTCGTATCAATGCATACTTTTAATACTTGATGGCAATATTACTCAAGCCTAAGAATGCCATGAAGCCGGTAGCAGGTGCTTGCCATGTTCATCATTTTAACACCAGGTGGGTGTTACATCGTCTGCCATACATACATTGCTCGTGCAGTTTTGTAGTTCGAGGATTCCATATCTCAAACCACTGTAGTGATATTTCACAGAGATGACACTCTTCCTGCTTTTGTAGGATTTCCTCTCTGATACTGCTAATGGATGACTCTAAAAATATATAAGCTCCCTGTAGAAAGTTGTTCGAATTTAATTTCCACTGTGCTTTTCGTCTTGCAGGGAGTGGCATTTCTGATAGTAATAGACCTTGATCCATCTGTACTGATAGTGCAAATAATATGTGGCAATTCCGGTTAAATTGGTGACAGGCAGCTCAATTTCAGCCATTGCTGGAGATGGTTACCAGCGAGTTATCACTGATAATAGTAAACAGATGGTTATTATTTGCACCCTAAGAAATCTGCATTTAATAGTAAGGATCAATTCACTGGTTGATGATTTATCCTGCTAGCTCGCTATAGGATTCTAGACCCATACCCAGTGGATCCCCCATTTTGAATTTTGCTGGTTCTTCTAAAAGTGGCAAAACACACTGATAATCTATGGTATTGTGGGTACCTTGTCCCTGGATAACAACCACTTCAGGGAGAGGATGGTTCCATCTTATCAGTGCATGTCACCAGAAACCAGCTCCAGTCTCGCTTTAATAGACCCAATACCATAATTCCTACCATAAATTCTATCACAGCATGTACAAAGAAAAGCTTTCTCGGGAAATATGGCAAAAAAACAGGAAAATAAAGGAACGTCCTGGAGTGAGTGAGTAATAGATGTTTAACGCCATTTCGACAGCTAAGGTCATATTCATGGCGAGAACTACATTACACAATTTCACAGGGGAATGTGTCAGTGCCCGTGCATATGTGCACCACACACATCCCGAGGGGATAGGAAAGAGGAGAAATAGACCCTTTTAAGTGGGCTAGGGAAGCCCGAGGAACGTCCTGTATATATATGCTGAGGTAGGTCGGGTGACCAAAAAACAAATTTGTTTTACCTAAGCTGTGTACATGGTTTGCATTTAAAACGGGTCCTAAATATCAGGTTTACCACCCTAATAGTCCTTTGTATGATATTGTTGTAACTGGAGGATACTGGAAGCATATGGAGTATCAAAGAACAGGGGCTCCGCCCTACAGACCCGAGCACTTGGCCACCTGTGGTCGGTGTGCATCTGTTACCTGTGTATTCCTGATCATGACATCTCACCCAGCCACCTTAACCCCTTCATGAGACGTCCTACACGCATTTGTTATCATGGGGAGGGAGGGGAGGGGGTCCCCATCTCACCTGTTTGCTTTAAGAAAATGCCATGCCCTATGTCAGTAAATTTGTAATTTAACCAGTCCCCATCAACAAGACCCATGGCATATAGCAATTTTGAGAAAAGCTTATGTTCCATGTCACGTTCTTTTTTATCCCTTGTCCTTATCATTGGAGCGTCAAGGTCCTATGTAATTGAAGGCCATGTCGCCCTGTCAATTTTAAGGTTTCTAGACCCAAGCAACACTGACGAGAACCCCCTCCTGAGGAGGATACAAGCCCTGAAATGTCGGCAAGATGCAGGAATGCAATACTGGCGTGCTTTTTACATGAGTTATATCCATGCAGTATGATAAAAGAAAAGCATACGGTCGTTAGATGGTTAAGAAGATGGGGGTGGGGGGGTGGATCCCTAGAAGTACCTCATCTGTATGCCTTTCATCTAAGATATCAAAGGGACCGCGCCCAGGTGTGGTCGCCAGGGCATAGACAATATGTGGGCTGACAGGTGCAATGGATCTCCATGAAAAGCCGACTGAAAATGGTGTCCCAAGGGCAAGTAGTACCTGGATAGTCACAGGTCGCCAATTTAGGTTTATAACTATCTGAAAGGACCCCTGGTTGGTCCTCAAGAACATGTTTCTATATAATGTTTCTATATAAATGGACTCATGAACAAGTGAACTACATTCATCATACATCAATGTGATTGTATTGAATGCCATTTTCGACTGAATTCCGTTTTATTTTATATTAGGAGGTTTGATACTTGTGGAAGTTGAGCCTTATCGGATTGAAAACTAGCACTATTTTACCAATTTTAATTTTAACAATTGGAGACTGATGTTCAAGTCATTATCTCTAATACTTATTCAATTGTATATCAATACCTATACGACTCTACAAAATAATATATAACCTTACAAAATAATATATAACCTAATCTGATTGTGGTATGATAAACAAATTTCTCCCTCCTTTTTTTCAAAACCTTGTTATCGCAATACCTAGTCTGTTAGGTACACCACGCGTATAAGACACTCTGAGTTCAAGGGGATGCCATAAGACACACTGGGGGCTTGATTTTGGACAGTGAAACCCATTCTGTATTAATAACAGAAAAGAACAGAAAAATACTAAAAAAATGGCAAGGTTTTATAAGACACGAAGATGACGTTTAACTGTCAAAACACTGTCTTGTCCAGTCATTGTATTATTTTCAAATCAATAGAAAATGACGCAGAGAAAGAAAAACATCAGAAAGAAAATGAGATCTCTCATATCCATATTGTGCCGTTGAGCACTGATGATGTCAGAGTGAGCCTGGATCCCAGGCGCCCATGTTCAAGATGCTATCCCAGCTAAAATTTTGTCATTTTTCGTTGAAGCCATTTTTGTATGAGTTTTTCCTTCCTATAAATGCTCCCTGAGTTTTGAGACAACATACATTATATTTCCCCATGATATATGGGCTTTATAGCTCAGAATTTTTACTGTAGGTCGACACTAAAACAGCTGGATAACATAGCATTGTTTTGGTTTGTCATGGATGAGTGACCAGCTCTATAGTATGGGTCTCTGCGGTTACGTCTTTCGAGGAGAAGCGCTAACGCGGCGCCATTTTCGCTTGTAAAATATGAGCAGTAGACTTTCGCATATTCACCACCGGAACCAGGGACACACTTCCGATCATACCGTTTCTCCCCGAAAGGGATCACGGGTCTCTGCATGGCTCAATAGTGGTACCTTGTGGTCAGGTAGCTCACTGCTTGCCCTTGGATCAACAAGGTAAATGGAACCTCTGTGACAGGCCTCATAGGGTTCTCCTTTGGGATTTTGATCTACACATAGCTAATGTGATAGAGGACAAGCTGGTGGAGCCCCTATATGTTGTAGCTCTTGACTGGTATGGAACTTGACTCATATTTCCCGCCATAGGAAAGAGGTATTCTGACCCTAAGTGTCTTCTGTCTCCACATACAGGGGACACTCATATCAAAATGATATGCACTATTCAATAGGGGAACAGGTTATATTGATCACAGACTGATTCATTAATCACTTTCCAAAAGGTCGTTTTAGTTGAAATTGCATCTTTAAATCAACGTGAACGGGCAGTGGTGGGGGAACCCCATGTGCCGCCAACATTCGGCGACAAACAGTGCTTGCGTGCCGCGGTATGCACCACCCAACGATCCATAGAAAGGCGACGCGGGCCCATCTGGTGGGGGGTTGGTGGGATGGTGGATGTGGGATGGCTGTGGGGAATGCCGAGTGGTGAGCTGCCCTACGAGCTGCTCAATGTAGGGACAGGCCACGGCGAACAGGTGTATACTTATTGGGAGTGGTGGTGGTGGTGGGGGGGGGGGGGCTATGCATTGAGCCTATGCACATCAGACACAGAAAATAGATTCCATCATATTCATATAAATCTCTAAACGAGATAAAGCGATGATCAACATCGTAAAGGGCCATCTGATAAGATCTATTCAAATGGATTCTTCAGATATAACCAAACCACATACATTTTGTATATTGGTTACTATATGTTAAGAGCACCACTTCTAGGTTCCCAAATTCTATAGCAGTATGATACCTTTTTCATCCGTTTCCCACCAGTGACCCACACACTGTGTCAACTTATTTCATCGATAACTCCTCACTTCTCCATTCTACTAGTATATCACCTAACCCCTTAAAGTCGGTGCGATGTCTTAATGTGTCAGGTTTAGGTTAATCTTTTGTCGTAATAGATAACACTGACCAGTTCTTGGCTACTCAGTTATCTTATTGAAAGTGCCTTGCTGCCTCTCAGAGTGTCTCCCCCACATAAATACATCAAAATGGCATAAAGCTTTAAAACAACACACACTACCTAAAGGGTTAGACATACACTGGCCTTATCACTCCCACCTGTTCGATGGCTTTCTTCAACCCCCATACCAGTGATAGGCATTTCAGTCAATCATTTATATTGATTTCACGTCAGTGTGGTGTTTAGGTCCACCAGGACACCACCAGCACCAGATGTTTCCGCCGTACTGCCTTCCACCCCCTTCTACTCACGTGTTCTACTACGTCTCTGAAACCTGGCTCTGGCTTGACACTGTATGTTGCTTCTAGACCAAATTGCCTCATGGCTTCTGGACTGTGCTTTATTTCATGGCATTTCAAACTCCGTCTTGGGTAGTAACTAATTGTTGACAAATGCCAAATAAGAATATCATTTCTACATCTATATTATCTTTTTGATCCAACATCCCTGTTTCTGATACATTATGTTCAGCTCATCCGTCTGTTAAGAAAAAAAAGTAAAGCTTTGGTGCATATCTCGGTGTTACTCTTTTATTTCTGGCAAGTATAAGCCTACATCATCAAAATTGTTATATAATAGAAAGGCTAGGTTATAGAATAGGTAATTAACAGTGTAATGTGATTAATATCCAAGCATTAGGGCGGCATGCTATTTCATGTGTTATGTTGGCATTTTGCATGAGGTTGGCAATAACATTATCTGTGGCCCACACAAAATGAATATTGTCAGCATCAAAAAGTGCACACTGCCAGTCTTTGCTTGTGTCAGTCAGTCGATATCTCATAGTGATGAATTGTTTGTGATCGAATGTTTTAGAGGCAGCGTTTTTGCTCTGTTTCCAAGGGTACATTGCCTTGGGCTACCTTCAATCTCCATGAGCCAGTGAGTTGGGACAGAGAATGTGTATGATGAAAATCCACTATCAATACAAGTGGTGTATAGTCAATTTGTGCATGTGTTATTGAGATATTAAAAACTAAAGAGAGGACGACGCTCTAATATCATTTTGTCGCTGTAAGACATTAGCAGGGTTGCATTCTTGTATCATTGTCTTGTATCCAGGGCTATATTTTTTTATCATGATAACCTTATACAAGTAGCAGTGTTTCCTTAAAAAAGTCAATTGGACCTAATTGATTAATTTGATATACACTGCAAGATGGACAGGAGGACTATATACAGCCATGGTCCAAAAAGGCAGTGGGAGTTACGCCTACATTCACAGACCGTGCACGGCCCAACATGCTAACCAATGAACAATACTGCATCACACCGATCATTAAAGGGTTAAGTGTTTCTTATACTGCTCTTTATCTGCTGTAGTTCTGTGTGACTGCCGTTGGTGGCAGCACCTGGCCGGTGCCTGATAACACCCCGGCCACTGTGAAGTCCAATGCCAGAGGTGGCCGGGGTCGTGTTTGGGGCCGGCCAGGCTGGCACTTCCCGGTCAGCTCAGGCCAAGTCACGAAAGCTTTTACTGGGCACAGCTGTGTTCTGCCTACACGCACTGGGAGAAGGCAGGGCCTCCAGCCAAAACAACTCTCTGTGAATCCTGCCTGTGTGTGTGTTTCTCACCCGTGGGAACCTGAGGTCACTTGTGGAATTCACACCATGGAGGGAGGTTATGTCCATTATGACTCAATGGGAATCACATTTGTACTAGATCATACTTTGTTGCATTGAAATATAGTATACTGTACATATAATTATGGATGGCAAATTTTGAAATGATGTAGTCAATTCGGGAAGAGCCTCGATATGGTTCCGCCTAATCAAAATCTTAACTTGCTGTACGTTGGAGAAAAAAGCAATATATATATTTGTATAAACCGGATACATAGATATAATATATACACGTATGAGATCCCAGTCAAAATAAAGTACTGCTCTCTTGTAAGTTGTAACAAGGACTTTAACCTAAAACTGCCTTCTCAAATTTGTGACGGTCACTGCCTACTCCAGTGGCTGGACGATGGGTACCTGTGCGTGACAGTTTCAATCAATCTCCGGTCGGCAGAAATTTCGCTCCGGGCACTCACTGTATCTCTGCGCGAACCTTCCTCATCACTCGACTATGGGCGAAATTTGCCCATTACGCGTGGGAATTGATATCTAAATGAAGTGATGTCAGATGTCATTTAAAACGATGTAGAAGAGTTCAATTAAAGAAAACATTGAATTCAAATGCTACAGATAACCGATCTAAGTGTGGAAGTTGAGGCGTTTAGGGAGGACTATATTTTGTGGTGTATGCAGTTGACAAAGCTGTGCGGCATATTGTAAACAGAACGCACGTGTACACGAACCGTAAGCACGTGTACACGAACCGTAAGCAAGAGAAGCATAGTGGGCCAGGCACGAGTCTACGTAAGCATGGCGTTTGAAAGAGATGTCAAGCTGTCTCTCCAATCTTACAATTTACATTCCAGGAAAGACTTTCAGTTGCAGTGAGATTGTCTAAAGTACCTCTATGAAGGAAAAGATGTAATTTCTCATCTGCCAACCTCATATGGTAAGGGAGTGGTCATTATTTATCGAACAGGGGGGGGGGGTTCGCGTGGACGTACCGAAATTTTTTACGCCCCCCTCGACATAATTAAGTCACAATTTTTTACGCCCCCCGTACCGGAGGCGCGGAGAGTTTTCGCACCCCTCTTTGATCTATAGTAGTGTGCAGGTTTTTTTGCAAAAAATAGGGTGAATTTTTTTAGCCCCCCCTCAAGAGGGGTCAAAATCTTTTTAGCCCCCCCCTCGGGAGGGGTCTGAAAATTTTACACCCCCCCTCAAACCCCCCACCCCCCCACTATTGATAAATAATGACCACTCCCTAAGTGAAATTTGCTTTAGAATTCCCACGGAAATGTGTCACTGGCACTGCATCAGTGCATGACTTCTAGAGTAGAGGCTCCTATTATCGGCAGGGCCCTATTATAAGCAGTTTTGATCAATCTGAGGTCCTAAACCAATGTTAATAAGTCACATGTGAAGCAGACGTTTTCTTCTTTGAGAATTAGGGAGTTATCATTTTTTAACAACAGGGGGGGCTGGTGGCTCTGTGCGCGGATGCACGAAAAAAATTTCGTGCCCCCTCTCGAGGGGGCAAAATCTTTTCAACCCCCCCCCATAACGGACAAAGATTGCGTGTGAACATCCCCTTTGAGCCTATAGTAACGCGCAGGGTTTTCCACTGAAAACAGGTGAAATTTTTTCAACCCCCCATAAGGGATGAAAATCGCGCGCGAACATCCCCTTTTAGCCTATAGTAATGCACAGGGTTTTCCACTGAAAACAGGTGAAATTATTTTGACCCCCTCATCAGAGGTATTGAAAAAATTCTGACCCCCCCTGGTCAAGGGGTTGAAAAAATTCTGATCCCCCCCTCAAATCCACAAGTCCCCCCCCCCCGTTGTTAAAACATGATCACTCCCTTATCTGGGTCAAATCCCTTACAGCGTATAATTGCCTCGACTATCAAGATAATTAATATTTCATGAATGTTTAGAACATATTTTCGTGCAGAAATGTGCTCAACTATGAGTTAATAGAAAAAGGTATGGACACATATTTATGGCCTGTTTTAACATATTTAGGTCTGTTTTGAATTCTATGTCTTAATTCCATTTATTTGAAAGGGGTGCCAATAATAGGCTCCAAAATAGACCAAAGGACCCTATTATCAGCATCGGTGAATAAATATTCTTCCCAAAATCTTGAAATCATAAAAAGAGAGGCATTAGTGCATGTAGAATGAAGGAAAACGTTTGTAATGAAACACCTAGCACAAAATATATTCTATTTCACATTTTTCTTTGTCAGTATCCCTTATTTTCCTATCTCATTATTTATAGAAGAATTGTTTTTAATCGTGTCTTTTTTTGAAGTCATGTGTTTTAGTTAATACAGTGTAATTAATAGTCAATAAAAATCATGTGAGATTGTGAAATTACACATATATTTTGTAATCTGTACACTGGAAAACATAAACAATAGTCTATTATTTTATTAATGAGCCAAATCTAAAGGAATGTAGGTCAATGTGCCGATGATAGGAGACAGGTGCTGATAATAGGTGCTCAGAATAGGTCAGAAAAAATAATAAATGCTGACTGAACAGTTATGATATCTCAAGGCCACAGAGTAGAAAAATTGCGAAAATTACCACTCTCCATGTTTGGCATCTATTACATTTCATATATCTAAAACCAAACATCTGCTTGAGGATTTACCCCTAGGGTGCCGATGATAGGGTCCACTACTCTATATGAATTGGTACCCATCGATATATAAGGTATTGAGGATTAACACTGGAGGTTTTTGTTCCTACCATCAAGACACCAATCTAATAGTATATGGGTGTTTACACAAGTTATTTGGTTTATTTTCCTTCCAGTGACAGTGCAAACTTGGTTTACTTAATTTCTTCTATTATCGCCCAGTGCTTCTTTGCACTGTTTCCATGGCAACCAGTGTGCCCAAGTTCAGCCCATTTTTACTGGAAATACTAGAAACCTATATCTATCTGTAGGTATGATCAAAAATACAGTAAGGCTAATAATAAAAAAATGGGCTGGGGTTTAAAGGCTGGATTTTGGAAAGTGAAAATTGGTTAGTGTCAACAAGTTTCCCTATTACCATGGTAACCTCTGCACACTTATTTCACTCCTACTCAAACTACATTTTACAAAGAATATTTTAGCATATGACACTGTTACATAAAATCACCAAAAATACCCAGGAAATGGCCCCAATGGTGCATTGGTTGGCCCTTTGACCCCAGGTAACCATGATAAATCTGGTCGTTTCCATGGTATCCATTTAGAAAATTCATGAAAATTTCTATTGAAAATACTACTGCCTGCCCCAGATAAATTTTATGGTATATAAGATACCACTAGGTCATTCATAAAGAATGTGCTGGTGCATATCTGCATACAGACACCCCCCCCCCTCCACCTTGCCTTTGACCATCCCCAACACCCCCACACCTTGCTGAGCACACCCGGGTGAGCACACCGTTCCCATGTTCCCCTGTACTATCTCTTGCACCCTCTGAGCCATCATTGCCCTGCCCTCCTCTAACATGATAGGCCTACCACCCCATCTCGCACCCTCTGAGCCAGGTACAGGGGCACAAGAGAATGGTTGCTAGGAGAGGTGGGAGATGGGGCAGTAGGCCTATCATGGTACAGGAGGCAAGGGGAATGGTGGCTCAGAGGGTGCGAGATGGGGTGGTAGGCCTATCATGTTAGAGGAGGGCAGGGCAATGATGGCTCAGAGGGTGCAAGAGATAGTACAGGGGAACATGGGAATGGTGTGCTCACCCGGGTGTGCTCAGCAAGGTGTGGGGGTGTTGGGGATGGTCAAAGGCAGGGGGGGGTGTCTGTATGCAGATATGCAGATATTCACCAGCACATTCTTTATGAATGACCTAGTGGTATCTTATATACCATAAAATTTATCTGGGGCAGGCAGTAGTATTTCCAATAGAAATTTTCATGAATTTTCTAAATGGATACCATGGAAACGACCAGATTTATCATGGTTACCTGGGGTCAAAGGGCCAACCAATGCACCATTGGGGCCATTTCCTGGGTATTTTTGGTGATTTTATGTAACAGTGTCATATGCTAAAATATTCTTTGTAAAATGCAGTTTGAGTAGGAGTGAAATAAGTGTGCAGAGGTTACCATGGTAATAGGGAAACTTGTTGACACTAACCAATTTTCACTTTCCAAAATCCAGCCTTTAAACCCCAGCCCATTTTTTTATTATTAGCCTTACTGTATTTTTGATCATACCTACAGATAGATATAGGTTTCTAGTATTTCCAGTAAAAATGGGCTAAACTTGGGCACACTGGTTGCCATGGAAACAGTGCAAAGAAGCACTGGGCGATAATAGAAGAAATTAAGTAAACCAAGTTTGCACTGTCACTGGAAGGAAAATAAACCAAATAACTTGTGTAAACACCCATATACTATTAGATTGGTGTCTTGATGGTAGGAACAAAAACCTCCAGTGTTAATCCTCAATACCTTATATATCGATGGGTACCAATTCATATAGAGTAGTGGACCCTATCATCGGCACCTTAGGGGTAAATCCTCAAGCAGATGTTTGGTTTTAGATATATGAAATGTAATAGATGCCAAACATGGAGAGTGGTAATTTTCGCAATTTTTCTACTCTGTGGCCTTGAGATATCATAACTGTTCAGTCAGCATTTATTATTTTTTCTGACCTATTCTGAGCACCTATTATCAGCACCTGTCTCCTATCATCGGCACATTGACCTACATTCCTTTAGATTTGGCTCATTAATAAAATAATAGACTATTGTTTATGTGCGAGATGGGGTGGTAGGCCTATCATGTTAGAGGAGGGCAGGGCAATGATGGCTCAGAGGGTGCAAGAGATAGTACAGGGGAACATGGGAATGGTGTGCTCACCCGGGTGTGCTCAGCAAGGTGTGGGGGTGTTGGGGATGGTCAAAGGCAGGGGGGGGGGGGTGTCTGTATGCAGATATGCAGATATTCACCAGCACATTCTTTATGAATGACCTAGTGGTATCTTATATACCATAAAATTTATCTGGGGCAGGCAGTAGTATTTCCAATAGAAATTTTCATGAATTTTCTAAATGGATACCATGGAAACGACCAGCTTTATCATGGTTACCTGGGGTCAAAGGCCAACCAATGCACCATTGGGGCCATTTCCTGGGTATTTTTGGTGATTTTATGTAACAGTGTCATATGCTAAAATATTCTTTGTAAAATGTAGTTTGAGTAGGAGTGAAATAAGTGTGCAGAGGTTACCATGGTAATAGGGAAACTTGTTGACACTAACCAATTTTCACTTTCCAAAATCCAGCCTTTAAACCCCAGCCCATTTTTTTATTATTAGCCTTACTGTATTTTTGATCATACCTACAGATAGATATAGGTTTCTAGTATTTCCAGTAAAAATGGGCTAAACTTGGGCACACTGGTTGCCATGGAAACAGTGCAAAGAAGCACTGGGCGATAATAGAAGAAATTAAGTAAACCAAGTTTGCACTGTCACTGGAAGGAAAATAAACCAAATAACTTGTGTAAACACCCATATACTATTAGATTGGTGTCTTGATGGTAGGAACAAAAACCTCCAGTGTTAATCCTCAATACCTTATATATCGATGGGTACCAATTCATATAGAGTAGTGGACCCTATCATCGGCACCTTAGGGGTAAATCCTCAAGCAGATGTTTGGTTTTAGATATATGAAATGTAATAGATGCCAAACATGGAGAGTGGTAATTTTCGCAATTTTTCTACTCTGTGGCCTTGAGATATCATAACTGTTCAGTCAGCATTTATTATTTTTTCTGACCTATTCTGAGCACCTATTATCAGCACCTGTCTCCTATCATCGGCACATTGACCTACATTCCTTTAGATTTGGCTCATTAATAAAATAATAGACTATTGTTTATGTTTTCCAGTGTACAGATTACAAAATATATATGTAATTTCACAATCTCACATGATTTTTATTGACTATTAATTACACTGTATTAACTAAAACACATGACTTCAAAAAAAGACACGATTAAAAACAATTCTTCTATAAATAATGAGATAGGAAAATAAGGGATTCTGACAAAGAAAAATGTGAAATAGAATATATTTTGTGCTAGGTGTTTCATTACAAAAGTTTTCCTTCATTCTACATGCACTAGTGCCTCTCTTTTTATGATTTCAAGATTTTGGGAAGAATATTTATTCACCGATGCTGATAATAGGGTCCTTTGGTCTATTTTGGAGCCTATTATTGGCACCCCTTTCAAATAAATGGAATTAAGACATAGAATTCAAAACAGACCTAAATATGTTAAAAGAGGCCATATTTATGTGTCCATACCCTTTTCTATTAACTCATAGTTGAGCACATTTCTGCACAAAAATATGTTCTAAACATTCATGAAATATCAATTATCTTGATAATCGAGGCAATTATGGGCTGTAAGGGATTTGACCCAGATAAGGGAGTGATCATGTTTTAACAATGGGGGGGAGGCTTGTGGATTTGAGGGGGGGGTCAGAATTTTTTTAACCCCTTGACCAGGGCGGGTCAGAATTTTTTCAATACCGCTGATGGGGGGGTCAAAATAATTTCACCTGTTTTCAGTGGAAAACCCTGTGCATTACTATAGGCTCAAAGGGGACGTTCACGCGCAATTTGTGTCCGTTATGGGGGGGGTCGAAAAGATTTTGCCCCCTTGAGAGGCGGGGGCGAAATTTTTTTCGCGCATCCGCGCACAGACCCACCAGCCCCCCCTGTTGTTAAAAAATGATAACTCCCTAATTCTCAAAGAAGAAAAAGTCTGCTTCACATGTGATTTATGTGAAACAGCTATTTATATGTGTGCTGGATGCAATCAATTAGGTTTTTTAGCGCCTCCCCACGCCGCGTAGCGGCGGTACCGCGAAGCGGTATGGGAGTGCGCTATGATGATTTCATTTGCCCCATGTGATGAGGTGTCACAATACAGAATCCACAAACTAAATTCCCTCGTATGCAAGAAATGACGTTGTGACCGCTTAAAAAACGCAGGGAGGCGTTTTTTACGCGGTCACAACCGCATTTCTTGTTACCTTTGGTACACTCTCCCAGGACTTAGTAACATTGGTTTAGGACCTCAGATTGATCAAAACTGCTGATAATAGGGCCCTGCCGATAATAGGAGCCTCTACTCTAGAAGTCATGCACTGATGCAGTGCCAGTGACACATTTCCGTGGGAATTCTAAAGCAAATTTCACTTAGGGAGTGGTCATTATTTATCAACAGTGGGGGGGGGGGGGTTTGAGGGGGGGCATAAAATTTCAGACCCCTCCCAAGGGGGGGCTAAAAAGATTTTGACCCCTCTTGAGGGGGGCTAAAAAATTCACCCTATTTTTAGCAAAAAAAAAACCTGCACACTACTATAGATCAAAGAGGGGTGCGAAAAACTCTCCGCGCCTCTGGTGTGGGGGGGGCGCAAAAAATTTTGACTTCCGTCGAGGGGGGTATAAAAATTTTCCGCGCGTCCACGCGAAAACCCACCAGCCGACCCTGTTTGATAAATGATGACCACTCCCTTACCGTATGAGGTTGGCAGATGAGAAATTACATCTTTTCCTTCATAAAGGTACTTTAGACAATCTCACTGCAACTGAAAGTCTTTCCCGGAATGTAAATTGTAAGATTGGAGAGACAGCTTGACATCTCATTCAAATGCCATGCTTATGGTTTGTGTACACTAGTTGGATCGGCGCCCAACTCACATACTTGTCGACAGCTGTGACAAGTGTACACGTGCGTTCTGTTTACCATATGTGCGCCGTGGGCGGTGCTTAGCGTGTGACGTCAGGAAAGTAGTCCGGTAGGTTCGGGCAGAGACGAGGTTAGGAGTCGCTGCCCGGGAGAGTGAGTTTCAATAGGCATTGGCTTCCATTACACACCCATTACCAGCAGAGGCAACTTCAAAGTCGTCTGCCATCCATTAGTTCATTGTGCAGAGTTGACGAGCGCTAGAGGCGTGCATGTGGCTGATGGGGAGAGGGGGTACATGCATTGTGTCCAATACCATCTGTGTGAGACTGACCTCCAGTGTCATGGGTTTGGGTGTGTGGTGAGCAGGACTTTGTGCTATGTGTTAATGGGTTAGTAAAGGGTACGCCCATCATGGATTGCAACCGAAATCCACATGAAAGTTCACTCCATGGTGAGTAGTCAGCTTAGGTACAGTTTACTTCAGTAGCAAGATGGCTGTCTTATAAGAATAACTTATGTATCTCTAATTGGGAGTAAGAAGAGTCTTTATGTCTTTGCTCTTGAAAGTATTAAAGCTTCACCAGCAAATCAGTTGCTTTCTTACAAAAAAGATCATTCACGTGCTGGTCAGCAGTAACCATGGGGAAGTACTTTTTCATATATGAGCAGCTAGTGCTGACCAAATACTGTGTAAAGTTCAAATCAATCTGGCTTTTCTCAATGATTTTAGATAAGTCATTAAACATTAACCAGCAACTTAACTCGCAAATTTAATTAATCAACTTGCAATGTTGAATCCAACCCACATGGAATAAAGGCTAATTTTGTAGAAGGTAGTTTATCTGATGGCTCTTTTATTTTACGTTTTTTTTTTTTAACAGACCCACTCTGCTCTGACACATTTTGTGGTCTGTGAATGATGTGAAAATGCTCTTGATTCTCCGGCAGCTGGTTAATGTAAAAGCCAATGACGTGATTGCTGCAGTCTCTCAACCCACGCAGCAGCACTTCTTCTCAGTAGCTCCACTGTTTCCCTTCCAATCCACTGAGGAGGATGTCTCTTACTTGCATGGTCTTTTGGTGAAGCCTTACACCCTTCCAGATAAAGAGGAGGGGTGTTCCATGGAGGAGGCAGACAGCCAAAACCCCCTCAGGCCCTCCCCCTCTGCAGTGCTTCACTTGAAGCGCCGATTGTAAAGAAACGTTTTATTTCTTTTCGATCTCGGCCATTCGTACGCGTTCCCTCCCCCGTCTTTGCTCCCCTTGTAACCAGTTGTTCTCCTTTTTGTTTTCTTTTCATTTCAAGTCGGTCTGACTGTTTGGTTTGATTCTGATTTGAATATCGTTGAATTAGGATCCCAACTAACAGTTTACTTGTGTCGGTGTGCTCCTGTCACAGAAAGAGAAAAGAAAGAGCACAATCATGACTGCTTTCCATTCATACCAATAGCCATAGTCCACATGGTTCGATGTTTCCCAATTTATTTCGGATTCGTGAGTTTCTAATAGAATTATAATGAACTTTAGGCTTCAGTGCAAGTCAGGGATATGGAATTAAGAAGACCTTTCTAGGTTATATTTAAAGCGGTCTTTCTTTTCTATCCTCTCTTTTATTCCTTTTCCTATCATCTCCCTCTCAGAGTTTCCTTATGGCTCCCATCTGTATAAAAGGGGTAGGCCTACATATGTTCTGTGTTCATGTCCCTCATAGTGGGAGGTGTGTTAGGTGCTCATATGCACAAGCACAGACACATGCATTCATCTATCAAATCAATATCTAAGGTTATATAGATAACCCCACAATCACTTAAAATAATTACTATTCACTCATGAAAATGGAAATATTGATTCCATTTGCTTTAACTGACTGTCACATATTTCAGTATCCAAAGGCCTCTTTTGTAACTGGCTGCTAGTTACAATGTAGGCCCTACCACATGTATTTGTCTTCAATTGTAAATTGTACCTTGAACGCCAACTGTCACATCAAGGAAACAAAGAATGTCAACTGTTAATTTAGAACAATGAAAAACAAAGCTCACAAACAAATCAAACAGACTCTAACATGGTGCAGCTGCATTTATCTAACTAGACACAAATGTGGGGACAGGTGAGGGGAAAGGGCCTTCCAAGGTAAAAGGCCACATTTAAAATTGAAGTCATCAGCTTTAAAATGAGGTATAACACTTACAGATAACCTTTCTGGTCTTGAAGATATTACTGTATGAATATGGGATGAGATCACCATACCAATACAGCTGATAAGCTCTATCATTCATTGTTTTGATGTAATAATGCACCTAATTAGCATAATGATGTAGATAATCAATTGATAGATAACCAACCCTTTCCCACACATTTGGCAATAGTATTGGACATAAAAATTGTATCTACATGCTGTTTTCAGCAAATAAATCTCCATGAATCATTCTATCAAATAACATTTTTTTTCTTTTTTTTATTTGGATTGTTTTTGGAATGCTATTTTGTTGCCATGGCAACACATTCCTATGGAAACCCTTATTAAGGCGTTGTTTTGGATTTAAAATGTCCCATTAACCCTCCAAATACAGAGGGAATGAGGGAAAATAGAAAGTTTTTGATGATACCAAATTTTTCTGTGCAAAAAAAGTACCTGTGACCAGTTTTGGGCATATTTTTCACATTTTTAGGCTTGGTAGCTTCCCTAGTGGTCAAACCAAGTACTAAAAGTCCCGCAGGAAGAGCCCTTTCCCCTCATCTGCCCACATTCATTGTGAGAAGATCATTGAAGTGTATATTAGCGGGTACTTGAAATTCACTTTTCTGGCATTTACTAGAAGACGTTCTGACCCTCAATCCTCCTTTTCTAGTATAATCTATGTTACAATAGAGTGGGTAAAAATAAAGCTGTCGGAAACAGAAGCAGGCCCATTGTTCACAGCACATTGACAGAGCTAACCATGTGAATAATAGGTGCGGAAATATCCTTTATCTTCGAAAAGTGGATGACCTCAAATTGAGCGTCAACCAACCAGAAACATCCCATCATCCATTGTGATAATACTGTGCACTGCCTAGTCGCCAGCTTAAAATCCCCACTTCTCTATACTAGTTACTACTTACACTCAGGACTACCACGCTTCCTGGTGGTACGACACGGAATTAATCATCTACATATATAGACCATATGGAGGCCTAGTAGGACGGCACGGGCTTCCCTAGCCCACTTAAAAGGGTCTATATCTCCTCTTTCCTATCCACTCAGGATGTGTGTGATGCACATATGCGCGGGCACCGACACATTCCTCTGTTAAATTATCAACCTGCGAAGCACGGGATAGCCACTTAGTGCCGCTAAAGTGCTGTAAAACACAAATCAATCAATAGTAGGACGGCCATTGCTTGATCTGGCACCTGGCGGGATACGCACTGATAAGAACCAGCATGATGGGTACTAGGTGTTACATAATGTACCCTAAAATGTCTGCAGTGAACACAGGGAATTATCTGATTGGTTAATAATGCAATCCGGGTCAAACCTATAGGACGCTGTGCGGAGCGCCTGGGGCAGGGCGCCATGTTAGGCAGTGTAATGGATGGTTTAACAGTAAAAGGAACGGTTTGAAATCAGCAATATTGATTATCATTATAGATCGGCTAAGGGAGTGATCATTTTTTAACAACAGGGGGGGGGCGGTGGGTTTGAGGGGAGGGGGGTCAGAATTTTTTCAACCCCTTGACCGGGGGGGGGGGGGGTCAGAATCTTTTCAATACCTCTGATGGGGGGGGTCAAAATAATTTCACCTGTTTTCAGTGGAAAACCCCACGCGTTACTATAGGCTAAAAGGGGATGTTCGCGCGTGATTTTTGTCCCTAATGGGGGGGGTCGAAAAAATTTTACCCCCTCGAGAGGGGGGGGTCGAAATTTTTTTCGTGCGTCCGCGCGCAAACCCACCAGCCCCCCCCCCCCCCCGTTGTTAAAAAATGATCACTCCCTAATACAGCCTGGACGATCCATGGTACAGTTGCATTAAAACTAACGTGAGAGCCACAGTGCCTACATAGATGATCTAGTTATCTGGAAGAAACATCTGTTATTTCCACATAACATTCATGATTCATAGGCTAAAATGATTTAGCACATTGCAATGCGAGAGAGTTTGCTCAAATACAGCTTTAATAGTCATAAAATGCATCGCTTGTGGCTGGAGAATTCTCTCTCTTCCACTGCCGGTCCACCATGAGATTCCCTCCATGGCGTCCCCCATTGATGTCACGACCAGAACACCTGTGCGTCTACTCATCTCCAAACAGATATCTGCTTCACTGGCTGTCACTGTTTAGGACATAGTTATGCTGTGAGAGTGTAGTCTGGGTCTGGATCCTGGAGGCAAGTGGCAAGAGAGCAATGAGACCAGGGAGTGGGTGTGTAATTCTACATTCGACCATACGGTGCGGCAGTTTGTAATGGGGTGGGAGGGATTTACTCTTCCCTTCCATGGTCTACATGGATTGTCTCATGTGCTTACTAAAGTGCACTGAGTAGACACATCTAATTTATCAACCTCAATGAAATCACGACTGGCTATTGCAAACAGCACCAAATCTTCATGATTTGAAAACCCTGCTCTGTATTCAATATGTATAAAATATAAAAGAGAGAAAAATGTGAACGATATCTAAAGTGGATGCTATAACCCAATCAGCATTGGAGCATTGGGCCATGCTTGCCTATGCTTGGCACAATACAAGCCGACATTGGCCTAATATAAGCAAACATTGGCCCAATGTATTCTTGCTACCCGGGAAGAGGTAGCCAGATACATTATGGTAAAAGATAATTCACTTCATTCACTGCAGAATTATTACCTGTGTATGTACGTTTCTATTACATAACAACTGGTCCCATAATGCAGGCTGTTATCATTACTTACATCAAACATAATAGTCTTATTGCATGCACAAGCACGTTTCCTCATCGTACGTAAAGTTCATGTGGTACTCTAGTACCTCTTCTCTGCATACTAACTTGGGTATCACTCTAGCAACAATGCAAGTAACAGTTTCAGTAATGAACTGCACATATTTAAGAATCACTGTGACTATGACGTGTGTGGCACCCTATGTACCATGGGAAAGACAGGGAAAGATGATCTGTTGAAGTTGATGTTTTGCCTACGCTATTAGTCGAAATTCTGACAATTTTATCTTCTTTAAGATTTCAACTATAGAAATAGGTCCTACTGGAGTCTACAACTGACTTTTCATCATGTATTTAATGAGTATACGCACACGAAAAAAAGGATAAGTTTTATTTTAACATGTCATGCTGTGGGTTTCCTCCGTTTGCACACAGTGCATGTGCGAATGTAAATTATAATGTCGTATGATTATAAAAGAGGGACACACTCGGAGATTTTCTCTTTGCTTGGTAGCCTACATACATAAAGTTGATATCACAATATACTCTGGTACCTAAAAAAATGAATATACATTGATATAGCTCTAGAACAACTAACGCCCCCCATGCCTGTTCTAATGGACAGATCACGTGTGTATGGTATGTACCAGGGTAGGATGATGGTCAGACAGGTGAGGATACAGTACTGGTGTGTCACTGTGCACCATCACACCTGTCCTACAGCGGGCAGTTGGGGACTGGGGCTAGGGGTGGGGGATGACCCCTGGTCACTAAACCAACCGTAGCCGTACCGGTGAACACCTGTACTCAGGGTCATCGGTCAGGCTGCAGGTGTGTTCGACTTGGATCACTCTGTAATACAGTGGAATACATGTGAGGTATTTGGTCATAGGCATGTGAACCATAACTCACATCATGGTCCACATTACTGGTTCACAAATAAAATATAGTTGCTGGTATGACTTTGGCATGGATCTTTAAGTGTTTGCCACACAATCATCACAATTTCAGAAAATGAAATAAGCAAGAATCATTTTGTGTTCTCTATTCATTGCACAAGCAAGAGCCTGATACACTACCCCTGCACGGTACAACAAGGTTATGTTGGTAGCAAGTCGAACGTATCCAGAAGGTGCGCGCGACCACTCCTCCTGGGGCTACTGCATGACTGGGTAGGCTAAGTGCCCTCTCACCTGAGCTTACCTGTCTGGTGGGTGTCCTCCACTACCATCTTAGGGTATACATTGTCAGCCGGCCGTGAACATTACCCAGGCAACACACCTGGGACTTCTCCATATAGACCTCTGTGGTATATGACCTCCTGAGGTACTTTTGGGACAATCATATCTGTGTTCAGAAAGGTTATGCCATTAGGGGGAATGTTCATGTTGGTGTGTAATGTTAAGATGTAGGGCGCCATTTAGAATATGTACTACATTATAAATACACATGTACAGCACAATGCGAGAAATGAAGTGTGCATTGTGCTGATCATTGACTATCACTTATATCCTTAATCAATATCACCTTACTTTAGCCACTTTCAAGGGGATGTTCATTAGCCTATAAAGTACTAGAAGTGAGTAATAACGTGCTCTATGCTCACCAGAAAAAAGGAAGGACATTAAGATCATCGGAATATTTTATCATTCTACAATGAATGCAATCATCTTTAAAGGATGAGGTAATGTATATGAAAGAGGGAGGGAGGGAGGGGTGTGGGGGAGGAGGGGGAGGAGGAGGAGGAGAGAGAGAGAGAGAGAGAGAGAGAGAGAGAGAGAGAGGGGGGGGGGAGAGAGGGGGAGACAGACAGACAGACAGACAGACAGACACAGACAGACATAGACACAGACAGAGAGAGACAGAGAGACAGAGAGAGGGGGGAGGGAGAAAGTCTAAAGGTGGAAAGAAATACCCCTAGGTAAAGGCGACATCCCAAAGTAAAATGTAATTTATTTTCCAAATATTCTTCAATGAAGGCTTCATTCACCACACCCTTCTAAGTAACAGCTCCCTCCCTGGTGGGACGCTGACTGTGGAGGAGGAGCTTGGTGTGAGGGATCCATACAAGGCTGGGTGAGGTCTGTGTGTGCGTGGGGGGGGGGTGACTGACTGTCGCCTCATGTATTTATTTTTCTCACCGAGCTGAAGCGGTGACACATCGACCTACCTGTGTTGACAGCGGTGTATTATGTCGGTCCTATCTCTCCCTTCTACCTCCCACCCTCCCCCAATCACAGTCACACATGGCATTCTGCATCTCACACTGCTAGGTGTAGGCCTATCCAAGGTCTCCTCTGCCACTTGTACATTTTCTGAAACATCCTCATTAGGTGCAGAGACTGCAGAGTGTGTGCAATTAACCATGTTCAACCCAGGAGCCTCAATACACATTCATGGGCATCAAAATGCTTCTTCTCCTGCCAGTGCCACTGTTCTCCCAGGGATGGGCAGCTGTCGCAATGTCGCAAGAAATATTGTGGATGATATGGGCTTTCAAAATCTGAAGGAATTTTGTAAATATTCCAACTAGAACTAAAGTTTTGACATTTCAAATATATACCAAACCCAGTAAACATGAAATGTTTTTTAGCGTTTTTAAAATGTTTTATAGGGTTATGAGTGAAATGTTTTAGGAAAACATTTCTTTAATGTAAAAAAAAAAAAAAAAATCATTTTTCGACAGTTTTTCTCAAAACTTATTCTATACCTTTGCTGAATGTTTTTAAATGGTTTTAGATTTAAACGTTTTTGTCACAACCTTTTCTGAACCTCCTTAAATTGAGGGATCAAAAAAGGTTCAGAATAGATTTAGAGAAAAACATAAAGGGCTAAGGACTGTCCATCTTAGGGTTGTAGGTTTGAATCCCCACATGGTATAGTTTTACATTCCCTGGCCCCTCACAGGACATTTTGAATTTTTTTTTAAACATGTTAAAATAATGTTAAATATATATGCACAAAAATGTTTTTTTTTATAGTTTACTTATAATGTTTTTTGCACCATTTCTGAACGCTGAAAATACTTTTTTTTTGTTTGAAGGGAATACCCCGGGACCTAATATCCCCTAAAATATATAGATATATAATAATTATCTTTATTGACAACTAAAGGAAGTCATTTCTGACTTATTTGTCATACAAAAAAATTGATCATATAAACCACAGACTACTCACCACAGTTTACACTACAATACACTGACATGATATTGTTTAAACCTACACAGATCTCAGTTGACTAAGCTACAGCACACTGACCAAAACCATTCAAAGGTAGACTTTCTATACTTCCTCATAGTAGGCCCTGTAGTGTCTAATTCCTATTCCAAAGGGAGAGGTCTTGGAAATATGCCCAAAAACACTTCAATGTTAAACATTAAGGATGGAATTCCTATGTTTGCTTGGATCATAGCATTCCACATCCCTCTAAAACACAAATGTAGTTGGAATCTTAATGTTCCTGACTGAGATTTCACCTTGAGGTCTAAATAGCTAATGACTGAACTCTCTCTTCTACCTTGGAGAAATGTAGGGCTCGACAAATCCCTGTGTCAAGTGCCCAGGATACAAAAATATTTCTCTGAACACAACTTATTTCCTAAGTGCATTTGCTCCCAATTCTTGAATTGACACCTGATCAGATTTCAAAGGAAGAATCTGAAAATTTTCTTGGAGCAAAATCAAGATCATATCAATTTCAAAGGCAGAACCTGCATGGAGATTTTCTTGCGGCAGTATGCCACCTAAATCCCTAGAACACACAGTAATTTGGAGATATTTTTCTCTAAATAAATTAGAACACAACAATTTTGAAATTTGAAAATTTTCTGGCAGCAACTTTCCAACGCGTTCCTGTAAAACTCTGATGTTTTAATGTAAAATATGGACATTTTCTTGGTGCCAATTCCCCTAAATCTAAAACATAACCTATCTAGATGTAGAACCTGAAATGAGTATCTGAAAGTTTTCCTGAAGCTATTTCCCCCTAGAGCTTCCATAACACACCTATTTTAAAGATTGAATTTGAAAATTGTCAGCAATTTACCACCTAAATCCCCAAAACTGCACAAATGTATTGATGCTGAAATTCCCCCATTGGAAATGCATTGCTACAACAATTCTTGTGTTTGCTCCAACACTTCGCGATATGCCCACCCCTGTTCTCCCCAGTGATCCAATCTTATCTTTTAGTGATAGTTGTACATAAATCGATCCGATATCAAGATCAAACGTTTACCTGGTGTGTACACGTTTTGCAACCATTTGTATTATATCAAATGACATTTAAAAATAACTAATGCGGTATTTGACAGTGACTTATGCATGTCTATCCCTCACCTCCTCACTCATACATATCTCCAACTATTCCGAGTTAGCAGGTCGCCCCATGGGCGCCGCCAATACTGGAGCTTGTTACCAGCGAGTTTTACTGATAAGACATATTAGATGGGTACCAGTCGGCCCCCGAGAGGACCGCAATGAATCGTTGGGGTTATCTCATTGGCTAATAAATAATCCTGCTAAGTCCGTATAGGTCCTCACAGTGGATGGCTGGGGAGTAGTGGGGGTATGGTTAGAGGTGGGGGGGGGGGGCTGTAGTGACGTTGTGATGATCCGTTGTGCAGGTGCGTTGTGCGCTGACCCCTGACCATCCCCCACCACCACCACCCCTAGCCCACCTGTCTGACAATGCTCTCCTTCTCTACCACTACCCCCGATGTTTGCTTGATGCAGTCAGCAGGTAGATGAGAGGTGGTTAACCCTCTCACACAGGTAAATCCCCAAAATCTTGACATCTATTTCTTCTCCTGATGTACTTGCGTAGCTGTAGCGAGTAACACGCCGATGCTGTATCGTTACATCATGCCTACTTTTCGTGGGTGTATCGATCCCAGCAGGATACATCTAAATCTTGCACTGGTGCGTTACTCACGCTAGCTGCATTGGTGCATCAGAATGCCAAAAAAACTAGCTGGGTTATGTACTATGTTGACTAAAAAGGGTTAATTAAGGGGGTGTAGACACCAAGGAAGATGGTGATGGGGGAGGGGGTGGCAGTGACTATATTCTGTCATGTTGTGTTTGTGGTATAAACGTGTATATAACTCAAGATTTCACAATTTACTAAACCTGGGCATTATCCCCCTCAAGTAGAAAATATCGCTGTCAAATGTTTCTACAATATGCATTGTGCATAACTCTCCACATGTATTAACGCAGACCACCTACAACACTGGTCCCCTTCCTATTCTACAACAGGGGTTTCAACCTCCTCTTTTCATCAGTCATTATCATTAATCGTATTCTATGTTGTTCTGAAACTTGAAAGGCAAAAGACGTTCTTCATTCCCACTATCATCATTAAACAAACTTCTAAGCAGATCTACCCCATTCCCCTTTCTGTCTTCATAATAATTTCATTAAAAATAAAATCAGTGTCTTAATAGTTACTCGTGTGTAGCAGCCTGACTATGCAGCATGATTGTCGTGCATATCCACCCATGCACATGTACATGCATGCACACATGTGTAAGGCAGCAGCCTCACTATGCAGCATGACTGTCGTGCATATCCACTCATGCACATGTACATGCATGCACACATGTGTAAGTTTACTTCCCATGCCATGGCCTGTGCTAATAAGTATATGCCTATGCAATCGCCAAATCTCACATTACAATATTGAAATATTCTCAAATCTATTATCTGAGTGAAGGAACTGGACAAAGGGAAACTCATTTGCAGACGTACAAATAGACTCAAGTATTGAACACATTGATTTAATATTCCAAAGCATGCGTGCATCTTATGCATACGCACATACATGCAATCATCATCCTCACCCAGATCTGAGTGTGAAACAGTCAACAATACAACTCGTGAAAATACTCTCCTTCTCCATCTCCCTCCCTCTTTAAGTCTCCATGGTTGGGAGATAATGGCACACCAGAGGGGTTTGTGTCAGGTAGTTTGGTGGGAATCAGAGCTTGAAGGATGATCACTTCCCCAGGTGGTTCACAGGAGAAGATGGCCTAACGGACTCATACTGTTCACCTGCTGGCATGTCCTGGGGGATGTGGAAGTCGGTAATTATGTCAGCAACCTTTAATGTGGGAATGGGACAATCCCATCTGTTTTACTCCTGTATCTGTATGATAACAGTTTGTACCGTATAATTCATAATACATGCACTGTTACAGACATAAGCTGAAATTATAAATACATGTCATCTGTGGGATTGTCAGGGAAGGGGGGAAGTGGCGATAACATTTGCTCGTCTTCTGAAACTCAGTTATAAAGATGCATGCACATCAAGATTTTGGTTGATGGACGTACACCTTGTTGCCCAATTGTGACAGACGTGTACTTTGATGTCATGTCATACTACGTTGATAACTCCACTCTTTCAAAACCATCCTATAACTACGATTCCATCCCCATAAAATTGTTGCTGGATCATTGTCTTTTTCAGATGTAATATTTACACTATCTCATATCTGTTTTATAGATGATCAACGTCCAGAAAGGAATGGCCAGAGTTCAACTGAATACGCATAGTGTTAAATACGGCTAAAATAAATCACTAACGGGTGTGGTTAATGGGAGGGTAACAGTTGAAATAGAAAACCAGGATCCAGCGTTTGTCACCTGTTTCACTTTGATGTGATTATTAAAGGTGCCGCAAAGAAAACCACTGCCACCCCCCTTCTCAATGTCTCTAGTTTGAGTGGGTTGTTGGATGAGGGTGAACTTGAAGACTTGTGTGTGAAAGACGTGGGGGGGGGGGAGAAGGGCATTGGTGTTTTATTTGTATGGGAGATGGGGAGGGGGAGCTGTGTGTGTTGGGCGCGCGGCGACGTGGGGGCGCCGGGAACGGTGACATGGGCCCGGCGTGCGCGACGAGGCGTGGCCGGCTAAGTGGCTCAGGTGTGCCTCCGTCACGGCCCAGGGCCCCCACAGGTGGGCGCACAGGTGGGCAGACGCCGGTACACCAGACGAACGCCACTCACCATACAATAGGCACCTTGCTCCCCGGCGGCACGTCAACAATACACAGGGGGCGCTTCACCTGAATATTGACGCTCTCCTGCCTTCATACCACCCCTCACTGCACCACCAGTGTATATACCGTAATGGCTCGATTTAACGCCGGCTATTCGAATAATAGTAAGTCTGGAATAAGGGCCAAGGGTAAAGCGGTACATTGAATTTCTGTATAGACATGAATGGTGGAATGATGACATTAACAAGCTGCTTAACTGAGCATTGGGCACGTGTAAATCGATATTGAAAGTGATTTGCGTCCGGCCGTTTCTACAAGCCAATGCGGTATGCAAGACTAGTCCCCTACTACTTACACCATATGGACAACGGTGGCCACCGCCGGGCCAGCACCTCCAAATACAGATTTGGGGGCTGAAGGTGGGCCGAGGTGGGTGGGTGCTGTAGGGGGTGAAAGGGGAGTTTACAAGCCCCAAGCCCCATACAGAGGTATTTTTCATATAATACCGGTATGTGCATGTCAAAGGTAAACGCGTGATGATGGTGAAGGGGTAGGGCATGATGAGCGGTTTGGGGAGGTTGTAATGGGTGTGTGTGAGTGGTGGGAGCTGGTATGGGGTGGTGTTGCCGTGTCTGACAGGTACATAAAACCCACCTGTACAGGTGAGACACGCTGCCGGGAGACAGGTATGGGAATGTGGCGTGGAGGAGGGATGGAGGATGGGGATAGGGGAGGGAGAGGGCAGCCTCAGCGTATTAACAGAATAGGCTAAGACGATGGTGTAACAACACAGGTCGATGTGGTCAATCGGAACTTTACTGTCCGCTCACAATACTACTGACCTCGCCCTCTAAGTGGACAGGTGGTAATGATGGGTCATACTGGGTGTCCAATAGTTATTTGATGCTATTAATGGCACTGAAATAGGAAAGGCAAATACGCTTTTATAATCAACCACATTGTACATTAATCTACTTACAGTGTCAGGCACGGTATCTCTCTGATAGTAATTATTAGCCTTACCCCACTGTTGAAATTTTAGGGAGCGACAAGTGTATTTGGCTTTTAATAATGATGCTCTGATGAATTCAGTTACTTTAAATTATCATTACTCATTACACATGTAGATTCACATAGAGAGTACATTTCCTAAGAGAATCTCATCAAGAAACAAACTCCCACATGATATGATAAAACTGAATATCCATTAAGGCAGAGCGTCACCATAAATCAATGAATCGCTGTAGTGGCTATTTCACATGAGTCCTACAGCAAGTATGGTCCACTTGCGACTATAAATTTTTGCACCGATTCTCTGTTAATTTAACAAAATTCATATTCTGTACAGAATACACCATGAGTGTAGAGCAACCAAAACACATGAATAAAAAGAAATAGCACAATGTGAAATGAATACCTGATTTTAGGTATATGTACTAGGCCCGAATAAATGTTAACAACCACTACCTCTCTTTTTATTGTACCCCTTCTCAGATTTAGCATTCAGAGGGCCGATGATATACGCACGAGGGGCTCGTGCATATATCCCCACTATATGCACGAGGAAAAGGTGGTCACAGGACTGCATGAAGAATGGGTGGTCACAGGACAACCTGAGTTAGGGGTGGTCACAGGACAACATGAGGAATGGGTGGTCACAGGACAACACGAGAGAGGGGTGGTCACAGGACCAAATTGCTACATAGCATTTTGGTATGGTGTTGACTGGGCTGTGACCACCCCTGTGTCTATGTCCTGTGACCATCCCTCCTTTTGTGTCCTGTAACCACCCCTCACTGTGTGTCCTGTAACCATCCCTCTTTTTGTGTCCTGTAACCACCCCAGTGTGTGTCCAGAAACCACCCCTACTTTTGTGTCCTGTAACCACCCTTACTTAAATGTGTCCTATAACCACCCTTACTAAAATGTGTCCTGTAACCACCCACTCCTTGTGTGTCCTGTAACTACCCCTGTGTGTGTCCAGTAACCACCCCTACTTTTGTGTCCTGTAACCCCCCCCCCCCCACCTGTTGTCCTGTGACCACCTTTTCCTCGTGCAAACAGGCGCACTCCATGCACAAGGAGCTCGTTCGTATATCGCTGGCCCATTCGGCCAGACATGGGGAGCAATCTCTTATTTGAGGGTGGGGGTCTCGGTTTGGTCAACCCATAATTGCGTGGTTACAGTTAGTCCTCTGCTACGTCATAGGGTGGTTAGCTGCGGGCAAACATTGCCAACACGTGTTCAGGTAGCTATACCATCAGTAGGAACCTCTAAAAATATGCAGTTTATTGGATTATACATTATTAGATGAATATATGAAGACCTCTGCACATTTTATGTAACGCATTAGTGAATGAATTACATGTTGAATAAGATCTAGAGATAGAATTCCCTTGCATTTAAGAAAATAACCATTTTGAGACATAGTCACCTTACCTGACAAACACCCGAAGGTCAATTCAGTTCACTGGTTTGTTTGCCCGCAGAGACCCATAAATAGTAACAAATAGTAACTGTAGCTCACAATATATATTGTTGGTTAGGGGGCCTACTCCAATCTCATGCTCCAGTGGTACGGTACATCGGGGTGTATATATGTCTACAGAGGAAGAATAAATAGAAGCGTCAGGAGAGAGTAACTGGTGCTATAGGTTTGAGTTGCAGTTGTTGCAGTTGCATTCGCTTCTATTTATATCTATCTGCGGCAAACAACCCCACGCTAAACCCTCAACTCACCCCTGGTTCTGTGTGGGGTAAGTTAATGATGTTTCAATCACTAAGGTGTCTATATTGCCTAAATATTCTGTATGATAGCTACTATAATTCTCTTTTTCACCGCATTTCTAGAACGTTTAGGTGTGTAACTCTACCCCAAATTGAATTAGATAACGACTAAACATTTTGTGAGTCTGTACTCATGATTCAGGCAGCTCATGTAGGCATTGTTTGCCTGCAGCTAACCAGCCAGTGACAAAGCAGGGGGGTTGACTGTACATACTTCACGGATTTTACAACTCCGATCAAGGTCAAACTAGATCTAGACAGGAGCTCTATAGAACTATTGAACCTGTCCTGCTGTGCCTGAGGAGCATGTCAGGCAGGAGAGCAGGTTACCCAATGGACCACGTCATTCTATTGTAGTATCACTTCGATCCTGGCCCAGTGGGGTGTTTCAGAAGCAGGTAATGTTTACAACCGGTCATAAGGAGATATGATAGCAGTTTTAATAGTGATTGTAGGCTTATAACTGCATGTGTTTCTGAAGCATTACCATTATCTTACTGTGTCTATCACTATATGACTGGCGAGAGATGATAATGGTTGCAGTTGAAAGTTTAGAATCTAACAGTTTTAGAAACAGATATTTAATGTTCATTACACAGAGAAAAGAAATGGAGTCAACCTGATATAAACAGAGTCAAGAAAGGAGTCAGTGGATCTGGACTCTATAGTGACTCTAGTAAGACAGGAGTCCAAGATGACTGACTCTCTTCTATTCTCTGTTTGACTACCCCTAAAGAGTCATTGCAACTTGACTCCTGTAGGAGGGGAGTCCCAGCCTGGCAGACACCCTGTGTAGAGTCAGACTCTATATAGAGTTAAATGTGGTTGACTCTCTATATATAGAGTCAATCATGGTTGACTCTCTAGTTCACTGTTGACTCTATAACACAGGTGGCTGATGCTTCTCATTACTTTCACCAGAGGGCCACACAATACAGTTTGGAGGATTTTGCACATTAGAACATGTTTCATTTAGTTTAATTGTGGGTATTACTAATCATCTAGTGATGAGGGTGTTATATAAATACAAAAAACCAGCAATTGTACACAACTGAACTATGAGGTGGTATGCGAAACTCCCTGAAATATCCCAATAAAAGTCTAAATGCAGGGTGGACACCATTTCCTGGGTTATAATGTTACTTCAAAGTATTCTGAATGCTAGGTTAGTTCATGAGAAACATTGATGATTGGTGCAGATAGATGCATCTAACCAATGTAAATTGATGCATCTTGGCATACTGTTATATGCTGCATTCTAATGGAATAAATGATGAAGACCCCAAAAGGAAAATATCCCAGAAATGATCTGCTGTTTCAATATAAAATGCAACCAATTCTGACTCCACATCCCAATGGAGTCATAGTGGAGAGTCCAATAAGCTTGACTCTCTATATGTAAGGAGTCAGTTATTGACTCCCTACATATAAGGAGTCACAAAGGAGTCACAGAGGGGTTCGCCTCAGTGATAGAAGCTGGACTCCCAATTGGGAGTCAAGGTGACTCCATTTCTTTTCTCTGTGTATCATGTCCGGCTTCTGAAACACCCCACAGGGATCCTGGAGCTGGTTGGTGGTGTTGTGTGGTCATACCTGCAGGGTACATACCACGGCAGCAGTAGTCACATAGCAATGCTGCTGCCTCCCACAGCTATCCTCCTGAACCTGATCCTAACAGGATCAGACACCTCCAGGTGTGTCATTCAGGACCCAGCCTCAGCTAAGCCGCTCTACCTGGCCTCATCTGTTTGGTACCTGGCGCCCACCTGTCGGTGCTAGCACACCGACTTACCTAAGCGTTAGATAACCGTTACCTGAGCGCCTGACGCTGACACCTGTGACTCAGGGATCTAGACACCTGAATCTGGCCCCCAAACTGATGATCCCTTTGATCCCCTGTATTCAGGTGCCGCGCCTGGATCCTCCACCGCCCACATAGCTTTGCACCTGTTACGGAGGAAAGCTATTAAAAATATCCCTCAAACCTTGAGGTTTTAACGGTTTTTCCCATAAGCATCTCCCCAGGTGAAGTTTTTACTCCACGGGAGACAGCTTTAAAGTAACGCCACTCTGTTTATTTATGTCATTTGTCTTATTTTCTATAACATTGATATTTATGCATGTTTCCAGGCGTCTGGCCAAATAAGTATTAGTCTCTCAGTTACAGTCCCAAGGCTGTAGGCAAGTCAGAAGCAGAGACTGCATTGCGTGCATTGCAGTGTCTTATTCAACTGAAACGACTTATATATAAACCACCTGAGCTTTCATATTGAAACCACCATGCTTGAGCCATCCTATGATCCTATCACGTATCAATGGACTGTTGTAATATCACAGATTATACTGATATTGCAGCAGATTGGACCCCTCTGTCCCTAATGGTCAATTCTCACGAGACTGGTCAAAATCTATGCAGAACTCTACAATATCAAGAAGCTTAGATACAATTCTTGGCAATATCATTGAAAATACACATTAAGAGTGCTGAAGACAACATTCATAATACATATAATCATTCAATAACACTATGGTGTTCTGAAACTTTTGGCATGGACCCTTCAATGGAAGCACAGGTCGTTGGTGGTGCACTGTGAAACAGTGACCATAAAATGAGAGTGATTTACTGGCAGTAACGAGACCATGCTTTCACCATTCTTGTCGTACAGGTACCAACATCAAGATGTCACCATAATTTAGTGCACACTGTCCCCATTATTTCTATATAGTGCCATTCATTAAATGGACTACAGTGATTTGTCGTATTAAGTCGCCTTTTCACCAAGATTGAAAACACCTTTTATTGATAGAAATCCTCTGAGTGATTTACTCTAATTCTCCTTCCCCATGGCTAATGTGGTCCATACCGGGGATTCATCCCAGTTATAGAGCGCGTTATACATTCCAAGAATCTCCTGTTGAACTAAGCGGCCACTTGGTGGGACAGGACCAAATAAATACATTTGTATTCATAGACTGAGATTCATCGCAAATGAATAAACCATGTATGGCTGTAGTCATTTACAGATAGTCAGTTTAAATTATGGGTAAAAGAAAAGAAATCACCAAAAAGATGGCTTTTCTAGTACATTGCCTATGTAATTTGACCATTTGCCAGGTCCTTAGCAACCATGCAGAGTTCTGCTCCCTAGAATGATGGTCATAATTTTCTCTGAGTAGATATTTTTTCCAATGACTTCGAACAGCAAATTTTTACAGAGATTCTTTGTATCTTCTAAAGAATATCCTAAATAGTGTGGAAGCAGATTCATCAGTCTGCCTTTTAATCCTTTGGGAGGAAAATAACACAAACAGTGTGTTAGTGTTACAGATTTTGCCCAAGGCTTCTTCTTGATGAATGAATTGCACCCCTCACTCATTCTTTCAATACCCATAAATCACACTGACTATCTGTAAGTGACTACAGTCATACATGAGGGCATCGGTAGCACACCCGATACAGTAGTGGTGCTCTTGGCATTGGCCAATGTCATCTGCTCCCTTATCGACCTGTCATACAAGGTTATTTTTGTGCATGTATGTTGCTACATTGAAGAGTATACTTAACCGAACATGACATCGACATAATCATATGGTCAATTCTCACGAAAATGGAGCACAGTGCTTGGGAAGGGGAAAATCGTGAACTTCTTGTATCATTCCAATTTTCTTTTGGCTAAAAGCTATTGGGCAATACAGATTCCTGACAAAATTGGGAACACTAATTTTGTAAATTGAACATTCTATGCCATTTCTTATTGTGTTTGAAAGTGGACCTACGTACGGTGATGCATCCTAGGCATGAACAGACTAAATAATTAGCCTAAGTTTCAAATAATTAGCATGATATTGAATATTATTAGTCAATATAGCCTAAATAATAGTTGACATATGATATATTTGATTTCTATTGATCATGATTGGTGATATGTTCACTTTGATCATACCCACTCTGGTAAGGGACCCACCCATGGCCATGTACCTACGTACGGTGATGGACCATGGTTTCTGCTTGCCATGAGTAGAATGCTTTAGGGAAGTGATATTTTCTCCTGCACAAATTGAACGACTGGTCATCTGGCTATATTGAAAAAACATTGCACCTTCACCATTTTAATTATTACATCCATTTTTAGCCTGAAATTAATCCATGGTGATGTACCTACGTACGGTGATGTTTCCATAGATTTGCTGTATCAAATGAAGGGAAAGCACCCTTCATGTATAATAATTTGCACATATATTCACAAAACAAGCTACACTTTTGTGCTAAAAAATGTTTCATTAAATATCAACAGACTTTCTCTTATAACAGTTTTAGTGGACCTACGTACGGTGATGCCAGTAGGTACACCACATGCTTGTCATTGCTATAGATTATTTATGTGCATGTGTTGGGGAATTTTATGTTTGACTCTATGTTCCCCTTATTAAAACCTACTAAATGAGGTATTCATTTATTCCAAAGGAGTATTCTCCCTGATGTTATATCTAATTTAATGTACCTACGTACGGTGATGCAAAAGTTACACAACTACTTATTTCCTTTTAAACTCCCAAAAATTTATTGAAAAATGAATTTGAAGTCATCAAAATTTTCCTTTTGTGATTCTACAGTTGTGCATACAAATGATTTTATTCTCTACCTTGTATTTATCTTAGATATGACATCTTATGTATTTCATCTTTTTTTTTCTCACCTTGAAACATTCAAAATACACACATTTCACCCTATATTGGGATAGATACTGATGGTAGACATGCAAAAGTATGTGCCCACAGCAAGATATTACTGACAGTAATGTAAAAGTATGCACAACAAAGCCATCCCCCCCTTATTAAGTGTTTGTGACACAAAAAACGTTATGGTGACCCTGTGCTCCATTTTCGTGAGAATTGACCATATACATCTGTATAGGCTTAGGCATACTACCTGTACATTGAAGAGGTATTCTCTACAACCATTGATGTAGGCATCCACATGACATTGTAATCTGACAGCATGACTGTGTCTGTTTCCAGGGGCATTCTGGTAACCCCTTATCTTGAAATTGCAAATTCTACCCAAAGTACAAACATAGGCCAGAAAAGAAAATGTATAATGGCGTCAAAATAAAAATAGGAGCAGAACAGGAGTCAGGGTGATGGACTCGTGACAATTCCATATAGTTGTGCCTGAGCAGCTCGCATTATGCAGGAGAGCTGCTCTTGATGAAAAATCGGTGAATATAGGAAATGTTGCTAGCCACCGTGGGCACAGACTTCGGACACAGACGTTTCTTGAGACTCAATTCCATTTCCTTTTGTCTGTTCTAATGCGATTAAGGCCGGTGCCGCTCGATGACGTCACTGGAAGCCCTTTGGTCCGGGCCTCTGGCCCATAATGACTGTCCTGAACAATACAAGCACCAATGACGTCATAACTGTCACACCTTACGTGTAATAAACGAGGGAGAGAAAGTGTACAGCTCGGGGTAGGGGGCAGAGAAAAGGAGTTTGGTGGCTAAGTAAGTAGATATAGGCATGGCACTAGTCGTGAGGGCGTAAACCAGAGGGCAAGAGAGGGAGCTAGGCCCGGTGAACTATAGGGGACTCAGGAAGGGAAGCTGTCGAGCTATAGGGAGTGAGAAAGGACGGAGGCTAGAAGGTAGGAAGTTATCTAGGGAGGTTGCAGCAAAGATGAAGAACGAATACAATGTCATGTTATTTTGTGTGTGTGTGTGTGTGTGTGCATGGAGATCGGAAAAAAATGTTAGCCTACGTGCTACATTATAGGCTGGAGGAGGAGAGAATTGCTTCAGGACAGACGCAGTAAGCAGAATAAAAAGTCAAGCTATTCTACAGTAAAAAACGACGTGTGCTGGTTGCTGGCGTGGTGTGCAGTTATTAGTATTCCGTGTGAGGCGGGCTCCCGACTGCCGCCAACGTCTCCTGGTGCCAGG
Organism: Acholoe squamosa; assembly: GCA_949317995.1. Lineage (NCBI taxonomy): Eukaryota > Metazoa > Annelida > Polychaeta > Phyllodocida > Polynoidae > Acholoe > Acholoe squamosa. The sequence continues at coordinate 51,565,484 of OX439040.1, forward strand.
TGGCCGCACACCACCACTCGTTCCCGGCAAGATCAGTGAACACTTCATATGGTGATCCATCAGGCGGCCGGCTAGGCAGCTACCAGCAAAAGGAAGTGGGGCGGCAGGTGGCTGTGGCTGTATTTGCTGTAAGGGGTAGAGCACGGTGCTAGCGGTGGGTTGGTGGGAGGGAGCGATCCAAGCTATGGAGCAGAGACAGCTAATGTACAAGAAGGAAGGCTGACTGGGGCTACACTAGAGAATAAAGAAAGATATAAAGGCGAACGAGTGGTACATGTAATAAAAGGGGTGCACGGACTGGAGTGCAACGGAGGAGAGGAGAAATGGTAATGCACCACTGGAGGACCATATCCATAGAGGGGGGGGGGGGGTTATTGAGATTTAGGAAAGAAAGGAGGGGGTTGACATGGAAGGATCGATGCATAGAGAGCAGAGGTACTCATTCACGCAAAGGACAAATGCAAGAGAAGAGTAAGGCAATTAAACAGTCAGGCATGACTCTTATCAGTACATTCCTTGCAGTAACAGCCAGAAATAACTGCATGCTAGGAAAGGGTGAATACAATTTACAACATAAATGTGTAGAGGCAAGGAGAAAGGGTGCTCCATGCTAAAAGTCAACTTTAAAATTCAGATCACTAGCTTTACAGTGATATATTGCACGAGAAGATACGCCTGTTAGTTTTGGAGTAATAGCTTGCTAAATACAGGTAGGTATGACCATTTTGTGAATGTCAATAAGCCCTACGTCTTCATGGTCATGCAATGCAACTATAATTAGCATAGTTTATGCTAATTAGCTAAATTAGCATAAATTTTCATTCTTTTGCACATAACTTTTGATCTAGAAATGATATTTTCATTCTGTTTTCACCATAGTGGACCTTGTGAAACGTTCCTTCAAATAAGATCATCGATTTTCTTATTTAGAATGCATATCATGTTTCCATGGCAACAGAAATCAACAAAAATGCCTATTTTGGCCCAAAAACATTCTTTTTAATGCCAAATATGGAAGCTTTCCCCAGAAAATAGAACGTTTTATCAAAAATCTTTGAATTCTCCACTTTATGAACATATTTAGCCTCATAATGCGATTAGCCTTTGTGTTTAGATTTCAAGGTGTTTAGGTCTATCTTTAGGTGTTCACTGTGCTCATGTTTAGGTTTGCCCATGTGTTTAAATATGACATGTTTAGATTATATTTCAAGGTTATAGTGTTTAGCATTATTCTATTGTGTTTAGATATGGTATCCATTGATATCAAACTTTGTAGATCATCTCAATTATTCTACTAAATCTATAGTAGGCAGAGAGTACCTCATACTCTCAAGGAATGACATCACATCAGTTATCCACAATAGGGAGTAACCCTAAGTATGTAGATTACAACAGAATGGATGAATGAAGGGAGCTTCATCTATTCTTGGACTACAGAGTAAAGGTGTCTATGGAAAGAATTGCTTATTGATCCAAATAAAATAGGATCTAAATGGCCAATCCAAAATTGATAATAATAGCATTGATGTTCTTTCATATGAAATTCATGATAAATGATTTACAAAGAACTGTTAACATATTTTTGATGAGAAGAGGGTATGACCCTTTTAAGAAACTCCATTCAAGCTCAGAGCTGCCACCTAGTGAGTCTTTCATATCTAAACACCTAAACATATACATGTTGATATCCTAAACACCTAAACTTCAGACTGTTTCGATGCTAAACATCTAAACATGTTTAAATCCTAAATAGATAGCCAAGAGTACACCTACCTATCCCATATGTTTAGACTTTAAACATGTTTAGACCTAAACATGCTTAAACCCCAAGCTCCTTTTTTACAGTTTATGGAAGTAGCGGATTGTCCTATGGGCGCGGCCATTGCTGAAACTGATTGCCTGCGGTTATCACTGAAAACAGCTATCAGGTGGGTACCAACTGCCCCCCGAGAGGACCGCAGTGAATAGTTGGGATTATTTCATTGGCTGATAATCAAACCAGCTAAGTCGGTATAGGGACGGTAGGTGTGATGCATCAAGTGAATGTCTAAAATGGAGCAGTGAAATGTAAAGGGGAGCTGTAAGTATCATAGGGCGGGGTGACATTATGTTGATTGTGAGTGTGTGTGTGTGAGTCTAGCTGTTGAGGAGTGGCACCATTTGGTCATGTTGACGAGAGACGTTGCTTGGCGATGGCTTTCCGTTCGAGGATCGACCGACTGGATCCTTAGGATTACAAGCCTTGGTGACGCTGGGGCATGGTGCCTTCAGTGTACCTCAGTTAAGGGTGCCCCACAGAGGTTATCCACCTGCCACATCCATGGGTGGAAGTACCTCATTGATCGCACAACACGGCCAGATTAAAGGGGGATATTGAAAACAGTATTCACCCTAAGCTGTAATGATCAAATATACAGTTTGCTATGTACATTTTTAAAAAGAAAATATGATTTATGCTAGGTTCAAGGTCTAAACGAATTGCCAGCATAATAACCAATACCATCATAATTATGATATAAATAAACAGACCCCCCTCCCCCTCTGTTTCACTCTCTATTTCAGTAACACCCCCTTTATCCTCATCTTCCTTCTCTCCACCTCACACAATGTCCACCCCTTTACAACAGGATGGGTGCTAATCATGGTGCATCCCTTAAATCCGTCTCACTTCCTTTCTATTCCCAAGGGGCTCCTCCTCAGTCTGGAGCAGCTTCTGATGGCAATAGACTGCTCACGTGGGTGGCGAGCTGCTCGTTAGAGAGACAGGTGTCAGGAGCAGCTCATAGAAACAGGCCATCAGGGCAATTCTGGTACTGCTCTGACGCTATGCCACAGGGGAATTGGAACATTACATCTGGGATTTGTCTTCATGTGTGCTCTGTGTATTGTTGTCCCTTTCCATGACTCATCAATGTATAATTTTGTGGTGTATTTGACGATGAGGCAAATGTCATAAAACTTTTTTTTTATCGATTATTATGAAATTGTTTGCATCATGTGTGCATAAATGCAGTTTGTGTTGTACACAGATCAGGTTCATTACCCCCCCCCCCCCTGGCCCATATCATGGAACCTACACTGAAACAGTTCAGCACTCCACCCCATTTTTACCATTATGCGTTTGTATGTGGGCTGTTCATTGCCTATATCAGTGTAAGTGAGCTGCTCCCTTACAGCAAAGTCTATCTTAGCACTCAGTCGTAGCGATGATCGCTGCCACTACCGGGTGTGAGTGCTGCCTTAGTGCCTGGTTGTCCACATGGCTTGCACCTACCGCAGACACGCCATCTGGCAGCAACGCCACCCTAATTAAATACCGATGGCCGCTGCAGCATGCCGCTACACCAGTACCACCACCAAAACTCCCACCTCCACCACCACCACATCCACAAGGGGCGCCACCAGCACCACTCTGCAGCACCACCAGCAGCGACCAGAGCGGTTCCAGCAGCGCTGCTACCATCTGGCAGACAGTGCTGAGTATACACTGTACAGAATACATGTGCAGAAGTTCTAGCAGTGCTGCTACCATCTGGCAGACAGTGCTGAGTATACACTGTACAGAATACATGTGCATAAGTTCTAGCAGCACTGCTATCATCTGGCAGACAGTGCTGAGTATACACTGTACAGAATGCATGTGCACAAGTTCTAGCAGTGCTGCTACCATCTGGCAGACAGTGCTGAGTACACATTGTACAGAATACATGTGCAGAAGTTCTAGCAGTGCTGCTACCATCTGACAGACAGTGCTGAGTATACACTGTACAGAATGCAATGTGCAGCAATTCCTGCAACGCTGCTACCATCTAGCAGACGGCGCTGAGTATACACTGTTAAGAATATGTGTAGATGTTTAGCAGTTCCAGCAGCACTGCTACCATCTGGCAGACAGTGCTGAGTATGGGGAACAGAGCCATTTCCCATTGCTAGTACCAAACAAATTAGCTAGGAGGCTCATGTAGTTGGGAGCTAGATCAGCAGTTGGTCTCTTTGTACAGTTTACTTTTGTTGGCCCTTCCTAATAGTATATATGAAGCTATATTCTAAAAATCTATACACTGAAAACTTATATCTGTAGAAACTAATCAGTGTAGATCACTTTAGGGTGCTCAGTTTGACACCGTCTGGGGGGAGCACCTTGTCATCATTTGGGTAATCATATGTGATTACAAAGGGTCATCATATTGATTACCTTTTACAATATAGCTTACATGCTCAGATTGATAGGTGTACAGCCAATTTGGGCATTTTGTCAGGTTTCAAATGTGTTAATAATCACCTCCCCCCCCCTCCTGGTACTGGTAGGTCTTTATCCTTGACCCTCCTAAGCATCATGATTGGTCACATAATATATATCAATATGTATAACAAGCAAGACTGGATTCCCCTAGTTGTTACTATCATTTCAGAGACAGGAGAGGTGTCTATGTGTAAAAAATTGCTAAATCATTTAATGTCATTGGAATTTTTGCCATTTTTCTCTTTCTCGAATCAATTGAGTCTCTATGAGATGGTTTTATGATAATCTTTGATTTCACAGACATTTATTGTCTGGATTAATGCAACTATTGATTGGTAGATTACATTTAGATAGTTCCTATTCTGTATTTTTGTATAGTGGAGGCCCCTAGTGGCAGAAGTATGTCATCAAAATGATGACTCTGTGCCATCACTTTGATGAGATGGGGTCATCATTTTCAAATGATGAACAAAAGTCATCTTCAATGATTACTTTTATATATGTATAAGTTTTCAGTGTACCTTTGGATAGCAAATACTTTAAACTTAAACAATATAAGCTTTATATAGACTTAGTACTTCAGATACAAGAGAAATTAAACTTTAAAAGTTTTTTAAGAGGGCACATATAATCCAGGCTGAGTAAAACCAAGCCATTGTCTCCCTATCAGGCTAATCCCCTCCATTCACACCTAAAACAATGGACAGGTACTCAAGGTGATTAAGATAGAGCCATGGGCAGCTTATCAGTCTTATCAATTCCCATTGTTTTCTGTGGGTGGAGGATGAGATAAGAGATTACCCACAATCCTCTGCCAGATCGAAGATGCCGTCGGGGGCAGTTACACAACTGATTTCAAGATGGCTACCTCCATACAGGAATGGCTCTGTTCCCTATAAGACTCAGTATGGAGGCCTAGTGGAGCCACCATCTTGGATTTCGCTGGTTGAGGTAAAACCCACTGATAAGACATACCATGATGGGTACCTTGTCCCTGGTTAACACCCACTTCCAGGGACATGCTGGTCCCATCTTATCAGTTCTTATCAGTGTGTCGCCAGAACCAGCTCCAGACCAGCCAGTGACTAATACAGTGTGCAGGGTACATGTGCAGCAGTTCCAGCAGTGCTGCTACCATCGGGCAGACAGTGCTGAGTATGTACACTGTGCAGAATACATGTGCAGCGGTTCCAGCAGCACTGCTACCATCTGCCAGACAGTGCTGAGTATGTACACTGTACAGAATACATGTGCAGCGGTTCCAGCAGCGCGGCTACCATCTAGCAGACAGTGCTGAGTATACACTATTAAGAATATGTACTGTACATGTGTAGCAGTTCCAGCAGCACTGCTACCATCTGGCAGACAGTGCTCTGTATACACTGTGCAATGTATGTGTGACCTTGTGGTTAGCGTGGTATGTGGTAAGCTCTTATGGAATTTATGCCAAAATGCCCCACGTTAAAGGTCCTGCTTATATGTAAGTATGGCCCCCTTGTGCACCTCATAGCCAAAGTTTGGAGTGCATTGCCTGCATTATGTTATAGCTACTGAATAGTATTAAAACTGCCCAATATATGACTCCAGTTGTGCCTTATACCCTTGGAACTTATACTAAGGCCTGGTACAATTCCAGGATAGGCCTTGTACTTGGGGTGCCAACTTTTACGTGGAGTATTACAGTATAGGTCTATGGGATGCATCATCATTGTTTAGTGTTAAGTGAATTTTGATACACATGTGCTAATAATCCTTTAACCTTCACATACTTACTGTGATCTCTAAAATGATCTGTCTGTATAGAATTCGGGATGAGGACACTATGAGGAACGATGGTACATTTAACTACCCGGTGGTTGGAGTCTATACATATGCCCCTCCCACCCCCTACCGCTTTCCACGCTATGAAACAGTCCCAATCATTCTATGATGAGGGTGGCAAACATGTGATCACACAACGAGGTCACTTCCCTTCTCCTCTGGCTGTGTAATGGTGGAGGCCCTTATAGGGGGGGGGGGTGTTTGCAGCCAGCTGGTGGTGGTATAATAACGGCCGCCATGGGTGATGCTGATGGGCTTGGTGGTGCTCAGAACTGTTACCAAATAATCGCTCAACACAATGATTCAATGAAGCCCCCCTCCGTGTAAAATTCTGATGCATTAATGCTCCCACCTCCACAGTGTCACTGTATTAATCTGACCGTTGGGTTCTCTGTATTGGTGACAAACCTAGTCATTTCCAACTTTGAATCAATTCCTCTTCACTCGAACAGTTAGAAAATTAATATCATATTATTCCTAACAACTTGTCCACGGAGATGGTAAGTCTGATCTCTGGAGATCGATTGCAGATAGGATATTGTAGGTGCAATACTATACATTGTGTTAAGATGTGATATGCTCTAAAAGTGACAACCGTGCTTCTGAGGGAGCTCCCAATGGTCCCAGTATCAGAGAGCCCTTTCTCATGTATGCCAATGTTCCGAGGGCCATAGTTCAGAGGTACACCTTTCTTTATACGTATATGAACCCCCTGGACGATACATTTACAAATATCTTTCAGTGATGGCAATTTGCCTTAAGCTATAGCCCTCCCCACACAGACGAAGGCAGTAGGTTTAATTAATATTAAAAAAATTATGGATTGCGGTCAATATGTAGCACAAGAATAAACCATCTCTCCAGTGCAATGTAGTAAATCTGACCATGTTACTATCTAAATCAAAAGTTTCCATTAATGTAGTGCCACTAGTGCTGATTACATGACGATATGTAAACTATGCAGCTGGACCATAATATGTGAGACCGAGACAGACACATGTACCACGTTATGGGAGGGGTAGCTGGATGAAGGTTGTAAAAATACGACCACTTTCATTCGCTGATTCAATGGTCATGTGGAAGAAAGATGACCGTATGGCAGAACTGCCTGTGGCATCCACACGCCGAGGGAAGGAGCTGTTTTTATTCTGTTCTGGTGTGTTTATTTTTTAGCCATTGGTATCAACCCACTGTTACCATTGCTGTCTGGCACGACAGCTGGAAACCACTAGGTACCGTCTAGATGAAGTACATGCTGAGTATTTTAACACCATATCCACACAATGTGTTCTTGAAAAAAAAAGAGAAGAAGAATCAAGTTCTAAATTGTTCTGTTCAATGTAATGAACAGAGAACTAATCTAAGTGGGAATAGCCACCACCTTATGAGAAAATTATTCAGGATCCTGGATAATTTTAGACGAGGCATTGCAGTGATTTAATAAGAAATCTTCCAGGCCCACTATAGAGCCAGGAAGATCGAGGCTGCTCTTGATACAGCCACCATGGTACATACTGAATGGTCGTTACTGTGGGTATAATAGAACTTGAGATAGTTCTGGTTGTGGCACAGTTTTCTGACAGACTTCACACTGACTGGGGCCCTAAGGTGGTAGAGAGAAGCCACAAGGGGAAGCCACTGTTTCCATCCTCAGGGACCCATCCACGGGAGGAGCAGCAGGAGGGGGAGGCGGCGGGTAGAGTGAAGGGGATAGGGTGCAGGAGCGGGAGGAGGCTTATTTGACGCTGAAAAGGCGTTCGCCCCCACAGTGCGGCAGTCAATAAATAAGCTTGGCAGGCGCGCGGGACAGAGCAGCTGAACATCTGGTAGCCGCCAGAGGGGGGGGGGGTCATACAGTAGTAACACTAGCAGTGGTAGAATGTAAGTGGTGAGAATGGTAGGGGATCAGTGTATGGTGTGGTAGTGTGGTTATATATTACTCTACATCTACTAGTGCCAGCCGGGAATAGTATACTGCACGTGCATGCATTACTGGATATATATGGCCTTGTCTGACCCGTTACAGGCACACACATTAGCACATGTACAAACTCCCATGGTCGGTGTACATTTCGCGTGTTCTGTCGACTTGCTATGTTGTTACTCTCCTCCCGCCCCTGACGTCCCCCACCTCCCCATCCAGGGGCGCCCTCTGACAGGAGCAGCACAAACCCAGGAGGAGAGGGAGAGAGGGGCAAAGTGCAGTCAGTGGGTTGTATGCGGTCGGCACAGCTGATAGTATGGGCGCAGTGACTGAGTGACTGGCAGACTGGTGGTGGTGGTGGCGTTAGTGCATGGTGGTCGTGGATAGAGAGGGAGTGAGTGAGTGCCAGGAGTAGGCAGTCTCCTAGCGGTTGGGGCGGGAGCTGCCTCCGCCACTGCCGCTGCTAGTACAGCTGTGACCGTCAAGCAGTCGACACCCCGTCATCCCATCAGTGTACCGCCCGCCCACAGTCGGCTGTAGTAGTAGTAGACGTAGTAATACACTTCCGACACCTCACCTACAGCCCAGCCACCACCCGGTGGGACACACGTAGTGGCCAGCCTCCCGGCCCACCAAGGAGGAACTATGACGGGTCGCCTGGAGGAAGCGCTGTCCACCACTACAGTGGTGTCGCCCACTGATGGGGCTCTGGAGAAGATGAGGGCCAGTCGGGAGCGGAAGACCTCAGCCTGCAGTAGCTCAGGCCCCGAGCTGGGCCCCAGTCCCTCGGACCCTGGAGGAACAACCCCCACCAGGAGGAACAAGCGCAAGATGACGGCTCCTAAGCGACGCTCAGATTTCAGCATCAAGCGCTTTTGCCCCGAGCTCATGTCGGGTGACGAGCACCGTGACGACCATGGTGACGACCTAGAGGACTATGACGACCTGGGTCGTGAACGTGTGCCTGACAGGCCAGCTGCCAGTACTGGGTCATCTCCTGACAGTCGGAGGGACAGTCGACCATCCTCTACGGCCACATCCCCTGGAGAAACTGACCTACGACCTCCCTCCTCCCCACCCTCCACCCCTGATCTTCACATAAGGCATAGAGCCTCCTCCAGGTTATCTAGCCATGAAGAAGAACAGATCCCTTCTCCAGTGTCCCCTCACCCCTCCAGGGGGGACGTACGTCGTGAAAGACGTGACGACCCCCAAGTCCAGCACGCATTGGGTCTACATCACCCAGCTTATGGCCTAAGTAGACATTTAGCACTTGGGGGTGGCTTACCTGTCCATCACCTGACCCCTGTCCCCATGGTCACCCCAGCTGGTCTCCTCCCTGGACACCATCACCCCCACCTCCAGGCTGCCACCCAGGGGCTACTCCCAATGTCTCACCTCCAGGTTGGATACCCTGGGGGAGGATCAACTAGCCCTGCAGAGTTCCATGCTCCAGGGCCTCCCTCCCCGACAGACTCCACCTCCTCCATGGCAGATGGCTCCTCCTGCAGCGGGGGTAAGAAGGCCAGGAAAAACTACAAGAACATGACCCGAGAACGTCGGGTGGAGGCCAATGCACGGGAACGTAGTCGGGTTCACACGATATCAGCGGCTTTTGACTCGCTTCGTCGGGCAGTGCCGTCCTATTCGTACAACCAGAAACTTTCAAAGTTGGCCATTTTACGCATTGCCTGTTCCTACATTCTCTCCTTGGCCAAGTTGGCTGATTTGGACCTCAGCACTGAACATAGTGACTACACATTCGCCGACTGTGTCGACATGTGCACAAGTGTCATCCAGACGGAGGGTCGGGCCCGCCGGAGGCACTGAGCCCCGCCCTGCTGCCTGGAGGGCACCTGGAGGGGCCTACAGGAGGAGGGCAGCACAAGTTCACAGGTTGGTAACACACCTTGGGGTATTAACTCCAGGGTGGGCTCTTTTATCGCTTTCGTCCTTAGCTTGCATCTTCTGTAATAAATGTATGGTAACTGCAAACCACTTCGGCTAAACCAAAAACAATCCCATATCATATTATTGATTTACAAATCAATTGAAATAAGTGATAATCACTTAATTCACATATCTGTTCCATGCAAAGTGATATGCGCGTAAGGTTTATACACAGGCCATTGTAGTATGAACTGTATGCATGTTACTAGAACACATATTTGGCCTGTGCAAAACTAACATGTTTATGCACAAAGCAATTATTACTTTTTATAAAATATTGTAAGTTTGTCATAGTAATGCACGTACAAGTGTACCTTTCTAAATTAAACTGACCACTGCTCCTGTGTGAGGCTGCAGTCACTGCAGGTGGTTATACCTGATAGCAGAGATCCAGTGGTTAGACACCCGTAGACACCCTTGACCTGGCCTCTTCATTTCCAGGTGCTACTGCACTAGTGAGGTGTGTGCCAGGTGTGTTCCAAACACCAACACACAAGACTGGTCCCTGTCCACTCTAGATGATACTACACTCTGGATGGCCACATTGATACCAACACCCTGTGATCAACTCAGCCTCTCAGGGATCGCTCTAGCATATTCATATGTGACCACCATAGGAATGTGAGCATTCCTGGCATACCACTACACTGATCATTCCACCTACCGGTTTTTATGCTATGGTATTTGAACCATCCCTAATTTGGACAGGTTTCCCAGGTCGATTGGTTCATGGATCTACCCATTTAGTTAATCTGATTTTCAGGCGTGCTCTGCATTATCAGACAATCGGATCACCTCACATAACTGATAACCCCAGGCTGATAACATCCGTTATCTTCCTCAGATTCACCCCTGTGAGAAATGAAACGTTAGGTTCATTAAGCTACCCTTGGTTATTATTGTCTATCTTGCATGATAATGAAGTGAAATACCCGCAGTATTATCAAATGGGCACATGATTTCAAAGGGTAGATAATATAGATATACAAAAGATATAAATGAACCTAGCACTAGGGTGTATCCTATCCTAAGCTGCTTAACCTTTACGACCTTCGCGTACCTCACTTTATTATCTATATCTTATCTGGATGGGGTACACGTCCATATGGGTTGTATTAACTAGGTGTTTGTTATCAGTGTAAAGAGGGGAGTGGAGGTGAGGGGAGCATGCACAGGTGTGACACGTAGGCAGTAGTCATATCGTGAATGGTAGAGCTCACAGACCCATCACTCCTATATCTCTAATGGGGACTCGGCCCCAGGCCAACCTGTGACATTATGTGCTACATGTATATCCAAGACAAGAGCTATAGGTGACGCACAGGTCCCCTTCTCAATGATAACATAACAACCTTATTTTATCTATATCCACTGGTCCTTTGATTTACTATGATTTGGACTTTGGTGGCTGCCTATTGAGTATTTTGATTATGTGAACGGGATACATGCACACAAGGTATATATACAGGGTGTACACATAAGTTGTACCAGAACAATAATGAATATAGATTGTAGGTATTCAATCTCATCATGTACTCTTTTCAATTCAAAGGTTTACATCCTTGCTCTTTGATCCATTAAATACACCTTTCCTCCACCACCACGCAGCTTAATCTACTCATCTTAATACACAATGCATAACCACGTATTCTTATCTCCACCTGATACTCCCACGTATATATGGATTATAATTGTGGTGATGGAACTTGGTATCGTAATGATCTGCATGCAAATTGACAATGCTTGTCGTGTAGCATATTTGAAACTAATATGGATGGGAATGGGGGTGTTGCGATCTCCACATCTATTCTTATTAATACTCATGTTGGACACTGTCATTGTCATATAGCATTTAGCACCTGATCTTTCATTTAATCTTAGTCAAAAGAGTTTCATGTTCACTAGCAGATAGGATTGTCACAGAATATACTATCATCATATATCTGAGTGTTTGCGTGATGGGGTGCAGAGATTCTTCTTCATGGGTCATTATTAAACACATTATAGAGGAGATGCTCCAAGGCTAGCCTTAATTCCACATGATATTAAACGGTAGTTGTGTGTGCCGTGATTCCCTTGCAGTATCAGTGTATGTGTATCACCTCTATGTACGGTGGGCATGCGGCCTGCTGCAGCCAAATGGCATTTTGATACCGACAGGCCACCTGACTGTAGACTGGGCGCACCATTAGCGATCCCTGGGCCCTAAAATCAATCATGATTAGCGCGTCGTGGCCGTCTCCACCAGGGAGCGGGATCACAGAGTGGCAGTGGAGACCGACCCTTGTGGTCTGCTGATAGAGCCTGGAGGTGGCATGTGGGCGAGGAACTAACCACTCTAGTCCTCCTGTGTGTTGAAGTGCTTTATTAGTGACTAGAGAGTAGACGTGGTGAAAGGATGATGAGATGTGATGGCGGGGTGTCATGTATGGTAGTATGGTACACTTATAGCAGATCTTCCAATGTCAGAGACTCAGACGGTGCTGCGATCGGTTTCAATCTCATTAGAATGGAAATCAGGGCAGGGTTAAAACAAAGTAATATGCTGTAAATACTTCTGGTTTTATTTGAAGATTTACTGTTTTCATTATTAAGACTAAATTTAAATCAAAACCATGATTATGTAATAAAATAGTTTCTGATCATATTAAATGTCAAATTTAAGGTCACACCTAGGGAGAAGCATTAATTTGGGATGACCTCCATGTGCGAATATACAGAGATGACCAGAAATTGAAAAGGAGGCATTGAACATTCATTGATACTAAAACAGAGATAAGGCATAGAGAGGTAGAGAATAAGGGGGATGTTGGATAGAGCAGTGAGCAGATAACAAGGTGGCTGACGGCGAGCTCTGGGAGTGTGCAGTGATCGGGTTTCAAGCCACCTGTTCCGGGCCCCGCCACCTGTGGTCGTCGTCCACACCACAGCTCGCGTATCGATCTTTCAGTAGGGCCTGCCACTAAGCTTGCCACCCAGTCTTCTCTCTGTGTTATCATTTTGACAGCTGCAAATTAACCGATTTCAACAGGAATTTACTGCAATAAGGGGCATGTCAAGTATTATTTGCTTGACCCAATGAAGTATTTAGAACCGCTATGTGATTGCTCAGAAGTTGTGCAGGCATTAATAAAATATAATAAAAAAAAATAGAAATCATAAGTATGGACTGTAACAAGACAAGGCACCCTGCCGTATTCAATATAATTATGCCTATAGTACACGCAACCGTCGTCCTCAGAACAGTTAAGTGCATTTTATTCGAGAAATATACGATGCAGTACCATGCATACATGTCATAGAAGACCTGTTATCTATCTAGTTATCTATGGAATGTAATGTACCAGCACTGTACATATAGTACATAAATCATCTTATCTCAAGGGGCTGTCTTTCCATGCTTGTGGACCATGAATACGTTTAGTCGTACTGAACTTTTTTCACATCTTAAATCACTTGGATAATCCCCTTCTATAATTATACTTTATAGTCGTGTGCATCAGGGTGACATGATTATTTCTTTGATCATTCCTTACCACATTATATTTGCCTCAGGCTTCCTGGGGGGGCATTGAGTCTTTGATTGGTGGTACCAACTGCGAAACTACAGCCCCTCCCTTTTTGCCAAATCACAGCCTCTTTAGATACAGCTCATTTTTTACAGCCCCCCTTTTTTGAAGAAGATTGTTAACAGCCCCCTTTTTTGGGGCCCTTTTCCATATAAATCAAGGTTCTTTGACAATAATGCACAGGAATTTCACAGCCCTGGAGTGATAACATGGAATGTTCAAGTTACTTCCTTTCCATGCAAGGCATATAGGGTATTAACAGCCCCCTAATCTCAAAATGTAATTCAGCTAACAGCCCCCCTTTTTCCCCTTTGACGCGTCAACAGCCACTGCTCCGTGGTGTCAGTTCCACAGTTGGTACCCAAACCGAGGCTCAGTGCCCCTCCCCAGGCTCCTTTGCCCCTGGCACCACAGGGAGGATGTGGCCAGGTGTGTAGGTAGGTGGCTGGTACTGGAGGAGTGGGAGTGAGGACTACTCCAGGGTACTAAACCACTGTATACTGGAGGGAGAGGGGTATTGACGGGACAGGAGACCTCCCGGAGTGTGTGCACCAGGGCAGTGTCAATATCCAGGATCAGAGACTGGAGAAGGGCTGGGGTGTGGGGTGAGGCCAAGCTGTATGTTGTTCAACTGGTGCCACATTGGTCGCAGTATCAGTTCCCACGGGGCACCCACCACCGCACTGTTACAGCTCTCTCCCAGATATCACCAACAAGAAGCCTCTACTAAATTCCCTCGATGTTACATGTCCTATTCCCTCCGTGAGTACCAGTTGCATTCAATGCCAAACCCATGGAAATTATAATGACACGCATCTAATAGCACATCCCGTAGTACATGCTCCAAAAAGATTAAATTTTAGCCGTACAAATGGCTTTGGATTGGTAGCGGAATGGTAGCTTAGGCGAATTTATAAATTCTGCACAGTATTTGGTGGAACTGTCTGTAGCGGCCAGGGGATCGGTGGTGGTATTTGCCAGGAGAAAACATAGCTCCCACCGTTGCCAGATGTGCAGGGATAAAGTGTTAGCATGTTACCCCCAAGGGAGTACGTTCAGGAACGTTCTCTTTCACCCTCAGCACCCCTGGGACAGTGTCTATACCACATCTATACCACCCCCAGTCAGTGTCTATTGTCACCTCTACTCCTGCACAATAATGATCCAATAGTCAGTTTAGTTGTGGAAAGGAAGTACATGGATGTTTATAATACAAGGTATGTTTTGATCATATTTGATCAGGTAATGGATCAAAGAGTATAAGGTATCGATTTATGAAGTAGATAAAGTTCACCATTTCGATGGCCCTGACAGGAAAAAAAAAATGTGAACATGAACATCCAGTAGTTCTACTTAAATCCCAAAAGGCCTGCTACAGACCAGCCATTGCTTGTGGTCCTATTCTAAAGACGCTGTATAACATGGTCATGGTCAACTCATTTTGTGATCCTCACTTCACCATCAATCTTGCTGTCCACCCTCCAGGTGTACACCCTGATGGTAGCTCCCTCTAAACACGCCACCTCTTCTGTACAGCACACATTGTTGTAGAGGTCGGCAGGTCAGACATAAAGGGCACACTACCCTAACGCCACCTGGCTGTGGTCGGTGGGTGGTGCAGGGTGGGCGGTGCTGATGATGCTGGTGGCAGAGATCCAAGATCCACCAAGATCTGTGGACTGATAGCCGGGGACAGGTGTGCTCAGCCCACCTGGCTTACCTGGCAGATCAAAGGTGCCGCCCAACAGACTCAGCGTCACCGTTAGTGCTCAGTCACCCTAGGTGATTAATTGTCATCCTCGCTATGAACACATTGAATATAATATAAAGCTGACATACTGACTTGTGGTTATATATTGAATATGGGGAGTTCAGGGGGAAGTAGAGGCTGAGTATTGTATGGAAGGTAGATATTACTGATGGAGGGCAGAGTGAAAGGCAGTCCATTACACCTGCCCACATGCACTCAAATTATGTGCCATTTGTAAGGAAGGTATTGCAGATTGCTCATTGGAAAGAGTGTAAGAGCTGCACTGCAGCGATTAAACACCATTCACAATATAAGTTAAATCACAGTTATCGGTGTGATAAGATCTGTGCTTGCCAACAGCAAGAGTGATAATATTATTGTCTATGGCAGTCATCTCAGGCATATCGTCTCTTTAGTTCAATGTTCTCCCGTAGTCGAATAATTGCTAAGCGTACATGTGCACTTTCCTACATCAGTAGGTATAATCACCCGAATATAATTATAAATGTGGCTGCGGGTAGGGATAAAGAACATGTGAGAGACATAGAATATATTCTGCTGTGCATGTGGTGAACAATCCAGTCGGTAGATCCATTATGAATTACATGAATCCTACGTGTAAAACCAACAATAGGATTTGTGATTTGGTGTGGGTAGGAAGGAAGCAGCTGATTGAATATGGGATCAAGAGTGAAAGATGAATGGTTAAGTAAAGACAAGATGAGAACAACAGAAACCACAGGAAGATAGGGTGTGATCTTGTAAGACCAGAATGCCTGTTATGTGTCAGGTTGTCAAAGGAGACAAATAGATAGCCACAGTACTACCTTCTTTAAGGTGGGTGGGTGTTTGTTGGGATGGAGAAAGAGTATTCCTCCCCCATGCCCTTCTTTTCATTTCCTTTACATCCTTTCCTTCCTCGAATACACCTACGACTGTATGGGGGGGGGGGGTGAGTAGGGCGTGTGTAGCCATCCTAGACTACTGCTTGGTGAGAGAACAGGTGTACGACCCATCACAGTAGATCCTTTTCACTCCAGGGGGTGGTGGAGAGGTGTACGTGGGTGGGGGAGAGATGGGGTGGTGGTTTGTAGTGGGGAAACACCTGCATGCACCTGTGGTAGACTGACGACCGCCAAGGTAGTAGGGGCAGGATGTAGACGTGAAGAACACCTGTGGCCCCTTCCTCTTATTCTCCAGTACTATGTGAGACTCTAACCACACCTACTGGTTTTATGTTCATCATAATTATGTTACATAGAAATCATGTTTCTCTCAACTTTAGTTCTTAAACTAATCATTATGTAATTCAAAATAAGACATACATTTCCAGATAACATTAATGACCACATACACAAGCTATGTTATTTGGCATGGGTGAACTCACATCATGAGTATCTATAGACAAGCCTTGAACTGAACCAAATATGTACATGAATAGAAGTATATCCGAAAAGTATTTAGGACAAACTATACCACAGATGATGGTCTCCTGATGATAGGGATGACAATAGAAGAAAAATATGTAAAAACATTAGTGTAAGGACACCATGGATCCTTGGTTGAAAATGTACAAGCAGAGGTTGATGAGCAAGACTCGTCAGCCGGGACACTATTCATCCCCTCCACTCCCACCACCACGGCCAGGTGTGCAATGCCTTAGGTGTAAAGTGACTGAAGGCCGCCTCTCCAGAGGGCACCACCCTACTCCACTACCAGATCCTATCTCTCTACACCTCTCACAACATAACCAAAAACTGTTACCGTGGAGGGTTGAAAATGACTCAACTAGTGTAAACCATGTTAGAGGTTACATTGATACACTTGTGTAAATACAACTTGGTGTATAGGCTTAAGCTGCTGTTATATTTTATTTGTTCTCTTCATCAAGGATAAAAACAGAACCTTTGGAAATGGGGTGTCTGTGGCAATTATTTTCACTCCCACAATGTGATCTGCACTGGGGTGTACAGTAAGCATGTAATTATATGCTAGGTGTGTAATTACTGTACTGTCCTACTTTTGGAAATCTGGAGGTCCTATACACCCCATCCCAAAGAATGACGATTGTTCAGACAGGTATATATACTATCTGAATAAGGAAACTAAAGAGATGTGTGTGGAAGAGGCATTGTGATACTTTTGCATTTCAAATAGTATTGCACATCATGGCTACCTCCTTATATTGTGTATATGCACACTGAAAAGTTGGTGCATTTATGTGAAATATCTTAAATGTGTGGGGTGTGACATAGGAGGCAATAGTGAGGTGTCCCATAGCCAGAATGATTTCATAAAAAGGAGACAGAATTCCTCCTAGCGCACTGCTCTCATTTGAAGATATCTCACCCTCGCCATCACCCCTCCTCCCACATTCTCCTTTCTCTCTTTTTTTTGTGCATCACCCTCACAAACGACAATAATCTCACACACGCACCCATGCGCACCAACTTGAGTCATTCTCCATGCAGAGGTTGTGGAGAGAAGGTTAGGACAGTGTCAGTCACTGTAGTTCCATGTCTGCTTTGAGCCCATAGGGTTTGCACTGTGACTGCAATGTTCCATGTCTTATTTGAGCCTACTGTCAAGCAGTTTGTACCAGTATGGTGGATCCAAGAGTGACCTACCCTGTACTATATATAGCCGCAACCCAACCCCATTTCTAGAGATCCAGTTCGGGCCCTTGCATGCACCCACTCTGCATCTGGTCGCCGCCACCTTGGGCTGTCCTAGCCGCAGCGTGCCCACAAAAAGATCCTTGTGTCTCGGTGTCAAAGGGGAATAAGAAAAAAGAGATGAAGGAACAGAGAACGGGGCAGCAGGGGGTGGCTCGTCCTGACAGGTTGTTTGGTGGCAGTTAGTGGCTCCCCCAGTGCCAGAGAAAGGCGCTACGTGATCTGCCTACCACCCAGATGGCGACCAGGTGTCTTACAGGGAATCAGTCTGGTTCATAGTTGTGTGGATATAAGGGGTGTAGGGGTGGGGGATGAGGTTATGTGGAGCAAGAAGTATGTATACTTCTCTTGTGCTGTGCGTCTTCCTTTTTCTTGTAGGAATCTTATGTTTAGTGAGGGATGGGAGGGGGCAAGAGAGTGAGTTTTTGATGAATTATACGAGGTGGATGTAATGGGAGGATGATGGTGGAGTGGATGGGCTGGTAGGGTGAAATGAATGTGGGTGGACAGAGGGAGTGGCTTATAATAAAGGAAAGACTTTTTTTCTGAACAATGTATATTGACAATCTATAGTGCACACTAGTTCCTATATAATAATAGTAATAGAGGAAAGACCCATAGGGTGTGGTGGTCATTCAGCTTAGTGACCTATGTAGGGGTAAATACTTGACCCAGGGGTTAAGTTTTAAATGAAGAGGGTGGGCTTTGAAAGGCTATGTCAGGGGGACCATAGGCCACTGGCTGTGTGTATAAATCATATTGCTGCACTCCATGCCCGGACTCCATGACTTGAGTAGTAACCGGAGTACTCGGCCATAGAGCAGAGTAAAGACATCCACATGACTGGGTATCCATCACATGCTGACAATACCCAGGCTGTAACTAACCTGTCACCCCATAACACACACACCCACATACCGTGTCAATTAGATTGTAAATGTCCCATGTGAGCCTTTTTCATAGAGCTATTACCTCTCTTAATTGCTCAGGTTATCCTGTATTATGATGTATACAAGGAGGGAATGGTATATACATAGACATGGCAGATACGTCCCAATTCGATTAAGGAAATTTGCTACGTCTTCATATCCAATATTGGTTATAGCTATAGGTAACTCAGCACAGTGAAAATATTGTCTCCTCGTTATAAAGAAAGAAATTCCACGCTATGGAGCCCCGCCCCCTCCAACACATATAGAACCCCGTCCAAATCAGCCACCCATGTTCGTGCACTCTCAAACAAAGCTTGATCATTGACCTTCCCTCTTTTAATATATTCCCTTTCAAAAACTCATTTTATCTCAACACAAGGTCAAATTCCCATGCGGAAAGATCTGGTGATGTTTGCTCGTACGTGAGAGAGCAGGGGTGATGAGGGAGGAGGGGCGAAACGGGTGTAGGGTGCACTCTCCAATCATGATTTTTAATTTAGCGTTAGGGCTTCTTAAAGCTCCCTTTTCAAGAATAATGCTCGGTGAGTAGTATGTGTAAAGTCTGGATCTCCCAGCTGGTCACGGTATGAGCATGGCTTCTTTTACTTTACTGAAAGCTACCAGTTAATCCCTTAAGGGCCACACTGCTTTGGTGCATCATGCTTCTTGGTGCTCATGATGCAGGTTGTGACTCACCAGTGCTGCATCCAGGTTAACCATGTAGTGTTGATACACTCCCTGAGGCTCGACACGATGCTCAAATGCAGTGCTGTCAAGTAGGGTTGTCAGCACTGCATTGATGCAGCGTGACGAGCAAGGAGTGCAAACCTGAGGCTGAGGCATTATACGGTCCTACAGGGGTTAAGTCCCCACACAGTGTGTTGTAGGTAGTGTATGGCAGGGGGTGCCACATGCCCAGGGGTGGCCGACGACTATTGTGTTTGTAACTTTACACCTGCCCACATTCTGTCGGCGCCCGACCCGCTGGCGCCCCCCTTCTCACAGGTGTGTTAACCCTTATCGCCCTCCATTTTATGTTCATTTTCTGATTTTCAATCTCAGATTACTAGCTCAAGAGTCAATGTTAATCTCAGCGAAATCACATCTTGTGATAATGATATCTGCTCATACAAATAAAAAGCTGTTCCACATCTTCACAGCTGAATATCATGCATTTGATTGATTGCAAAACCACAAACAGGATTTATGTTAATTCAACTAAGTGGTGCACGTAGTATTTTCCCCTCCAAGTAGGCATGAAATGACAAATAGAGAAAGATCAGATATTTTCAACAAAAAAATAATGGTACCGGTATATGGTCTATTTTAGGAATGTTCGCCCTGTTGCATTCAGGGGCCAATTCAAGTAAGCAGCTGACCCTAACAATATCCTATAAGGCCCTATATTAATTGAGGGACCCTTTTCTGTGCTATGCAAATGCTAAAAAAAATAATAATAAAAAAGAATATGAAGGATATACACTGACACAAAAATAACCATTTCCCCAAGGGAACTATGTCTGGGTTTGGTTTATAACATATCACCCACACCAAGAGCACCATTCCGGGTTGGGCTGTAACTGGAGTAGTAGGTGGAGTAGTAGCACGCCCCGCGATACCACAGAGGATCCAGATCCAGACAAGTTCAGGATCCAGGAACCAGATGGCGCTACGATTAGCACGGCCGTGGTGCGCTGGTACAGTGGTATGACGGATGATTGATCAGTGACACAAGCCGTAACCAGACCCTGGAGGCAGGGTTGGGGTGGGTGATCTAAGCCGGAGACAGGGCCATATGGTCCGGTGACTGGAGGAGGAGGGGGCGGGGTGGGTGAGGAGGGATGTTATAAGTGATGAGGGTGTGGTGCAGCACTAGAACTGACAGATATCCTATTTCACACAGTGTAGCTGCTGTATCAATTTGACAGTTCCATTTTCTAATCTGCAGTATTTTCTATTTTAGTTGTCCCGCTGTGATGGTGATGTTTATATTATTGGGTGTGGCGTGTGGATATTTTCGGGAATAAAAGAGAATTTTATCATGCATTTAGTAGTCTAATGGCCAACTTCCACTGGAAAACTCCACTCATACTAAATGGCTAACCCCCCCCCCCCCCTCTCCATAGGAATCCTTTCAGGTCATGTGATCTGTACAATCTTTACACATGATAGAACCCTGTATGTGAACCACTGTCAAATTAGAGAAGCATATGCCTGATATGCCTATATACTTATAGTCCCACTTTGAGAATTTGGCTGGATCAATGTGGCACTATTCTACCCGAGTTTATCTACCCCTAAACCAAAAGGACCCGTATGGTGACCTCTGCAACAGAGGTCACAGGGACGCTGAGTACAGTAGTGTAAGGTTGCCGTAAACAGTGGTGCTTGGGGACTGTGGATATGGGACAGGGGGCGCGTGGGGGTCTCTCCTGGCCAGGTCGGTGTGGAGTGTGGACACAGGAGTATGAAGTGTGTGGTAAGCATATATCACCCACCAGCCATCTGGATCACCAACCGAATCCCACAGGCACCGTTATGGAACATAAGGCTAAAAAATATACATCTACACAATTTACACATTATATTGGCCTACAGATTCTTATCATATGATGGGTTAGTGATTATTTGGGGGAGGGGCAAAAAGAAAAAAAAATCGGATTCCTCATTGGGACACAAAAGTTTTAAATAAAAGGCAAAAAGAAAACCGTGATTACTACAGAATAAAGGGGGGGGGGCGGAAATATTTCGGACCCGTCTGAGGTGAAGGACAGCGAGTGGCAAAAAAATGTGCGCGCCTGCCCATACATCAACCCCACTGTTGTTGAAAAAATGACTACACATTCTTTCAGACGATTGCCTTGTGGGTAGTATACTGTCTTACTAGGCAGATTTCTGACAGACTCATCACAAATTTACTTAAAAAACAATATCATTATCATGTAACTCGCTGTGTGGGCTAACAACTCAGGCCACTGCCATGAGCTGTTCTCTCTTCTAGCAGCCATAAACTCACATGTTGATCTTCACAGCCCATCTATGACCCTGGGCTTGGCCTATATAGAGATAATTCCTTCTGATCGGGTTTCAAGCAGATAATTATGAAATTGTTGTGCCACCCCACACGCTCGCAGTGCCACATACAAGCAGGCCACACTGTTCCCTTTACCTAGATATGCCAGCTGGAGGCTGTCAAACAGACTGGACGAATGATACACCCTGTCGTGAGGCCAACTCTCAGAGACAACCAAATTGAAGTATTAGTTTAGTTATTTACAAATCATGTATTGAATTTGAGCAACAAGCTACAGGGTAATTTCTTTTTGATTTATTCCATTCCCACAGCCTACTCAGCTACAATCGAGAAATGGTCGGTTATTCTGACCCAATGGAGGGCTGAATGCACTTGTATATTTTTAGGCAAAACATAACCTTGTGTCTATATAATTGATTCTGCCTCTCCTAATACCTATAGTCCACTGGGCCTCTTTGGCAGACTTTTGTGTAGGAAATGTAGGTAATGTATGGCCAAAATTGGCCGAAGAGGCTCAGTGGACAATGGTTCTAATGCACCATCGTAAATCCATTAATGATGTTGCCACCATCGGGGCGAACAACATGAACTACCGATGAGGCGAACCAAATTATCATTTCAATGATTTTGAGGAGGAGTGGGTCCTTATTCAGGGTTACGGGGGTTGGAGAGAAGTCAGGTTTGAGGACCAGCTAGGGCGGTATGGCAAATTCCCAGTAGATACGATAGTGTGTGTCAGCCTAGTTGCAAGTCTGGGAAATGGCTTCTCTGATATAGCATGACATCCTCCACATAAACTGTATCAGCTTTTAGGTTTGAATTTTTACACTTTTAATTTAAACATTGTTAAAAAAAGTGGGCCCGTCCGTCTTGGTTTCCACAACTGGAGCGTAATCGTTATTTCCATGGTGCATGTATTTTTTTACTATAAAAAGGGTGAATGGAGAGGAATGCCAGCTAGTTATGTACAATGTGTAGTGTCATACCCTGTATAGTACAACCAGGTGACCCATAGGTCGTAGTGATGGTCACCACCCTGGTCACACCGTGACCCCTGACGGACGCCGTTTCACACCTCACTAATCTGGTCATTCCACATGGTGGCAGGACCCAGGCAGATAGCCTTTCACTGCCTACAAACGTCACCTTTGCCCTTGCACCCTTTCTTTAGAAATCCATGTACCTTGTGTCTCCCCATTGAAGACCATAGCATATCAAGTATCATTGCCCCTGTGCTGGCTCTTTCTCACAGGTGAGCTCTGACACCTGATCTTCTAGTTTACATTTAAATATGTGATATTGTCCTTCTACATTGCCTCATGCCCCCTCATGCCTTTTATCTTGCTGAGAAATCTGCTCAAGTAGGTTTCAGCCATTATGCTTTAGTGGTTTTATGAAGATTTAGATATTATCCAATATTGTAATTATAGATAGGATTCTTTTTAAATAGTAATGTTTCCTCAACACACAGCATTGAATGCTTTCATGTAAATCCCACCACAATGTGATGAATGGTTCAGGAGGGGGTGCTGGTGGTTGAACTGTTGGTTAAATCTCTTGGGCATCAAGGAAAGCTACTTTTCTTGTAATGTCCCAATCGCCTCCCCACCTGTTCAAAACCCCAAGGATAACAATAGAAACGAGATGGCCCTTGGGGTTGTGTTGTATCGATCACTTGTATTTTCTCTATCAGACCCAATGCTTTATCGGATGAAATAATCTTTCAAAATAAGAGGTTGACCAATGCTTGGGTCTGTACATGTTTTTAGCCGGGCGTCTTACGACACACATGTACTAGATATCTATGAAGGTAGCCAATAGGTTAATCGGGCCCAAATTCTGCGAGTAGCAGGATTTGGTGGAGAACCCATCAAGGCATCGCTATTATCGAGTGCACCTAACACAGTTAGCGAGTCTGCCGTCCAGAGTCCATCTGAAGACATTCCGATTCGTTGACTAGTGCTCATTGCGGCTATTAGTTGTCGTTCAAGTATATCGGCCACACCCTACATTCTCCGCTATTGTCACACTTCAGCCACCCACCATCAACCCCAAACGCCCAAGGCATCCTCCAGCCTCCCCCCCCTGCTGCACCCATTTCATGACCCCCCCCCCCGCCCGCCCAACGCCCAACTCGCCCATTTACTCTCCCACAAGCCATTCTCCGGCTGTTCCCTGGCGACCGCACGGTGGAGGTCGTTCAGCATGACGGCACCAGCAACCTGTCTCCGGTCCTGAGGAGCTGTTTTTATGGCTGTTCTGGCGCCAGCAGTTAAAATACCCCCTCCCCCAGGTGCACCTTATACACCCACCAACATGGACTCTCGATTGGGGGGGGGGGGGCTCCTGTTCCTACATTGTCAGGTCCTTATATGAACATGTTGTATGTGGTGGGTGGTCAAGAATGGAGGATGAACATACAGCGTCATAACCGTTCATCAGCAAACTCTACAAGTATTGATAAATTATAATGCACTTGGGAGAGCATCGAAGGACACCCTGCCTATCTGTAAAGAACGACAAGCACACATGTACATCTGGGAGTTATTTCTTAAAATTTTACGACTGTACCCTCCCAGTCATACCGAAATTATCATAGGAAAAGCATTGGCAATTTGCAGTCGTAGGGCTGTGAGCCATCATTAAGAAATGACCTCCGGAGTGAATTTCAGCTATATTTATTCCATTGGTGAGATTTGGTTTAGAATCTAATAAAGAGCACTCCTAGGAGAACACTAGAAATCCCGGGTTGAAATCTTTCTCCCTTTTGAATGGGAGGGGTTGACTACTAGGGGTGTGGGGGATGTGGACTATGGGTGTGTAGAAGAGGCTGAGGCTACAACGTCAGCACCCTGTGGCGATGGTCGTCACACCCTGATGACAAGGGCAACAGGTGTTCTAGGGCGGCCATAGCCCTGGGACATGAGTTGTGGCCGTCCTCTATTTAAACCAAACTAATTGTATCCGTTTTCTAGCTGATTACATTTCGTTTCCCCTTTATCACACACACCAGGCAGCAAAATGCCAATGTTAGAAAATAAAAATCAGTTCGCTCTTGTTGCAAATAACGCTCATGGCATCGCAAAACTTTTTATCTTGCAGTGTACAGTACGGAGTATGTATGGGACCAAGGGTATATGGGGTCGTCATAAAATTGGCTTGCCATTGTTTGAGGAACAGCCCAAGCAGGTCATATACTACAGAGGGCATTTCTGGTGTTCTAAACTGTTATTCAGTCCAATGTCAGACTGGGCATGATGAATAGGCCCTGTGGAAACCTCCAGGACGTGCGGGGTTCCTGGAGGGATCTAAGACCGATGTCAGCTGGGAGCTGGAGACCCTGGAGACAGGCACGGGGCAGGGTGCTGAGGCCACATAGCCAACATTCCTCCAGGACCCCCGGGGTCTATGGGCAATTATAGTGGATGTCACATAAGTTGTGGTTTTATTAGAGCCAAATTATTTTTTTGATCATCAGGAAATCAGCCATTCTGCCATACTGTCATTACTGACATGTATTTATACGGTTTTAGGGCTTGTGTACCTTAAGGTCTCAGCTTTTGAGTTTTTGCCCCGATATAATCTGCAGGCCAGCAAAACATCAATACTAGTTCCTCTGGACAGAGAATAGTCCCAGCTGGTCTCAAACTATCAGACCAATGGCCTAGTCTAAAGCAATCTATTTAGTACTACTTGATAGATACTAGAATTAGGATCATGCCAGTAGGAAATGAGTGTTTACAGAGGATGGTTATACATACTGCGCTGAAAGAATCCTACATCTTTTGGTATAGCAGAACAGATATAATGGCACGGTCTAATATTTGCAATTACAACAGAGCAATGTACATAGATTTCTTATACAATATAAAGGAAAAGAGCATTACTTTTAGGTGAAAACGTGTGACGATTGTGTTGTTTGGAGCGAGTTGCTCTGTCGCTGTGGCATCTCATATGGTGACAATTTCTATGTATGGGTTAGACGACCTTAGGCAAAAAAAGCTGTGTTACCGGTAACATGGTCCAAAAAGTTGAGGCAGGTAGGTCGGATTTCTTTTTTTTTCCTTTTTCCTTTTTTTTGCATCTGACCCTTTGGCTGAGGACGGTCGGGTGACCAGAAACCTTTTTTTTTGCCTTAACCCAGTGCAGACCTACAGGGTTTTATAGTACCCGACAAAGGAGAGGACTATAAAACCCTGTAGACATTGGGTTAAGGTGGTCTAACCTACTTTTTTTTTGAAGGTTTTAAGCCACCAAGCGCGGAGCATTGAGAGGTAGGTTATATATGATGAAGATCCAAACCGAACAAACATTATAAATACCTGTTTCGGGAGAAGCATGATGATGACCGAATCTATGAGAAGGTAGAAAGCACGCCTCTACACTTTTACCGAGGCAATGGTTCTTTAACATCCATCACTACATAGGCATAGTGACAGATGGACATGCCTGTTTTAAGTCATTTGTCTGCCATGACCGGGGTGGAGAGTCATTCAGCCTAGCACTGGGCCATGTAGAGGTCCGAACCCACGAACCTGGGGTCGTCAGTCCAGCGCTCTACCGCTGAGCTAATCTCCCACCCCTTTTAACCTACTTAGAATACGATGCTTTTATAACCCAGGTTTCAACACAGGATTGGCACTCGTTCCCACACCTCCTGTTCAGGGCGTGCACATCACGTCCCCTTGGCACTAACCAACTTCTCCTGGGTCGGTGCGTCTCGGGTGGCCTGGGGCAACAGGTGGCCGCCGTCCCTCGTCTTGGACCCTCCAGGGGCCTGGGTGGAGAACAAGGGGGCGTTTGTGGTGCTCCAGACGATACCGTTATCGGTCAGAGCCCTCGGCTGACCAGCCTGGTGGCCAACCGATAGCTTATCTCAGTGACTGCACTTGTTACTGATTAATTTGTTGACGTATATATTATATGTATACCGATACCACCGATCTTAAACATGAAATGCCCATACAAGTGTGGTAGTATGGCCACGTACATGTCTGTCCATGTCAGGAGTATTTTGGGAAAACTCTAGTGGGAGGAGTTTTGTCTAGTGTCATGTCAATTCTAAAATGAACCTTTTTCACCACTTTTGCATCTGCGACTTGTGCAGTTAAATTGAATTAGTTTGGTTAAAATCAGCCATTGAATAATTCTCACATTCCAGGCACACAGATGGACCATTGTAGTAGTTTCCTACATGATGGACTGTATGGTGTGTACATAAGTCTACTTCAGCTGTGTGGAATTTACCACACACGTGCTGAGGTCGGCCCTGGTTGTCAGACAATGACACACACAACCTGCTCACTTTTACATCACTGTGAGCAGTGGAAGTGGTATATGGAAGTGACAGCCGCCCCCGGGGTGGGGGGGCACTGACTCTATGTACGTCACCCTCAAATGCCACCCTACCGCCCTATCTCCCAGTGATCTTGAAATCTTGACTGACAAGCTAGACATTGACCGCCCCTTTTTCCACTTGTATGGATCAGGATTGTCCAGCACTGTCTTTTTATCAGTTTCATGCCCTCATATGTAGGTGTATAAACAATACAGTCCTTTTGGGACCTAATGGAATTCCACTACCCTGCTATTAGAGATCTGATGGGAATCCACCGCCCCCTTTTTCGGGATCGCGTGGGTATTCACCGCCACTGCTCTCGAGAGTTGGGCTGCAGTAGGTATCCATTTCATGGGCAAGTGCCCCCATTGGGGCAGCCGCCACAGACAGGGTGAGGAGGTATCTCTAGCCCTGCACCATCTGAGCTCCTCGTGAGCTGCTCACGAGATGTCTCGCCCCATTCCTCACACACTGCACAGTGCGTCTATTTTCACAGGCCATCGCTCTGCCCTCCTAACGAGGCAGATGAGGGCCACTATCATAATAACAAGGGAACTGTATGGAGCTGCTCAGGGCTCTATAGGTGAGCTGCTCACGTGGGAAAACAACATTCCCAAAAACAAGAGGCTTCATGCCGGGTTGCACAAGAGCAATCCCCCGGGGCGCGTTAGGCTGCCAGCTGTGGCTCTATACCACTGTGGGTATATCATCATGTAAACTTGCTCAAGTTCATAGATTTTGATATGAGAGAATTGAAATAAGGTGGAAAAATTAAAATGAAAAACATTTCTAGTGAATCTATGAGCACAGCAGCCAGAAGAGGAGAGGCATGGGGGTATAGTGGCGTTAGGAGGAGAGCTCAGGGACTGCCGCCAGTCTTTAATATCATCATGCTGTACATGATCTACTCACACTGCGTGATGAGCAGCTCATAATATATCACCGCGAGGTTTACTGACGCAGCTGGCGTGCTGTATTTTACATTGGGGAAACCTCATGCATAGGTGCTGCTGATGAGTATTCAGGTAATGTATGGTCCATAGTGAACGGTGGCACTGTCGTTGTCCAACTATTTTGCAGTGAATGTGCTAGGACCTATTCTACTGCTCAGGAATTTACCCAATTTATCCCAATAGATATAGACAAACTGCCTGTATCATAACGAACTTCAAATATCTAAGACTAGTCTTATTCGTGTGTTG
The DNA here is from genome assembly GCA_949317995.1 of Acholoe squamosa. NCBI lineage: Eukaryota > Metazoa > Annelida > Polychaeta > Phyllodocida > Polynoidae > Acholoe > Acholoe squamosa. The sequence goes on from OX439040.1 coordinate 51,593,922, forward strand.
CAAATATTCATCTACCCCACAGAAAAGTATGTACATGTAGCTCAATAATTATGTCCTCCTTGGTTTTGTTCATACTGACGCTGTGGTGCTGGTTAAAGTTCTGCACATATATTGATTGAAGAGAAATAATCTGCTCCCCCACTGTTAAAAGAACTGGGTGCAATCCCTGGGGAGGAGGCTGTACCCCTCACGCAAAGATAGAAACTCCATCAGCTCGATCTGTAGTTTTTCTTCTAACCTTATCTCTACAGCTAGTCATTTGTAGACCAATACATTACGTCCACACTCTGTGATACGGACGGTGTAGGCCCCACCAGCCTTCAACATCTTCATTATTGGGAAAAACAAAAGGACATTAATCTCGGCACCCTCTCTGCTCAGCTCTGCCTGTCTGGGGTTTTTATCGGCGTGTGTTCTGAACAGATGGTACCAATGTTTGTCGGATTCCTGATCACATTCTTGGGAGCGACCGACGGCGAGTACTTGGAATTTACCAAGGGTGCCTTTAGTGAAATATGTAGCCTTGCTCTCTGCACATAATGTAAATAAATCTTTACCAGTATTTTCTATTTGTTTCATGCTTAATCCTGTGCATCAACATTAGTTATTCCACTACTTCTGATGCCAAGTATTCTGTTTTAGAATGCCACCCCATGCATGGTTCTTTTGAGGTGGAGATTTTGTGATACTCTAAATGACACTTTTACAGTTTGTTGGCAAGAATACTTCAGCATGTAGAAGATGTAGAGGCATGAAGTGGAGGGCAAGTCTAGTTGAGATGACAAGTGTTGGGTGGTGGTTCCTTCGTCCCGGGGTGACGACAGGCTCAGGCACCGTGGAGGGGCCGTACCAGGCTGTAACCCGGGCCGCCCTGTCCTCCAGGGTGGACGTCAAGTACACCACCCACCCTCCTCCCTCCTAAACTTTGTTGTCTCCGTCTAGCTGCTGCTCTACTGGAATTCATTGCATTGACCCTAGAAAAAGAATAGTCATTGTAAGTCTGAATCCACAGATGTAGTAATGCTTCATGGATCTATGCCCTTCAGAGACATATTATGACTCTTTTTTCATTTATGTTATTAGGGAATTCGAACTACAGACTGCTTTGTTAATCCATACTATGCATTTCTGAAGTTTATCTCATCTGTGTGAATAAACTACAACAATGCATTGCACCACTCGACTAAAAGCATTCATTATAAGCATGCCCAATAAATGGGGCAGTATCAGATCAATATTAGCTATTATACACACATAGCAGGCGAACTAAAGAGGTTTTATCACTGTTCATTCCTACACACACGAACGGTAACTTATAAACTACTGCACCAGTAGCCACCTGTCGACATGGTTCTGTTATCACCACCCTATCTCACCTGGACCTCAGAGTCCTTATCGCACACATACTGTAACAGTGGACAGGTGTGTTGTCTGAACAGGTACTGAGGGCCCTTCTGGAGATAAGCACATCTTCGTGCTGGGACTTTCTGCACGGTGAGGTGTATTGTACAACGCACATTGAGCGTATGTATGGGTTCTGATTATACATATTGTAAAGTTTGAAAGGTCTGACTGCGATAGGTTTTACCCCGGGAGTGGCATAGAGTATAAAAGTGTGTAAACCTGATAAAGGTGGTTTATCTCACCCATGTGTACTGACATATATGGAGTAGGTCTATGGGTTCATATTTGTTATATCAACTCACCAGGCCTAGATTTATTCAAGTGTTTAATAACTCATGGGGAAATTGTGGGGACAGCAAGTTTTATTGAAGAGGGGATATTTCCATTATAGCCATAGGTAATTCATGCTAGCTTTTACTAGAATCCTAATATAACCATTTGACACTATCAGGTCATAGCTCTTAATCGACCGCGTGGGTTGTGATCGATTTTAATTAGGGTAACGGACGCTGAGTGGCAATGCAAAGTGACCCATCATAATGATGCTCATACAAATGTACCCTACTCATAATATATTATCATCAAAATACTAGGGTAGTATTGAATATTAAGCCGCACAATGTATAATATCATCACACCCTGAGTGCTTCCCTTGGACCACTTGCCTGTCTGTATCATCATAATGCCTCCAGGGGTGTTGTTCCTCCTGGGTGCTTTCTGTAGACCTTGATTGGTAGGGCAGGGAGCTGTGGGCACAGAACAGATGTTCCCTCCCGTCTTTATCAACACTCCACACTCAGCTATCACACCGAGGTACCAAGCACATCGATTTGCTCACTCGTATTTAAGTTCATTTCAGACGAGTGAGATTATGTCAATTCTGTTTTATGATCATAGGGGACTCGATGGGGGGTTCTGTGTGGAATCAGCGTCTTGCGCCTTGTCTCAGAGCGACCAAATCATTTTATCATTATTTTGACCGAAGGTAAAGAAAGCTTGATATGTACATGGAACATGGAAGCATAGTAAAACGCCACTTCCGTCATTAATATCTGTGTGCCGAAAAAAAAAACCAAACAGACGTAGGGCATTAAATTGATCCTGGGGCTGTAAAAAGAACAAAATAACGATAAAGGACTCAGCTGAATAATGGTCAGAGAGAACACGAGTACAGTAGTTCTGTGTAATACGCACATTGTGTGGTCATTGCCTTGAGTCACCCAGTCCCACATTGAGCACATTGAGGTCGGTGTGATTAATAGTATCTTTATCCGACAGGTGGCAGCTGTAGCATGGTTGGCGCTAGTTCTATGTTACAGTTATGGGGCTAAAGTTAAAACCTTAACCAGGGCCATATCATGCATGAGTCAGGAATTATCCAGGGGGCATTATCTCACGATGACTAATCTTTGAATATGATATCAAAACCTTACGGTCCAATTCAGTGCAAGCGTTACCTTTGATTGTCTGTAATGCACGTGCAGTTCCATTTTCCAAATACCCAAAGAAAAGAGACACACAACAGCAAAGTGTTAGTCCAAGTATTATAATTCATATCGTACAAACATAGAGCTTGTTTTTTCCTTAAACGTTACAACATAGAGCAGCTGTGTATGGTGTATTTACAGATTTTGGGGGATTCGCACAGTGCCGTTTTTGAATAGGTCTTACTGATTTCCCACAGAAACTGGATTCTATATGTTGGGAAAGGCTAGAAAATCATGGAAATATCAATTGTGGACTTTTTGGTTCCTGTAACATCATTTATATTATGAAGTCTGATTGATGCAACGGGTAGGCCAACAATATTTAATCAAGGTAATGGAATTTACCTTGGTTGTAATCCTATAGTGATAATGGATGCTATGTAATTCTACAGGTACTGGAATTATAAAAGGTGAACACCTATATAATGATGCACGTATAGGTCGTACCAGTAAAGGCATGTTCGTGTATATAGTGTATACTATCTTGTTCTGATCATCAAAATTATTAACATTCCCTTTTCTGACACCCTTGGTGATGATGAGAAATCACAGTCAACCGAATGTTGTACTTAAAAGATAGGGACATTATTATTCTTTTTCATCTAGAATTGATAAAAGTTAACTTGCAAGGGTACCTTTAATTAAAATAGGAACTTTACGTCTTAAAATACCTTCGATATATGTCCACTTTCATTTGTTCTGAATATTACTATTTTTCTTCTTACAGAAGAAGACGCCATGCTGTCGTTGATCTTTGCGATCCCACAGAGGACCAATCAAATAATGCAACAAGCTTAACTGCAAACTGTGATGACATCAACATATTGATGTCCATGGTGACCCAAGATGTCACCAGTTCAACTTGGGGATACAATCCACCTGTTCTACTTATCACTGAGTCTACATAATGACTCATTGCCGTCAGGCTCTCATGTTGGAAGGCCTATTGTACGACTATACTTTCTTCTAAAGAGTCCCAACATTCTTTTGATCTGATAACGAATTCAGATAACTTCTACTTAACAAGCTTTTAGCCGTTAGAATTATTTCAAAGAAATTTCCAGGTAGACTATTATTGGAAGCTACCCTAGAATTCCTACTTAACATTCAAACTGTCTATAGATATAATATCATTATCATGTTATTTTTTCATTGATCATCCATGTTATTCATATTTTCAAGACAGGTGCCATTCATTGTTGTTATTCATTAATTATCACACGTTAAAAGGTTTTTCTTTTCATTACAAGATTACATGATAATTATCATCAATGTCATCTCATTTGCGTAACTAATAATTTTGCTGTTTGCAAAATGGTAATGCATCACTTCATGTACAATGTATGCATAATCCTGGTCTGGTAACACAGAGTAATCAAGAACTAGATGGCAATTCCCTTGTTTAACTGATTTAAACCATTGCTAGATGCCCAATGCCAAAGAGTGACCGATTCGCAGGGACCCGGCAGCTTTGTACAACGTTTATCATTGGACATTATCAGTCTCAGTATTTTTGTCCCTAGTGATTCATTGCTATGTACAGATTATCACCATTTATCAGTTTTGTATTATATAAACATGCAGCCATAAGTTCAAGCCTAACTTCAGCGTATCAAGAGACTTGTCTCTCAAGGCCACTTTCTCTAAATCCGGAGGACATTTCAACCGCTAGATCCTCTACGACGATGAACCTTCACGAAACGGACCTTAAAGGAACTAACATACTCCCTGCTATCTATAGGCCAAAATGTAGTACCGAGGAAATGGAAGAGGTCTATTTGTGTCATACTATCATCAGGTCAAAGCAATACATTGAAGGTTTTTATTACTGTCAAAGACTGTGATTTCTCGCTCTTCTAATTTGCATTACTTCAAATCTTCACAAAATTATTTTACTAAAGATGTCTAGGATGAAAAGGTGGGGGGGGGGGTGTAAAATCCAAGGACCAAGACAGAAATTCAAAGCAATGTGTATCTAGCCCTTTCCTTCTCTAACCTAATTAGATATAGGCCTATGATAACCTGATAACCAGATGAAAGGTTTGAAATAGGGATACATATTAACTAGTACATACTACATTCAAATGATTGATTCTGCACTGTCTTCCTGGCTCTCCCTGTAAACATGTGGTGTGCATCACCGATACAACAGATAAAAGAGCTTTGCACACAATTCTCGTTCCCTTTCTCATTATCTTGCTATTGTATATATGCAGGTGCATTATGCAAAAAATAACTATACATGTGTCAGAGGTAGAAAAGTTCATAAGGTGCCATGAATCCGTGTATATGTGTTATGGATGTTTCATAATGTATGACAATGTGTACATTACATTACAATGTAAGTCCCGTGTAGTAAACCATGTATAATTTGTATATAGTCATAGTTAGCTTCAGGTCTTTTATTCCTATTGGACCATGCTGTTCCATGACATTCTGGCGCTGGCAGAATATCTCTATTTTTTATACAGAGATTATAAGTGTTTGCTATTGGTGTTAAACACATATGTTGTAAGCACGTTCCTGTGATGCTATCGATGTGGAGAATGAGCGTCCACTGGTTTACAGTGGGTTTCTGTTAATTATCAAATAGCACCATGTGAGCTCTAATCCAGCTCACTTTGTCTCCAGTATTTGAATTGACCATTTAAGGTCTATGTCATGTGTACTGAGATTTGTCTGTTCACTGTACTCATGTAAGTGTACTTCCTAGTACATGTACAATAAAAGCAATATATGAATATTGACTCAATGTTCTTGTCTCTTTGTAATTAATAAGACAATGTAAGCCCATATGGCAACCTTTGAAAATGCTAATGCATTTGTATGTCCGTGTCAATTAGATGCTATATGCAAAATCATAGAGAAATTCCAAAATACCTCTCCCATAATTATAAGATCACATCGTTTTCTACCGGATAGATCTATAACTATATTGAATTTGACACTAAGCGATACTTCCTAAATTATGTATATTGAAAGAAGCTACAATGCCCCTCCTGCCTTCCTGGACGTGTCAGTCTGACCATGCTGGCAATGTAGGTGGCGACATCTAGTGAAGGGGGAGAGAACTATTTTGTATAATGTCTACTTCCCCTGAAAGGCATCCCGTCGGGTTGTATCACAGCAAGTGGCGCTACTTGGCGGATCCTAAGAAAACTTAAACTGAAGGCACAAGAATGGGTCTAGACCACTAAATTCGTCATGGGCATTTCTTAAATTCAACATGTGACATCACCATTAGTGATCGGGGGAAAGACAAAAGTGAATACCATAAGGGATTTCTTGAATTCGACATGGGACATGATAGGTTCTCAGAGATGACAGGGGATTTAGGGGACATAATTATAGCATGAGTATTAATCAAAATCAAAACGGAGGGGAAAATGATTACCTTCCTATTCAGGACTTTGCACAGATCGATACTACAATCATAAACAAAAACCAGTTAATTTAAAGACATGTTTTATTCAGCAAAAACAGAAAAGTTTCACTCTGTCCAGCAGATGTAGAAAGATAACAAATGCAAATCATGCAGAAATATAATGCTATATGGTTCAGCCAAGATTAAGGCACGTCTACATAGAATATCACAGCCTTTCCTGGACCCATTACTTTTAGGAGTATGTTCATTGATACGCTTTGTGGGCGTTCTCTTTCACTCTAAAATATGGACGTCCAGGACCTTTGAGATATAAGACAGGACCGCATCCCGGAATGCCACCATACTTAAGGCACACAGTCAACCCCTAAGAGAATAATTACGAAAGTGTCGAAAAATAACATTAACTTAATTAGTTGAGAAAGGGTATGCGTCCCGGTTACGGCCCAACTAAATTCTATTACAATCAGTATAGATGGAACCCATCGGTTTAAGCACTAGTTTCATTGCTTCTATCTCTAATGCCATCCATGAGAAAGTATGTCTATCTTGATCCTCAGAGGAAGAAGACTAAGATGGTGGCCAGGAGGGAGAGAACGGAGAATTTAACACCTGGAAAAAGAGAAATGAGATTTCGCATTAGAATTGAATAATCATAGTGATAATGGTGGTAGTGAATGATTGAATAATGTACTGAGGGAATGTGTCTCCTTGACCTGTTATTTTAATAAAAAAAAAATTATGTTGAATGTTTGCAAAATGATAAGTGACCACTATAATTATTAGTACTTGTTGAGTACGAAAATTGTTGGCAGCTAAACTAATTGAGTCAAATAGATGGGAACAGTTGAGCATGAACATCATCCATCCTTCAGCGCTGCCCACAACCCATACTCTACAAAATGAGGACATTCCCACAAGAAACATGTCAAAATCAACATGAAGAGAACCTGCTACGTTGACCACTTTCCGTATACTACTTACATACAAATACCAGACGTCTGTACAATGTAAGTAGTATATTGAATTGGCAAATAAACACAGGTTCGATTTTGCGGTATTGACCACCCGCGCCAACAACCCTGTAAAATTATACTACCCGTAGTATATGATCACATATTCTCTGAGCCAAATGGGCCATTTTGATGAAACTATGGACGAATTCCCGACCTACAGGCATAACTACGGGTTATTGGTCCCCGTGCCAGCGTTAGTACTTTGAGTCTGGAGAATGACCGACGTGGTTGGAAATGCTAAAGGATGATAAAGGATACAGGTATTACCAGAATTGTGTGAAATCTGCTTTAAACAGCTGAACTTACCTGCACTGCCACTGTTGACGGTGAGGTCACTGGCTCCAGCACTCATCAGAGCGGACATCTGGGTGCTTGACAGGGCAGACTGCTGGCTGGCTGTTACAGCGTTAGCCTGGGATGCACTGAAACCGGTCAGCTGGGTATCACTGAACGACTGCAATAGAAAAAGAATATCCATTGGTGCTTGTGCACACTTTACTGTTATTTCAATTTAATATTTCATGGATCCTAGAGCCAATTAAGCTTTTTTTGTATCATCCGTGTATGGAGAAAGGTTACTGAATGTTGTCAAATCTTCTTTTTTTCTGTATGAATTTAAACTTTAGAATTTCTGCAATGGATATGTTATACCAGCTGATTGGATACCATGTAGTTTGATCTGAACTATGGTACTCGAAATTCCAATTATTGTATACAGGAAAATTATTCTCTAGATATAGAATAAATCGGGAGTGTCTTTAATGTGAATCAAAATGGATAACCATTGACGTGGCGCAATGTAAGTGCAAAACTACAACACAGTGAAAGCAGGCAACAACCCAGATCTAGGTATGGCTATAGTAAATCCAATCAATTGGCTGAGTACATATACATGTATTGAACAAGTAATAAATGGATAATTCATGACCAGTGTGTGTTAGAGAAGGATAATTACACGAGGCCGTAGGCCGAGTGTAATTAGCCTCTGCTAACACACACGAGTCATGAATTATCCATTGACTACTTATTTTATACCACAAAACCAATAAATAATCAATAGAATACCAATAAATTCAAGTTGAAAACAAAAATTATTCCCCCTCCCCGGGACTCGAAGCCAGCCATTGTGTGTACACGATCGGTACATACACCTTGGCGCCTGGCAGCGGACAGCGACAGCCCCCGTCTCGGCTTGGCATTGAATGCGTATTGGTTATGGTAGCGGACACACGGCGAAAAAAAGATGTGCCCGGACCGTGTTACTAACTGTTAGACTAGATATACACCTCGTCGCCCGGCAGCGGACAGCGACAGCGCACACAGCAAAAAAAGATGCGCCCGGACCGTGTTACTAACTGTTAGACTAGATATACACCTTGTCGCCTGGCAGCAGACACCGACAGCGCACACGGCGAAAAAAGACGCGCCCAGACCGGGACTCGACCCACGTACCTCTAACGGCTGAGCGCAATGCGCTAACCACTAGACCACCGCATCTCCTCCTTCAGCGGCCGTCTCGGCTTGGCTATGTTTGATTGCGGACAGTAGGGAACAAAAATATACGCCCGGACCGGGACTCGTCCCGCCTACCTCTACAAGCTTACCAAGCAAACACATACCATCTCTCGTCAGTCCCTGTGGCGCACTGCATAGGGAGTTGGATTTGGGATGTGAGACTGTAGGTTCGAGCCCTGCCCTGGCCTTGAAAATTTCGTGGGTTTTAACATGTAACATATGACATGGAAGGACATGAGAGGTGTGCGGGTTATCCATGGATAACCACATGGCATGCAGGTTATCCATGGATAACCACACGCCTTACAAAATTGATGTTACAGCCTACAGGGTGTGCAATATTGACAGGTATGTGCATGGAAATATCAAGCAAAAAGCACTGAGCAACCCAGAAATCGTGGTATAACAGAGGGTACTCACGGCAAAGGTGGTGGCAGGGATCTGAGCAATACTGGCGGCAGAGATTGAGCTGATTTGGGTACTGGTGAGGGCACTGATCTCAGAGTCCGTGAGGCCACCTACAGACAAACATACCCAACGTTTTATTATTTTGCAGTTGACACACATTTAACCAACTATTTCTAGTTATATGTAAGACTCTCCTTGTCATAATAATTCGCCTAGTTTTTAAATACTGACTGGTGAGGATGGGGAGATAATACAAATTGAACATACCAATGATAGCGCCAACAGAGACGATGTTAGTTGAATCCCAGGTGGAGGATGCTCCATAGGCAGTCTTGGCGAGGGCAGCATAGGCAGCCAACTGACTAGCGTCACATGTAGTGAGCTGACCAATGGAGGTAACGGCAGTACTGTAATATAAATGGAAACGCTTATAGTATCATTCACTTATCAAGTTTTGATCCCGTAGAACTATGACGGATCTATTGAGGATTTTATGAAATGTTGATAATTTCAGTTGAATGGGAGGACATTTCAAATACCTAATGCTAATCATTCTGAAAATCTTAACCCCCTGCATTTTATATTTTGAAGGCAATCCTTGTTAGGGGATCCCTCATAACGACTGTTTGATTCTTAAGGTGTACATAACTTGGTATACCTATACCAATAAAGTGGCATTGTGATAAATAACTGTATAACCCCTTGGTCCCATCTCTGTGTACTCACGTGAAGGCAGACTGGGAGATCTGCTGGATGTGAGAGGTCTCGGCACCACAGGCAAAGTTACCAATGGTCATCAAGTCATCTCCAGTCACACCACTGACGGAGTTACTACGGGCACTGGACAGGAACTGGGCAAAGCCAGCCTTCAACTGAAAACAAGTGGCATTGATCTATTAGTAGTTAGAAGATAGATAAACAAAGGTTGAATTGAAAATGAAAGAGATTCGGCCGAACAGATTCAATTTTTATGATTAAGTGTTTTCTATGGAAGAGAAAACCATTTTACAACAAGCCCACAGTATGCTATAATCATGGGTCTTCAAATAGTTCCAGCTCATTATAAAGCTGGGTATAAAATCTAGGTGAGTATACTGTACATTACCTGAGTGGAGGAGAATGATGTGGAGGTTCCCATGGTTGCCAACACAGATGCTGAGCTCAAGGCCAGGGTGGAAATGTCAGAGGCGCTAAGACCGGCGCACATGGTGCCAATCAGTTTAACGTTGGCGGCGGACCATGTAGATGGGGTGGTGCCGTATACCTGAGAAATTATAAAGTGAATTGCGAATAAAATAATGTTTCTTCCTCTCACCCACTCTCAGTGCTACACCATAAAACACATTTGTTGTGCATCCTAACCATAGTAAAACTTGAAAAAGGACCTTCACTGTTTGCTCACTTGAAGAATGGTTTTAATGCATGATAAAGGCAATACAAGTTGGTTTCTGGCCTTACCGTCTTGGCCTTATCGGCTAGAGAGCTGAGCTGCTCAGAGCTCCACCCAGTGATGGCTCCTAGAGTCTCAGTACAGTCAGTGAAGTCGGTGTTGGAGATGGACTCAATCTGTGTGGTGGTCAGACTGACGGCGTTAGAGCCTAGCACCTGGACGTCGGAGCATGTCACAGCAACTGGATAGAAACAATGGTATATTGGTGCCATTGTGATATCACAAACTGGCTGTATGCTTTGGGAAAGATTTTATATGACAATCTAATTGAGTACAACAATTCAATTGTTCTACTTTATCAAACAGCATTTGTCACAAAATGTCCAAACACTGTTATTACTGAGACAGTTAGATCTAATCCAATTTGTTTTATGGTGCTTTATTCTAGCCCCACTCACCTGTGTTACGCTTCCTCCTGTTGGCAGTGGTGGTTCCTGACCTGCTCTCAATGTAACCCTGGAAGGACTTCTTGACAAACTCAGACTTCTGGCTCTCCATGGTCTGACGGTCGGAGTCGGACACCTCAGACTTGAAGCCCATGTCCTCACGACGTTTGTCCTTGGTCTTCCTGGTCTCCATGATACTGGCAGCATCAGATAAGGCGTCACCTAGGATGGACTGAGGAATGATAAAGAAAGACGTCCATTAGATCTATATGCATAAACCTTCATTACAAAGTGCTTTATCGTTGACATCCTTATCATTTCAAGGTGTATATATGCATATTGCCATTACTTACACAGTCCCTAACAGAGTTTTAATCAAAAGGGAGGTGAGCTTTTATTGCACTCCCTGAGTTTGAGTTGAGATTGAAAAATTCTTATTGGAGAAGATGAAGATATTCACATAGGTGGTCTCCCTCGATACATGCAGTTTTGACTGACCAGGTCACCGGATTTGCATATGCCTATTATTACAATATTCTAAACAGTATTTTATAACGCATATTCGTGTATGGTCTAAAATGGTCCAATTAATTCGACATCATAAGTTTTAAAATAATCACAAATTTTGTATGCAGTACTTTCTGTGGATCTATCATATGAAAAAAAATAACTTGATGTGCTCCCTGATTCTATATAATTGATTCATAACCAAAGTTAGCCCTACCCACACCGAAGACGTAAAATCTCCCCTCGTTTGAACTATATAGTAGGACACCTTCATTTCATTTTTGTTTACTATTACCATGGTAGATCGATACAAATGTGTTACCAGAGAATATAATACTGACCTAACAAAGATTTCAGTCCACTCACCTTGTTCATTGATGCAAGCATGTCATCAGGAATGCCACCGACCAAACCAGCTGCGGCAACAATGTTCTCGGTGCTATCCAGAACAGCTCTACAAAGATTTGGATATTGCACCATGCATTCAGTGGATAGTACATTAATTTGGAAATAAAACTATTCTGTTCTAGATATTTTATCAATTCATTTTCTTGACTAAGAAAGTCCCTAATCCCTGCAATAGCACCCTGTATGCAATGGCATATAGAAAATGGGAAGACAAGGGCTTTGAATCCATCGAATCCATCGACCAAAAGCCAATACAATCCAATATCCAAACCCTTACCCTGTCTGCCCAATTGCTATTTGAAAGGTTAATCTAGTGTCCTGCCGAAAAAAAGAAATAATTATTTGGAATACTCACGGGTCCTTATCCTGGGCATTTCTCCACAGGGCTTTCTGCACCTTGATGTCGCGGACCTTGTCATTTATGGCGTTCAAGTTGTTCTCCATGGCTGTCTTGTTGATCTTTGGAGCATCAGCTTCTTCGAGTCCACCGAACAGGTTACCAAGAGAGCGGATATCATTGTCATCCAGGAAGTCAGAGTTGCGACGGTCAGTCACCTCATTGTTGCTATCACGCTTCTGCAAAACAAAGTTGAAGATTGGGTATAGTATAATCAGTGGCAGTTCTACTGTTTTCGTGCCTTATTAAATTTCTTCCCGAAACTGGCATAACTTTAACCAGGCTTAAAGTACAGTGTAAACAGTAACACAATACCGTGGCATATATAAAAGCACAGTGCATTGAGAATGAGGCTCCAGTCCTGGGGACTTACCACGTGCTTGAGGGCGAATTTCTTAAGACGCACCATCTCACTCTTGGGCTGGTTGTCCTGGTTTGCCTCTCCTACCTTACGGGCCATAACGGGACGGACAGTCTTGTTAAACTTCTCCAGAACGGTGTCACTGCAGGACAGGTGAGGATGAGAGTTCAGCTAGTAGTCTAACAGCGATGACGGGCATAGGATCGCGGACATTGAATTGTTACAGTTTAGGTTATAACACGACTGGTCAGAGCCACTGATAAAGTAGACTGATGACATATCAAATACATGGTTCGTGAAGATAGGTAGAAGCTACTTAGAAAAATTGACATAGTAGTTGTTAGTAATTGGTTTCCCAACAGGCCTCCTATAATGAGTCTAGATAGGCACTATCTCCCTGCCCATATCAAGTATCCCACTACCTAACATTCAAATGATAACGCTGGCAAAAGACTACCACCAACTTTTTTCAGGGAACACAGGACCCCAAAATGAGCCAAATGACATGAGGCTTTGAGGACCACCAGACTCAAATAGACAATCTATCTCGCTCATACTTACTTGAAATGTTTCATGAACTTTCCGACTTGTTCAATTACGGCTGAATCATGTCCTGCAATAGCAGTCTCATTGTTCACGTCCAAGAGTTCAAGAAGACGGCTGGAGGCACCACGTGTCTGATAGTGGAAGGCATATTCAATCACAACACTTAGTATATTAGGCACGCAGGTCCATGTTTGTATTAACAATACACCACTATATCAGTGCACCATACTGATGCTCAGGAATGTATCAGCTCTACGCTCCCACCACTAAATGGATTTCCTTTTGAGTGAACAAATATTTTTCGGAGAATTAGTTCCCAGAATAGTTTCTCGTTTTAATGGTTTAAGATTCCAAGTGAAGAGGAGTAAGTGGGTAAAATGACCAGAGAATAATGAAATTCGTCAATACTGACACTTCATGGAAATGATAGAATTGCAGCCTTTGGAATACACTATTTCATTAACAATAATCATTGATTCAATCAATATTCTTTTAGGGCATGGCAGGTTGTAAAAGATTTGCATTTTCTACAAATAATCCCAGAAATAACTTTCTAGAAGGATCGTTTCTATATTCATCGTTTAATTCACTTTTTATGAATGACCTTGCAGATCAACCAAACCAGTAATTTATATATATGGCAATAATATAATACGACTTCAGATGCTTTTCTTAAGTCTAATAATGTTAATCACAGGCAGCTTTACCTGTCCATCATCCATGTCACTCTCATGCTCAGCAAGTTTCTCCATGACAGCCTTCAAGTCACCATTGTCTGGCAGGTTCTCAAAGTCAGATGGTTCCATACCAAGGGCGGCCACACGGCCCCAGTTCTTGATACAGGACAGGGTATAGTTGGTATTGTCCCTGGCAGGAGACCCAAAGTGGGCACGGACCTTCTTAAACATTTCCTTGCACTTGAAATGACAAGTATAAGAGGTAGGTTAGGAGTATGGTTATGGTATATGATATTGGTGGTACTAACATTATCATTCTTGGAAAAGAATACCTATGAGTCTTAGGGGAGAGATAATTAAACTGGCTCTAATGATGTAGGCATCGATCAACAAACGACTGCTTTCAAATTGATATGAAAGGTCAATCCCTAGGGATACTCACAAATTATGAAAATAGACAAGTGTTTAAGGACAAAAAAGAAAGACTCACTGACAGAGTAACTCCTATCAGTTCGTTCCCAATCATAATTACATATGAAAAAGACAGTAACAACACAGTAAGTATATGTGTAGTTGTGCTTACCTGGGCCTTCTCACACTTCATGGAGGGAGCAGTGTCAGTGGCACAGGAAAGACCAAGGTCCTCCAGGGTGGCGTCCTTCAGGTCCTCAGGTGAGATGCACTTTGACATAAGTTTTCCCATCTTCTTAAGGTTAGCCTTACCGGATGCACGCACCTATGAACGGAGATGGGTTGAAATCAGAAAGGATTTTGATGCATTCTGATTTCAGGATTGACATGGTCGTGTAATTAAATAATCAATAGATTCCGCTACCTAGTCATTAGCTACCATTTCATGTTTCATGTTTTTGATCTACATAGTCTTTTATGAACCTGTATGTACACTGAGCAAAAACTAAATTCCTCTGCTTGGGGTATTGGTGTACTCATGAAGGTGTTCATAGAGACAAAAATGTAAAAACAATTATCTGAACAAAGTCACAAAGACACATGTTTCATAACACACCTTCCATATACATTATATACCCCTTACCTTCTTGACGATGGCTCTGCATTGACTAACATCAAACTCCATCTCAGCAATGTCAGCAATGGCATCCCCGATAGCAGCGTCTGGCATCTGGTCGAAGTCCTCAGGTTCGAAGCCAACAATAAGCTTACCAAACTCACGGATCTTCTCACCTGTGTATGAGGTTACCTGGTGAAAAAAGGATCACAGATTGTTAGCTTCCTGATCAGCAGTTGGACATCAACATTAATTATCATAGTCAGATCCTAACACTTTCAAGATGTTGCCAAGGAGTGCCTTGCCATATGCTTTCAAAGTTATATGTATTTTTGTGGATTGGACCTGGCACACTGGCGCCCCTTCTTTTTTTTCCTAAAGTTTAGACATAATTTGGCTCATTTGGCTGAAATTCAGACAAAAGTAAGGGCTAAACGAGGTGCGCGCCCCCTTACTTTTCAAAATCCTGGATCCGCCAATGTGGCACATGCAGTATCACTACATGTGCATAATTGTATTTAGACTAACATTAGTGTTATATTGTAGAAGGAGACAACTGCAATTGTCAAAATCATATAGACTATCTAAAGGAACTTACGGTGTCTTTGACCTTGGAGATCAGTTCCTTAGCATCTGCAGGTGTGAAGGAAACATTAGCCAAGGTGGTGAGGGCGCCTCTGATGGCGGTGGTGGGCAGCTTCTTGAGGTAGTCCTTACCCATACCCTGCATAAGGTGTCCCATCTTGGCCACCTTAGTGCTGTCTAGGGCAGTCGCATCGCTGAACTCTGCCATCTGCTTCACTCGCCTTCCCAACTCAGCTGTCTAGAAATTTCACCAGTGAAAGGATACTAGTGATCATTGATGCAAAATTGAGCATATCCCGATGAGCTAGACCTATAATGGTGATCTGATCAATAATTGATATTCAAAATGTTCATTTCTCGTGAGTTGTGTAAGGGTAAAATCAAATGTAATGTCGGTGAAATACAATAATATGCATGTATAGCTAGGTGAACAGTCAGAGGCATCATCATGCACATTAATTTGAGGCTCTATGTCTACTCTTGATTTTAAAGTCAGCTAGCTAACATAGGGGATAGGATGCACAAATTGATGCTTCATAATCAATGAATGTGATACAAATGGATTCAATACACACCCCACGCACGTCACTCTCTCGTGCACCGAGGTCATCCATGGCACCGAGAAGAGCTGAGTCACTCAGGTCCTTGATGACCTTAGGGTTTCCACGGATGTACTGGTCAGCACTGTCATATTAGAACAAAATGAAATATTGTTATGGTATTGAATGTATAATTCAGGGTTAACACTAGCGTTTTCAGCCATTGGCCACTTGGACATGTAACCACAGAAATCTGTTGGCCTAGAAAAACTAATAGAATCTTTATCAAAGAGAAAACAGCGAGTTTCACTTATCATTCCCTATCAAGTACTGATTAGAACGGCGAATTCGCTGCTAATTTCCTTTTTCCAACAGTATATGCCATGCCTATATACCGAGGTTACAGGTTCCTTAGTAGGGGACACCTTTGCTTGATCTGGCATATCAAGAGAAATAGGCACTGATTACAGCCATCATGATTGGTACCAGGTGTTACATAATGCACACTAAAAAGTCTACCCTTGATATCATATATTCATGTGCTAATCCAGATATGTAAATAATATCTAGAACATTGCACATATTCCGGGCAAACTCAGCCAATGTGTTTTCCATACTGCTTACACACAAATTTAGGCTTAGCTTTTTGTTAAAAAAAGAAACCCACTTCTTAAGGTCGTCAGCAGACCAGGAGCCGATGTTGCTGTCCATGGCGTCTACTAGTTGACGACCAGCTGCGGCCTTCCTGCTGGGGTCGTCAAAGGTGATGTCCTTGAAGCTGGCAGCTGCTGCCTTCATCTGTAACAATATACTTTATTACTGGGAATGTGAGATTCATACATCTATAAGTAGTGACAATCCTTTTGTATAAACTGTATCAGAATCTGGAGGGGTCGTGGCAGAATAAACAGACATAGCTAGTAGCTGTAGTGGCATCGCCTAAAATCTCCTGTTTTTAAATTTAATCATCTTTTCTTAATTAGATACAGTTGACATGATGCATAAATGCAAACTTCATTCTTGCATCATGTAAGGCAGCCAGTGGTATTATTTATTGGTTTGGGGATGGTTGAACCACAGTTTAGCAATTAGGGAATATGCTAGGTGATGATTTAATCAAAGGATTGATAAAAGTATCATGTATAGGTGTCTGAGGACAGTATTATGTGAATACAATGGATGAGGAAAATGTCCAATGTGGCCGATAGTGCCAAATACACCGAGACACATTGAGCCTGCATGTTTCAGAAAAATACATTGAGGTCAAAAGCGTTTCCTTACGCATACACTCGTGTGCGTCCTGATGAATTTATGATATTATAAAGACTGACATAGAAAGAGTTGGCTGTAATTCTTTAGAAAATAACATTTAAACTTATTTCTGAGGTTCCTACATTTTGCTTGGGGATTTTGCGGAGAGTGTCAGGGTTCATGGACCCAAGCAGGGATCCCATTGACTCCAGGGCAGACTTGTCCCAGCTGTCGGGTTGTCCGAAGGCTTCCTTTAGCTTGTCCTCCACGGCACTCTTCTCATCTCGTGTCTTCATAGATCCTACTGCCTCCTTTATGTCTCCATTGGTGACACTGGAGGAAATTAAGTCAATCACTTAAAGTCTTACCCTTAACAAACAGCACAGAATGGAAATAATTATGTAAGTTTATTACTATCAAGACCTAACAAATGGTATTTATTTGAGGCTCACCATAAGCACTGTGAAAGAAACAATAAAGATTAATTCATGTAATTCACATGCTATGGCTCGAGTAAACTATATTTCCATCTATTTTCACAGAGGCCTTCCTAACTCCTGAGACCTCGTACCTCCCTGACCTGACCTTTTATGGCAATTCAATATGACTTTTCAGTTAGAAGGTCTGGCAAAAAAAAAGGTTTATTCAGAATCCCACTACCCCTTTCTAATATACTGTACGTAAGATACACCTACAGGGTCCTCATGGTTGAGGCACCAATGTTCTTCAAATCATCGGCCTTGACAGCGCCGGGCATCTGACGGAGAGCAACCGTCCAGTCGGATTCATCCCACTGGTTGGTGGGCTTTTCTTCACGCATCTGTTTCATGGCTACCTCAGCCTCACCACCAGTAGGCTTGAACTGTAACATATAGACATGTATACATTTTTAAACATGATAAGATGGCGGAGAGTGACAGACTTGACATTGTGATTATTACACTGGACATAGCACCTGGACAAAGTACCACCAATATCTTAGGCTGTTTTAAACATATAACTAATGGAGGGCACTTCGCATAAAGATCATACTCGAAGGATGTGTCCTGTGACTTTAATAGATGAAGTTTCATCTGTTTTTAATAAAATAGTCGAAGAAAATGTGGCATCTGAAAAAAGGGAAAAAAAAGAAGTGTAAGAGGAATTCCTACCGTGGGGTCCCTCTTCATGGCCTGCACACAGTCTGCACCCTGTGCCTTGAGGGTCTTCAACATGTCAGAATCAGCCCCACCTCGGATAGCACTCTGGCACAGAGTGTCACGGTCGCTCTCACTCATCTGTCGGACGGCGTCACCAAGGGACGATGTCTACAGAGAAAAAGGATGTGAAGTAATGGGGAAGAACGCTAATAAAGCGTATACATAAGTGCAAGTGCACATAGGTCCGGTCGAGAGGGTAATTCTCAATAATGCTATTGGTTAATAATATTTAGTGCAAAGCATACTTACATCAATTCTCTTTAGCTGTGAGATATCCATTCCACCCTTGTTTGTATCCAGCTCAATGCCTCCTGGCATAATCTTCTTATCGCCAACAGTCCTCATACCAACTATAAACAAATACTACATGGTTCATACATCATACCAAGCAGATTATATATGTGTACAGAAGAAGGGCACATGTAGAGTCTTAACTTTTATGATACATAGATTTCCATTTGATTAATTCAAACAGTGCAATATAATTCATTCCATTGCATTGTTTGAATAAAGCAGTCTGTGAACAGATGCCGAAGGGAAGATGACTTAGGCTTGTAAAACCAGAATTAATACTGTTGAATTAGTCAAAGTTATAAAAGTGCACAAGAGGGACTTACCCTTGGGCAGTTTGTCCAGGATAAAGTCTCTCATTTCAGAAGGCAATGCTGATTTTTGACGATCAGACATGGCACTGATTTGCGAGGTAGACAGACTTCCAAGTTGGTCACGACTGAGTCCCTTTAGAATTAACATACGGTTTTAATGATCAGCTGTAAGTACAGGGAGCTGCAGATCTCAATGCTAGCATAGACAATGGATTATTTGTCTTGGAAGATTTTGAGGCGACATGTGATGAATTAAATTGTGATCAAATGATGTAAGTGATAAATGCAAATGTTAATCATCTTATACCTGTAGTCCACTGGGCCTCTTCGGCCAATTTTGGCCATGCATTCCCTACACAAAGGTCGGCCGAAGAGGCCCAGTGAACTATAGGTATTACAAAGATAAAATGTACTCACAGCCAACTTAGAGGGGTCCATTTTGGAGAGAACATCAGGCCCAATGTTTCCCAGCAGCTTGGCTGGTAGAGAACGGACATCGCTTGCATCCAGTCCAGCTGTAAGAAGGGATGCACACTTGTGCCTAATCACGCTTGTAAGGTAATAAAAAGTGCTTCAATGGAATGACTAGATTTCCATGCGCCAGAGAAAACATCATCCATTCTAAGTTGATACAAAATGTCTCTATGTAGGGGCTGACTCTCTATGATATATCAACACTGATAAGGTGTTATCTAAGTGTATGACTTTGGGGATCTCTTACATATATCTTATTCATTGTACCAATGTTCAAGATAGGACATGAAGTCATGCTTTATATGAGACTTTTGTAGAGTGATATAATCTAAATATCTGCATATAGATGATGGCGTTTTCTTTTTTAACTTACAGACCACCTCTCCGAGAGAGCTGAGAGTGGACTTGTCCCAACTTGAGGGATTCCCAAAGGCATCCTTTGCTTTCTTGGCGAAGGAAGATGTCTGAGCAGCATCGCATGCTAGCTTTCCCACAGACGCAGCTGCTGACCTAAATGGAGAAGGAAAATTTTTATCACTGATTACCAGAAGTATGTAATGCACTGTAAGATACATAGATCACTACTATGTGGCATTCATGTTAAAATGAGGGAGATTTGGAAATATGCTGTCTTAGATGGAATCACTATCATATAAGATGATTGAATTCGGTGTTCTTTTTCAATCACCATTGGTTAACCTGACTATCGCTATATCTGCTATGGGATGACCAGAGTGTAGGCTGACCAGAAACCGTCTCTACTCTATATAATGGAGCAGAATACAGTTTGTCATTCCCATCAAATGCAATCATCTATAACTTACTTGAAGGCTTCTACATCGATTTTGTCGATGTCTGATGCTTCGGCTCCGCAGGCGAATTTGCCCATAGCCATGAGATCATCGGCGGCCAGGTTCTTGATGTTGCCACCATGGGCTTTGTCGAGCATAGTCCTGAAACCAGCTTTAAGCTGGATGAAACATGCACTTGACATTAACAATGAAACTAACATAAGCTTCCAACAGAAAGGATTATGAACATCACATCGTTATCTTTGATCTGCCAGGTGTTCGATACACCGTACCAGAGCACCCAGAACGCACTATCTCAGTTGCTACATACGAATGCATGCAAGGTCACAACTTTGGATGATACTATAAACCTTGTCTGCACTAAAATTATGCTTTTGTAGGATATAGAAAGGACCCAAGGGTTTTGCACCAACAGAAATAAGGCTTTCACCTTAATCAGCTATAATAATTGTGTCATCACATAAAACTTAAAAGTGTAATGACAGTAATGTTTAATTTGCATGGATCTCAATTATTCCACAGATGACACTGGTTATTCCGAGTAAAGAATGTGGTTATAAGCCGTGGATAAATAATTCAATATTCTCTCAGAGGTGTAAAATTACTGAGAGATCTAAGATTGAATGAAGATTTACAAAGGTGAAAAAAATCCTCACCGAAAGTTCGATCAGGACAGAAATGGGGTGAAAATTATAGGATGGAGTACCTGCTCTGGACTAAAAGCTGACGACTCTCCCATCTTTGTGAGTAGAGATGTGGAGCTGATATTCAGCTGTCCAATTTCACGTTCAGTAAGACCAGCGGCAATAGAGCCCACGCGTCTAATGTCTGAGGGTGACCAATCACCTGGATTGGCACCAATTGCCTAATTTGAACAAAGACATTCATCATGTATCAGTGGAACATGGATTATAGCCTATAAAAGATGTAGATCTCTTTACAAACATAAGCAGGGTGTATTACAGGTTATCATGGGGCTCTTTTCGATTGACAAATGCAAAAGGTGTGTTTTGTTTCTGTGGCCCATTTTCATCATTGCAGTTATGAATTCTATTATTGACATAGCAGAAGTCACCTGTTTGGCCTTTGAAGCAAGTGTGAGCAGTTGTTCCCTACTCCACTTGGAGTTCTCACCGAAGGTTTCGGCACAGTCACTGAAGTCAGTATTACTGAGTGACTCAATCTGGACAGTGGTGAGAATATCGACATTGCTCTTCAGAGCCTGAACATCCTGGCACGTAATGGAACCTCCTGAATCATGAAGAAATGTGACTGTTACACATATATATTTATAACCAAATATTGATGGCAGTTATCTTAGTTATCTTGCTGTTGCAACTATACATTGGAATTCACGTTATAAATACCAAGAACGGGAAGCAACGTGCCTTGGCAAAATATGTTCATCACAGTATGAATAAAATCTAAGAACAGAAGTTTTTTTTCAAAATGATAGTCCTTTGTCACTATCTTGATATATCCTTTGGGTATGACATAGGAAGGATGATTTCCTAATGAAACATGCAGAATTTAGAAACGATGGATAAATCTGAGAAATTCTTTTCTTGAAGGAAGGGGGACTTCATACATACTCTGGTATTCCTTGAAACCTTATACAAGGAGATCTCTATTTGATTTTCTCCTCACAATACTTCAAAGCAGCGCATTGCTTCTTTAATTCAAATAAGGAACTGAAATGCATCTTAACAGTACCACAATCTGGCTACTTCGTGATACTTCTGTGAGTAGAATGTGCTTTGACATGGCAATCGTAAAAAGAAGAGAGTATGTCCAAAGTTTGACTACCTCAGCATGTATGTTAATTCATATAGTCTAAGGTTCCTTCTTGAAACCATATTAGAAGTATTATCAACATCAGCGGCGAGAGAATAGATGAATCACAATTATTATCTAGGAGAATACCTTGAGTAACTGCTACAAAGTAGGTAGAACAGAGTAAAGAAAGCAGCAGACCATTATGTGCGCCAAGTTTTTGGCGAACCTTTCTCACATACCTTGTGCCTGCCTCTTGTTCCTACCTGAGGACTGGCTCTTGATGTATCCTCCGAAGGATTTCTTGAGCATTGCCTTCTTCTGCCTGTCCATGGTCTCACGATCAGTGTTATCGATCTCCCCTGAGAACCCAGCCTTGTCACGACCTTGGTCACGCTTCATCTTTTTCTCCAGCATATCAGCAATATCGGTCATGGCCTCACCAAGGACAAGCTAGCAAAAAATTAAAGATGGAGATTCTGGATTCTGGAGTAAATGCATTCTTTCATGAATCCATACCATAGCTTTAACCTTCCAAAAGACAATTAAGTTAAAGATCTTTAATGAGATTGCATACAATATTATAACATCATTTTTGTATTATGCTGTTACCAATCATTCACCCCCACACGTTTTATTGTAATATTTTTGAGTTTCAACTGAGCAAATCTTCCAGTGGACTATTTAAAGAAGAACCTAATTCAAACTTTACCTCATCCATAGAGTCGAGGAGTCTCTGTTCAAGACCACCAGCCAGGGCAGCAATGCTTACAACGTTCTCACTCAGACGGAAGAAGGCTCTGGTAAAGACAAGTGAGTCGTGCATCACTGGTTTTATCTACTTTTATTGGTAGATTTACATCATTGGAAAGTTAAATTGCTTACTGTAACCATTTTGATTATTAAATCTTTCATGGGGCTTTGATATTTCTGAATACATAACAGCTTTCCATCTCAAAGGAATTTCGATATAAAGACACAATACTACTTACGGATCCTTTTGCTGTGCGTTTTCTACTATGGCCTTCTGTGTGCCCTTGCTCCTAACCTTATCAGCCATGGAAGCCAAGTTGTTCTTCATGGCTGTCTTATCCATCTTCCTGACATCATTCTCCTCCATACCACCGAAGGCATTACCCAAGTCACGGATATCGTTATCATCCAGGCTTTGGACGTTACGGCGGTCTACTACCATATTGCTGTCATCACGTTTCTGTCAGGGAAAATAGAATATAGTTCTACCAATAGTCAACTTCTTAAATTTTTACATTATTAGTATAGTCAGCATTGCCTTTAGAGCATTCAAAATGATATTCTCAGCATGAAGCATCTGGGTCACACTTGCAACAGTATACGTGTACATGCATTATACGTTCAATATACCGAAAGAGATTTTACTGTTAGAATTGGACCCTTTCCATTTAAGGGATATGATGGGGACAGTACATATGGCATCATATGAACCTTTGATAAAAGAGTGTCACATACCACATGCTCGAGAGCAAAGTTCTTCAGGCGTCTAAGCTCAGACTCAGGCATGCGGTCAGTGGTTGCACCGGCAATCTTACGTGCCAGTGTTGGCCTCAGGTTCTTGTCAACCTTCTTCAGCTCTGTGTCACTGAAAAAAAAGAAGCAAAACATGTATTGGCACTGACACATACAGACATCATTACTATACACATTCTGTTGCCATTTTACAATAAAAGACAAAGTCATATGATACTGATATTTTTTAACATAATTATTAATGTGTTAGGTAAACAATCATGTGCATGCTTACGTAAAGTGCTTCATGAAAACTCCAACACGTTCAATGGTGGCTTCATCAATGGTAGCACCCTGCTGATTGACGACCTCCTTAAGGCGCTCAGCTACTCCTTGTGTCTATGGAAAATGGGTCATAATGGATTATTTTACCACTGTTTACTGGGTAACTGGATATTTTGATATATAAAATTTGAATCAGCTTATGATAGAAGCTAACTTCTTAAATCATTACATGTCACATTCCCATTGGTTTAACACTGACCGATGCCTATGCAGGTAGTAATAAATAATTATTAGTAACAAAATCGTCATAATGAAAGAGGTTTATACTGCATTTACCTGAGAGTCATCCATCTCAGGCTCAAATTCAGCAATTTTCTCAAGGACAGACTTCAAGTCACCAGTGTCTGGCAGGTTCTCAAAGTCCTCTTTCTCCATACCCAGGGCGGCCACACGGCCCCAGTTCTTCATACAGGACAGGGTGTAGTTGGTGTTAGATTTGGATGGCTTACCAAACTTAGCCTTTATCTTCTCAGCAATCGCTGCTGACTGAAAAGGAATGATTGACTATAGATAGCATCTAAGCAGGAAAATGCATGTGGCGATGAAATATGTGTATACGTGCCCTATATATATATATATATATATATATATATATATATATATATATATATATATATATATATATATATATAATATTATATAACCATCACAAAAGATTTGGTAGAAAAATATTACCAAATGCCATTGATGCAGACCTGTATTATTACCCTATCAGAATACAGTAATTGAATGTGACTGAGTGATAGCTGAAAAGCCAATAGACTGCACTAACACTAGCGCCATACCTGTGCGGCATCAGGGGTGATGGCAGGAGGACTGTCAGTGGTGCAGTCAAGGTCCAGATCTTCAACAGAAACATCCTTTAGGTCCTCAACTGTCATGCATTTCTTCATGAGCTTGCCCATCTTCTTCATGAGGTTCTTCTTGCCCTTGACCTGAAAAAGATATAGCATACGTTTCTCTATAGTAGTGCTAGCGGTTGCTCTATCCAATCATATGGTCAATTCTCATGAAAATGGAGCACATGGCCGAGGAGGAGAAAAAATCTGAACTGCTCAGATGTTTTGTATTTCTTGTGGGCTGAAAGGCAGCATATAATGTTAATTACTCGCAAAATTGGGAACACTAACTATGAAAATCAAAGATTTTATGACAGTTTTAGGAAGAAAACTGGTGGACCTACGTAAGGTGATGAATCTTGTATATGAACAAATTACATGGGTTGCTATAAAACAGAATAATTTGCAAGAAAACTGATATATTTTGTTCATACAGTCATAACAACATGTTGGCTAGGGGTCTTTATCATTTATATCTATGATAAAAATAGATTATGCTGCAATTAATTATACCCACTTATGGAGATGTCTATGCATTGCAGTCATTATCTTCACAAATTTATTGATTTCTGGTATTGTAACTGGTCCATAGTATTCATCCTTAGTTAATTGAAGTATATCAACAGGTTTAAAGATAGCATTACGTACGGTGATATTTCCATGATTTATCTGAATAGGTTGTAATGTATTCATCCAGTTATGACAATATTTTGTATGGATATTCCCTGGACCACATATATCAACATGTTATGAAATAATTTACTAAATATTAATTACTCTCCTTTAATCAATGATTCAATGTACCTACGTACGGTGATGCTAAGGGGTACTATAGGTCATTGACATATGCATGTTAGAAATATTTTATATTAATATTATATTGCCCCCCATTGAGCCATAAAAACTGAGACATCTATATATCCCAAGAGGATTTTCTCCTTGACATTATACTCATTCTAGTGTACCTACGTACGGTGATGCAAATGTTACACAACTACATTTCTCCTTATAAATAACAAGAAAATGATTGAAAATGAGCTCTGATGGTGTCAAAATTTTCGTTTTTCAATTCTACAATAGTCCATATGAAAATTGTTATTATGGACCTTATTGTACCTCAAATAAATCACCTAATGTGTTTTACTTATATTTTCTTAGTTGAAAACCTTTGAAATATCCACATTTTACCTTGTTATTGACATAGATTTGATCACTACATGGGCAAAAGAGGGTACCCATCGTATGATAATGTTAGCAGCAATGTGAATGTATAAACAATATAGCAGTTAGACCCCCTGTTAAGTGTACATGGATTGGGAAAGGTATAGTGAGCCTGTGCTCCATTTTCGTGAGAATTGACCATAATATATCGAGAGAAAGGATGGACCGTGCGCTACGCCACAGGACACAAAAATCTACCTGGCACTCTGATTATTATGGAACACTGCAGGCTGGATCACGAAACCAGGGCAGGTGCAAACAGCTTTGTGGCAAGGGCCACAGAGAACCACCCCCATCAAATCAGTCACATTAAATCTAGACATATTTGTGATGCATATTTGATATTGGAACTGAGATAGGTTGTTTGTATTGTGGTTTACTTCACACAATTCTACTGTTGTGATAATTTATTTTTGATGTCAAAGATGTTCATGAATTCAATGAGCTCACCTTTTTGACCAGTACGCGGCATTGGCTAACTTCGAAGTCCTTGTCAGCTAGATCCTCCATTGCACCTTCAATGGCAGTTGCTGGGATTTGTTCTAGGTCCTCCTCTTCAAGTCCAGTCACCAGGTTACCAAACTCACGCAGTTTGTCCGAGGTGACGTCACTCATCTGGAGGGGGCATAAGAGATTCAGGTAAATTACTATAGAACCACCGATGAATCAACATGTTGACGCCTAACTACTTCAATGGGTAATAGACGGTCGATTGCCCTTAATGATAATGCTGGAAACTATCAGTTCACAATAAAATGCCCACTTCAAATCCCTGCTTCAAGATAATATCCTGTTCTTGATAATTAGTGTAATGTCCTTACAGGCCCATGTCATCCTAATGAGATTGACACACTCTCAGAGGTTCAATATGCTGTATAATGTAGGGTCACAGTAAAGAATTGCCTTCACTGAATTGGTGCATCATGGCAATCAAGGGACATGCACCTGAACAAAAAGAAATACACGAATGAACAAATGATGTCTCACTCAAGAAAAGTAGCTCACCTTATCCTTGATCTTATCCATGAGCTCCTTGGCATCTCCACGTGACATGCTGATGTTACGCAGGGTAGAAAGGGCTCCCTTTATGGCGTCCTTGGGCAGCTTCTTGAGGTAGTCTCTTCCCATACCCTTAATCAGTTGTCCCATCTTCTCCACCTTGTCACTGTCCAGGCGGCTAGGGTCCTTGAAGTCGTCCATCTTCTTGATGCGCTTTGCCAGAGAGGCAGCCTGAAAATATGGTGTCATGGTTATTTATGGTATTTTTTCTTTCAATCGATTTTAGTGTAAAGCCCTGTGACCACAGGGCGACATAATTGGTACTGACAAAATTTCCCGATGATAAAATCACTTTTGTCGTCCCCAACGACAAAAATCAAACATGTTAGATATTATCTTTGGAAATGGACGAGAAACGTCGTTTTATCATCGGGAATGGATGAAAAAATGGTTTTATAATTTGGAAATTTGTCAGTACTAATTATATCGCCATGTGGACACAAGGCTTTAGGCTATGAATTTGTATGCATCATGCCCATTGCTTGATGCAACCCTGAGGAGTCTACTCATCCTGACATTTGGCTAGTCTGGACTTCAGTTGGAACTTGATTTCACTAATTAAAAACACTGGTTCCACATGCATAAATTGGTCGGATTCGCACCATAAGTGGAGGCACCACTACGCGACTTTTTGGCACATTCTCACTAACTGCTATCCCTATAGTGCCTAAGCTATAGGGTGTTGACATTCCTATATTGTAAACATGAGTTTCAAAAATGTAAACATGAGATTTCAGGGGTCATTTCAATGGTGATCTCTCTTCTTGTGTGCCATATTTACAAACTAACCTGCACCTGCATAGACCCTGTGATTGGGTGGGAGTTCAATATATAAACATCAACAAAGCAAAATATAAATAACAACACAGCAGTCACACAGATCGCAGGGACTTGTACTGTAAAAATCAAACCTTTCTGATATTGGGTTGCAGAGACTCCCCAATGTGAAAGTCTGCAATGTTTACATAACATCAGCTTGATTTAGTAAACAAAAACATCTCTTTGACAACACAAGCATGCTTGAGATCACACACAATCACATCCCCAGATAAACAAATAGCTCCATCAACTTACACATTCTACCTTGTAATGGTAACAAATACTACTCTTTAACCCATGTTTGTCTCCCATTTTCTGAGAATTGCTGCGATTCTCTGCAAAAATCGCGTAGTGGGGCCTCACCTATAGTACTTTTTCTATTATTATTATTATTATTATTATTATTATTATTATTATTATTATTATTATTATTATTATTATTATTATTATTATTATTATTATTATTATTATTATTATAAATCGTCAGATGAGGGCCATTCCGACCGATTGCACGCCTATCGAACCAGTACTTGCTGGTTCCACAGGTGCTATATCGATCAGATTAGCCCTAATCCGACGATTTATAATAAGTATAGAAAAAAGTTTGGTCGGATTAGTTCTAAATCAACCGATTTCCCTCTGTTGAACACATGCTTAATAAAAGACGGCTATGTGGAGTTAAAAATAATCTCGCCAGTCACATAGATTTTGCATGCTGGAACTCCCTCACACCACCAGCTTTATAGTTACGTGAACATGCCTTATTAACCCTCATTGAATGCTTAAACATTGTGTGTTGACTTACACCAGCCTTGTCGGTGGGTCTGGCTCCAAGCTCCTTCATGGAGTCTCCAAGGGCCGTGTCCGACAGTTTGCTGACGATGGATGGGTTCTTTCTGATGAACTGGTCGGCACTATGATAAAGAAAAGAAAGTATAATTTACTTATTTTAAATGTTGAGTTACTCAAAATACAATGGTCACAAGAAATGCAGTGTGCTTTATTTTATGTTCATTTTGTATATTCAATGTATGTCAATGTATGTATCGTTCCTATGATATTTTAACTCTTCTACTTATGATCATTGTTTTGTATAGTCTTTCCCATGGTGATATCGAATATCGTGGCAACTAGTCACTACATAGCTTATATTCCGTTCTATTGTAAATCAGTGCGGCACCTGCTTTAGGCATGCATGGATAATGACTGTGTGCCTTTTGTCCTCGCTAAAGGTCGAATAACGATCAGCCGCTCGATTGTTACAATACAAAGGCTGTTTACTTAGCCCTTGGTCTACTCTTTCATCCAAGCAGTACAACATAACCATGTTAAGAAATGTTGAGGATATTACCCTGAACTGAGAGCAGACATGGGAATAGGCCTCGAAATGATAAGATTGCTTTTAAGGAATCACATCTCTGACGACAACAGTGCTTTGGACAATCTGCGTAACATTGGAAAGATCTCACGATAGACTCAGGCATTTTATCAGGATCACCTGATGAAGGCACACATCTGCCGAAACGTTGTGATCATTGTTAATTACATGTGGTGAAATAAATCCAACTGAAATGATAATTTTGTTGTTTTAGTTGTGTCTATTATGTATACATAATATTATATTTATTTGACATCAAAATTCCTGATTGTAACTGGTCATCCTCACTGTGACAAATTAGTATAATTTGATCCAGTGGAATCAACGTTGAAAAAAAGACTTTTAACATAAGAAACTCACTTCTTAACTTCATCAGCAGTCCACTGGGCGACACGGTCCTTGCCCATACCTTCCACCACCACACGTCCAGCAGCACGGAGCTTGCCAGCATCATCAAACTCAATGTCCTTAAGGGAACCCAGAGCTTCCTTCATCTACAAACAGAGCAGGTCTCAATGTTAGAACAACTCAATGTCACAATTCTACTACAGACATGAAACATAATTATAGAGAGTTAGGCCATCGGCATTCCTTCTAAAAGAATTGAAAAAACTATTGGCCATATGAACCTAGTAGCTTTATTTTTTACACTAGTAACCTACGACAAACAAGTACATGAGTGGCCGAGTTCAGGTGGATCTTCCCTATTGTTAAATAATCATAATCACAATATTAGTATGGATACCTTGTCCTTAGGGATCTTTTCCAAGGTGTCAGTACTCATAGATCCCAGCATGGCACCCATCTTCTCAATGTCTGCCTTTTGCCAGGCTGAGGGCTCACCATAAGCCCCCTTGAGCTGGGCCTCTAGAGCCCGCTTCTCAGCCTGGCCTTTCATATCTCCTGCAGCCTTTTTCAGATCACCGTTATCCATCCTGCAAGAAATTGAAAAAATGTTATGCCCCCACTGTCATCACTCGTCATTCATTTCTTCATTTTCTTTTTAAACGAAATGTATTGAAACTCTCCGTGTCCTCTGAAGGGGGAAATGACATTATGAATAGGAATGGTAATGTGATTGGCTAGAATCAGACTTTACATATCAATCTTTGAGTATAGACTATTTCTTACATTCTTTTCATAACTTCTGGTTTCATGTTCTTGATGTCCTCGGCGCCAATACCGGTTGGCATTTGACGCAGGGCCCGTTCCCAGTCGGCGTCTTCCCACTGTTCTGTGGGCTTGGCCCTCTTCATCTGGGCCATAGCAGTCTTAGCTTCACCTCCCTCAGCCACAAACTGCAAAGAACCATTAAATAAAGGCCATCAGATAAAAGGTTGTCGTGGTAATGCGACTTGCGTTGAGTAACTCTAAGAAAACTGTATGTCTACATAAGCGTTTATTTGATTGTTATCAAAATCAGTCGGATATTGACGGATTTTGTACAATATTACTTCTTGGCACTCAAAATTAGACCCCAACCATTCCAAACCTTTTCACCTATTAGATCACTTGCCGTTTTTCACTCGGTTTCATTGCCTCGTGAAATGATATGGCCTGAGGCCAAACTCAATTAACCTCAGTTTGGAGAGATCATGATGAACCTTTGTCTATTCAGGTTGAGGACCTGTTCTCCTGTTATGATAAGGTGACTATCAATTGCCCATAAACTACCCTTATCAGTTACCTTTGCTTTGGACACATAGACGATATAAGGCCTATTCATGCACTGAACTCTATATTGCACCAACGATAATTATAGCTATAGAGTTCTACAGTGCAGAACCATTTGTCGATATGCTGGCTGACTTGGGTTGAAGGGAGATATGTTTACAGCTATCAGTTACATGACAGGACCAACATTACTCTAAGTACTATTCTGTTCAATATGTTGTGATGGTGATGCCTAGCACCACTGGCTCAGTAAACATTCATATGGCTCTTTGTTGGGGTCTCATTACTCTGTTTAGCGTTAATGTGGTCATGCTATGAGAAACTATATGAAAAAAGCTTTACCGAGGGGCCATAGTTACGATGGCTTGGAGACGACATTAATGTTGGGATAAAAGCAAATAAGTGGCCATCTCTTCAAATATCAACTCTTTTGCAAATCTGCTCTTTGACAAACAAAGATCAAATCAATTGGAACTTCTTTTTCCAGATTAGTGTTCTGAATTCTGGCATCCTGATTCCCTATTAGGGTAGAGGCACCCATTTCGGACGCTCCTGACCACACAGGAGGTGGCAATATTTGGTGCTCAAATCTTGTACCTTCAAAAGTGTTGAATTCTACTTTCCATTTCACCAGTTGATACATGATACTTTGCCCTCAAAATCCCTGAAGACGTTTTGATGAAACTCTACAATACATATGAATAAATGAGCTGTAGATATTTAGTCTTCAAAACATCAAATTGCACCTCAAGTCAGACAGCTCATGCCAGAGGTGACCCTAGAGTCAGACACTATGTTATCTAATTGATACAGACAAAATGGGTCACTGTATCTGAAATATTCTATAAAGGCACATAGCATATGACACTAAGAAATTCAAGCTAATACAATACTCCTCTCCAGGATACTCTTAGATGTTTCATTTTGCATACTTATAACAGGTCAGTCTACAGGCCCAGATGAGCATGACTTCTATGGGCAGACTGAGTGATGATTAGGTTTAGGTGTTAGATAGTAGGTAAACAAAAACACAGAGTAATTATTCAGATCTGGGAGTACAGGTATATTAGGAAGGATTCTGTTTGTAATGAAATGTCCATTATATAAGTATTGAAATCATGATATAATTGTGTCCCAGGTGGGGTGTAATTGGTGTCCAACAGTAGGTGTTGCAAAAATGTGTATATTGCCATTGACATGTATAGAAATCCTATAAACATGGAGGTTAAGACATGACCTCATGTGTAATTATGTAATTCAATGCAAAAGG
This sequence comes from Acholoe squamosa, assembly GCA_949317995.1. Taxonomy (NCBI): domain Eukaryota; kingdom Metazoa; phylum Annelida; class Polychaeta; order Phyllodocida; family Polynoidae; genus Acholoe; species Acholoe squamosa. Next base: position 51,626,221 of record OX439040.1, read on the forward strand.
TGTCCGACTTTAGGTGTCTGTCTGACTCAGGGTGCCTCTACCCTATTTCTTTCGTCTATTTACTGTATTTCCCACAGAGGAAGAGGAGAACAAGGCGATCGTTTAGATAAAAAAACCACTCTATTTTCAGGATGACTTTTTTCTTGTCTTCATCTTGAATAAACACCTATTATGACGTCCCTTTAAGCACATACACTATTGTAGGGAGGGGGGGGGCTCTTCGGTGCAATCTATGACGTCAGAATAGACCAAATGCATCGCAATGGAGACCTTACAGTACTGCCCATGTAGGCCTACAAATAAATTCTGATAATGTAGGCCTGAAAAATTGTGAGGGATGCACCCCCAACTTCCCCCAGGGTTCGGCCGCGAATTTCTTTTGATTATTGGCACTAAATAGACAGGTCTATTGAGTTATGCTTAATGATATACTAATTACGTCACTTTATTTTTGCATTTGCAAGTACGTTTTGCGACAGCCACCATGCTTAAACTCTGTACTAACTGACGCAGTTAGTCTATTGTGACGTCATATATTACACCGGAGAAGCCTGCTGTCTGCCCTTAAAAAAGGCAAATTGTCCTAATTGCCAAATAAAGACAATCAAAATAGGGGTTCTTTTCCCTCAAGAATTAAAAACAATGGAATAGACAACTTACACTACTGTCCCTCTTCATGGCCTCCATGCAGTCAGCACCGGCAGCCTGAAATCGTCTGAGCATTTCGTCATCAGCTCCTCCCTTCATGGCCCTCTTACACAGGTCATCCTTGTCAGACTGTGACATAGTTCGGACTGCAGCACCTAACTGTATACAAAACAATTAAATCGCATATTTTAGCCCATCATCTCACACCTTAGAGTAAATCCTCGCGTATAGGACGCACCTGTAGTTTGGCAACATCATATAAGTTGCACCTGGGGGAGTTGCACCTGGGGGGGCAAATTTCTGTCATCTATTACTGTTATATATTGTAAAATCCTCGCATACGCATATATATATATATATATATATATATATATAAGACGCACCCTGAGTTGAGGTAAATCCTATAGGATGCAGAGGGTGTATAAGCCACGTCTTACACGCGAGGATTTACAGTAGGTCAAAAATCACGAAAAGGAGCTAATTCAGAAATCTTGGTGGAATTTTCGTGATTTTTGACCAGGAGCAACATTACATAGACATTTCTAGGTACAAACTATAATAACATTCAGGCATTTCGTTTTATAGGCCTATATATAAGTCCTAAATATTTTCAGTGGCGTTAAGGACAATTTTTACATGATTTAAAATGCAAGGGAACCTTGAATAACTCTCAAGAAACACACAAAATATATGCACGGATTTTTACTTACATCCAGATCCTTCAAACTAGCCATGTCAATTCCTTCACGTCTGCTGTCTATTTTGATCTGAGGTAGTGTTGTCGGTACAGCTCCGCCATTCGAGGGTGGTCGTGTCGGCACATCTTTTGCCAACTTCCCCGCTTCCGCACTTTGCTGTGCCCAGCATGCTGAGACTAATAAAATCAGTACACAAAGGTGATGTCGTTATAATCATGACAATTTTGATAGATGGTGCCCTGTATACATGACACAAACTCATTTTATGTTTTCTTTATCCCTGAGAGACTGAGGCCAAATAAAAAAAAGGTTTGTTTCCAGTAACCCGTCCAACCCTAGCAGAACTTCTTTTTTTGTGATTTTGAAGAATTTTGTCTCATTTGTTCATATTTTAAAGGAACTTTTCATTACTTTTTGAGGATTTTTACAGTATCCTTTTCGAGTTCTTCCTCTCTCTCACAGTTGTCATTTTTTCATCATTATTTTTAAAATGAAATCAAAGAATTTGATACATCCATTGATGTGTGCCCTAACATTTCCTTATCAAGTCATGTTACTGGAAACACACCTTTATGATTTTTGGCCTGAGTATAGAATTTACTCCTTTTCAATACCGGTAAATGCCTGATAGTACATGTACCTGTAAATGTCTGTATCTGTCACAGTGTGTCTATATGATACTACCTTTCCCCCCTTTTCTTTGAAACAAGTCAATGCCTTTTATTTCATAGCAAATCAGACTTTCTCATAGGTAGACTGCTCCAATATGAAGCAGCTTACTAACACACCACAAGTTATATATAACTGTATACATGTTACTTCTCAGGCACCTAACGTGATGTCTGCCAAACAAGGTGCCCCTGTGCATAAGACACACGATGTCATAGAGTTTGTGAATTTCTTCCCCCCAAAATAAAATTTCCTAACATTTTTATTCAACCTCCGAATTGTCAAAATTAAGAATGCCATGTAAAGCAAAGAACATTCCACACCCATTTTAACCCCTATGCTGCAGTCAGGGTTAGAAAGGAGTATTCATGATATTATATCAAAAGAAAGGTCTCGCCCCCCTTGCGGATCTATGGAAAACTCAATCCCTTTGTATACGCCTTATAAGTTCACAGCATGGATCAGTAATGTCAAAACCGGAATGATACCCAGAGGCTTCCATCCATCTTGTCCTTTTCTGTTTTGTCGCCATGGGTCACTTTGGACAAATCAATGAAGTCATTTCATCTTGGGATCTGCCATCGTTCACGATTTCAAACGCTAAACTCAGTACTATGCATGTAAAATCATGGGATCTATATCTAAAGCAACTACATACGGAGGCCTTTACCAGTTTATGTACTGCTGTCCTAATATTCAGCCGGGATGAATAGATAAAAGTATCAACTAGTAGTCAACATTTTAAAGGAGCTTAACAGAACGAGCTGTTTTCGGTCCTACAACATCCTGAGGTAGGTAAAGTGGTCACAGAAGTGGTGTTGATTTCCATTTGTAAACAGGAAGATCACACTGTCCCATAGCCAATTTAGCAGGATATCTAGCTCATAGAAAGTATTATAGTCATTTTACCCTGCCATCCTTCTATAATAATGTTAATCGGCATGAAGCCAAAACCTCCTAACTCCAGCAATATTTTTGTTTTATATATAGAAACACACGAAAATAACACACAGCTCTGGGTCAAATCTATGAGGTGGACTGAATTATGTTTCCTTGAAACTTATGCCATTGGGGACATGTCCAGTGAGTCTCTTTTTTGGGCACTATAGACCGAGATCCTGCACCAGATCACCATTGGGTCATACTTATAGAATGTTCTAAATATACAAAGGTAAGGAAAAGGTGAGTCTTACCCAAGGCTAGGACGACGAGGCCTGCTGTTATGGACCTCATTGTGGTGGTTTAATGTTAACGCGTTCCTTCACCACTGGAGTCCAGGTCCACTCCCTGCACCCCTCTGTACTGACCATCAAGGCATTCCCCGCCACTAATATACCAGCAGCAATATACCACCATTCTCCAATACCCTGCACATGCGCATAACACAACCACACCCGTATCAGGTTAACTATACCACCGGTCTTGGTCTATGGCCATGCAGTCTTATATAAATCCCTCACTACCTCCAGGGTATTTTAATCAATATGGACAAACAGGTGGCCACTTTATTTGCTTGGTGGCACCCGGTACCTGGTGAGCACTGGAGGAAAGTGTTGTCTTTTCCTGCCTCTAGTAGGGCTACCATTGCAGGATCAAGCAGATGTCTCCGTCTATGTGCCCAGGCTTATTTAAGAGATGAAACTAAAGCCTACCTATTGACCATGGCCGTGGGGGGCACACTGGTAGAGGTGATCAATGTTGATCTTGGCCTCCACTGAATGAAAAACGTCTCAAGGTAGCATGAACTGGGACGGCTTATTTTCATGGTAGGTTAAGATTTGTTTAGGTCTAGGACAACATTAGGACCAAAGGTCAGAGTGGGGAGCTATAGAGTAATCCCCATTATCATCTGTCTACTGCCATTAGTACGCTAGGTTCATCGGTTAGACTAATAATGCCTTCAACAAAGGATGTGATGAGAACTGATTAGTATATTATACAAAATGTCTGGTTATAAAATGCAACACAATCTGCAGAAAGGGACTCTTCTCCTCATAGTAAATGCTACAAATAATCGACTGCAATTAGATCAATACACGAATTGTATTTAAGCTTAATGTAAAAAGACATGTCGCTAAAATAACGGTGAGATCCTTGTCCCAAAGCTGCCTAAAATTCATCGTTATTTTCATGGAGATCCCTACACTACTTCATTGCAATGAAATTATGGTGGTTATCTGTTTAGTTTTACGAAGATCCCCATAGATTGAACAGTTATCTTTCACAGTGCAAATGTAGGCCTACATAATTATATCAGTCCATATTAAAGACAGACAGATGTCAAGTAATTTACCAATTAATCCTCGCTTCCTTCCAGGGGCATGTTTCAATACCCCAGATGACAACAAAGGCCTCAAACCGTCAAGTGCCAATGATAGTGACCTACATTACTGCCTGCAATGCTATGACTACTCTACCGAATCCTATGTGCATGATCACTTTAGGGACCAATCTTCAGTGAATATGTAGGTCGTCCCTGCATAGGACATCTAGAAAAGAATTTCGGGCCCTCAATCTTATTCTCTCACCTACATAAACATTCCTGTACCTGCAAAACTATTCTTAACCAGCACAAATAATTCTTCCTCCCATAATATAGAACATAATATGAATTCTGCACTCAGGGGGTTAATTCATAACTTTGAAAGAATAGTCTTTCATTGGAATGATCAAATTGACTTGGTCATTTCATGCTGAGAAGAGTGATTTCATTAAAACGAAAAGCTTTTATGAAAATCCTTTACAATTTTTATGGCATAAGTCAATACAGCATGTTGTGAATTGCATCAAAATGATCAAGAGTTTTTTCCCCTCACAAACCTGATCGCTTTCAAACAAAATCTATGTCTAATAATTTATTTTTAAACTTATGAATCACTATCCAGCCTTCCCATGTATAATTATTTTTAAAAGGACCCAAGTTTTTGTCTAATGAACAACATTTTCAAAAATTCGAAAATGCTGTGGGCAATAGCCCCCCCCCAATAAACAACATTCTTGCAGCCACACTAACATTTGCAAATTACTGTGCACTAATGGCTTAATGGTCCTGGGGCTGATGACTATTGGCATTCTTGCGAGTGCGAGAATGCCGGGTGTAAGAATATTTTTATGGGGGCAAAGAATGTTTTTTTTTTTTCCGGGAAAAAGAATGCGCATGACCTATCCATGTCTCCCCATATCCCGGCCCCATTTATGATTGTCTTAGACATCAAGACAGTTCCGCACTTCCCGCTTTTTGAACTTAAGTGATATTAAAAACTTGTAGGACCCTGTGACCTTGTAGGGGAGCTCCGTATAGTATACACTGTGAAGCTTTTCCCCTTGATTGGCACTTCCTTTTCGTTAAGTTGTAGTTGCTTGCCAAACTGTGTACTACGGAAGTATATAGTAGTTTATAAATAGTCATTTATCGCCAGCTGTGGAGGCCTGATGGATTTTGGCACACCGGCATTTTTCCCCGACCTCCACCCCTTCCTAATATGATAGAGGTTATCATAACCCCCACCCACCTGGCAATAAATGACTCGCCCCCTAATATACTGTTTAGTGAAGGCATACGTACTAGGTCAGTAGATTATTATGGTAGCAGAATCTCTTCAAACAACTCAAGAAATTCTACAACTTATTCATTTATATTTGCAATTTCCTTGTTCAGTCAAAGGACCGAACTTTAGTTTTCAGAGCCAGGTTGGGAACTAAATGTGATTCTGGCGATACCTATAATAGTGCACCTTATGTTAAAAATTCATCATCTATCCATAATGGCACCAATGCTTGATTTATTGGCCCAATGACTAAGCGAATTAGTGTACAAATATTAGGACTTCATGTCATAGATGCTGTAGAGCAAAGCAAACTTTGCTTATTGAAGGCTTTTAATGGTTGAACATTCACTCCCATGCCAGAGTGGTGCCCTTATCCAAACCAGGCAGAACACTTGGCAGGGTGGTTTGCTAGCTAGCGATCATGGTACTTGTGGCCATGTTCAAACATTTGGAAGTGAAAGAGCCACCTCTAAATTCGCCTCAGGATGACTGAGGTATTGTAACTGCTTTCAATTGCAATTGAGCTAAACATTAGCCTGATTAGGGTGCTAGGTTTTGCATGATTCATACCTAATAGCAAGAAAATTATGATCATACCCATTGACTGAGTGCATCTATGTCCTGGACAGGGATCACTGAACTGAAATATGACTGCAGCAAAATATGGGACAAATCTTTAAAAAACTCTAAAAACCATGTGTACGCATAAACAAAACATGAAGTGTGAGCTGCATATGAAGGCACCACTTTGGTGCTCCAAACTGATAGCTCCCTCCAATTTCTCTTTTCAGAGATGCCGGGTTAATGTGGACAAATCAATCCAGAAAAATTAAAAAGAATCTCTAAGAGAATCTCTCATAAAAAGTCTAATTGCAGGAAGTGCATCAAGGAACATTTGGATCTTATTTACTTCAAGAATCTACCATCGATAAATCCAAAATGATAGGACAAAGCAGGCCCTGCTTACTGCCCTCATTCCCAGAATCTTAGACGCCTAGACCCCTAATCAATTTCAAGAGAAGAAGTCGAGTTTAAATGTAATAGTTATGGTAGATTTACAATTCTATTGGGTTTGTATCCCCTCTATTCATTCTGTAGTCAAAAGATAAGTTTTCTGGATTTTATAAAAATATCATGCATCAACATCTTTTATTCAACCTTACATGCCCAAGCGCGCCCCAAATCACCAGCTCGATTACAGCCATTGTATTCATAGGACTTGTTCATGGTTATAACACATTTCAGGAATTGTTGCCAGGGCAATATGACTGTTTTCTAAAGCTGCGGGTCCACTATGCAACATAGGGTGCGATTTTTGCATAGAAATAGATGCACATGGAGGGAGTTGCATGGTCTGTTGCATAGTGGACCCTTCTATTAAAACTATCATTCCTGCAATCGCATGAAAAGCAAAATTTGATGCAATCTGCAAAAAGGGGCCTTAGTGCAGGGTATAGCTGCAGGTCCACTTGGGTGCGATCTTGAACTAGTTGCATAGAAATAGATACACATAGGGGGAGTCTTTTGGTCTATTGAATAGTGGACCCTACTATTAAACTTGTCATTCCTGCAATCAACTGAAAAAGCAAAAATTGACATGATATGCAAAAAGGGGCCCTACTGCAGGGTATGTTCATTATAATACATTATTTTTAGAATTTGTTGCAGAAATGACAGCAGTCAACCGAGAATAAAACAAAATCACACCAGGGGTTTGAACCTGTGTGGTCTAAATTTCTAGTCCCAGGCCTTAACCACTACACTAGATTGACCAGTCAAACCTTCAACGTGAAATCACCCTGTTTATCTACAATTGATTACTCAGTCATAGAAGTAGCATATTGCCCTTCAGTAGATGTTCTAACACCCACAGTATCAGCTGAGGACTCAGGGAGGGAGGGAGGGAGGGAGGGAGAGAGGGAGAGGGAGATCGAGACAGAGACGGAGGAATGGGGAGAGAGGACAGTGCATGCATACATATATTTACCGGCACGAATAGAAATCAATGCTACACCATCGGGAATGACGCAGAGCACGTTCAGGTTCCTATGTGCAGAAGGTGCCTGTCGGGGATGATGTCGGATTGATTGGCTCAGGACAGGAATATTTTCCTTCTTTTATGATCTAAATCCTGCACGATTCGACCACGTGTAGATATTATTCACCAGTAATTAATTTTGAGAATTCATGGGAAGGCATGTCGTCTCATCTATTTAGTTTATTTTAGAGATTGACAACAAATCGCACGGAAAAAGATAAATTCTCTCATTTGGCCCTTTTTTGTCCGGATTACAAGATAGTCACACATGATTTCTTTCAGATTGTGCTATAAAATGAGGTATTGAGTAGTTCTATCTATATGTACTGTTTGAGAGATCCAGTCTCTTATTTAATGTAGATTGCAGCTTTGGAAAATACAGATAGATTTAAGACCATGTATACCCATCAGAATGGCCGAGCTTGTTCCTTCTGTGGGAATTGTCAACTTTGACAAGGTCCTTTTTATTTTATTTGTATGAACAAAGTTTTGTAACACGCCAATTATTGACCCCAACCTATAAGTAATGGACCTGGAACGAGAGGTGAAAACTCACAGCAGGGCGATATCAGTCCCTGTGTGTTCAAGTTGTCGTCAAACATTTGTACACCCAGGTACAGGGACCTCTATTGACATGTCCCGTGGTTTACATAATGATATATACTGTGCTGGATGATGTTCGGAAACAGTAAGGCCTGCCACTGCAGTAACATTGGTTCTAATTGAAAAAAAAGTATTCCGATCCCTTTGTATCTAGTAGTTAAACCAGACTATGGGGATAACATAGACATAATTATGTCACAATTCCTAGAGAGGAGGTAATCAGGTTCCTAAAGAACCATCAATATATATTTGAACAAGTTGCATTGGTGGATTGAAAGCGTATGTTGTAAAGGATGCTGGATCAGCTTAATTGCATATCTAATGTTTCTTTAGAGGGTGGGACTCGTTTGGAAAGCAGCATCTGCAACACTATAGCTGGAAATCTGATTTTGCGGGCTAGGAATCATAGACCTATCTCTATTAGGTATTGAATCTAAGATTCAGCAAAAGGCATTGTTCAGAAATAACCCCCTTTAAAAGATAAGCAGTTTTTGGTCCATAGATATAGAGCATGGGATATTGCCAAAGTAGATACTCAAATAGATACAAAATGAATAATGAGTTACATCTATCTGTTAGTGAACAAGTAATTAATGGATCCATTAACTACTTATTTTATTACACAATTAATCAATAGATAATCAATAGAATATCAATAAATTCAATTTAAAAAAAAGATTCTTCACCTTCCTATGGGACTAGAAGCCTGCCACAGTGTGTGTACACACAAGGTTTGACAGCTTGCACTGCAAAAAAGATGAACCAGACCTGGACACGAATGCCTGTACCTAGGGTAAGGAGCGCGACTTGCTATTCATTATACCATAGCCACAGGCGTCTGGACATTGTCGCGGTGTGATACTGGTGTGATTGCCTCTATAATTACAATGCCATTCTCAACTTGTGCACATGACACGCTGGGGACGCTACTGACCAGGCCAAACCTATTGTGTATATACATGCAAACACACACTGTTACCCGTCAGCCCCTGTGGTGCAATCCATAGGACGCTGGCATAGATTGCCTGTGGCAATAAAATTCTCCTAGGTTTTAACATGTGACATGTAAGGTGTGCCCGATATCCTTGGATAACAGGCACTGGGTGCCTGATATCCATGGGTATCAGCACACCTTACTGAGGTCATGATGCATGCATCATGTTGTGCAATATCGACAGGTATCAGACTGGGAATATCCACAAAAAGAACCCAAAATCACAAAAGTCATGTAATAAGAGCGTATACCGAACGAGCAAGCACCATGGCAGGTTGCGCACTGGCCACAGCAAATGTTTGAATTTCACCTCTATACTAGTTACTTTAGTATATTTTAAACTATTCTGAACACTCTAGGGCATGGGGGTATGTTTGGAATTCTTCAGTCCGATTATTGTGTTTATAATATTAGCACCACTTCTTTCATCTATGGGTATGCTACCGTTGCCACCCGTTTTGCACATGGCTGCCTAGGCTTGAAGCCCATGTTGAATTCAAAAATTATTCAGCTGAAACAATCACTAGTTAAAATTAATGCCACCCAAAACTTGAATTTGACTGGATCAGGTTTTTACGTCAATCACTTGGCCGTCTTCTTTATCAGCGGTTTATGTTGCCTGATACATCTATATTTGTGAGGAGCTTCAACTGTGAAGGAACAGATAGGGGGAGCCACTGTAATCATACCACTCTTATTGTAGTGTTCTGATTTGTCCCTAGGGTGAGCCACTGACAGACCTTTGAATAGCATGGGATCTATTCCAGCATGTCGATGGCTATTTACACGTGTTGTGTACCGCCTTTGAAAGTGTCAAGTACAAAAGGTACACAAGTAATATGGGAAGGTTTCCAGAGTAGAAGTCAGAGTGGTGTTCTCCGTTTGATGGACCACAATAGTGTTGTAGCATAATTATGTATTGTAGTGAAAGGGGAAGCCAGTGAAATTCTTTTCCCAATGTCGAACCCTTGGGTTGCGGTGTCATATATCACTGGAGTTGAAATCTATAGTGTTGGTACAGATGTGCATTAAATTACAGCAGTTGTTTCCAATATTGCCAGCAGGATACGCTAGCCATCCCCAGCAGAAAGGAGACATGTGAATCTAAAACGAGTCACTACAAAGACTAGAGTATCAAGTTTAATCAGACATTTATTTAAATAGACGGAAACAATGCCACAGTAGGGTGGCCGGAGGGTCAGGCTGTTCGCGGCTTCCCTATCTGACATTATGTAAAGTAACGCTTTTGTACATTACTCTCATTCTGGTTAGAAACAACTTGTTGTGGATAGGTCCTTCAGATGTCTGCCTAGAAGTAGAATGTAGCATTTGAGGTGGAAGTTTAGGTGCAAAGTCATGATACCTGCCACCTGTCTGCAAACCTACTATGAGTGGTACTTTCATCCTAAGAGTTGGGAGGGGGTGACCACCTTTTCAAGGCAAATCGGCATATCAATGAGATTCTTTATTTGACCGATCAAGAGATAAGGCTATGAGGAAATATAGAACTTTGGTTTATAATATCATTTCTTGTTTTGAAAATCGTCCGGCCACCCTATAGTCACAGTTTCACATCATACCCATCTACCCTCATGCTATGATTGGTATTATGAGTCCAAAAGGACGTTAAACTATCGTTCTCGCTCTGCAAACCCTGTAGGACGAATATTTACGGCACCAATACATGACGATCAACCATGGGATAAAGATAATGGTTTATCTCAGTCATTTTCTATAAGTGCATTGTTTCCAATATATTCTAACGTGTTAACGACATTAGGAACCCATACAGCTCATTTATCAATATTATTTCAGCTTCAGTTAAGATAAAAATGGTTTGTTACCTACTCTATCATAGACAGCATTTCTATCAGCGCAGGCCTACTACTTGGAGTGAACTGGAAATGTGATGATGCGAAAACTTCTATTGGCTTCCACAACCTAGTGACAGAGACACAGTTTCTTTTAAAGGAAAACATGTCTTGCGGACCTTTCTATTAGAAGAGTGTATAAACAAATATTTGTAGTATTCCCCTTACTTCCAGTCTCTGTTAGTCCAAATCATGTGGAGGCAAGGTGCTACTGAACAAGTAATCAATGGATAATTCATGATGTGTGTGTGTTAGCAAAGGATAATTACACGAGGGCGCAGCCCGAGTGTAATTATCCTTTGTTAACACACATGCGTCATGAATTATCCATTGACTACTTATTTTATTACACGATACCAATAGATAATCAATAGAATATCAATAAATTCAAGTTTATAACAAAAATTGTTCCCCCTCCCCGGGACTCGAAGCCTGCCATTCGCCGAGGTGTGTGTACCGATGGTCTATTGCATGGACGTGAAAAAAAAATTTGCCCGGACCGGGACTCGTCCTGCCTACCTGTAGAAGCTGAGCGCAATGCGCTAACCACTAGACCACCGGGTCTCACACCTCGGCACCCGTCTCGGATTGGCTTTGTTTGAATGCGTCCCGTGGTTATGGTAGCAGACAGCCCGCAGTCGTCGCCTCCCCGGGCTTTGTATCATATCAAGAAGTGGTTCTAGCCAAACACTTCTCGTCAGTCCCTGTGGCACAATGCATAGGGAGTTGGATATGGGATCTGAGACTGCAGGTTCGACCCCTACCCTGGCAATGAAAAATTTCGTAGGTTTTAACATGTAACATATGATATGTAAGGACATGTAAGGTGTGCAGGTTATCCATGGATAACTGCACTGGGTGCCTGTTATCCATGGATAACTGCATGCCTTTCAAAAGTCATGATGCAGGCATCATGCCATGCAATATTGACAGGTATCCAGGAAAAGCACTCAGAATCCCAGAAATCATGTAATAAATATGATATATGTAGCACCTTGCTAGATATATCACACCATCCACAGCAGGAAGGCTGGTGGTTTTCGTGCTCTTATAAGGCTTTAGGTGTTCCGTCCTGGACATCGCGTGTCACAGGACATTAAGGAATGGTGTTTGGAAGGCCACCTTGATAGTTAGATGTCACTTGAGGTGGACGTGCTGGGAATCTATAGCAACAATATAGATGTCATAGCACCTCGGTTTTATGGCTACCTCCAAAAGCTTTGCTAAACTACAGCGCTCTACAGATTATTATAGAGAGGGAAACTTGGTAAGAGTCATTTCAATCTGACTAAGATGCAAGGTTCATGATACTTTTTTTACTGAAACTCCATGATAAATTTCGTGTTAAGTTAAGTAATAACTAATCCAGAATTACATTCTATTATCTAACTATTTGGGCCTGGACAGTGCTTTTTTGCTCATAACCCCAGTTCTTTATCCAGCCATAACGCATTCTGAGACCTTTTCTTCATCTTCAAGAGGCTGAAATTGGCGAAGTTTACAAAGTCAACTCCTCCATACATTACCAGTTAAAACCGTTTAGGGTTCAACAGGGAATCAATACCCGGCCGCTGTGGCAGGAGGCGAGCTCGCTATCCACTATACCAAGTCGACCAGTGTTAGAAACCAATGTCCATCAAGTATTTGAAAAATTTTTCCGACATACTTGATGTTTACAGACCTCGTTAGCATAGAATCCAATGGTGGAAGGTGGAGGTATTAACAGGGAAACTTCCATAGATATCCTAGATGAACATGCCATGCCTACTTTCTCCATTTTGTTCGAAATGAATAAGAATCCATTGATTTTCCAAAGCGCTATGGCTCGGCACCTGCCATTGTGGCTTGCCGACTCGAAAGTAGGTCAAGTACATCCGGGCACCTCCCCGCTTGGTCAACAAGACGCAATGGCCGTGTACCGGGCCGTGTGCATTGGATCGCTATGGAAAATGAATGGATTCTTATTTATTTCGAAGAAAATGGATACAAAATGTAGGCGAACACCAACTAGAGATCGTATATTTGGCGGTGCTAGAATAACAGGGCTTGACACGCTTGGATTCTACCCGAAAAGTGTTTGGAAAAACTAGGGTATGACTGGTGGAGTAAAAACAATGGCTACGCTGGCTTGGCAAACCATGTGGATCGAATGCACTTACAAAATATCGTCTCCTGGATTAAATCTGGGGTTATAAGGTAAGAAATTAATACAAAATGGAGAAATATGTTCGATAAACGCATTAATGTATGTTATGGGAGAGCACTCGTGGATTTACGGGTTGATAATCCAGCCCCGCTGCATGGTCCTGGATTATCAACCCGTAAATCCACTCATGCTCTCCCATAACATACATTAAATGCTACTTATTATTGTTATCAGCTGAAGGCACTACCATTTTCTGACTAGAAAGGCTAGCACTGTGTTGGAAGCAAGACACTCTGCGGGGTATTTCTTAAGCTCAGTATAATAAAGAAATTACAACACTCAACAAAAATTTCGAAAAATCAGTTTATGTTATCATGAAATTGAGACGTTTATTCCAATAGAATTGATCTGAATAATGCGTTCAATACAGTCTAGAGCATGACCATGGCTATAAAAAAGTGCCTTATTCCCATTGGAACACAGACAATCACACATCAGCCTCCTACTTATTACAAATTGGAAAGCAGAAATTCACACACCAGCCACCTAATTATTACAAATTGGAAAGCAGCAAATCACACACCAGCCACCTAATTATTACAAATTGGAAAGCAGCAAATCACACACCAGCCACCTAATTATTACAAATTGGAAAGCAGCAAATCACACACCAGCCATCTAATTATTACAGACGAACATCAATTCTGAAAGCTAAAGGTGAGATGAAGTTAACCCTCTGTACTGGGAGTGCATTATCCACCATGGATTTGCCCAGCTGTGTTATAACATAGGTGACTATATATGGGTGTCACAAATACTGAGTTTGTTGACGATTTGAGGCGTATATTGTCGTCAGCTATATTGACATAACCCCAATATGTAGCATGCAATGTATATCAATACCATGTAGTGATATGCAATGACGAGTATTAGCTAAGGTGGACCTATTCCCTTACCTGAGGCAATCCTGTGACAAATCCCATCTGCACCCTACCCTGGCGGCTGACACTTGGCAGTTGGTTGTCCCCTCCCATCCAGATACGGCCACTCACTGACCATTGACCTAGAAGCCATACCCTGGCTTCCCTCCCTGCTTCTGGATGCTGTCATTGAGAGTGAACGTCTCAGCTGACGTGCGCCATAACAGGGTCAGAGGGCTGCCGGTGTACTTCTTTACCATAGGCGTGGGATCTGTCAGTGTCACCTACAGTCAGTGACACTAACCCACAGCTAATGTCGGATAGGGGGCATTTAGCAAGTAAAGTCAGTTTTGGTTAGAGCAAATCGGATTCAAGATTGCCTGATGTGGTGGCATGGAGGAAATAGATAACACTGAGTAATGACCTACGTGTGTAAATGCAGGAGGACTAATCTCCACTTAAACATCGTGAGATTTTACTCTGCATAACATAGTTTGATAATGTCGCTTGTACTTTCTATTAAGACGTTATTATTCATCCAGTGACCCATAGTAAATAATTGAGGGGGCATAATGATTAGTGCCATGTTTTATTTTGCGGTAAATAACTCTTTGGAAACGCGTTTGCTCGACCCGTGTAACTGCCTTTGTATGGTTCTGACAGAGATAGAGTTTTAAAATACATTAAACAATTCCCATGTCCATGTGAATGTCCTATGACTGTGTGATCTGGGACTTGGTCTCTGCCAGCAGTCTGACTAGCCTACTTATTGGTAGGTAATAACAACGACCATCATCTCCCACTTATAAAGTGGCTCCCGCATATAAGGCACATCCTGAATTGAGAGGAATGCTATAAAGTGCAGCTGATAGAGTAGTTTGCCAATGAAGACTGGGGGCTGCACCTAACCATGTCTAAAAAATCTATACTTTGCTATCAAAAGCAGACACCAATATCTTTTATCCATTCCTGCCCTTGATCTCATCTACTATTGATATGTGTTAAAAACTACGTTACTTACATACTGTATACATAAAGATTTACTGTAGTATCTGAACTGCAAAGTTGGGAATGAAGTGATTATAAGTTAGAATAACCCATCTTGATTTGGCCAAAGATGTCTTCCCGTTATTTAACATTGTCAGCTGTGTTTCATGAGTTTTCTGATCCCACCTGATTTGCTGAATGAAATTCACAGTGAGTTATAGCCTTTCAGAGCGATTACAGTGGCTGACCCTGTCCCTACCTTTAGTAATGAAAGGGGGACTTTAATCACGTAAACATATATTCCTTATGCAAATCTCTATACATGCTGCTCACACATGAGCAGGATTGTATTAAAATACAATTATTCTGTTTGGTGTATTACTTCAACAGACATTGACTATATTGGTAGTCCTCATTACTCTGCATTTGTCTTGGAAGGATTTTTTTCCTACGCATTTCATGAGTAAGACAACAGACCACCGTAAAACACTGGAAGCACCGTAATGCACCATAGGCACAATAATATACTGGAAGCACTGTAATACCCTGCATATCAGGTGCCGTTCATACATGAGGATTGACCCTTGAAGCACTTTGTACAATTTACTAAAGTTGGGGTGTTCGCCTTATAGGATTATAGATCAATACCCAGTGGATCCACCATTTTGAATTTTACTGGTTCTTTTAAAAGTGGCAAAACACACCGGTAAGATGTGTTATGATGGGTACATTGTCCCTGGATAACTACCACTTCCAGGGACAAGCTGGTTCCATTTTATCAGCTCTTATCAATGCATGTCACAGAAACTAGCTCCAGTCCTGCTTAGACTCAATAATTATAATTGTATACTGCTTAGACCCAATATAAAACTCCCTCCCCCTCGATGGCCTGAGTTTCAGGGGCGCCATTTACATACGAGGTGCATGGGCTGTTATGATAGTTCCATTCCAGTTAAGAGGTCTCTGATCCCTTTTTCACTATAACGTTGCTGGGAAACCTAATTTATGACTTGGCCAATACTGCCATTCTTATGGGTCCAGAAAGCTTATAGCCTTCTGACATGAGTCTGCACCATCGTTAATTCAAAAACCAATGTCATGAAACAGTTTTCCTCACGGAGAAGAGTGTAGAGGATTTCGCTCTTATCTGAGAAAACCATTTAGTTCAAATTAGGCCTCGATGTTAGAGAAATGGCTTGAAGCCAACAGGACTCGTGGGAGTGAACGATAGAGGTAATATCAGACCTGCAATAATTATCAATCCCAAAGGACCTAAAACCTCGAGCAGCTTATTTTCAGCTCAATGTCAGACAACATTGGTCAAATTTCATTGACTGATTTGAAATCGGTAATTATTGACGCCTTGGGGGCATTTCACAACTATATCAATTAGCACTACTTATTTGGAACGTGGTCCTGACCAATAACAAAGTGATGATCATCCCTATGTTCTAAATCGAACATTTTTGCACGATCCTCAGCATCCTCTTTGGCAAACAGTGATTTGGAGACAGCAAGCAGAAATAGGGGTTCCTGCGGGATTTAATATCTGATTAAGCCACCAGGAGGCACCACTATGGGCTAGATAATGAAAGATATGCATAAAACTGCTATAGGGTACTTTTTGAGGGAGGATGAGTTTTGATAAATCATTCTATTTTGGGTGTAAAGGTTCCAAATTTGGCATGTAAAAAGAATGTTTTTGGGTCTAAATAGGCATTTTTGTTGATTTTTGTTATGGGCAAAAGAATAAAAATCTAAGCACATTTAGCTAATTAACATCCAGGATGGGGTCACACCCACCCGTATTTAGGAAGCCATTCCTCCAAAACTATCAGGAGTATCTTCTCATGCAATATATCTCTGAAAAGCTGGCGATTTGAATTTAGAAATCAACTTTTAGCATGCAGCACCCTTTCTCCTTGCCTCTAGACAGTTAAAGATCATGAACGTGTACTGCTGGTACAATAATTATCTGCTTTACGTTGGTCTAATATCATATTATTTAATCTAGCATAGTTCAAAGTAAATATGGCGATTTTACCAGATGATATAATTATATACAGGTGTTTAAGTTGCGATGTAATATTCACAACCCAAGTCCTAACAAAAGTTTTAGGTGTGTTGTGCTCTCTACAATGCCCCCGAAAGCACAGCTAATCCTTAGTTTGCTGATTTGTAGGATAGACGAGTAAGGTAACCTTAAGATGGGTCTACTTAGTATGGACCTCCGTTCTCTCTGCTGACTGGTAGCACTATAAAGTCAGATAGGTATTGGATTCCTGATCTAGCTGTACGCCTATAGTTCTAGACACTACTAGACATGGGCACAGAGATTACCCAGTCAACAAATATGACCTGTACTGGGAGAAGGGATATTAGTACCCCTTATCTCACGATTTGGCTTGGACAGTGCTTTTTTGGTCATAACCCCGGTGCATTATCAGGCCATAACCCTACTCTAACACCTTTTGGACATCTTCAAGAAACCTTTGGTTAGAATCTGGATATATTAATAAATTGGCGGTGTATACAAAGTCAACCTCGCCATACATACATTTCTAGTTAGAACCATTCAGGGTTCTATGGGAAACATCCTTAGATATCCTATATGAACATGCCATGCCATAAAGAATTAAATGGTTTTCCATAGTGATATGTCTCGGTACCCGCCATTTGCGGCTTGCTGACCTTTGACCCTGTAACTAGGTCAGGCACCGCCATCCGGTCTACTTTTATAGTGTCAACATGCCCCGGCATGGTTAATCGCTTGGATTTAAAAAGACTTTGTTGGTATTTGGCCTCTATATAGACCAGAATGGCACTGAAACATGGCGAGAATAATCCTCGGCACCATGTAGTAAAGAATAGATAGGTTAAAAGGTTAATATCATAACATTTCAACGTAAGAACTTGATTATCCACATGCCGGGGCGCTGCGGCCAAGAGGCCCCGGAATATGGACAAGAAAGCACAAGACGATTTCCGCTGACAGCCATGGTGAAGCGAAACGGTTTGGTTGCACTTAGAAAATGTCTTCTTCTGGGTTTACTAGAGGATTATAAGGTAAGAAATTAATACAAAATGGAGGAATCTATGAGATAAACGCCTTAATCATGTTATGAACAAATGATAAGATTCCCCTGCATACTGTTTCCTTTTTTTCTGCATGATTTACATTGAGCGTTACTTGACACATCAAGGCAAAGACGAATGAGTTCCATCCTTTAGGTTGTATACATAATTAAAGGTAAGGCTTTTGGATGATATAGAAGAAAAGTTCGTTCGTAAGCAATACTTATTGATGGAAATGTCTCACTCTCTTTGTTCCCTGAAGAATAGTTTCGACGTAAACTTATCCCTTCAGTGGCAGGTATGAGTATTGAGATGCAGATAAAATGGCACTGAACTAAGGAATGAAAAAGGAATAGTGGCACATGTTAATTTGTCATTTTATAAAAGTGCATTATGTACTGATTCATGCTTCAGGCAAGTTATTGTTAACTATTTTACTTAAATTTCAACAGTTCATACAAGTAAGAGAATGTCTAATTTCTCACATTGTAAATTCTATACTGATTCTTTTTGTTTATGGTATGTCTTTATTCAGGTGGTGCCCCTCTGCTGAAGATGTTTCCACTTACTACGCTGTCTACTCAGCCATTTCATGTCGGCAGATATAATAAAATGTCGAACTCCATTTGTGAATGGATATATTTGCCGACATCATGGAAATAAGTTTACCCTCATTTCTTTTATATATTCTTGAAGGAAGTGCAGCTGATTCTGGGTCGGCCAATGTGTTAAACATCTTGTGGTGATTTAAGCACTGGCTCAACTGCCTTTCACTAATCCGACTATATTGCAAAAGTATAGAAAAAAAAATCAGTCGGATTAGCAAAAACTTACAACTGACAGCTGTAGAGCAAGCGCTGATGAACTGGTTCAATTGCATTGGTTGGGTCCATTGTCTGCTAATCCGACTGATTATTACATAGCGAATGTATGGGAAAAATCATCGTATTGGTTGATAATGGACCCGACCGACACAGTCGAACCAGCCGTTTAGATTGTTATTCATGATGGTTACAGAAATGTTAGGATGGCCACCAGGAGCATGAATTAGTAATTAATCAATTATTAGGCTTGCTCAGCGTCAGTCATATCAAGCATCACCTCATACTTTACTCCAACTTCCTCACTGGTCAACACTGAACGCTGCCCACCCATCAATCTATACCACCACAGATTCATCAAACTCCCCCTTCCCCCTTTGTTGATCTCAGTTGTAAAGCCAGAATCCTTGCACTTGCCATGGATGGACTTTCCTAAAGCGGTTATTTCACCCTATCAAAGCCATGTTTCAAGTGATTTCAAATGGAAATATCATTTTGGTGTTTGAACCAGCCTTTAACCCTTACATGCCCAGAATAGAAAAAGTGCGCTCTTAAGCATGTATACATGTTCAATAGACCACCATGGGTTTAAGATGAGCAGCTCGCAGGGTGATGAAATGTCCTGGTAGGAACAGGACCAATCTGGTCAGATCTGGTTGGGTCTGACAGATCCGACGCGTCGCCATACCTGGTAATGATTCTATTTATAGATGGGCCAATCAGGATGAAGGGAGATCGTGGAATTTCCCTGCATCCTAGAAATGCGCCCACAGGTATGTCGGTGCGTTGTGATACTCCCAGTGAGTCAGTGCCCAGAAATAGGATGGGTCCGGCTCTCCCAGCATCCTGGTATGGGTGATGTAAGAGCAGCTCACTGTACACACTGGGGGGGGGGGTTTGAGCTGTGAGCTTGTGAGCAGGTTCTGAGTGCGTGTGGCGAAGTATTTGATAAATGTGTAAAATAATGAATAATACCCAGAATGGTCCATTGACAAATCCCCACATTCCCACTCGTCTCTGCACGAGGTTTAAGGGAGGAAAATCATTAATAATAATGGCTTTTGCCAAGTCCATTGACAATTTTGGGTATTATGCATACAAGGTACATGATACAAAGAGATTTTTGGTATGAAAATACGGTACAAGAATGAAATAGGTGAACATGTAGGTTCCTTTATGGAACTTTTAAAAAATTAAGAGATACCGGTAGCATGCTATTAATTGTTGGATCAAAGAAATCTATTATACTTATTACTACAGGAATTAATGGGTACACATATTTTTGGCACGTCGTGAATACTGTTTGTACCTGAGTCTGTCGTGGCTATGTATTGATACAATGGAGTATGAAAGTACATTTGTCTAAGCTGAGGTATATGGAGTATTTACAAATATGATGTACCGGTAAGAAAAGAAGGAAAGGTGTTATTTACATAGTATGTGGAGTTGGCACCGGGAAGTCGAACCAAGGTTGGGAGTTTCCCAAGATAAGTTCGGCTTCAAGCTGCCAAGGGCACATGTTTGGCCAGTATATATTGACCGAGGTCGTATTTGGGCTGGCTGCGGGAAGAGAAAAAAAAATTAAAGGTTTTATGTAGGACAGGGTCAAGTAGTATTCGATATGACTGTTGGCCCCGCTCTTCATAGTTTGTGCCAAACTTAAGAACCTAAGGTTAAATATGAACTTAATTATGCTACTGACTAAAGCTCATAAATACAATACATGGTTGAGCTTGAAAAGGGTGTACGAAAAGGGATGGTCTTGTAGCACCTAAGGTGACTTTTATAAAAAGTCTGTTATAAAAATCACCTATAAGACCATAGGGTTTTGCCAATCTATTGCAGGCATGAAAAACAGGTTGACCTTGTTTTATTTGAAAATAAAGAGTCAGTTTTGTTCAAAAGAAAAAACAATTATCTTGGGTGGTTGTAGGGGGGTCAGGGAAGTTTGTACTGTACGGCACGTTGAAATGTCCAAAGTTCATTATTACTAATTGTATATTGTTATTTGGTTTTTCTAAACTGTTTTGCGGCATGGAAACTGTTGGGTGGGAGGTTGCCATGCTGTCGGGCATTCAAGTACATAAAACGGCCCTCAGCTCTCCGCTTGGTTCTGTGTTTAATGGGCCTGAAGGAGACAGAGAGATCAGCGAAGTCCTCCATCACTGAGGCTAGGTTTCCGGCCTCAGCGATGGCTGAGTCTCCACTGTCTGAGTCTGTGGTTGTAGGTGAGTCGACTGGGGGAATCCAGCGAGCTGGCCTGGGCCTCCATGCCGTCCTGGGTGGGGAATATGCTGCCCTGTTCCAGTTAACGGGGACTACCCTGTTGTAGGAGCAGGGACAGCTGAAACCATTTGGTTGGTGGTGGCATGGTGTGCAGAGGGCTGCTGATGATGTTTGCCCTCTCATGTGCGTGCAGAAATTATTGTTATGCATCCTGTATGCCGGGGGCATCGGGGTCCCGGGCCTGCAGGATGCAGAGATGACAGTGCCCGATGGGGGCAGCACGGCGAGGTGGTTCAGTCTTACTGGTCTTATGGGGATGGGTTCACTTCTCCTTGAGCCTCTGGGACCGGTGGTGCTGGTTCCTCTGTACTGGGTCCTGTCTGTGGTTCCGACTGGATCTTGGCTGTGTCCGGTGCTGGGCCTGCTGAGGGGGGGAACAGGAAGAGAAAACAATTCATCAACCAAATATTGTCTGTCATGGTTTGCAAGCAGGCCATGGTCAACACAGGAAAGGACGCGAGGTCAATATCATTTTGTTAATGTATAGCATAAGTACAGAGCTCAATTGATTCATTTAGCGCGGGTCCTGTATCCAGGGACGCTATTGTTTAGTTTTAGGTTCCACCTGGTGGTAATGGTGGGCTGGCGCCGTGACATAATAAAAAGAAAAAAAAAAAAAACGGTAAGTCATGGAAGTTAAAACAAATGTGACCTGCTCAGGTCGGTTCTTGCCCATCAATGTACCTTTAAGGGGACTGTGTCGATGCCGATTGTGGGAAAATTTATTTTGGGCCGAGATTTTGGAAAAAATGAAAAAGGAAAAAAATTCTCTTGTGCCGCCAAGTGTTCATCCGGGCATACTATAAAAGAGGGGCACCTGTCGTTGGTGGGATGTCATAACGTTATATAACCGGTCATGGAGGTTTATGAAGTCGATCTTGTGATGCCCAACGGGACAGTTTTGCATGTCATCATCACCATGTCCGGTGGATTGTAAGTTAATTTCTTATGTTAAAGTCGAATTTGTGTTTTTGAGAAATTTTGAGGGTTAAGGTATGGATAATTTGGTCTAATCACTCTTATTCGTTTTATGTATTTCAGCATTGTACAAATACAGTGGCATGTCATCCCGCCTGGCGGGATTGCGAACGGGTACTGAGGTGAGTTCGATTTGAGCAAGTCAAGGTGTGAACATGTGTTGATGTTGTTGTTGTGATGGGGACACCACGTGCGGCCGTCACATGACCGATGGTAGTCATGGTGACGGTCGTGACATCTGTCAGACTGTTAATTGATGCGCAACCAAGATGGCGCCGGGCTGCCGCGTTTGGCGCGAAAAGTGTCGCGCCAGACTCCGCAGTCGGGGCCGATGTTGATAAGCATCAGTGTGGGCCGATCTGTTTGTGTTAGTTGGTCTTATCTATTGTTATTATGTTAGTGTGTTTGATGGTAGTTGGGTGTGGGTGTGCTTTGGACAATATTGTGCCGTGGGTTTGGGGGGGTCTGGTGGGGGGTGGTGGGGTTGGGGGTAATCCCCACATCAGCGTCTTCATGACGTTATCCGTCATGCTAACCGCTGTGTGTGAGGTGTTACCTGCCATCCCCACATAAGTGGGATGGTATCTTCCAAGCGCTACTGACATTTGTATATAACCTTGGGGCGGCCCAAGTCATGTGATAGTGGGGGGTGGCTGCTAGTTGAAAATCGCGGTGTGGGGCCCTGGATTATTTTGCATCTATGGAACCGGCCATTTTGGAAATGTGAGTCAGAATTTTACCTACCATTAATCATGTCTGTGGCTCTCTTGGCCAGGTTTGGATCGAACAAAAACAGGTCTTTGGGAGGCTGGGCCTCCTTGGGGTCCAGCAGAGCCAGCTCGATTGGGTTGTCCTTGCCTGAAGTCGGCTGGGGCTCGCGCTTCCTTTTCTGATATGTCCTCCTGGCGCTAAGGGGTGAAATTGAAGCGAAACTGGCTGAGGACTCGCCATCACAGGGAGTCAGCTGGTAGTCCGGCTGCCCTTTCTCCTCAATGACTAGTGTTAGAGTGTGTGGTCTGGAGCTGAATATTAGTGCTAGGGGGATTCGCCAGAATAGGGGGCATCTAGGGTATCGCTCAAGGCGGATGGTCCTCAGGCGGCCGGCGATGATCATGATGACCTCGCTCCACCATTCTGCATCCAGATGGCGTCCCAGGGGCTTAGTCAGCCGGGGTAGAGTCAGTCAGGGTGCGATGATCGAAGAAGGTCACAGATTTCGGCCGTAGACCATAGATGCCAGGGGAAAACTGAAGGTTCTCCCCTCGGAATGGATTCTGAGCACGAATTTGGCCGTGTTACCTGAAGGCTCCTGTTTCCAGTATGGCCAGTGCCGCAGGCATCTCTTGCAGATAGCCCTGAACAGGATCAGTGCTATCACAAGGACTGTGATCGACACCATGGTGTCGTACCTGCCAGGTAGCTGGATCCATATGTTGGTGTCTTTCTGCTCTGTAGGAGGGGTGGGCGATGGCCACTCTGAGATGGCTTTCTTGATTAATTCCTTCAGTTTGGTCCAAGAAGCTACGTCTGCCATTGCTGGGGTGCTGTGAATACTGATGAGGTGCGCCAGGTGTGTCACCCGCATGTGCACACGGCACGTGAGGATGAGGCAGGTCAGCGCTGTGATTGGTGATAACAGGTGTAGCCATGGTGAATACTTTAGATGATATCTACACTGTCAGTCATGGCTTTCCTGAACTCCTCGCCAGTAAAAATGTTTTGTTTACATCGTGCTTTGGGTATTTAGAGAGGATTTGGATAAAAATCAGTTCTACGAGGAGATAGATATGGTACTTTTGTATAAATTCCTGTAATATCATAACCTATCTCTGTGTTAATTTCATCATTATCTAGCCTAAAACTTTATAACCATGCAAGATACAAAACAAGAAGGCCGCCATAACAGGATGCCTAACTAGCTTGACATACTTCTTTTTCATTGGTCAGTTATCATTTCCCAGAGGGTCACGGCGTCAGAGACGCATTATACGTAATGTGGCGCTGATGTCAGAGTGGTCCCCAACTTGGGGCGGTGGTGGGGGGGTGGGGGTTTTTTGCTTGGCTTAGTTGTGAGGTTTTGTGAGGCGCAGGGGGTAATCCATGCAAGTTTGCTGGTGGGGTCGCGCTTGTTTTGTGTGGTATGTTTGACACCAGACATTGTAGGCATGATTCTCAAGTAGACTAGGTTGCTAGGCTAATCTATGACTAGTAAAAGATGCGTCCTACCTTGACTATTATTTCAAGGTTAGAGAGTTATCTGAGACGGTTCAATTCAGTGGTGGGGGCAACTGGACTTATATTTGGAGTAATTTTGAACACTTTAAGGATTGCTGGCTGCACCTGAGGTTGACATTGTTGTCAAAAGATGTGTTTGTGGCACATGAGTAGTGGCCTAGTGGCTCACATGAGGGCTGCTTGGAGGCAGTATGTGTGTGTGCACGAGGTGGTGCAATGCGAATGCAAGTTACGTGCTGAGTTTGTCCCACGAGGTAGGGGTAGGGTAGTCGCTATAAGGGGGTTTGAAGTAAACGCTCGATAGCTTGAGGACACTATGGGGTCCTGGAGTTGTTTTCCTGTTTGCGCTGTGCTAAACAGGAGAAAATTTCAGGTCTTTGCAGCTTACGTCAATGAATAAAGGTTAGTGCTCCGCATTAGTCAGTTTGATCCCATACAGATCCGTGGCCTTGCTTTTATTGCCATGTGGGCTTGGAAGACTACGGATGGTCCACCCTGAGTTGAGTCCATGTTTAATCTCTGGTGCCTTGAGGCATTTCAGTGATATTAA
Source organism: Acholoe squamosa (assembly GCA_949317995.1). Taxonomy (NCBI): domain Eukaryota; kingdom Metazoa; phylum Annelida; class Polychaeta; order Phyllodocida; family Polynoidae; genus Acholoe; species Acholoe squamosa. The sequence goes on from OX439040.1 coordinate 51,651,288, forward strand.
GGTAGTCTAAGGTAGGATAGGTTGTGTGGGGTGTGGGGTGTTGCCAAAAGGTTAATAAGTAAGACTTAAAGTGGTCAGGTTGCCATAGAAAGGTATGAAGTGGACTGCAAATTCAAGCATTGCATTTTACAAAGCACTCTGGGCGCACACTACCATTGGCATGTAATGGGTATCTGGGTAACATGATGGCATAATCCATCATTGTCATGCTAGAACGATTGATGACGCTACTAAATGGACACATAAGACAAGTCCTACCTGGGCTGGTTGCATGGCAGTCTCGGCATTTTGGCCCTGTGGTCTCCGGATACTTGCTCCATGTGGTGACTGGGTTTGGTAAGTTTGGTGTATTGTTGAGAAATGGTTAAGATTGGGGTGGGAGGAGGCTTATATGCTGATCATGAGGTGGCTATTTCTCAATCACAGGCATCCCTTAGAGGTATGTCTCTCCCAAAAATGGCATGGGGCCTTTCTATTGGATGGATGCTAGTGTACCCGCCGGTTCCTATGCAAATTATTATCCTATAGCTATTAGGGTGGAGTGGTAAGTTATGACACAATATTGTTGTGGTTAAGGGTGGGTGGTATGTGAAATACTGATGATGAAATCAGGTCTTGTGGGATTCCCATCCTGGCCACCTGTGGCACAGGAATTAAGGATGTTAATATGATTATGTGTCTCACCAAACATTCCATTACCAATGGTAAACAGAGGTATAAACATGGATCAGGATGCAAGAGAGCTGCTCTCCTACAGTAGGCCGTCATTTGGTAATACCTTAGAGTATTGAGGAGCCCTGAGCTTGTATCAAACCGGCGCATGCATGTCCCAAAGGAATGGGATCACAAACCGAGAATATGCTGTGACCGTGGGTAATTTATGTGGTGTGCCAACCAGTTTCATCCAGTTTATAACTGCCTGAGCCTTAAAGAATTAAGTAGAATTTTTGGCAATGTCACTCACTAGTTTGTGGTAGTAAAATTGTGATGTGTTAGTATAAATGATTGGAATTTGTGGGGGAAGGTGAAGGTAAGGGGGGGAAGAGAAGAAAAAGAAAAAAAAAATTTTTAGGGGTACTAAATGAGTGCTTTCTATTTGAATAATTCAAAGAGAGATAGGGAGAGGGCATCCTTTACACGAAGAAACTATACCTATAGTGTCCGGTATCTTTGTTTGTTTTGAAGATGGTGAGAAAAAGGAGAATATATACATGTGGTGTTGGGGTGGGTTCTGTACTCTGAATACAGATGCCGAAGATGAAATTTCTTTTGAGAAAAAGGTCTCTATTTCTTTTTGGAAGGATTTTTCTTTGCCTTTTTGGTTGGTATGGGGGCAAAGGTTATTGTTCCCTTCTTTGCTGGTCTACTTCTTTTTCTTTTGGTGACCGGTGATTTCTCCAGTGAGGGTGGTGTCTAGGTCTGGGTCATAGAGTGAGCTTATAGGGCCAGACTGCAGCCTTTTGATTACAGCCTTGGCGCTCGCTCTAGTGATTGGCCTTCTCAGCCTAGATATGTGTACTGACTTTTTTAGCACTTTACCATCCTGTAGCCTTTTTAATACTGCTGTGACCGGCGAGGTCATTCTCATGATGATGTATGGTCCACTGAAGGTGGGTTGCAGCTTTTTGGTGGTCTTCTTTACAAGTAGGTTCGGTATGTGTAGGTACACAAGCTGACCAGTGTTGTATGTGTTTTGAGAAGCTGTGGCGTCATGTCTACCTTTCATCTTTTTATGGTACCTTATCATACTCTCAGCGGCCTTTAACTGGATCTCATCCCTCAGGCTGAGTTGGAAAGTTGTTAGACTTTCCTTGTCTGTTAACTCGTTGGTTGATGTCACCAATGATAGGGCTGATTGTGTGGGTAGTTGTGTTTGCTTGCCAAATACTAAAAGGTTTGGTGAGTATCCTAGCACGCTGCACACAGTATTATTGATACTGAATGCCACTGCCTGTAGGAAGGTTGACCAGTGTTTCTGTGATTTGGAGACGAAAGCTCGTAGAGAGGACTCTATGGTTTGATGTTGGCGCTCACAGAGGCCCTGAGATCTACTCCAGTGTGCCGAACCTGTAACATGTTTTATGCCGAACTTTTCACAAAAGGCTGTGAAATATTTTGAGACGTACTGTTGGGCGTTGACTCTCCCTAGTGGCATGATCTGTGACCACGTGGATATATAGGGAGCAATCTACAGCAGGTGTAAAAGGGCCTATAGTGTCCATAGTCAGGTGAGTGTATGCTGTTAGCACAGGGTCTCTCAACGTCATTGGTGTTTTCAGGTTTTTGGGTCTCTTTTTGGTTGTGAGACAGGTATGGCATGTTCCACAATAGTCAAACACTTGCTCGAACATTTTGTTCCAGTAATACCTGGACCTGATGGCTGCATAGGTTTTGGTTGGACCGAGATGTCCCCCTAGGGGTGAGCAGTGGGTGGCTTCAATTAAAGAGTCAGCCCATTTTTCTGGTATTACGATCTGTAGTGTAGGTTCCAGACTGTCCCCAAAGGTGGATTTAGTGATTCTGAACAAGACCTTGTCTAGAATTATGAATTGGTCATGATTGAGCAGTATTTGTTTGCTGAGGCTTGAGTCATCTGGTAAATCACCCTTTGTGATGTATTGCAGCATGGAGAGGGCAAAGATGTCCTCATGCTGTGCATGTATCAATGAATCCCTGGATGGTGTTAGGGAATGATGTTTACATAACTGAGAGATTGCTCTCTCGGCCATGGGAAGTACTTTGTGGGATAGCTTGGTCCTCCTAGCATTTGCTACCTTCAGTGATACTTTGGGTGACCTAGATTTGGGTGGTCGACCCCTAGGTTTTGGTTTGGTGGCCTTGACCTTTTGGGGGCGTGTCTGTTTGCTTCTTTGTGGTTTGCTGGGTGCGGGGGGTGTGTCAAGCTTGGCCTTCTGAGTCTTTGAGCATGTCAGTACACACATTCCAGGGTCGGAGAAAATTGCATTGATGCTTTCTCTCTCAGAGCTGCCTTTTTTGGCGATGACACCCCTTGGTTTTTTGCTGGTGCTACCCCAAATTTGTCCGCCTTTAAGTATGGACCTTGGGGGTCCCATAAGGATGGGGTTTTTTGGAATTGGGTTGCTGGATCTGAAGGCCTTTGTCATCGTGATATCTGAGAATTTGACTGACTTAGGTGGAAGTTTGATTTTTCCTTGGGTTCTAATAGGAATTGGGTCATCAGAGCTTGGTGGGTATTTCCTTCTGGAAAGGAAGTCTGCCACTATGTTGGTTCTGCCCTGCAGGTATCTGACTTCAAAATCATATGACATGACGGTATCAACCCACCTGGCCAGTCTCCCATTTGTTATGTTTTCTTTTTTGTTGAATAAGGAGACTAGGGCAGTGTGGTCTGAGTACACTTTGAAGTGTGTTCCATCCACATAATGGTGGAACTTTTTCACTGCAAAAACTATACCTAGTAGTTCTTTGTCAGTTATCCCATATCTTGATTCTTGGGGTGTCAAACCTCTCCCTGCAAATTCTATGGGCCTATAGAAGCCATAATCATCAACTTGTGTGATCACGGCTCCCAAACTGTAGTTGCTTGAGTCCGTAAAGATGATGAAAGGCCTGGTATAGTCTGGGAATTTGAGCACAGCACAGCTTCAGTGCAGATAGCAGATTTGATTTTTTCAAAAGCTCTCGGACACTCAGTGGTCCATTTGAAGGTGCCCTTGGTTGCCTCGTAAAGTGGCTTCATAATGTGGGCAAAACTTCTGATAAACCTTTTGTTAAACTGTGCCATCCCATTGAAACATCTCAGGTCGTGGATGTTTTTGGGTGGGGGGAAGGTTTTGACTGGACCGATCTTGTCCGGTGATGGTGACAGGCCATGACGGTCTACATTGAAACCTAGGAATTCCATTTTGGTAGTACCAAATTCACATTTTTCAGATTTCAGTTTTATGTTTCCCTTGATAAAAAGTTTCAAAACTTCATCTAGATCTTGCAGGTGCCTTTCCCATGACGGGCTGTAAATGGCTACATCGTCCACGTATGTTACAGCGTTTCTGTATTTGCATTTCATGAGCAACTGTTCCATCACATTCATGAAGGATAGGCCAGAAGTTTTGAGTCCCATTGGAAGAACCTTAGCCATGTATCTCGTGCCGTTGGCTGAGAAGGTGGTCAGTGGCCTTGATTCTTTTGCCAAGGGAAACTGGTGGTAGGCACTGTAGACGTCTAATTTTGAGAAAAAATTTGCGCCTGTTCTGCCTATTTGCTGCATTAGGTCGTCTGCTCTGGGGAAAGAGTGTGAGAAAGACTTTAGGTTTTCATTGACCCATCTATAGTCCACTACAATTCTCCATCCAGATGCTACTGATCTGTCTCCTTGCGGCTTAGGTACCAAGAAGGCTGGTGAGTTCCATTCACAAGGTTTGGTGCATTCCTCAATGATGCCCTGTTCAAGATGCTTCTTTAAGAGCTCTCTGTGAAAGATTTCTTTATGAGGGGACATTCTATAGGATGGTCTGTTACAAGGTTTGAAGTCTGGGATTAATTCCAGTTTAACTTCATTTTCCATGTTTAGACCTACAGCACTTTCATTCAGGACGAAAGCTTGCCTGTTTGATTAAACAACATTTTTGATTTGTTGTTTTTGAGCGTCGCTGAGCTTTTCACAGATCGTGTATTTTAAAGGTTCATCACCTTTTGGGAGTTGGTCCATGGGGTCTTCTCCACAATTTATTTGGAATAAATCCTTTTCTGAGGTGATGCTGTTGAGTGAGTGCTCGTTGTTGAGTGAACCAATGGGGACAGCATGTTTCATGTCAAACGGCCTAAAGATACCTAGATTCATGTGTCTTTTGACTTTGATCGGGAATTCATTTGGGTTTGCTACAGTTACTGGGATTAGTCTAAGTGCTGACCTTGGTTTAACAATGGGGTGCTTTACTAATACCGGTAATGTAGTACCTGTACTCTCAGTTATTCCAGTTTTTCCCACTAAACCGTCATTTCCTGTTACGATGGCATTGAAGGTGGCTTCAGTGTTCGATGGTATGGACATGTTCTTTACAGCCCTGATGTAGTTGGGTGTTTTTGGTTTAGGGCCAAAGGATATTTTTGCTCTGTATTTAGTCATGAAATTTACCCCTAGAATGAGTGGGTGATTTAGCTCAGGTACTATGTGGAACCTGGTTTTAAATTCATGGCCGTCGATGAGGAAGTCTATAGTCATGAAATGACTTACCTGAACTGGGGTCTTATCAGCGAGAAACACTGTGAGTCTAGAGTGTCTACCATGTCTAAAATTGGGTGTGTTTGATACCCTATCAGCCATTTTTTGGCTAATAAAAGACAGGGAGGCGCCAGAATCAACAAGAGCTCTAGACAAATGGTTATCTATGTCAACAGATACTGCACCATTAGTCAATTCCGTGTTAACAAAAATGGCCTTACCTTGCTGCCCATATTTTTCAGACTTGATCTTCAGCTTCAGAATTGAAGTTCTCTGGCTGTGGTCCTCATATTCGTCCTCATCATCGTCAGTGCAAGAGTCTTGGTCCTCCTTATATTCCATATGCTCTGTGTAGTGGGCGCTAGAGGTGTGAGAGTCAACTGAGCAATTGAGTTAGAAGTGGTGGGGGGCGGTTGTTTGGTTGGGTCCTTTATGGTGGGGGCGGGGACTGTAGGTGCTGTTGGTCAGAAATCATAGAAAGTGTGCATATGGGGCCTTACATGTCATTCGCCCAGACATGTGCCCAGAAAAAGAATTCTTATAAGTATACTTCTTTTGCAGTAGCAAGGACACATCTGACATTATTGATAATGTAATTTTCTTAATCTACAGGTCAAAATAGTCCGGACCAGAGATTTTCATGGAGGTATGAAGATTGTTTCTATAGGAAATTAAGCCCTCAACATGGCTTGTAACTCAAATGTCATTCTCCCAGACACAATTTCGCCCAGACAATTTTGGTCATTTTGGGCACATTTTACCCCCTTGAGCCCAAAATATGCATATGGGACCATCAAAACCCATATGTAACATGAGGATCTTATCCAGCCTGACACTTTGAGCCAAAGAAATAGAGGGGGAAACTAAAATTCAAAGAGTAGGGGCTGGAATACCTCCAAATTCCTCATATGCAAACCTTCTATGATTTTCGACCTGTAGTTCCTTCCCCAGAATCCTTATCATCACGAGTGTTCTTGGGGCTGTCACTTTCAGCATCAGACTGAGACCCTGTATAGCTTCTGCTATCCTTTCTGCCGGGGGTAGGGTCCCTTGATTTGTTTAGTGACTGCTGTACCCAGTTGTCGGGGATCGTGAAATCTGCTGGTACCATAAAGGAAACATTGCGGGAATTATTTGCTTGTCCATTCACGGGTATGAATACAAAACTTTTGCTGCTTTCTGATGAATTGGACCTCTGGTTGGATCTGTCTCTGGATTTGTTTCTTCCTGTTGAAATCAGATCTGTTTTTCGAACTTGATCTGTTATCTCGAGAGGCTGATCTGTTTTGAGGTTTAGGGTTTCCCTGGCAACCACTTTTGTACTTGTTTTCATACTGTTTGTTGTAATTTCTGCTGGGTAGCCTATCTTCCTTCCTGTGATCGTTGTAGAATTTGTCTTTTCTCGATCTGTTGTCCCTGTAGTTGTTGTTGTTGTTGTAGCCTACGGCACATAGCTCGGCTGATCTGTCATGGGCTTGGGCGAGTTTTACTGCTTGAATGCTTAGTTCTTGCTCAAGAGCAATTTCTTCAGCATTCAGTAGTGTTTTTGGTGCTTTGGCGAGGACAACATTTTTCAGTTCAGGTCTGAGGCCATTGATTAGGTAGTCAATTTGTGAGGCTTCATCTAAACTGCTGTTGGAGAGTAGCAGGGTCATGTCCGTCAGGTAATCTTCTGTGGACTCATTGGCTTGTTGTTTCCTGCTCCTGTAGCCTTTGAGAAGGGTAGTAGGATCAGGGGTGGCGAATCTGGCCAGGAAAGCTTCATACACAGCATTGGTGTCCTGCATAATTGGTTTGTCCATTATGTTGGTGAAAAACCATTGAGCTGCTCTGCCTTTGAGGAAGGTGTACATACATGGGGCATGTAGGTCAGGCCTTTTGGGGTGGACGTTTCTGATGAAGAACTTGAACTCGGTCAGGAACTTCCCTGCAGACCTGTATGGTGAGGCCTTGTCGAAGGGGTCGGGCTTGTTAAATGAGCCCAACTGAGCAGATGTGAGTTTATCATTATTCAACATGCCTAAGGGCCTTGTGTTTTGGTTGAAGACAGACTGTCCTAAGTCAGGCATTGCAGGTGTGGAGTGTGTTAACTGGGGATATCCAGGGGTATAGGGTGGCTGTGTCTGGTTCTGGTGACCTGGCACCTGTGCTGGAGGTATGTAGACACTGTTGTATACCTCACCTAGGGCGGTCCGGATTGGGTTCAGCGACTGGCTGTTTGCTCCTGCTGCCAGCTGGTGTGAATTACCTGCACTGGCGTTTGGTGTCTGATACTGCACGGTTTGTGAAGTGAGCGTGGCAGATGCTATGTTGCCACTGGGGTTGTTTCGGAAGGCATTAGGTGGGCTATACCCTATCCCAGTCAATGTATTGGCTTGTATTGAGCTGTAACTCAGTGCTGTGGGGTACGGTGGTGTGTGCTGTAGGGGGTTTGGGGCCGTGCTGGAGGTGGTCTGGTTGATTGTCATGTTGTCGGTGTTGGTCGACTGGCTGTGTATGGCTCTATAAATGTCTGTCTTCATAGCGTCCATGTTCCTGACGAGTTGCTCCGTCATTTGATATGTGAAGTCTTCAGACCTCCTGAGTATATCCATGTTGGCTTCTTCTGCCCTTCTGGAGCTGACAGCACTCTCATTCTCCATTCGTTCCCTCCAGCAGTCCATGTCATCCAATCTCTGGTTTACTCTGGCGAGCAGGTTGTTTTGTTCCTGTCCACTGTTTTTAATTTCAGCAGATAGAACACTGACCTGTTGGGCCAGTAACTCAGAAAAGGAGTCGCTGACAGCTTGGGTGCATTCCCTGATTAGGCTCCTTCTCAGGTCGTCCTCATTGTAGCGTGGCGGCTGGTTTGTGGACATAGTGATATTGGTTCTGTGGGGGAAAGTTACTGCTGTGTCTTCTCCTGAGCTGATTAGGTGGGGTGAGTTATAGGGTGCTCTGCTTCCTCTATCTAATAAGGGAGTTGTGGCTACTAGGTGTGATCTGCTGGTAGCACCGTCCACGCTTCTTAGGAGTCTGTATCCAGTGGGTGATCTCCTTCTAATGGGTGAGGTTGATTGTGTCCTCCTCCTGCGTCTGGGTTGGGGCCTGGTGGGTGAATCTACAGACCTTGTACGCTGTTGACCCCTGGGGGTGTACACAGGTGGGGGGAAAAACAGGTCTCCCTCCTCCTCCTCAGATGTGGATGGGTGGCGATAAGCTCTGGGGTGGTCGCTGTTGGAAAGAGGCCACTCGTGCTCTAAGAGTCTGTTGATGTGAGCTGAGAAGCTGGAGGTGTCTCCTTCCCTTTGGTACCTGGGGGTGGGGTGATTCGTTCTTCCTACACCCTCTTCGTAAGCTGTCCTCTACCTGGATATTGCTGAGCCAATCCTTTGTCTGAAGTAGTCAGCGTCCAGGGAGGTGTCAGAGTCTGTTTCCACAACAACAGGGCCTTCCCAGGTTAAAGGTTGTTGGGTATTTCTTCTGGTACCGGTGGTGGCTGGGTTGGTACCTGCCTGTGTCAGGGTATTACCGCTAGGTGCTGTACTGGCTCCTACAGGTGATGGGGGTACAATGTCCTCGAGGGTGGCTTGGAGGTCTGAGTCTCTCTCCTCCAGGTGTGGATCTAAATGTAGGTGGTCCAGTGTACCTAGTTGTGATGTCTCAGATATGGGGCTCGTTATACCTGATAGCCTTATTCGTGGTGAGACAGCTTGTGAGTGTTCAGGTAAGGAAATGTTTAATCCTGGTGCAGATAGAGACACTGGTGTACTGGTTTGTGCCCCAGTATTGTTACCTACAATTGTGGATGAAAATTGTTCAATGCCGGTACTCACAGTCTGTTTTATGCGTGGTTGAAGGGCTTTAGGTATAACTAGATCAAGGTTCAGGGCGTCAGGTGACGAATTTTCTCTCTGGAAATGGTGTGCTGCAGCTGCAGGTGGGTTGGGCGCGTCTAGCCCAGGTGATGCAAAGGTACGTTTAGAAACTGGCTCCTTGGGTGTGGTCTCACTATTACTCATGGCTATTAGAGGTTAGTAGTGGGATATTCTGAGGAGTTCTCCACCATTGTCAATGAACCGTTACAAGTCGATGTTGTAATTAACACTGAATCCAGGGAAGTTCTTTGATCCTTGTTTATTGCATGATGACAGAGTGTACATATAGGTGATAACAATGATACACTTGCCAGCGTGCAGGCTCTGCCCCTAAGCTCCTAGCTCAACCTGTCGTAGGTCCTAGATACTAGGGAGGTTGTACGTGGTATAATGTAAGTAGGAAAAGATGATATTGGGAGCTGCTCACCAGTCTTATGGTCACAAATCATAGAAAGTGTGCATATGGGGCCTCACATGTAATTCACCCAGACATGTGCCCAGAATCATGAAAAATAATTCTTATAAGTATGCTTCTTTTATGATAGCAAGGACACATCTGACATAAATGATAATGTGATTTTCTTAATCTACAGGTCAAAATAGTCTGGACCTGAGATTTTCATGGAAGTATGATGATTGTTTCTGTAGGAAATGAAGCCCCCAACATGGCTTGTAACTTAAGCCCCTAAATGTCATTCGCCCAGACACAATTTCCCCCAGACAATTTTGGGCCCATTTTAGCCCCCTGGAGCCCAAAATATTCATATGGGACCATCAAAACCCATATGTAACACAAAGATCTCATCCAGCCTGACACTTTGAGCCAAAAAAATAGAGGGGGAAACTAAAATTCGAAGAGTAGGGGCTGGAATACCTCCAAATTCGTCATATGCAAACCTTCTATGATTTTCGACCTTATATACTAAGATGAGCAGCTCGCAGGGTGATGAAATGTCCTGGTAGAAACAGGTCCGATCTGGTCAGATCTGGTTGGGTCTGATCAGATCCGACGCGTCGCCATACCTGGTAATGATTCTATTTTTAGATGGGCCAATCAGGATGAAGGGAGATCATGGAATTTCCCTGCATCCTAGAAATGCGCCCACAGGTATGTCGGTGCGTCGTGATACTCCCAGTGAGTCAGTGCCCAGAAATAGGATGGGTCTGGCTCTCCCAGCATCCTGGTATGGGTGATGTAAGAGCAGCTCACTGTACACACTGGGGGGGGGGTTGAGCTGTGAGCTTGTGAGCAGGTTCTGAGCGCGTGTGGCGAAGTATTTGATAAATGTGTAAAATAATGAATAATACCCAGAATGGTCCATTGACACATTGATAGATTCAGATGTCACCAGCCAGTTAATTCACAATTATTGAGAGCATTTTATGAGCTGATTTGAGGTAGGAGAAAATATAAAACAAAATGAGGTAAGTATTGGTGCACTTTTAAGAGTGCATGGAAAGAGAAGCCCTGGGTAATTTCCATACACAACTCAGTTAGTGCTCAAGTAAGCAAAAGGTAGGTAATGGAATATTGCACAGATGTGCAAAAAGGCATAATCGCTTCCCCCAGCATAGGGGCCGAGAAAACCTAAATTCTTGTTACCTTTCACGCCTAGAAACATGCAAGCTTATAAATTGTCTCAGAAGAGGCAAAATCATTGTCTTAATAAGATGTAACATAGCTGAAGTGCTCAGGAAGGCATTTCCCAAAGGTGATAATTTTTTATTTTTTTTTTGGACTTGCTCATTGCATTAATGAACTGCTATGTTCATTTAAATAATGCTATAGAGCAGACCAAGTTTTATTGATTTTTCAAAGGAAAGTCACAAATGAAACAATACAATAACTTCATGAATCTTGACAAATGTCAATATGAACACAATCAGCAGATGGAAAAATAGGGACTGGCAATATTCACTCAATAGGTTATTTACATAGAAAGTACAGACAAACAAATTAAAAGCAAAAAGAGATAGATAGTAAATAATATGTCATACATAGAGATTTGTGTGTCTACACATTATTTCAGTACATCATGATTACAGCTAAATACACCTTGTCTTTAGTTCAAATAAGTGATAGTTAGAGTTGGTAGTATATGCTGTTATATGCATATGGGAACATCAGCAATATCAATATGGATGTAAACATGAAAAAGGATATGATTGTGAGTATGAATATGAATATGAATATGAAGCGGCGCAGTTTCCACACCTGCTTCTCATTATCAATTATAACCCAATTTCAGGTTCAACCTTATATTTTCTATCTTCATCACACCCTCTTTGAATTTTACCTTTGTCGTAGCTTTCTGAATCTCCTCAGGTAGAGTATTCCAGAGAGCCACCCCTCTGTACCATGGCGATATTTTATAGTGTCTAGTAATAACCCTAGGTAGTTCAAAAACAATCTTCTTTTGAGACCTTGAGTTATAAGATTGTGGTCTATTTAACACAGTCTTTGATTTCTTATACATTAAGCATAATAATAGCATGTCAAATCTTTTCTCTAACACTGGAACCTTACTAAATAGTTTATTGCATACATTTCTTTTAATAATTTTAATCTGTTTATCAAAACTAAGTTTACTGTCAATATGTACACCTAGATATGGAAAGAAGGTGACAGTTTGCACAGTGCTGCCATTGAAGTCTATAGTAGAATCCGGACATCTTTTTAATTTATGAGCACTACAAAACCACATAAATTTAGTTTTAGTTGGATTTACTGTTAGTCTGTTTTCAATAACCCAACGCTTAAAGTTAATTACATCTTCATTCAAATTCTCATTAACCAAGTCTACATCTTTGTTAGAACTATAAATCACAATGTCATCAGCATACAGTTTAATCTTGCATTTTTTTAAGACCTTAACAACATCATCAATATATAGGACAAACAACAGGGGACCTAAAACTGATCCTTGAGGGACACCGTAATCAATATCTTGGTTTGAGGACAATTTATTACCATAGCTAGTTCGTTGTTTTCTATTTTCCAGGTAACTTTTAAACCATAGAAAATTAGATTTACTCAAACCAAGTTTACTGAGTTTAATTAGCAATTTTGAATGTAATACACTGTCAAATGCTTTAGTGAAGTCTATAAATAGAGCCCCTGTTATCAGACCATCGTTTCTACATTCATAAAGCTCATTAACAAAGTCAAAAGTGGCATCACCAGTACCTGTCCCTTTTTTGTAACCATATTGGTTTTCACAAAAAGTACCATTTTTCTTCATACTTTCACATAAGTAATAGTACATAATTTTCTCAATGACTTTAGACGGCATTGGTAGTATTGATATGGGTCGCCAATTTTTTACCATTGCCAAATCCCCATCCTTAGGTAATGGTCTTACAACTGCCATTGCCCAACATTTTGGAAAAATACCCCTGTCCAAACTAATTTGTATCAGATGAGTGAATTGATTTATCAACAACAATAATGCACAATGTAGTATATCTCCCCTTATTCCGTCTATGCCTGATGACTTATTTTTATCAATTTCTTTTAGAGCAAAATGGACATCCCACTTATTAACCTTAATATTCTGATCTAAGAAGTTTTCATTTGCCAATAGTTCATCTATATCTAGATTATTATCCACAAGATATTGATCAGTTCCAACAGCAGCAATATGCAGATCCTTACCAATATTTCAAAAATAGTCATTTACATATTCACAAACATCATCAGAAGTTACATCAGCACCAGTTATATGATGTCTCATGTCTGGATACACAATAGAATTCGAATTTTTAAACAAGTCATTTATGTTTTCCAGAATTTTTTGGGATTACCATAACTTACTTGCAACTCTTGCATGACACCACCAATTTGATTTGCTTTAATTTTCTTTCTAATTTTTCTTCGACAATCCTTTATGGCTTGCTTTTCCTGAACACTTTTATTGGCACTATAGGGACGTAACCATCCTTCTCTTTCAAATACTAAATCCATAACTTCATCATCAATCCATGATCTCCTACTTTTTTTAATGTATCGTTCAACTTGAGGGTGAAAAGTGTCCAAATACTCAATTAACGGAGTCAATAACATATCCCATAATATATCAGGATCATCAGTAATATTATAATAGGGTTTCCAGTGACATGATTCTAAAAAATCTCTAAATCTGTCTTCATTAAAGTTTCTATAATCTCTTCCTTTATACTTAGTGCTAACATAACTGATATTCTCATGTCCTCTACAACCAAAAACTGGGAGGTGATCAGAAATTAGGGCAGAGACCGTACTTGCCTTAGTTACATCTAAGCTATTTGTAATTATGTTATCAATACAAGTACCACTAAATGGTCTCGTCACCTCATTAATTAGTATTTTCCATCCAATATCCTTGCACACATTTCTGAAACTTTCACACCCTGCATCATTTTCATCATACATATTGAGATTAATGTCACCTAAGATCTAAGTCTCATGCCTACCATGATTGTTGTTATATTCGTAGCCAGCGATGGATCGTAAGAAATTGATAAAATTTGGTACTTTTGTATTTGGGATTCTATAGATAGAGACAATCAATAAATCCTTTTCACCAGGAAGGTTTAACATAATACTTTCATAATCAATGGTCTGTATGGTAAAGTCATTTACAACTCTAATGTACTGCCCTAGGCCAGCCTTCACACTTAGGCCAACTCCTCCACAATTTTTACCAATTCTATCATTCCTATACAGTAACCTATCCTCTCTATTAATCAGGCCATCTGGTGAGGCAGGCTTCAGCCAGGTTTCACATAGACATATTATGTCACTCCTTCCTAATATCCCATAGATTTCATTATATGTGACATGTACTGGGAGAAGGGGTCTTAGAAACCCCTGCACTAAGCCCCATTTTTGCAGATCGTGTCACATATTTGTCTTCAAAACTACGACAATTTATTGACGAAATTACCAGTCCCCTCCTCTCCCTGAAATCACTAACACCACAAACCATAAGTTTAATTTTATGTATACTTAAACAATGAATATATACACATGTGAAAAAGCATCAACAAAAGAACAACAAATAAATGACTAATTACAGAATATACAAATCCTCTTCCACAAATTATCCTCGTAGAAGGGGTGACTGATTATACCAGCTTACCTATGTCAGCTATGTGGCTAATCAGAGAAAAATCCCCCCCCTGACTTAGAAAAACAAAAAAACAAAAAAAGATATTGCACATGATATTGCAATAATGTATGACAATTTAATCTAGGCATATTCGGATCCAATTAGAATACCCCATTAACCTTTGTTTCCTCATCCCAGATCCCCTTGAGACGAATCCAAATCATGCATCCTGTGATCCTCGTTCAAACCTCCCCATGCTCAAGTCAAGAGAAAAAATACTCGCTGCTTTGGGAGCCTGAATTCACACTTGTCATTGTTCTTGGCGTATCTTACTGTTACAAAAATATCAACATAGGTTTCGGATACCCAAATTTGTATTATTAGCCATTTCAAATTGATGGCATTTAGGAAATTGAATGAGATGTCATGATGATTTGAAAGCAATCACACTGCTTATTTCTAAGAACTAGGTCATATATAACAAGTCATTTCGATAAAATGCCTGAGTTTTACTCGAGTATCATCTGGCCATTTAAATATTCAACGTAAAAGTGAAAGCTGCAAATTGTATGTGTCCTATTCGGAGCCATAAAGCATAAATATTGGCATAATGTTATAAATCATTGGCAGGTGAGATTGGTTCTGCTACAGGGGATTTGTATCCTATAGCAATATCTATACTAATCCTAGACCAAAACCTAGTCTTCTTCTCAGGCAATACAACTTCATCAGACGAACCCTGATTTCAATTTAAATATTGCAGCCGATCCTTCAGTAAATTTGCATTCCAATACTATCATTGCGGGCTTCACACATTCACACATTCAATAGACTGACACATCTTTTCATTTTCTCATCATAATGTGTAAAGGCAAGGAAAAATGGTGCTCTGTGCTAAAAGTCAACTTTATAATTCAGATCACTAGCTTCCCAGTGATATGCTCCTGTTAGTTTCAGGGGAATGGCTTGCTAAATATGGGTAGGTATGACCATTTCTGAATGGCAATAAGCTCTATACCTAATTGGCCATGAGATACATCTATAATTAGCATAATTTATGCTAATTAGCATAATTTTCTTATTCTTTTGCCTATGACTTTTGATCAAGAAATGGTATTTTCGTTCTGTTTTCACCATAGTAAACCTGGTGAAAAATTCTTTCAAATGGGATCATTGATTTTCCTATTTAGAATGGAAATCATGTTTCCACGGCAACAGAAATCAACAAAAATGCCTATTTAGACCCAAAACCGTTCTTTTTACAAGCCTAATTTGGAACCTTTTCACCCAAAATATAACATTCTATCAAAAATCATTGAATTCTCCATAGAAAAGTACCCTATAATTGTTTTAGGCATATCTTTCCTATTCTAGCCCATAGTGGTGCCCCCTGGTGGCTAAAACAGCTACTAAATCCTGCAGGAACCCCCATTTCTGCTTGCTGGCTCACCATTATGATACAGACTATTATTATCAAGATAGCCCCCCCCCATTCCCCACCAAGTCCGCTTCATGTTTCTGTGTTTATTTGGTGTTGACTCCTAACCCAGATCTAAGACTATCTGATTATAATATTATGTTTCCAGGCATACCCTGTGGTGCCAAACATCAACTTCAGGATGTAATGTAGTAGGTATCACCACTGACCTCACTCCATCTTTCTCACTGACACTGAACAGTGTACATGCTCATTAATCTACCACCACACCCTCAGCAACCTAACCCCCTTTGTCCCCCTGCCGCCTCCCAGGTACAGTGATAATGAAAAGTCCCTTATGTCACCAGCATCATACACTGAAAAAAACGATCCTCAAATATTAGTAAGAAGGTCGAACTAACTTTTTGGTAAAGGTTATCAAAAAGCACGTGTCCAAACTTCCTATCCTATCTTAGCGTTTTCGAACTAACCCTTAGTAAAATGTTAGCATTTGCCTGACATTATTAGTAATTTGTTAGTCCTTTTACTAAGACTTTCATTTATTGGTAGTATGGAATATGGCCTGCAATTTTAATCTTCTGCAAACAAATTTATATTTGAATACTATAAACATCAATACATGGGAAATCTCGCATACAGACATGAAGAGTTTAGTTTATATCACTGAATATGTATGATACAATCCCTAACCCTTTGAAACTAACCATTTGTTGTAGGTAAGCCACATTGAATTCAAAACCTACTTTGAGTCTTAGACTCTATATCAGGATTTTGACACCTGCAACAGAACCTCTTCATTTAAGAAGCATGTTCTATGCCTCAAATCATTTTTATTTACAACCCCTGAGCTAGGTTGCTCTGAGTTTAATACAAAGTCAGAGAACTAACAATGTGGATAATGTATATTGAATATCCACACAAAAGGTGTTTCCATCTTTCTTTCTTCTTCCTTCAATAACTTATTTAATTTGTTAGGTGCATTTTATTAAATGTTATAGGAGTACAATTGCAAAAGACTTTCTAAGTCAAAGGTCATTGAAAATCACCATTATTTTGACATCCATAGACTATTCTTTGATGTGCACCTACCAGAAAAATCCTCATACAAACTGCACTACCACCTGGTGTGAAAAAAACTACTAACCCTTAGACAAAACTACTAACGTTGGAAAGGTTACTAACTTTTTACTAATTTTCTCTCTTGACTTAGTCAAGCTAGCTCGTCTGAATAGGTTAGTGAATGTTACTAAGCACCTAGCCATTGTTAGTAAATTGTTAGTCCTGTGTTAGTCACATGTGCTAACTAAGGTAAGTTAGGGGTTTTGACTAACTTATATTAGATTCATTTTTTTCAGTGTAAACTACATTCTCAGTGTTAAAGAATCCTTGCACATGCCATGGATGGACCTTCCTGAAGGGGTGATTTCGCCGAATTAAAATCAATTTCCAAGCAATTTCAAATGGGAATAAAGAGTTTGGTTCCAAAATGCAACAAATCCATTTTGGGTGTTTTTGAGATAAAGAGACAATTATCACTAAAAAAATTGAGGTGTGTTGTGCTTCACTTTAGCCACGGGACACATATTGTCTACATCACATTTTTTCACATTTTGTCCACAAGGGCCCAGCGCAAGGTGTCCATAAAAACTGTACTGTCCACAGACTATTGTCACAGAGTGTCCATAAGATAAAATTTGTCCACAACCAGCAATAACAATGTATCCACATAAAACACTCTGTCCACAACCCATCATCACAAAGTTTCCACAAAACACATTTTGTCCAAACACTTTCGTCACAAAATGTCCAAAAACGTCATTAGTTCACAAAACGTTACCACAGAGATCCACAAAAAAACACTCTGTCCACAATGAACTTGAACAAAGTGTCCACAAGTCCAAAATTGTCGACAACCTATGATCCCAAATTATCCACAAAACACATTTTGACCACAGGTTTTGATTACAAAGTATCCACAAAACACATGTTGTCCACAGTGTATGATCACAAAGTGTCCACAAAATTCATTTTATCCACAGGATATATTCACAAAGTGTCCACAAATCACATTCTGTTCACAGTCTTAAATATATCCATATCGACACTTTGTGATGGTTTGTGGGGAAGCTGTGTGCTCTGTGGACATTTTGTAGCACATGGTGTGGATATTTTATGATAGAAAATTATAGACAACTCTGTGATGTAAACACTGCAGTGCCTGTCAAAATTATGTATGAACAGTTTGTGATGGTCTGGTGTTGACAAGGGATGTATTTAGATAGTCTGGACACTTGACAGCAAGGACACACATTATGTAAATTAGAAGGGAGCATTTGAACAGTATCTACTTATTTAATGCTGCCTGACCATATATGGGGCAGGGGCAGTGTTTAATAAGCTGCTATTATAGGAGTAGGTGAGCAGTAGATCATACTGAAAACTACTGCTGGGGGGCAGGTAGAAGCATAAAAGAAGCAGCCACTGTTTCAGTACTGGCACAACCAATGCCTCTCTAGGTGGTCCTTGCTGGATTTGAACTGGGGATCTTTGGATTACTCTACCAATGGATTAGACCACTCAGCCATCTCCCCATCAGCAATTTGGAGCTGTCATTACTTCCTAGTAGCGCATGCAACTCATGTATGAGGGGGCTAGGGCAGTATTGATGCAGTAGTACTGTAAATTCTCTCGTATAAGCTGTGGCTTTTATCAGAACCCAAATGAAAGTGTGACTTATAGGATAGGCCCAAAGTTGGGGTGCGGCTTATATGAGGGTTTTTTTGACACCATGGAATAGTACTAAACTGCCTATTTTCAAGCCCCAGAGAATTATGGCTTATAGCCTCCTCCCAAACTCAGAGTGCGGCTTATATGAGGGATGCGGCTTATATGAGAGAATTTACGGTACTGGGTAACTTCTACCATAGCAAGAGGGTAAGAGTTAAGATAAGACAGGAGCTTTGTAATTATCAATGATACATGTATACTATGTAAAAAAAAGTGTTGTGATGGTGACCTAAAGAATACTTGATAATTCAGTACATTTATGCCCTACATAAAGTCAGTGAGTACTTCCTCGCTTTCACACACCCTAACACCCAGGTGTATCCATTACTGGAACTCAATAACATAATTATTCATATGCAAAGGGGTGAAGTATGCTTTTCTCCACAAACATAGGATAGATAGTTTCAGAATGTCATTACTTTATCTTTTGATTGCTGTTCACAACATACTGTGGACTGTCTTAGCAGCATCAAGACAGTAGGTCAGTAAATTGCCCATGAATAGACAAAGTGATAACAGTAGATAGTCAGTAGACTACTGCATCAATGCTGCAGCACAGAGTGTCCCATTTTTTATATCTTTTAACATTTAGTTGAGAGTCAGTAGACTACTGATTTCAGACTAAAATGCAGTGCATATTCAGTTGAAAGTCAGTTCACTACTGAGTCTAGACTGAAAGTGCAGTGTAGAGTCAGCTGTTGGGAGTATTTGGGCAGTGCCTACTGAAGTATGCAGTTGTTGATCAGCATACTCAGTAGCCACTGATAGAAGAAGTAGATACTGCCTTGTGGTCCGGGATGAGACCACCCTGATTATGAACCTAAATGTTGCAAAGCTGGCATTGCTGCGCTAATTTCATACAGCAAGATTTTCCTAAATGGCTATCAGGAAAATGATGAACATTCAGAAATCTCTTCAACTAAGTAGGTATAGAACTATGTTTTAAAGACAAATGACACAACAAGCATACATGGGGCCATATCACAAATCACAAATCTTGGCCCAACATGGAATGTAGGTATTGATACAATATGCAAATTCTGATATTGCATCACCTTTGGGAAAATACTGTAGGAAATGGAACATTGGAACAACTTTTTTCATATTAGCCGATAGTGTATCACCAGTATTATCAAGACATCTTGTGTGTGGTAATGAAATTATGGTTAAAGTCCAGTAGTTTGTGTCACTTCTTACCCTTTAAGGGCTACAATTCAAGGGCAAAAATGGCTGTTTCTACACTGATGATACAGCCCTGCATTTAGGATCTTAGGAAGCAATGTTAGCTATAATGTTCTCTCTAAAAATGTCTCTAAACAATTATCCTGCTTACACAGATCTAGGTATGGGCTGCTGATTTCTGAAGCCATGGGCCCAGGTAGCCCATGGCTGAACAGGTAAAGGGCACTTGCGTTGCTGTCATCCTATTCCATCAGTCACGATTCCATCACAATTTTGCAGGGAATAGCGACGGAATCATGACAGATTTCTATTCCATCATGGTTCCATAGCCATTTCATGCAAAATTATGATGGTATCATGATGGAATAATAAATGGCAGAATAGGATGATGGTAATGGAAGTGGGGCTTTAGTGTCTAGCCCTGTAAATGTAGCCAAGAAGTTCAACTCATGTGCTTGGTTTTATGCAACTCTGTCGGTGCAGTTTTAAGACAGTGGCCTGCCGTTGATACTGTCCTCTCAGACACCATCCAAAAGTCCTGTCCTTGAATCTGGCCTTTCTGGACGAAAAGCAATAATTTGTTTACAGGGGGCGCCACCACACACCCACGGCAGACATAGCTTGGAGGTGAATAACAAAGCAGTGCTCACCACTCAGGCTATGGGACCAATTGTGAGGGTGGAGAAAATACAGGTTTTTTTTCAAGTTCCTTTCAATCAAAACACTTGAAACTTTAGCGAGTGACCTTTAGATGTTGATGGATATTGGGTGTGAATATGAATCAATTTGACTGAGAATATTTTGAGAGAATAAATTTTAAAATTATTACTCCAGTGCACCTTTTCTCTGCCTATCCGGCAAGGCTCAAATCCAAAGTTTAATGATTTCAAAATGGCGCTTCTCCTCATAACACATGAATTAATCTTTTAGCGAGTCATCATCCATTATAAAACTAATGATTTGTGAAGTTTGTGGGCCAGTTGTATAACAAATCATAAGGAAATAAGTCTCCTGCAATTACACTTCTCATGGACAATCCTGTACTCCGTCTTTAGTTTGATGATATATCATGTGCCAATAAATCTCAATGTAAATCTTGACAAAATGGTCTTTCTAGTCAGGCATGGACTAGTCACCCATGTCAATATGTATCATTATACAGGCTGTGTGTAAGGGTTTTACAGTTACAATGTATCCCATCATGATTGGCGATGGGCCTCCTACAGTCTTGGGGTAGGTTCACCGTTTTGGACATTCGTATTCAAACTGAAGATGACGATTTTTGTGTATGGTAGAAACACGGGTATATTTAATAGAGGACTTATCTAGTGGAACCTATGACAAGGGAGTATTTATATTTAATTATGCAGTGTGAAATTAATATTTTATTGACTATTGATTTTAGATTCATCATCAAATTAAGCAAGTTCAAAAGCTCCCATTTCACCTGGAGTCGGACATCAACACTCTCCGCTTCCCCTGGAGCCAGACACTCTGATTTTCCATGTATTGGTGATGGTAATGGACATTTTTGGTCAAAATCTTTTTCCTATATGTCAATGATTAAATTGGTGAGCTATGAAGGAGAATGAATTAAGGATGTTTCACATGGAACTATATCCAAATAGATCTCAGATATGGGCCATGCTAATGTCCACCAAGGATTAGTAAATAACTGCATAAAGCAACATTTCTCACAGATTTAGCTGAAACTACATCTCATGGCCAAAATGTGCATCCCCCACCCCTTCTCCAAATCTTGGATCTATCCCTGCTAGTACACCTCTCAGAATCCATCAGAATGGACTGTTTTATATCTAAATTTCAAAATTTTCTGGGGGGAAATCCTGAGATCTCCTATACCTTTCTGGAATCCATGGTTGATATTAATCCCCTCCCCCTTTCTGAAAATTCAAGATCTGCCCTGTAGATTAGACAATTTTACACCCCTATTTTCAAAATATATATAGTCAAATCATGGCAAATTAAAGGTAGGTGATAGAATATAATGTCTAGATCCATCCTCTATACACATTAAGCTTCTATTGTTATAGTTTTTTTAATATTGAATTAAATTCTTTGGTGTCAACTTGCTGTCATGTCGTCTCGTCTCAACTGTCAACATGGGTTCATTTAGCGCATACTATTTGAACTTCAATATCTGCTCCAGGCACCGTAAAATTGTTCAACAATGTGATAACCATGGTATAACATAGAATAGGTGAGTTTTGATTGTCCGCCAGCTCACAGTTCAGCTGGCGGACAAGTTCACCGCCAGCTATTCCCAATGCAGTTTTTTCCACAACAGCATTATCTTGGATCATCTCCAGTCTGATATGAGGCATTATACCAAAGACGTATACGGGACTATCAGGTCATGATGGTTGAGGGAGTCAGGTGCCTGCAAACATTACATAGAGGCTAAATGTGTATGTATACATAAACATTTACTGATTTAGCCTCTATGTAATGTTTACTTTGGTGGGACTTCCCTCAATCAATACTTTCAGATATTTCATGAAAATAAGATCTGTTTTCCCATATCATGAACATTATCAAATGTGATGCCAAGGATTCAATAGATAGGTACGGCTTTGTCTTGGATAAAAAAAAAAGAAAAAGAATCTGACATACCAACCTCAACTGTTTTGATCATGTTACCAAAAATATGTGACTATTGAAGGTATACATTTATAGATCGAATGCGAAAATATTTAACCCTAATGGGGGTTGGTAATCTTAGACTTTACTTTTATATCAAAGTGAACGTATACAGTGTAGCTGTGGGGGAGGGGTGATGATGAAATTTTGATGTCGCCACAAGAATGACAGACTCTATAATAGTATGCCTTAGCATACGTTGGTTCCCTCCTTATACTTGCAGATATGTTATACTTCCCATCTAGGCGGCCAGGTTTAACCCTAAGAGGGCTGGGCTGACAGTGGGGGAGGGGGTTTGGGTGATGGAGAGACGGGGATAGGTCAGTTCTGTCGCTGGCTGGAGAGAGAGCCATTATTTCCTGAGCATGAACCATCTGCAGGGTGGTGACGGCCGGGGGAGTGAGAGAGGCCATAGCTTATTCTCTTAGAATTTACCTTAATACTCCCGGGAATTATGACCCATAACTGATTGACTTAAATAGGTGCCTCCCTCCCATGAGCCATTATTTCCTGGAATTTAAGAATAGGTGGACGACTTTAATGGTGGACGACTTTGATAGTGGATGAGTTGGTAGTGGACGACTTTGATGGTGGACGAGTTGGTGGTGGATTACTTTGATGGTGGACGAGTTGACTGGAATTCATGGTACCAGATATGTGTAGTTTAATTTATTTTACATATATTCGGTGGTTAGACATTGTATCAGAAAAAAATTCCACTTTCTAGAAATATATTTCTTGTATATGCTTGAAGAATTTGAATTTGGGTGAAGAGCTATGTCTTGGCGAGTGATTTGGCCTAGAATAACCCTCAGTGAGGCAAAGGGGTTCAATATTACATTTAGAGAAAAGAGTGTAATGTTAACACGTTGGAGACTACCTGTATTTCCTTGTATGGATGGACACGACAACATATATACACTTTGCCCAAGTCGCTGACAATCGCTGACAATTGGGGCGGTTTATTAAACTTTAAACCTAACAGACAACGTCAGAAACAAAAAGAAAAATTTTATGACCAAATGTCCATGGAGTCCATGACTCAGTTCCTTTGTTCAGTCTCAGTGCAGTGCCACCTGGTGTGGCAGCACAGAACCACCTGACCCAGGTGGTGGGGAGGTCCATCTAGTGGGGGAAATATACCCCTATATCTACCCCGTTCCTTTGTACATATAGTAGTCATATTTCCTTGTATGGATGGACACGACAACATATATACACTTTGCCCAAGTCGCTGACAATCGCTGACAATTGGGGCGGCACACGGCATACAAAAACACTTTGCCCAGTTAATACCTGCTCAATTCATAAGCCACACGTAAGTCTTTAACACGTCGCGAGCGGTAAGAATCTGATAAATAAATCAGAACCGCCCAGGATCTCCAGTTGCCATAGCTTTTAACGTCGTGAAGGTGCATAAAATCTGCCAAAAACATGGCGGCACCCCAAGTCCACCATCCCAGAATTTCACATCACTCACTAAGAGGGAATGTATCGAATTTGTGATGTGCCCAACGCGCAACAAGCAACGGAAGGACAACAATAGCGCAGCCCAGAATTTCCTGTCTTTAGCCTTAGATAAGTTCAGGACAGCCTTAATACGTAATAAGTCAGAGGCTGTCAGGGGTTCGGCTGGCTTAGATGCTGAGCCCAGCAATCGTTTCGCATCATCCAAGGTAGATTTGATAAGGAAACATGCTCTTGTGGGATGAGGGTAGCCCATGAAGTCATGCAGAGCCCATAGGCCCGAGATGTAGTTCTCAATGGTGTTATAAGCCACGCGATTAACAAGATGAGTTATATATAGACAGACGGTTTCTATTGAGGCTGGTAAATAACACAGATCATATTCCTCACAGAAGTCCTCATATTGTTTCCATTGGGATTTCCTTGTCCTATAAGTGGTGGCAGACCAGCAATTCGATCTCAGAACCTCCCAACTGCGTCGCAGTGCCTCCCGCTCTGTAACAACAATCGATGAAGGTGTCAATAGTATAGCCACAAATAATTACATGGTCGGCATTATTCAGACGAGACAAGGCGTCGGCTAATATGTTATCTTCAGAGCTGATTCTGAAGGCTCTTAGATGAATGTTGTATAAGGCGCAGCACCAAAATAATTCCCGCAACCAAGGCATGGCATGGGGGCTTGTACTCCTGCCAGAATTTATCATGCCCTGTACCTGAGTGTTATCTGTATACACAGCTACAAAGCTATCTTTCCACTCGTTGCCCCAGCGATGCACAGATACTACAACAGGCCACATTTCTTCAATGTTAATATGATCACAGTACGACTCATTCTGCGGGGGATTTTCATGATGGCCACAACACTTGTCATCCCTGTACCAACAACCATAGAAGAAGTCGTCTTCGATGTGACCGCCGAAACCATATTTTGAAGAATCTGTATACACAGTATGGGACGGGGTATCAGTTCTTATCATGCGGGCCTTGCCATTGAACCAAGTTACAAATTGGTACCACCACTCCAAGTCTAATAATAAACTTTCAGACAAGTTGAAGCAGTGAATGCCGGCTGGAAGGTCTCGAAGCTCATTATACACACGACGGGAGAAGGTGCGGCCGCCTTTAACGACAGTCGAACAATGGCTCAGGAGACCAGCTAATTTCTCCAAGCGTTTCCTAGTACATGATTTACGGCCCCTGAAGTAATTGACCTCCGCTTTCACACGATTTTATGACCAAATGTCCATGGAGTCCATGACTCAGTTCCTTTGTTGGAGACTACACTTCTTATGGCCACAGTCATAGATGTAGGGCCATGGCCATTTCTAGCCCTGAATGCAGCATGAGAATATGACTGTGGCTAGATCTGAGGTTGATTTCAAAATGTGTGACCAGGCAAGCAAAAACAACTCTCTGCAGGGAAATTTATTATCAAAGTTCATCTCAAGATCTTTAAAATGAGACATCATTGGCGTAGATATTCCTAGTAGTTATGTCAGAACCCCTTCTTGAACATAGGTTGTTATTCATATCTGAAATCAATGAATAAGCTCTAAATTACATTATAAACCATAATAATGTCTTAAAACACAATAAATCAGCCTTTTTCATAAAAAAATACATAACAATATGGTGACTTTTATCAAAGATTTTGATCTAGAAGGAATCTTCCATTTCTGTTTTCAGTTTTGGTTTTTGGTGAGTATCCCCAAAAATTGGCATAAAAATCTGCAAATTTTGATAATTGGAATGGTTGCAATTGCAACCAGGAACAGGCATATAGGTTGATTTCTCATGAAAAATGTTCATTTTACCTTCCAAATATGGGCAATTTCTAACGAAAATGGTGCATTTTGAATGAGACCATTGAATTCTGCATCAAAAATTAGCTGAAATTATTTTTTAATGATATTAAAGTAAATTTTCCCCTCAAATGCCCCCTGGTGGCCAAATGGGAAATTAAAAATCCCCCACGGAGAGGTGTTCTCCCTTGATGGTTCACATGTCATAAAATGATGTATTTTTTCACTATTTTCTCTTTCTTTTATGATTTGTCTGATAGCACTACATGAAAGAGGAACATTTATTTACTAAGGAATACTCTTAGTATGTTTAATTACAGAATATATGTGAAGTAATTCATGGGTTCTGTCATCACATGACAATAAAATGTAGCTGTAGGCATCACTATAACACATTTCAGATTTTTGTGTTAAATTTCCTAAGGGAAATCTTAAGTCCATGTAAAAGTTCTAAGCTTTTTCTACAAAAAAATCCCAAATTTTTAAGATATGTACCCTCCTAGTCAAGAAATTCAAGATTTTCTGACCCCAATCATGTTTTAATGTGGTTTCCCTGCAGTGAACCTGGGCTGGATGAGGCCTTACACCTATTATGTGTGAATGCTGCAGCCCCCCCCATCCTCCCCTAGTGACAGTAAAAACTCACACCTCCTGTTTTTTCCTTGCACTCACTATAGTCATGGCAGGGTCATGCTCCAGTAATCATGAGGCAGGGTCAGAAATGGCCCTTGGTGTACTTCTAATGCTGTCTACAGATGTATCCATGTTGATACTCTTGAGTACAGGGTATGTTCCAAGTCTGGTCTTTCTTCCTAGCCTCATCCTAAAAATACCCCCTTTTCCACACACAATTATACAAACATCTTGTCTGGCCCTACAAAGTGTTGATATCATATAAAGATTTTCTGTCAGAGCACACATTCTCCACACATACTGTCACAGAGTGTCCATGTGGCTAAATTGTATCTTCTGAGCAAAATGTAATTTGTGGACACTTTGTGAATACATCTGGTGGACAAAATGTATTTTGTGGGCACTTTGTGACCATACGCTGTGGACAAAATATATTTTGTGGATATTATGTGATCATAAACTGTGGACACTATGTGTTTTATGGACAATTTGGGATGATGGATTATGGACAATATGTGATTTGTGGACAGTGTGTCTTTTGTGGATACTGTGTGGTAAAATCCTGTTGACTAATTATATTTTGGGATATTTTGTGACAAAAGTATGTGGACAAAATTTGTTTTGTGAATATTTTGTGATGATAGGTTGTGGACAGAGTTATTTTGTGGATACCTTGTTGTTGTTGGTTGTGGACAAATTGTATTTTTTGGAGGACAGTACAGTTTTTATGGACACCTTGTGCTAGGCCCTTGTGGACAAAATGTGATGTGGACAATATGTGTCCTGTGGCTAAAGTAAAGCACAAAAGGGTGGCCATTTTTGTGAGTTCCAAAATGCAATAAATCCAAGATGACTCTTTTTTCTATCCATATGATAACCACAAAAGTTAGTTTTCTTTTCTATATTAGACTTTCTTCATTTAGTTGGGAACATTTACAGGTACACTGATGTTTCTTTCACAGACAAAAGGTGATTTATGATATTATTTCTTTGCAAAATCCAATAAATCCTGTTTTGTTCCAAAACGCACTAAATCCACACTGTTTTGTTCCAAAACACAATAAATCCATCACAACAGCATTCACATCTATGTACCTCTCTCCTCACCAGCAAAGTTAGTGTTTATTGGGAATAAGGTTATAAACCTTACAAAACACAATGATATGACATTAATAGGTCAGTCAATCCAAGGGTATAAAGTTATAACTAACAAAGATATCATGACAATGTTTGTCAGATTGGATTTATTGCATTCTGAAAAAAAAAACAGGTCTGAGATTTATTTCATTTTGGAAAGAAAGTGGATTTAAGGTGGGCCCTAGGTGCCAAATGGTGACTGTTTTGGAAAAAATGATTTTGCAATATTTTTGCACTTACCCCAACCTATTGTTTACTTATCTAAACTACATTTTTTCCAAGATGGCATTTATTGCATCATGGAACCAAACTCTTCAAATATCCCTTTGGTGGTGTGAATTTGAGTCAGCCTGTAATAGTTCCACATCATGTGTGTCCAACTACATGTGATACCAGATTCCCAATTGAAATTCAGATAAGAATGACTAACCGGTCTACAGACAGGTAATGGAATTTCACACAGATCTATGTGGGAAAATCTTAGTCCCCAACAGAGGGACCAAAGGCTCCCTCACTGTTTGAGAGGTTGGAACATGCACATGTTTGTGTCCTTTCAAGCTTAGTAACACACAAGCTTATAATTCAATTCTTTTCTCAAAAGAGACGAAATCACCATCTTAAAAAGGTGTTCCCCATTGGGTATGGGGACAAAGAATTGCCACTTCCCAACGTTTAATTAATTAAAGGCCAGACCAAGGCCTGAAATATCCAAAAGATGCCCTGGAAATATGAAATGAAAAACTATACGATGGTTGAATTCTGTGTAGAGGCAGCATGTAGAGATTGTGTTTTGCAGGCTCATAATTATGAAACATTTTGATATCATTCTTTGCCCTTCCACATGCTCTTTTTCTTCGTTTAAAACCCCTTTTTAGCCATTCTGTTGAGTTGGTATAAGGGAGAGCTTTGCTGGCACATATGGTTTTACCCATATCTAACCAGAAATAAGTGTTTCAGGATTCAGGAAAGGCCTAAACTAACCCGTTTTCACAATATTTCCTCAATAAATTAATGATATACTGTGGGAAATGTAAATAATGTGTGAAATAATTGAACATTCTCATTGGTTTTGCTTATAATGCACATAGACAGAATATCCTAGGTGATTAATGCATCCTCATATGCTTGGGGGTGTACATGGATCACTTTATTAATTTGTGTATATTTTCCTGGCAATGGATGATCACAATTCATCAACTCCCAAATTTCCTATAATCAATGTCTCAGCTTAACATATGATACCCAAAGAATACTTATTATGTGCAGATATGAATGAGAAAAGGACTTGAGTAAAATGCCTCAATAACCTTGCAGTATGCCACATTAAATATCATGATAAGACCTTTGTGTAGTTTTTCCTGGCAATGGATGATACTACTTATCAAGTCATATTTCCTATGTTATCATCATTTAGCTAATAATCTTCTGCAATTATTACAAGTTAACTTATGATTATAGCATATATAAATGATAAAGATCTAGCACTATTTATAACCAGTAGAGTAGGCCAGATACCTCTTACTCACCAGTGTCTGGCAATGGATGATCACTTATGTAATCCACCTTATACAATTGAGAAAAGCTATTGTATTCCCCATATTATACCTATGATATCAGTTAACTTTATCCTGTTCTAGAACAACTGATAAACCTATTCTAAGTGTAGGAAAACTACTTTTTTTGTGCATTTTACAGTGTAATAATGTTATGGCAACGGATGATCACTATAGATAACCCATCTTGTGTAGGTTCGAGTAAATATATTATACAATTTCTTATGAATATCCGCTCTCTCAAGGTGATAATATGTAGTTATCATTATATTAGGGGAGAAAACATGTTATAATGAAATGGCAAGTGACTAGGACAAGATCCTAGATGATAATAAAAGTTCTTTTAAGCCAGTTTTCTGGCAATGGATGGTCGTTTTTTGGGTATCTATGGAACTAGGAGCACTAGACGGACTTCAGCAATGTCTTAATGTCACGTACTCTGGGAAAGATAATATCACATTTTCTATAAAACCTAAAAAAATGGTAATTTTGAGAAAGTTTCCAATGTAATAGGATATTTGAACAAGAATTTCTTTATTGATACACAAAAATATTGCTATTTGGCTCTCTTTCACGTTTAGAACCACTTCTTTGAACAATGATCAGAGTGACTAATAATAAGACCACATACACAAATGAGGTATCAAAATGAAGCCAAACCACTCCTCCGTGGATTGCAAATAAAATGCATAAAACATAGCATAACATGGCTATCATCCGTTGCCAGACACCCTATTGACATAGTATGTGCATACTAAGTTAAGCTGGTTATCAGAGCAACAGTGTTCTGATTTACGATTCCCAACTCTGCATATGTTTTGCCCAGGACCCTAACTGTAACATACACTGAAAAGCATTTCCATTTACAGAAAATCTTTTTAAAACCTGTCTCCCAGCTGAAAAAGAAAGGTTTCATAATTATAAGCCTTCAGCTTGAGTACTTGTAAATATTTTGGCTTTCCATCCAAACCAGAATTACCAAATAGGTTGTGGTTAATCAAATCAAACATCCAATGCAAAAATATAATTAAAGTTGTAGGCCAAATGTGGAATAAATCAAGTTAAATATGCGCATTGAAACTTCCGATCAGATTACTTGATCTTCAATCAGTTAGGAATGACGAATCCTTTTGTTATTATTCAAAGGGCTGATTTCAGCCATTAAAATTGTAGAATCAGATCATGGGAAGTTTGCTCAATTCATCATGGATACTAGATATACGCTTCTTGAATTGAGAAGCGTATACATATATGGACTGAGGTGCGCTGGATCCACGAATTTTATAGGATATTCTACAACTAAAATTGAGAATTCTCGTGATTTGCAGTAATGATTTGCACTAAATATTCTAGGCCCTGTGATAAAATGATACTGTTGAACTTAAATTGATTGGGGTCAGGTTATCCTTTGTTATAGAAATTTGCTGGAGTGATAGATTAATGAGGAATTCCGCAGAGGAAAATTGTGTCAAGGCTCGTTTTTGTGAGTCCTAACTTGATATGTCTACTTGTACCGGATAACTAAATATGATTATAAGATGTATATCTTGCAAATCCGTTTTCTTCTTCACTCACTGGGATAAAACAGGGGTATTAGAACAATTAACAACTGTTAAGTAACACATCATCAGATTCCCTCATCAGATCGTATGAATTACCGATTTAAAATGGTTGATAAGCTCCAAACTGTGGTGTGTTGTACGCGCTGAAGATAAACCGACTAAGGGCCGTTGCATCTGGCACAATTTAAGCTTTTTAGTAGGGGTTCATCAGTAATTGTGGTCTATATTGGGCCCTATATTGTCGCCACATGGGGCAGACAATATATATATATATATATATATATATATATATATATATATATATATATATATATATATATATATATATATATATATATATTCATGAGCAAGACATACTAGTTCCAATCTAAGTGTATAGGGGGCACCACCACCCATCTAGTCATATTACTGGTGCCTTCCCGCCATGTTCCGTTCCTCCATTGCAGTTACCTGTGCACTTCGTCTACGATTTTTTCTTGTACACACTATATGGGATGTAACATTCTCGTAATAATCCGGCACAAATTGCAACTTGATCCATCCGACAGAGTATCAAGCTACATTGGCACAGACTCAGATGACTATGTGATATGATGTAAACATGTTGTTTTTTTTATATGGGATCACCTTTGTTTGTAATTTCACTATTTAGCCATTCCCAGACTTTCAAATTGAAATTCAAGTCTCAAAGGTTTTTTTTCTGTAAGAATCCTAATAAAACCACATGTCGTCTTATCAAGGACGAAGAACAACTCAATTTCTATAAATTTTGTACTATAGTTCCTTTCATTTTTTTTTCGTGTGCAGTCACACAGAGGGGAACTTGAAGGATTTCACTGAACATTATTTTAGACATTCCAATGGCATTTGCTTAAAGCTTGATTTTTTTTTTGAGGTTTGAAAATTAATTTTATTGTCCGACACAATTTAACAAAAGTGGATAATGACAATAAAGGTGATTCCTCATCCAATTCATCTCTTACAAATCCAGTTATTTACACATTATGACATATATGAATGTACATGATGAAATGAGGTCAAACAAGATAGAGAATATATGTATTATGTACACAAAAACAAGACTACCATAGGACTTAATGGCCACACAACAGTGACACAGAATAAATGTCAAGGGTCAACTGCAAAGTTCATCAAGAGTTTGCTGTTATTTTGTCTACCTCACTTTTTATCAATAACATTCTTTTCTTTTTCCATAAAGCATAAAGTAGTGCATTTAATCAACCTATTAAGCATTCACCATTTTCGATATAGTTCATTTGGAAATGGAGGCTCAGTAAAAAGGGTCCAGATTGATGCCGTTTTTATGCCTGGCCCATCATGCATATCATACGGATAGATGGCTAATCGTTTTCCACCAAAGATGTCGGCTACTGAAGGAAATCCTCAGAAATGAATAATAGGGGGGGATCTGTTAAGACCTCTTCTGTGTTATTCCCCGTAAATGTAAAATAAAAGTGACAATATTAGCTGATACGGAGTAGGTGTGAATAGTTTCGCAGTTACCGCTGGAATGGCACTTTTTTTTTAAAAAGTGCCCTTTTATAGTGCATGCCATGGAACCACTGTTGATCAATCACAGCACGGTTGTGTTGCTATAACGTGTAACTGGAGGACTGGTTACCACTGGTCACTGTTGTATGACAGGGGCGGGGCTAATTTATGTTAAATTTTCCCAACTATAAGAAATTAAAGACTATTTGTTGTGTGAGAGCAACTCCTCCTGGGAGATTGGTTAACTCTACATGGCAAACACTCACTCTACAAATAGATGGTGTCATCTAATGGATCGCTTACATTAATGCCTCCCGGGGCATTTGTGTGTAAACGTTGGATCCAGTTGTATTCTATAAGGTCCCTGAGTTTTTTGGCAATACGGATAGAACATCACCACATCCAACCAAAGCGAAAGCCAACTCATTCCGTGCTGGATTCATATAAATGTTTCATGCAAGTCCTAATATATATAACCTGGTAAAACCAATTGAATAATATGAGTTATATTATAACTAAAAATCTCTTAAAATCTCTAAATACCTATTTTCGTCAACAACAACAATGTATGAGATGACCTGGTCCGTAGTCCTCCCTGCAACACTTTTGCAGATCATGCCAAATGAAAGACATCCTATTTTAGTAAGAGGACCCCATTGTTTTCATTGATAACAAAATGAAAAAACGATGTGAACTGTTCTGACGGTCCACCATGTAATAATGTTGCTCATAGTTTTAAAAACGGTGTAGAAATCAGTTTATAATATCCTTGCTACGACAAAAGGCACACCCAGCTCACAGCAGAGTGCTTCTGCAGGATAATAAAAAAATATATCTATAACTATAATTTTGAAATGCCCTCCAGGTGTATATGTCGGCCTAAATAGGCTCCATCCACTATATAATCGTGGGGGAAAAGTATTTCTACTTTGAAAATCACGATTATTTGTAGTTGTGATAAAGGTTATAAGGAGAGTCTCCAACGACCAAAGATAATTCAAAGATTACAACAGTTCTGAAAGGATTTTGGAGATAATATCATAGTTCCATGACCAGATTTGAAGATCATATGACGACTATTCTTGCTGATGGGGGGGGGGTACTTTTTGGTTTTCCTTTTTTTTTTCTAAAACAAATGATTTGAGGGTACTTATTCTTGCAACTTATGGTGAAAAAGTTAGATTCCAAAACATTTTTATACCCTTTTGATCATGTGAGATTGTATTCTAATAGTCATAAAAATGGGCAATAATTGTGAAATGATTTATTTAATGATAAAACCTGCTAAAACATTTTTTCTTGAATTGATTGGGATTAATTGCAGGTTATCTGATGATTATTTTCATACCTCCATGACTAGGTCTTTCTAAAAGGAAAATTGTGAAATAGTGTTTCAAGCTCCCTCTGAGGAAAACTCCTTTTAGAAATACCTAGCCGTGGGAATTTGAGAATAATCATAAATAAATTGTCAAATAATCTCAATCTATTGGGATAATCGTTGAAAAACGAACTGACTGCTATTTTCGTCTCCTGAGAAAAAAGGTCTGCTTCAAAAAGGAATTCCAGGGGGCTTTTTCTGTTTTAGGAACGATTATTTTTCACGAAGTCGTATAGGAAAAGTGTTTCTATATTGAAAATCGTGACAGTTTGGGGATAATATATAATCTCAAAAACGATTTTAAGGAGATTAAAAACAATATTAAGGAGAGTCTCCAAAGTAAACGACTTTTGTATTTCTGAAAGGGTTTTCACGATAATACTGAGCATTCCAGATAATCTCTGATAACTACTCTACGACTTTAAAGTCTTTCTGTACAGTGCTGAAGGAGGGGGCTTACTTTTTCTTCTGACCTCAAAGTAAGAGACCCATTTTTTTAACTATTTGGTTTATCTTTAAAAAAATAGTTACTACGTGTTTCAAGACAGATATTAATAGCCCAACCTGAATTTAATTTGAATTTTATTCATTCTATCCATGTTGTTTTAAAACCGGACTATTCTTTGATCGTGACAAAAACAATCAATAATCGTGAAATAATTGATTCAATAGTAAAACATGTCTAGGAGATTTCTTCGGATTGACTGAGATTATTTAAAGATTATATGATGATTATCTCCAAACCTCCACGACTAGCCATTTCTAGAAGGAAAATCGTGAGATTGTGTTTCAAGCTACCTCTCAGAAATTCTCATGATTTTGCTTTTAGAAATGGCTTCTAAAAGAAAAATCGTGAGATTTCAAAATACTCGTCAGATGATCGTCAAATAATCCCAATTAATCTGAATAATCGTTGCAAAAACCGAAAAAGGTCCCTGGTATCATAGTCTGCAACAAGGGTTTTCAAGCTTTCTACCAATGCAATGTATCATTTCCACACTTAATCAAGGGTTGTGGTCAATGTCAAGGATGTATATGTTAGGCCTACATGATATCGGCTCAAAATCGGAAAATTTTGTAATAGCAATCAATATCTCAACATTAATGGATATATAACTAGAACAACAAAATCGGGAACAAATATCAGAAGAAATCGCATAGATGAGTTCTTGCTAATGACCGATACATTGTCCCAAAATGACATAAAATATGCAAGTTTCTAAGATAAAAATTCAGATAAAGTTTCCTTGGGTCTGCCACTGTTTGCTAGGTACGCCGAATACCCTCAGCAATAATTATAAGGTAGAGTGATAAAGATTATGCCAAGATTATTTTTTACCAAAACAGAAAAAGCCCTCATGTCCTGTTTAACATCCAGAAGACCCTTTGTTCAGTAGTTGTATGTAAACTAACAACAGCAGGTGCGGACAGGGTATACCATTCAGGGCGACAGGATTGCTACAGGGGGATTCCAGGCGACATGGTGTATGTTCAGAGAAATCCTTTTATCTGCCTTGATTAGACAGCCATATTCATATTGAATCCTTAAAACACATTGCCAAAGGTAATAGCCATCTGCATAGTGGAAGCTTTAACTGTCATATGGTATCTCAACTATGTAGGACACCTGAAAATAGCGTCTTTATGATTTTCCAACATCATAGAGTGCATGTACGCAAACGTGTAGCACATTCCACATCATTGAACCACGAACTGTGAACATTGCTGTTCATGTTGTTATCTTAAACTCTCTCACATGACCATAATCTACTACTATGTATTCACTCTTAAAGAATTATAAGGGAAACTCCATAGAATATCATGGTGATTCACCGTAACTAAAAGAAGGGTGATAACCCCTAAAGTTACAGTGTTGCACCCTAAGGTAGTCCACTGATATCTCTTTATGGTAAAGCTATCATTTTATGGTGAAACCCCCTAAACTGCAGTTTGTCTGCATGTCACTGGATAGAACAGCCCCTGATAATGAACAGTGTCTGGTCTTGGACACTGAATGTAATATATAATGATTAGTCTTGAACTCGTTGGCTTCAGGGGCTGATAAAAGCATGAGCCAGAGGCGAATGCTTTTATCAAACCCCTGAAGCCAACGAGTTCAAGTCTAATCATTACACATTGCGTTTATAACATGGTTTCCACCATTAATTCTAAGTATTTACCTTTAAAATTGATAGAATCCATTGTTTTCTGTTATGAGCGGACGAGACGGCCCTCCGCCATCTTGGTTTCATGTTGATCTAAGGAGACAGCTAGTTCAATCACTATACACCAGGCTGTGCCACTTTCACGGACATAAACTTACTCGCAGTGGGAAAATACAGAAGGAGTAGTAGTAGCATTGCTTATACGGGTTCGCTATGGTTCCTCTTCTATTAAGTTAATGCCCGTGGCTAGTTGATAGGCTATACACCAGGCCCGAGAGGTCATGTTGACAAACGTAATGGCGAAGACGCGTGGCCAGTCGCCCGCTTCAAAAGTTTACAATATTTTTATATTAAATACAGCCATAATATCAAGGAATTATGTCCAAAGCATGTTGCAGATTTGGTACATAAGCTTCAAAAATGGAGGATTTACCATGGTGTCAACTAGTTGTCAAGGTATGTCCGGTCCGCTGTCAATTTTTTGGTTCTTTATCCCGATATATGGGAATTCGTTTTATCCACTTTCAGCACTCAAATCAGTGAGTAAACTCGATAACCATGTTATAAGATGTACTATGTATCAGCACTATGGCGCATGTGCTTTATCTCGACAGCAAAATCTCAATGTAGAGAGCAGTTCTGAAATCTAAAATATCTCACTTAGTGGTGGCAGAGCTGTGGGGGATTTTTCAGGGTGGACCTATAGATGATATGGAAAATGACCAAAATCTACCCCACCCATACATTCCCCACACTTGTTTTGCCTGCTCCGCCTCCAGGGTCATTGGAATCATGTATCAGATCTAGGGAGTGATACATGGATATATGAGAGGTTGCATGTGCACAGTGGGGTAAGGGACTAGAGCATTCACTACAAACTTACAAGTTTTGGCCCTTTCTGTCAGGTAGTGACTGCCGTCTTCCATCTGACTAAAGCTAATTATGTGTGACAAAATACTGCTGAGGGTGCCAAACTTGGTCAAGAGTAGCTGAGTGTGATGGAACAGCTCGCCCTATCTGCTCATGGGCAAGACCAATTCATATAACTGCAAAATCCAATGTCACCAGCTGCATACTGTTCAGGACTTTGAATGCCGGATAAGGAAATGGGGAATCCTGTAGCCTGCTTACATTAATTCTAAGTGAAATCGCAGAAAAGATAACAGTACAATGAGAGAACCGGTCCACACATTGACGTGCCTCAGTTGTCTCCTCATAATATTGTAGCCATAAGATGAAAACACCCAATCTTGGCCATGATGTATTTTCACTGGATGAAGTACAGAAAAGTTCTGAATGAGTGGTGTTTTTCATAGCAATAAAACAGGCATACTTGTTGGTTAAAGGGAAGAAATAACTACATATTCTTTTTAGAAAAAGATCGTACAGCTTTCCTTTTGCTCTGCAATAACAGTATTTTATAATATGGACATCAGTCTGTTTTTCTTACATCTCTCTCTTTAATCTAGAATCCAGTTTCTGTGGCAAGCTATATACTTTATGCTCCTTATATAAGCAGGATTTACAAAAAGGGATTACGCTTTTGGATCCTGGATGACAGCAGCTAATCTGTAGCTAGGGTAGCTTAACCCAAAGACGTCCACATACCTTGAGTCACCCACCTGTCACCTTACTTTTCTCACTTTTATATGCATTCCCTGGGCTTGGGACCCTCATAGTATTCATTGTATAATGATACACCAAAGTAGCCATGTTTGACTAAATGACCATTTCTTCAAAGATTTCCAACATTGGTTGCATATTTTGAACATTGAAGTTCATCATATGAACCTCATATTGACTATATACTGTAGCATTCCATCTAGTCATGCAATGATCGAAGAACCCAACTCGTTGATTAAAGATAACTTGCACTTGTTTATTTCGTGGCACACCTTGGCTACACTATCTAATAGTTGATCACGTCATCTGATATCGTCTGCAACTCCTAGGGAGTACCTGGAACGACCATATGCTTCGGGCTATCTACCCCTCGGCGAAAACAATCGCCGAGATGCTGCCTCTCGTGCAGCGTTCCAGCGGACCACTCCCCGAGTGTCGAGACTGTCCCCGAGCAACTGCTTTGCAGCAGTCCGGCGGACTAGCCTCTCCGCTACACTCCTCCCAGCTAACTTAAAACTCTGGGGGGTGTATTTTCCCATGCCCTGGATGGAGAACTTTATCCTTACTATTAACTAAAATCACTGTTACACATGGAACAATAAAAACGATCATCGAACACTTGTGGTAGTCATTATGTACAGTATAACATTGTAAATCGCAACAAAGAGAGCCCTTTCGCCAGTAATTCTGGGCTACCTGGCTTAAGGCCTATTCCTCTTCAATACATCACCGGAACCGTCTGCCATCAACCTCGTCACTGCGCACTCCACCGGCACTCCACCGGCACTCCACCTCCACCGATCTGGAACACAGGACACCCCGGTAAGTATCGACACAAGGCCCCTTTGGTAAGTATCAACCAAAAGACCCCCCACTTCTCTGTCCCTCTCTTCCAGCCGTGTACTCGGACCTGGCTCCCTTGACGTCCTTCATCACCCCCAGCCATCTACTCCGGTCCTGGGCACCCCTTCCTCCCGCCAGCTCCCGCTGATTTCCTCCCTCTCCTCCGGCCGTATACTTGGTCCGCCTGCTCCCCTGACCGCCCCGTCACGCAGCTCAATCCCTGCACGACATCTCCTGCTCCCTGAACGGTCCTCCCGGTCTCATCATCATAAGAAAGGATCAGTTTACCTAGCTTACTCGGGCAACTCATCATCTCCGGCCTCGTCTGCATCCTGCTCCGTACCCTCATCCACCTCGGCCACCTCTTCCTCCAGTTGCTGCTGCTCCCAAGGCCTGCCACAGGTCTTGCACCTGTCGTGAAGTGACGGGTCCACGAACTTGTTCCGTGTGATTACAACTGTCTCGAATTCCCCATGGGACAGCATCACCAGGGAGGTTGTCTGGCTACCCTCCCCCACCTGCCTCACCTCGGGGCCCAGCTCCTCCGGAGGTAGCAACTTCAGAGCTAACTCCCTCATAGCTGCTGACCCCCTGTAATTGTCCTGCCAGGGGTTGCATACCCCCTTGGTCTCCATGTCGTCATCTTGTACTCCGGTGGCTTCGCCTGACATGCCTGGTTGAGGGGAGAGCCCCCGGCCCCGAGGTGGAGGGGCTGTTGGTGCGGGGGTGGATGTCACCGGAGCTCTTGGTTCCCAATTGGATAGCACAGTCACCCTAGGTCCCGCCTCCATTGGCGGAGGGTAGACTAGCGTCATTCAACAATGCCCGCACCCCCGCCATAAGGAGCACCCTAGTGTCTCCTGTTTCCGCCCCCCCTTATCTCCAACTTCATTGGTGAATTGACCACCAGTCCATCAATTGCTATAGCGATGACCCTCCCCTCCCTAGTTTTCACTGGCGACTGCTCCTGTCTGTGTTGTCTGGCTAGGAGTTCAGTGGCCTCTTGTTCCTTTCTCCCCTTTTCCGCCTCCTCCTCCCTTAGCTTATCTCTCCGGCGTTGCTTGGTGGCCTCCTCCTGCCATTTGGTCTCAGCCTCCTGCTCCTCTTTTTCTGCTTGGCCGTCTCCTTCCTTAATCTCTCGGCCTCTGCCTCTCTTTTCTCTGGCATTTTAATAAATGAGTCTGTATGTCTATACCCACCAACCTGGAGGGCGAGAGCATGGTAAATATTCCTCCCTCCTCAGATCTTGCCTCATTCTCATTCTGCACCCAGTTTAGCTGTTTTTTCCAGTTCTTCCAGACCCTCCATTGCTTTTTCCAGTCTGCTTTCATTTTCAGGAAAACAGGAGCTGTCAGCCTTTCCCACCGAAGCTGGTCCAACTCAGTTATTACTCTCCATTCTCTTTTATTTCCAGCTATCTCCTCTCCCGCAGAGCTTCCCTCTCTTTTTCAGGTAACCCATCAGGAATATCCCAGCTAGGCAAGAGCGGTCCCCCTAATGGAATAGGGGGAAGATCTGCATCCCACCTATCTGGCGGCTTCCTAGGTTCCATCGATTTCCTAGTCACCATTACTGCCCCCGGCCTGCCTTGCCCCACCGTTCTGACCCTGGTGCATTATATGTCGCCTGGCAACTCCGGCCTCTCCCCAAGCTTTCCTCCCAGTGGCATCTTCTTTATGGCGTCAAAATGCACCACTTTGGTAGCGCGCCCCTTCTGTATGGTAAACAATACCTTCCCCGAATGCCTACCACCACCCACGGACCCATCCGGTATGTCTGGAGCTTCGGAGATATACCCTTCTTCTTTAGGGGTTGGCAATAAAATACATCATAATCTCGTCTCTGCCTCTCAACTGCCTTGCCCAATACTTCCTGGGTGTAGTGGAACGTCTTGGCCATCTGTACTTGCAGCTCTGCTACATATCCCTCAAAGCAGCTTGGTGGGGGTTCGCCGGATACAGGAGCGCCAATGGGGTTCCGTCTCCCTCCCCATCATCATCATATTCGGCGTCACGTTGGTGGAGGAGTGAGCAGAAGCTCTGTAGGCAGCCATCATGTAGGGCAACTTCCAGTCCCAATCCTTCTGATCCCGAGCCCCAGGCGGCACACAAATTCCTCCACAAACACTCTTGATGCTGTCTTGGCCGCTTGGTCCCTCAGAGCATACGCCTCCGTCCACTTTGTAAAGTAGTCAGCAATAACTACTATGTACTTATTCCCTTCCCTCATATCATGGTAAAGGGCCCATGATATCCATTGCCACCCTTTCCAGCAGCAACCCCACCGACACGTGTCCCATGGGAGCTCAGTGGGGAGGCTTAGCCGACTTCCTCCTTACGCACGGCTCACACCTGGCACACCACCATGTGGCATCTCTCCTGAACTCCAGCCAGTAGTAGCTATCCTGCAACCGCCGAATAGTTCTGTTCCACCCTAGGTGTCCCCCCAAGCTCGAGCCATGCACCTGCCTCAAGACTTCCTCCCGGATGGTCCGGAGCACCACCACCTGAAACCTCGACCTACCAGTCGGCCCGATCCACCATCGGCCCAGGATGCCTATAACCCTCCCAAGTAGATCCTTTTGAGCTGCCCACGCCTTCATCTCATATCCAGCCCCTGCCAGCTCCGTCAGATCCACCTCCTCTCCTTCCAACCACCGGGTCGCCTGGCTCTCCCCCTAGAGACCAGGTGACCACACTGCCTACATGGCCGTCGAGATAGAGTCCAAAGATGAAAACCAGGCCGCCCCAGTCATGGTGTCTAAACAGTCTTCCACCCGGGGAA
This sequence comes from Acholoe squamosa, assembly GCA_949317995.1. Lineage (NCBI taxonomy): Eukaryota > Metazoa > Annelida > Polychaeta > Phyllodocida > Polynoidae > Acholoe > Acholoe squamosa. The sequence goes on from OX439040.1 coordinate 51,691,968, forward strand.
AAGGGTAGGCGTCCTTGATAGTTACAGCATTAAGCTGGCGGTAGTCAACGCAGAACCGGGTAGTCCCATCCTTTTTCTTGACCAGCACAATCGGAGAAGCCCATGACCCCTCCGCCGGCTCGATGACCCCTGCCTTTAACATCTTTTCCACCTCCTCGTCCACCACCTGTGGACGAGGAGGTGAGGAGCCAGGCGCCTCGGTGGTTGGCACTGCTGGAAGGCACTGATTTTACGTCTCAACAGGTTGGCCAGCTCCCTCCTTCTGTGGGCCTCCTTCCCTTCCACCAGCTTGGTCACCACCATCCTGGCCTCCACACTCAACTCCTGTTTCCCCACCACCCGGCATATGCTGCTAGCTCCCCCAGACACCACCTCCTAGGGTTCCTAGGGTCTCTGCCCGGTGGATAATCAGGGCTTCTCCTCCTGGATTCAAAACCCTTACACAGGCTTGCCCCTCCTCCGGGATCACCAGCCCTCATCCCACCAGGAACAGGCTGGCCCTCCCGGTGGGGTCGCCCTTCTCTACCATTCCTTCCTGCCCCTCTGGCCAGTCCCCCAGAACTCGCCCTTCCACCATTGCTTCACATCCACCCGCCACCACCGTTGCACTGGTGCACACAATCATCCTTACCAGCCCGTCGGTGGTGGCATTATCCCCAGATCATACCACTGCCGCCTCGGCCATTTCCATCCTAATGAGGTGATCCCTTAGAAATGTAGCTCCCAATATGGCCTCTTTACAGATTTCCACCACTGTGAACAGCGTGATGGTCATCCTAGACCCTAGTCGAAACTCCCCAGTGAACTTCCCCCGGACTGCCATGGGCCGGCCATCTGCATTAAATATATCAGTGTTGGCAGGACCCATCTCCCGTTAACCACCAAAGCGCTCCCACCAATCCACTGACAACAGATTAAGGGAAGAACCCGTGTCCACTAGTAACTGCACCTCTCCTCCTCCTATCCTGCCCGCCAATATAATGTCATTGCCCCTCTTTTCTTGTCTCCCTTGTATTCTCTCCTCCGGCCTAGTTCGGGTCGAAGATAGTAGTTCGATTCTAGTTTTCCGCCGGAGACACGCTGGCTCTTTTGGCTCAGCTCTTTCACCACGGCAGCCATCTCATCCATCTTTGCACAGTAAGGCGTCATCTTTTCGGTGAGGGACGCGTCCGCTGCCCTCACCTTGAACCTTTCCCCCTTATCCTCCCGGTTCGCCGTTTTCAGGTATGCCTCTGCACCTATGGTGGTCATCACCACCATCTGTAAGTCCTTAGGTTGGGTCTGGTAGACCCACTGCCTTAGCTGACTATCTCCAAGCGCCGACAGGAACCGATCGAGGATGAGAGCGTCCACCGTCTTGGAATCGGCGTCAGGGTAGGCCAACTGGGTATAGGTTTCCATCTGGTTTGGGGGTTCGAACCTGAGCTCCAAAGCCTTCTGTAACTTTCGATATCCCTCCGCTGTAGCTGGCTTAACACCCGTGAGTAGCTGAAGAGCGGGTCCTGTCAAACTCAATCCCAGGAACATGCCAGCTTCCTCCGGCGTCCACCCATTGACTCTGATGCACAAGTCGAAATGGCTAAAATAATCTGTCAAGTTGCCTATCCCGTCGAACTTGGTGGGTTTGATAACGCACTTCCTCCCCTCCGTCAGCCCCCACTCGTCACTGCCTCCTGCCCCAAGCCTCCTCACCCGCTCTCTCCCTTTATTTCTTTCGTCCCCCACCATTGCCTCCTCCACCGGCGGCGTTCTGCTCTTCCGTGTGCTTATCAGATGCCTCCTAGGCCCTTCCCTTTGATCCCCTATGCCTGTTTCTTGGGGCTCCCTCCGAGTTCATCTGCGTACTATTATTAGTACTCAGAGGAAGTATGTAATACTGAAAGCAGGATTATAAAGTCTAGGGCAAGGGTTTTGTTGTCCATTTCAAAGGTTTAGTAAGGTGCATCTAAATAAAAGCCTCTATAATGCAGGGTTAGGAATACCACTTCTATTTTACTGAAATTTATAATCTCTACGGGCATAACATTGCCTCAGATTTCCATTCTAATCTAGCCACTTTAAAACATACATTTTCATTATGGTGCAGTAGCTTAAACAAAATAAGTGGACAGCTCGATGTGCAACTTTTCTTTTTTTTTCTTTTTCACAAAAAGTGTTTATTAACCGCGCCACTACGCAAGGAGGTGATACTAATGCGGCTAAAGTAAATTAGGTCCCGTATTTTTTGGATATCAACAAATATAATAAGGTACAGAACAATGATGGACTGAACAAATGGGTATTTACAGATGAAGTGAAACAAAGTGGACACCTGGAGGTGAAAATTGACCTAATGGAATGTTCTTAGAAAGGGTGAAAAGCTAGAAATAAAATGTACACATGGATTCCCGAGATGTAACAGGTGTAGAGGTACACTTTACTACCATAGGAGTTGGGTACCGTCTGACGTGGCGGGTGAGTCGAGTCGTCGGACGTTCCTCAGGTTCCGGATAGGTGGCAGCACCGATCCGGGTCTGTGGGGACATCTGACGACGAACACCTGGGTCCGTATATAAAGCCCAGGGCTCAGCCGCTACGTCAGAGGCCCTTCTGGCCTCCACACTATGTAAACCACTGTCTTTTAATATTAGCTGCCTCTTTGATATCATTCGGCAGCCGTGAGTGTGCATTAAGTAATAAACCTAACCGTTGGCATACACTTGGAATACTGTCTTACTCTTTCTTTCCGAATCGTAAGACCCGAACCCCCCAGGTCCGTAAGGCCACAAACCCTTACACTGGTGCCGTGACCAGTTAATTCTGGTGTATAGCCCGGACGTTATAACGTCCGAACGGCTAGTACATGGGTTAGACACCCTTAGGGAAGCTAACCCAGCAGGGCAATCACTTGCCCAAGAGAATGGAAATGGATCGCTAATGCTCCAAGCCCATTCGGACTCACAAGATGCAGAATCAGCATCCTGGAGAGATCCCGGACCCCACTATAATGATAGTGAGGAGAATCTGCCAGACTCTGTACGACGCGAACAGTCCATACAGAGACATAGTAACTTAATAGGCCAGCATTCAATTGTTGACGAATTATGTGATTCGATGTTTGAAGTCGGTGGTAGTACTAACCCAGAACATCCGGCACCAATGCGAAAAAGGGTAACATTCGGAGAACTACCTTATAGGTTACCCAGGCCCGAATTACCAATATTAGATTATAGCGCTATAGATGGCGACTTAACCTATGCGGTACCGGAAGGTGAAGAATTAAAACGACCGGATGTCCTGTTGTTGAATGAAACTTATGTAACTTTGAACGAGAATTTAAATACCTTGGTCAAAGCTAAGGATGAAGTACTGCATGAAAAACTTCAAATGGAAGAGGACCTAACTGGCATGCGAAAGGAGTTCGAAGCCAGAAGGAGCGAGTACATGAAAGAACTCGAGAGTGAAGAACTAAAACTTCAATCTATGAGAGATTCATTCAATAAAGAATATGACAATAGGCACATTCGTATCCAAACATACATAGATACGAACGACCAACTAAACCTTGATAAGACAAAATTCGAATCCGAAATTCGCCATTATCAGGAGGAGTTGGATAAATTGAAACTTCAGTGCAGTAAACAAGCTGAAGATAATGAGACCATCCGGGTAGGCATCATAGCTTACAACAAACAACTGGAGGAGGATAGACAGAAACTCACGAATGAGCTTCAGGAATTGCAGGCCACTGCAATAACTCTAGATAAATATGTAGAAGCAGCCCAGTTAACTATAGGTAATATAGACCCAGCTGTGGTATCTACAATGTTGGGAAAGACATCTAAAGATGCAACCCCAATTAGATACAGCCCATTCGTTGATGATGGGGCTGACAAGAATGTGGTATCCGGAATCTATAAGAAACCGGATAACGCTGCAGTAAATGGAACCGCATCTAAACCAGTAGTTCCAATGCTGGATACGATAGGACCAGCACCACCCATACCAGATTTGAGTCACAAAATCAAAGCGACTCACGATGGTGCTACAGGGAATAATAATAATTCACCCGTGGCACAACCAAGAGCACCCGGACCAATGAGACATATGTTGACACCACCTTCATATTTCCCCCAACCCGGCCACAGTACACCAGCAGTACCAAGATTACCGAATCCACCCCCAGGTTCTGGTAATGGTCCTACTGATGGACGTTTTCCGAGACCAAATCCGCCACAAAACAATATCAACGGCGGTACGCACCAACCGAGAACATCTTCCTATGGATATAGAAATAATTATAATCCATCGGGAAGTGGCAATTATCAGAATGGTAATAGCTATAACCAGGGATGGAATCAAAATGATTCTTACCCTAGATATGCTTCTTCTGGAAACACCGGTCACAATAGTGGATACCCTGGTGGTTCATCTGGAGGCTATAATAATAATGGTCCACCAGGAGGAAACCCTCCAGGCGGCCCAGGAGGATCCGGATTCGGAGGATCAGGATCAGGAGGAGATGGCAGGAAACCTAACAGGAGAACTTCTATGCCTGCAGGGATGCAAACCATCTTTGATAGAAGCCAATGTATACAAAACCTTGGCATTGACTGCTACCGAAAGGGAGCAGACGGCATGGAAGTCATGAACTGGAGCATGCGAGAAGCAGATAGACTACGCGGATGCAATAATCCGGCACGTAGGCAGGCACGGATACCCCCTCCATATGATTCTAATGATCCATGGAAGGACAGGTATCAAGCTTTTGTTGACGAAGTCAATTGTAGTGGCTGGACAAAAGAAGAAGCTCTGCCATATTTGATTTGTTGGTTAAATAAAGGCGGAAAAGTAGCTCTCAACCAATGGAGAGCAGCTTACGGAATATATGGTACCTATGATCAATTGGTCGAATGTGCCGCATACCTTTTCGGATCAATCGTTAGAGAAGATCCGTGGGTAAGCTTTAAGAAGAGGACACAAAAACCTAAAGAATCACACAAAGTCTTTGGTTTGGAGCTACAGGACTTGCTTTCGAAAGCACGTCCAAATTGGGCTCATGATGATGATTGTTATCTACAAGAATTGTTTATACAATTCTACAGTGGATTGCGTGATCCGGATCACAAGCAAGTGGTCTGGGACTCTTGGAAAGATGACACTTCCTTCAGTGATCTGTTCATAGCAATCGATGGACATGACATGAAGAAACGTTTGGTAGGTCTCGGACCTAATCCAATAAGAGCAGCTCCATTCCAATATGGAGGTACACCTACTCCGGTATACGATACTTCCCAATTAGCTCCGGTTGAATCGAATGAAGTTGATGAGAAAGATGAATATGTCTCCGATGAAAACGGAGATTATATTGGTTCAGTCCATGTAGCTGGAAAGTATTACCGACAAAAGCGGTATAGGAAAATACATTCGAGAGGGAGAGGAGGATCTGTTGCTGGTAAAACAGCTTCCGGATCAACTCAACCTGGCAGTGTAGCCTCTACGGCGAACCCAACTGTAGCAGCCACTGTTGCTCCGACTAACATGATGGAAACATTATTAGCCGGATTAACAGAAGCTCTAAAGAGACCGAGAGTTGACAAATCTCAGAGGAGATGTTTCAGATGCCAGAAACTGGGGCATTATGCTCCAGAATGTATGGCTGAAAAACCTGTCCCTCGTAGACAGGAGAGTGTCTCTGGAGTAAGTACAGAGGAAAACTAAGGAGGGGTCTCCCGAGGGGCAAAGAAGGGGATCCCAGTGACAAATCTTGCCATGATATCACCATCCGTGATGATAGTTCACATGAAGTAACAAGATCGCCTAACACCGAGGTGGTTGTAGACACCCGGAAGGTTAGGGAAGCTGATATAACAGGTGCTATGGGAGCACAGGGGAAACCCAATATCAGTAACGAGGCAGGCGGCTATTCGTTAGCCAAGGTCTGTGGTGCCCACCTGCCCCCGGGTCATCCTTGTCTGGAATTCTTAAAAGGATGTGGATTGACTCCTGGTGTGAAAAATGACGTTCCGATTGTCACGGACATGCCCTCTGTTCTAAACGGAAGGCGGTGGTATGTTTGCCTTACTGTTAACGGAAGGTCTGCCGAATTCCTTGTGGATACGGGAGCTAGCCACTCTTGTATCTCCAGGGGGTTCTACGACCTTATACCGGATGAACATGATACTCTCAAATCGGGAGGAAGTGCTCAGACGGCCGACGGCAGTACCTTGCAAACGTATGGTAGAACTTGTGTGAGACTACAGTTAGATGGTATACATGACTATGTCATGAGCGCCACCGTTGCGGATATAGCAGATGAGGGGATACTCGGGTTGGATTTCGCATCCCTGTATGGTGCTGTATTGGAACCCCAAACAGGAGTGTTGAGTGTGAGATACCCGTACCCCGTGAAGGTTAGATGTGCACTGAGACAAGTGAGCAGTATGGCTAGTGTGGCACACACTGTGCGAATCCCTCCGGGAGTAGCCTGTGATGTGCTTGTAAGAAGTGATCCTGCAATGCGTAACAAACCTGCAGTGATAGAACCGGATGTAGTTACTTTGTCAGGTATTGGATTAAATTCTGTAGACACTATAGTAGCGAATGCATCCTGGTCGGTAGTACCTGTCTCCAATACTGGAAACACTACTATCTACTTGAAAAAGGGACAAGTTTTTGGAAACGTGACCCTTTCGGAAACTGTAACGGATAGTAAGCTAAGCTTACAGAAGGTAACAGGAGATGATGAAATTTCGGAAGACTTACTTAAGTTGTATGAAGAAACTTCATTAGAAGATCCGGAACACCGGAAAGAGTTCTATGATATGCTCTGTCAGTATCATACTGCCTTTGCCAAACCTGGTGAAAAACTAGGTACGACAAATAAGGTATTACATAAAATAGATACTGGAGATGCCGAACCCTTTAAGATACCGTATAGACGGTTACCCTTAGCAAAAAAGAGAGTAGCTGAGGATGAAATAAATAAGATGTTGGAACAGGATGTAATAGTCCCTTCCAATAGCCCATGGAGTAGTCCTGTGTGTATGGTAACAAAAAAAGACGGTACTATCCGTTTCTGCATAGACTACAGGAAGTTGAATGGAATAACGAAAAAGAATTCGTATCCATTACCGAGAATAGATGAAACCATTGACTCCTTAGGAGGAAACAGTTGGTTTTGTACCCTAGACTTGCAATCAGGCTATTGGCAAGTGGGAATGAACCCTTCAGATATGGAGAAAACTGCATTTTCAAGTCATATTGGATTATTCCAATATAATGTAATGCCGTTTGGATTGTGCAATGCACCTGCAACATTTGAAGCAATGATGGAAACAATTCTAAGTGATTTATTGTGGAAAAGATGTCTTGTATATCTAGACGATGTCATTGTCTTCGGAAAAACATTCGAAGAATGTTCTAATAACCTAAAAATGGTACTAGAACGTATTATTTCAAATGGTCTCAAATTGAAACCTAAGAAATGCCACATGTTTAGAAAGTCCATAAATTATTTGGGCCGCATCATCAGTGATGAAGGAATAAAGGCTGATCCGGAAAAAATCGAATCAGTTACGAATTGGAATAGACCTAAAACACCCAAAGAAGTGAGGTCCTTTTTAGGATTCTGTTCCTATTACAGGGAATTTATTCCGAATTATTCTAGAGTCAGTTACCCATTACAAGCAATAGCTAACTGGACTCCAGGAAGTACCAAGGAAAAATTTCCTTGGACGCATGAACAGGAAACCGCTTTCCAAAAGCTAAAAGACCTGTTCACGAGTACTCCCGTATTGCAATATCCGAATGAGACGGATCATTTCATACTGGATACTGATGCTAGTAATGATAGCATTGGTGCAGCTCTCTCGCAAGTCCAAAATGGGAGAGAAGTGCCAATTGCCTTTGCCAGCAATACACTGAGCAAGACCCAGCGCAATTACTGCACAACCAAAAGAGAGTTGTTAGCAGTAGTCGTATATACCAAGAAGTTCAAACATTTTCTATGGGGAACGAACTTTACTCTGCGTACGGATCATTCCTCTTTAAGGTGGCTACTGAACTTCCGAGATGCTGAAGGCATGTTAGGCCGATGGCTAGCCCATTTATCCGAATATGGGCTTGAACATCAACAGATTCAGCATAGACCCGGAGTTAAGCATTTAAATGCTGATGCTTTGTCTCGAATACCAATCCGGAAATGTGATAATCCGGATTGTACTGATTGTGGAGCTCATAAGGCAGTGTTAGCAGGGATTCGAAGACCATTCGTACCCCTAGTTGCCAGTATACTGGATTGGTCTATGGATCACATACGACATTTCCAGGAAGCTGACTCGATAACTGCACAGCTACTGCAATTAGTACCAAAGGGTATACGTCCAGTTAGACCAGAGGTCTCTCTGGAAAATCGAGAAATGAGAAGGTTTCTTGCTCAATGGACCGAGCTTGAAGTCCGGAAAGGCGTGTTATACCGTTGGAAGCCATGTAATAATGGTGATAGAATCATGCAAGTGGTGATACCACATGCCATGAGACATGACATTATGTACTTTTGTCATGGACATCGGACCAGTGGTCATTTCGGAAGGAAACGCTTGCTAGCACGACTTTCCAAGAAATACTATTGGCCTGGCATGACACGGGACTTGCAAAGATGGATAACCACCTGTCCGGATTGTTGTAAAAACAAACCCGGACCCGGGATGGGCAAACTTCCCCTATCCCAAGAACTTTTCGGAGTTAGATTCGCAAGAATCGGGGTAGATATTATTAGTGGATTTAATACAACCGCTAATGATAATACCTGTATGATGGTAGTGTGTGATTATTATACGAAATACACTAAAGTATTTCCACTACCGGATCACAAAGCAATTACTTGCGCCGAAGCTTTTGTAAAAGGTTGGGTACTAAGCTTCGGTGTACCATTAATGTTACACAGTGACCAAGGCAGAGAGTTCGAATCAAATCTCTGGCAGGGTATGTGCGAATACTTGGCTATTTGCAAGACTAGAACCAATCCGTATAGACCACAAAGCGACGGATTGGTGGAAAGGTTCAATAGAACCCTCATCCAAGTCCTAAAGTCACTCGTTAATGAACATATGGATGACTGGGATGAGCAATGTCATTTTGTGACACATGCTTATAATAGTACGGTACATTCAAGTACAAATTGTTCTCCGAACCTTTTAGTATTCGGAGAGGATTTGATAATGCCTGCTGACCTAGTTTTTGGAGTCGTAGGAATGGACCCTGAACTACCTTGCCATGTAGTTTTTGTGGAATGTTTAAGAGACAGATTTAGAAAAGCATATGAGTCTGTCCGAATTGATTTGGAGAAAAGTGCCAAATGGCAGAAAGTAGGATACGATACCGATCTAAAGCATCGGAAATTCCAATCCGGAGACAGAGTCCTCAGATTACATGAACCACTTAGACACATAAAATTAGCGTCTAATTGGGACGGTCCCTTTACTATAACACAAATTATCAGTGATTGTACCGTAATTATTAAATCTGACCTTGGTCGACTCTATAAGTCAAATGTGGCTAGATTAAGGAGATGGTCTGGGAGGGAGACCTCCACAGAAATGTATGGTGAAGGTTCCGAAAGGATCCTGAATCAGAATCGCATAATAGACCAGGTAAAGAACACTACAGTGAAGCGTGGTCAAGGTAGACCCAAAAAGTGTTCCGAATCAGTAACACCCACGCCAACACCGATTAAGCGTGGGGGAGTTAAAAAAGTCTCGGCAGGTGAAGACAAAAAGAAGAGGAAAGGTGTTTCTAAGGCTAAGAAGCACCTAGAGAAAGCTCTTCAGACTGTCAGGTCCGATAAAGAACTATCCGAGAAGGGGAGATACGTTCGCCGCAGCCCCCGAATTGCCCAGAGGACTGCAGTGACCTAACCTGTATACACAACGAGTGTAATGTTTACATTTAGAGGAACGGATGACAACTGACCCTAAAGGCTTATTTGTCGCCCCCGCATGATGTACCAATGGGTAGTGGACGGATAATCCGGTGGATTTGCTTAAGCTTTCCATAATCTCCACTTAAATCCCCAGTCGAGTCATCGGGGTGAGCGATAATTACCTAAAAACAATCAGTTTGTTGATGTACCGCCTGTAGCACGTGCGTTTCCGCATGACGTCACCGTGTCCAGTCTCGGCTGACCTCTCGTGACCTCGCGGACCGCGGGGAAATGACGTCACGAAAGCTGGCCCGTCGCCATATTGTTTTTTGGTAGTGTTTGAGACAGTCGGGTCACCCCTTCTCTCTTGAATTCTACCATCTAGCAAACCCCCTGTGCGCCCTCAGAGTCTGTCTCTCAGCAGGCAGACTCCGCTAGTGTCGGCCCCGGCGCCGTAAAAGCCGGAAAAAGGAGTAGTTTACTCCCGTGGGCGATTCCCCAGTCATGGCTGAGGAATCCGTAGCTGCAGCCAAGCTATCCGGTGACCCGGATAAGCTGACTCCGTCCGCAGAAGCTTTTCCGGAAGCTTTGTCGCCTGTTACACAGGAAGAGAGCGAGATGATGGACGTGGAGGAACCCACGGATCGCTCGTTCGAGGAGAAGCTGGCTTCATTCTCACTCAATGAGCCAGAGAAACTACTATCTCCACTCCCGGCAGAGGGATCCGGAGCGACTGCGAGTGCTGAACCCGCAGCGACAGAGTCCGAAACTACCCAAGTTGACGGACAGAAGGATGAGTGGAAGCCAGCAGTGGCGGAGCCTTTTCCAGCTAGCTATGATGGTCGCTACCTGTATGTCCACCCGGAACTGCAGGCACAAGTGACCTACGCGGACGGGACACCAGTCAGGATGGACCCGAAAGTCAGGATAGCTATCGAGGGCGTCATGGCTCCCGAACAGCTGACCAGGATGCCTCCCGAGTGGCTTCGAGACTGGCCGTGGTTCCAACGGGGACTTATGGTGGACGCCGGTTTCCGTGAAACCGTGTACGCAGCTAACCGAGCCTTCGAGCTCGGAGCGTATCCAAAGCCTGACAAGTCCCTGTGGAACGTCAAGGCTACGAACATTAACTGGGTAGGCTGTGTCTGGGATACCGATGGCCAGACCTACCCACGCCCTAGTGCTATCCGGACGCCGTGCCGGACCACTAAGGAATTCCGGGAGGCCGCTGCTAACTTCGAGCAGTGGGACGACGGTTACTACATAACCGAACAGGAATTGGTGGATGTCCAGAACAATTCACTAATCGGATTGGACCGAGCTGCAGCCCTTCGGACGGTTATTGTCCGCCGCATGACTGCCGAACAGGAGGCACAGGAAGAGGCTAAGAGGGCCGCGGAAGCACCCGCACCTCCTATCCCCGACCTGAAGCTTGCCACCAGAAGCTCCGCCAGTGCTACATCAGCTACCGGCAGCACTACTACTCCAGTAGAAGCCACGACCTCCAGCACATCCGGAACCCAGGAACCGGAGGAAGACTGGAAGGTCAGTAAGAACCGACGATCCGCTGCTCGGAAGCTCAAGAATCTCCCGGATTCTGCGAGAGCCGAGCCGAAACCCAGCACCTCAACCACTGGTAGTACTGCCATGGAGGTTGAGTCGTCTGACGAGGAGTCGGTGCACGAATCCTCGGTTGAGTATGATGAGAAGGCCACTCCATCAACTCAAACCGAGGCCGAACGTTGGGCTAACGCCAAATCCGGATTCAAAACCCGGATCCCGACGTGTTTCTCCGACTGTGCGTACGGAGTTAAGAAGGACGGCTCTACCCTCTATGCCTGTCCAGACTCAATCAATAAGAACGATGAGTCGGATGATGAAGATTGGATGCGCCTTTCGGACGAGGACCCCAATCCGAGCAAAGCCTATCGAAAGATGTGGCTTATGCTAAACCACACCGAAGGGTATTACACTTATACCCAGAGGAGGAAGCTGCGTTGGGCTTTAGAGAAGTGGTACGGTGACGATCAAAAGTCCTGTCCCTTCTCTATCTGCCAGGATGCGAGTGATGTCTCGATCCGGACCTGGAGTACTCCAGCCCGGTTCCAAAGGCATCTGGTAGAGGCCCACTTCCACCATCACCCGGTTTACATTTGTGATCCGAGTTATGGTAAGAAGGGCAAGAAGTGTACTACGAAGGTGCAATACAACCGACGTAGTGATCTGGCTAGACACCAGAAGAAATGCCACGCAGAAGGTTTGGACGGGGCCCGGAAGCGCATCATGGAGCTTCATCAGGAACTCATGAAGGAGTTCGATAGCCTGAGCGAGGATGCTTGGTCTAAGATCCGACCAGGGGACCAAGTCCTCTGCGAAGTTCCGAAGACCAAGGATTCGAAACTCCGAGCAAAGATAGTCCTGACTCCTGGAAAGGGTAAACTGGACATGCACGAGTCTCTCTGGCAGAAATGCGAGGAATCCGGAAAGGATGCAAAGAGAGCTTGTGAAAGGAGCAGGAGAGACCAGAACCGTGGCGGCAATGGTAATGGTCAGAGCACAACCGAAGGTCAGAGCAGAGGACCGTTCCAGGTCCCCTCTGACAAGGCACCCCGCAGAACAGGCTCAGGGCACTCCGGTGTTCAAGAAGCCTGAACCTGCCGGATACGCTGGAGCCGTATCTAAACCTGGGAAAGTGAGTTCTCGAAACTTTCCGTCCTTAAACCAGGGACCTGGACCTGAGAGCCAGACCTTGGTGGTAGGAAAGGATGGTCGCCTTATGCCAAAGAAGACCACCGCATCTGCTGCCGCCGGATCTGCATCCGCTCCAGCCGCCCCACCAGTTACCTTTACCCAGGAGCAGTTAAACATGTACCTGCAAATGGGACTGAAACAGAACGTACCACCTGCCTTCTGTGTACCAACGACAGGTGTGTCCGGGAGTCCTAAACCCGGAAGTGGTCCACAGGCCGCCTCGACTCCTCCCAAGGCTGTCGCGGCACCTGAGAAACCAAAGGACGCCATTACCATTAAAACTGGTAATGCGGAAGTTTGGTTTGAGAAGTCTCGCCAAGGGGAGGCAGATGTCCAGAAGGCCATCTACACCCATTGGGAGAAGACCGTTCGTGAGAAAGCGATCGAGTTTCATCAGGGTCTCCTAAACGAAACCCTGTTGTGTATGAAACAGGTGGGCGACGCTGAAAAGCAACGTCTCGAGACTCTCATCCGGGACGATGTAAAGGCCCAGGAGGAGGCTGCCTCAGCTGCTCAAGAAAAAGCAGCTATGGATGTACACGTGTTGGAAAAGCGTGTAAAGGAGGAGATCACTCGGAACACCAACCTGAACACTAAGTTCATGAGGGTGTTCGGAGTCGACTTGGACGAGTGGGACGGCACTCCCGAGTCGGCTTTAGCTCTTCTGAAGAAGAAGCATGCTAAGAAATCCGTTTAAAGCATGCTAGGGTTATTTCTTCCATAATTTTTTTTTCCAACACCAAATGACCAGATATAGTCTTTACGGAACCCTAAAGGTCTGCGAATGCTTTTACTAGTGCATGAACACCTATGCTATGTGTTCCGGGTTCCTTTGACCAGTCTATTATTCAGGTTGTATAACATTTATTACACCCTGAATAGCCTATTCGGATTTATAATTTCATCCATGAACAATCCGATAGTAGACTTGCTGCTGTGAGACGTATCCGGATGCCAGTTCCAGACTCCTGCTGTTACCCGTGCTAACCAATTACTAGGATGGACTTTACGATTTACCTCTACAACTCATCTGTACTCCCGAATGGACTTATATCTCTACTACTATTACTTCCGGATCAACCTATATCGGACTATTATTTTACTTATGTCAACTAAAACTTAAAAAGGATTACGTTCTCTACACAGTTGACACATCCGGACTAATATTCTACAAATCTACACCATTCGGATATACTATAAACTTTAGCACTACTAGAGGATTGTGGGTAGCTGCCCCAAATCAACTACCGTGTTCACTCAATATAAGGAAACTATAAACTTTAGCACGTCCATCCCGTGGTTAGCTGACCACACCTACCTACTAGTACCCGGAGGATACAGCAGAAGACTCCAGCAGCATTTATAATTCCTGTATATTGTATATAATGTCATATTTCTATTTTTCTATAATATTATATGTATGTACATATCCACTAGATACATATTATAATACGGGTACATAGACATTTCCTGATACGGATCTCTAATCACTATTAGTATTTATATTATAAGATCCGTTAAACTTCACCAGATAACACATATTATTGTCCTGCGAGACAAAATATATAATAAGTATAATGATCTGGTGCTATAAAGGTTATTAGGTACACGGTGATAATATATTATTATATTCATTACCACACCGTGATGTTTTTTTCTTTTTTTTCAAGTGTATGTTATAAATAATCCTATTCGTACTACTCACGGAATCCTTAACGGATTCGTATAATATTAATATACAACATGTCATTAGATAGTGATGTTACTATAACAGTCTTCTTTAAGACTACATATTCAAATGTGTTGTCAATGACTACAAACACACATACGGATGTTATTTTGTGATATGTTTTATTATCGACAGTTCCGTTACATATAGCTGTCATCATCACATGTATACGATTCATATTACTTGTCTTATTAATTATACCTGAAATATAATACAATATTATGTGGTATAATAATTAAATAGACAGTTCCGTTTCACATAACTGTCTCTTCTTCAAGTAATTCGTATAATATTTTAACATCCTAATCGTTATATGTAACTAAAATTCACTATCGAATATATATATATGACATCTGGTTCACAATTTATTTAGTGCTAATGTTATACCTATGGTTGTACCTCTATTACTAAAGGTTTAGACATGTAGAAATGTTATCCTAGTAATATTATACGTATAACACCCTCCTAAATGTCTGGGGGAGTGGTGTAGAGGTACACTTTACTACCATAGGAGTTGGGTACCGTCTGACGTGGCGGGTGAGTCGAGTCGTCGGACGTTCCTCAGGTTCCGGATAGGTGGCAGCACCGATCCGGGTCTGTGGGGACATCTGACGACGAACACCTGGGTCCGTATATAAAGCCCAGGGCTCAGCCGCTACGTCAGAGGCCCTTCTGGCCTCCACACTATGTAAACCACTGTCTTTTAATATTAGCTGCCTCTTTGATATCATTCGGCAGCCGTGAGTGTGCATTAAGTAATAAACCTAACCGTTGGCATACACTTGGAATACTGTCTTACTCTTTCTTTCCGAATCGTAAGACCCGAACCCCCCAGGTCCGTAAGGCCACAAACCCTTACACAGGTATGATAACCCAAACAGTTATCTAACATTAAGTAACCTTGGGACACTTGAGGGCCTATAACTCTCAGTGCTATTAGCTAATACAAATCCCAAGGTTATTGAAAACCTGCACAGGAACGGACGTCCTTTCTAATATTTCAGTCGGCAAAAGCAAATTTTGTAGATCTCTTGACGTGTAGACCTTTTCCTCTGTTCTTCCTTCCATCTGCCTGAGCAAAATACAAAAAAAAAATATCTTGTGTCCATTGAATGAGGCATTGAATGAGGCATATCACAGGCATGGAGGAAAGAGGGGTATCCTATTTCTTTGAACAGATCAGAACATCATAATGAGCTAAAGGCAAGGCCGACAACATGAGCCTTGATACACAAACCCTGCAGGCCATAGGCTCCATGGTGATACCACTGAAACACACACATTATGGTCACCTTAATGACCAGTTATCATGTATCAAAGGACTAGCCTTTCAAAATAAATGATTTAGATAATAATGAGAGTTTGGTTCCAAAACGCAATAAACACCTTTTAAAAGAACAGGCCAAAAGTTCAAAAGCCAAACGCTAGGAGGTTGATTAATGTAACCCAACAATGATTCCCTAAAATTAGTAGTAAGACATTGCTGCAAAAGTGTGTACATGGTCAAAAGGTCGAATGGATCTATAATTTTTTATTTGTTTAAGGGCAATGATATAAAGGGTCATTACCAAGGTTTTATCTACAGTTTATCTAAAGCTGCCATTTCACATTGTAGGGGCTCATCAAATTCTGGAAGATAAACTTAATTCAGCCACGTGCCTGGGAACAAACTTCATTTGTCTGGTTTCTGACTGATATATCCCATTAACCACGACTGCTGGATTTTAACATGTCAAAGACAGATAAGTTATTGTGTTTTGTCGGTATCTACGGTAGCTTAACACCCAGTCCCTCAATGCTCACATTCCCTCATGATTCTTCCTTTTTACATTCGCCAACTCTATAGATACTTTATGATGATGACAGGTATTTTTCAATATCACAGTGGGTCTTCTTTATTCTAACCATTCTAACCTCAGGTTCACCAGTGGTTCCAGCCGTCAGATTTGATAGGTAATGGGCCACAGATGTGGCCCTATGCCTTGTGGCAAGACAACTAAGCTTTCAACTTAATCCATCTCAATGATTATTTCAGCTTTACACGTCTGGGAAAGATTGCACTACACATCACTCATTCCAACCCATGGGCATTGGAACAGAAAGTGACGACGTTGCTTCAGGTGGGATCTAAATTGATTATTTGAAATAACTGTAGACATTCTGACAACTTATATTACCGTCAGACGTTGATATTTTGGATCTCATGCAGTTTTGCAAGAGTCTGAAATATGAGTGATCCAAAGTGCTGAGTATGTAAACATAAATAAGCATATTTTGTCAGTGTACCATGTTCAGGCATAGTCCAATCTCCAAGAGGGATCCCTTAATGCCCATTAGGTTTTACACCAAAAGCATACAGACAAATGCTGTCCTCACCTTAGATACACTAGTTACAGGTGTTTCTAGAGGGGTCTAAATGTTGTTCTTTGCTGCCAGGATAATGTTATGGAACTTTAGTATACCTATGTCTGTATAGGTATAGGATGTCTGTATGCTTTCCAGCATGGCGTATTCCGTCAATACGCCTACGTGTGGCATACGGAAAAATGGTGCCATATGCAGTCTGTTTGTGTGAGATGCCCAAGCTCTGACACTAGGCGTTCTCTAAATTTCTTTTCTACTTTTGTTTATTTACATTTTGCGTTGACCTGGCAAGCACAAAGGGTGCCCCATGCACTCTATGATGTCAATAATAACATATAGAACAAAAGAAATTGTATGGTGCCGTCAGTAACGCTGCCGTGGCCATGCCGCTAGTGGAGCCTTGGCTTTAGGGGCCTATCCTGTCATCCCATAACGCAACCCTGGTAACCCAGAGGCTGTGTACACCTAAGCCACAGTCATATCTGCAGTACTAATGAGGGAGGGGGGGTGGGGTTCTACGTGAAATTGGCAACTGGACACCTCAGACGTTACCAAATGCAGTCTTCTGATTAGCGAAGCTTTTGTGTACAACAGAAACCGGGAAAAGAAAATTGCGTGCAGCTTACTTGGTAGATCCGACGGATGCCAGTTTGGTCTCAAATACTTTGCCAAAAAATAGTTCCGTAACTAAAGTTTGGGCTACCATGGATATCTTTTGTCTGCATATTGTATATCTATAATTCAAAGAAAATATTTGATTCTTGAATGTGTAAAGTGACCAATAATCATGAATAGTCGTTATCTAGGCTGCCAGTGGGGTGTTTCAGAAGCAGATAATGTTTACAACCGGTCATAAGGAGATATGATAACAGTTTTAATAGTGATTGTAGGCTTATACCTGCATGTATTTCTAAAGCATTACCATTACCTTACTGTGTCTATAACTATATGACTGGTGAGAGATGATAGTGGTTGCAGTTGTAAGTTTAGAATCTAACAGTTTTAGAAACAGATATTTAATGTTCATTATAAAGTCCGGCTTCTGAAACACCCCACAGGGGGTCCAAAAAACATTTTGGAGCAGCCTAAAAGGTTTTAGGGTACATAAAGTACAGGTATTGGGGCATATGCTCCATAGGGTGGATTAACCTAAAGACGACCACATATAGAGTCGACCACCTGTCAGCTTATTTTTTTATCACTATCACATGTAGTGCATTGGTCTTAAACCCTAATACTATTGAAATAGAGGTGTTATAGTACCCCATAGAATGGTGTCCTAGACTATAAAGTAATTGTCACTGCATGATAATACACTAAACTTCCAATGTTTGAATGGTTTTTACCATGACCAGCTGGTCATTTCATCAGAATTTTCCAACTTTGGTTTGATAGTTTGAAGATGACCAGTTGCTCACATATGGGTCAGGTCGTCAGAAAGTGTAAGATTTTGCCCTTGAAGGCCCTGAAAAACTAATTTTCTAATTACTTTATATATCCTTAACAAAATTGTCAAGGTACATCTCCTCAGCTCAGAAGACCAAAAAATACCAATCTAGGCCATCCGGTTCCATTTTTATTGCTTGTTTTGTGTCATGTAATGTCCAGTACCAAAATAATGAAATATGGAGGTAATTGAAGTTGCTCTCAGTAATATGAGAATGTCCCATTATGCATAACAAACACAAGAAATAACAAGGCCAATATGTCTATTATTGACTTCAATTACAGAATGGAACAAAGTTTGAGTTATGCATGCACAGTAGACTGCCTCCTTCATGATGATAAAAGTACGTAACGTCTGGTACTTTTATCAGAATTATTTCACATAAGCTGCTCTCATATAAAGACAAATGCTGGTAGACACACAATTTCTTCACCAAAGTAGGGGATGATAGGTCCCTTCATATGGGTAATAACAAAGATTTTGAGGCTTCATTTTTTCCATGTTTTATAACCGATTTAGATATAGGTAGCGGACATTACAAATTACAGATTTCCATTTTGAAAGACACATCATGAAAAATTCTCACTTAGTAACATGTCCAAACCTCATGGAAATGATATCTATGATCATATACAATACAAAAAATTACTTTGGGATACTCTATAGTGTTCTTTATTCAATACAGGACACTTGTAAAAAATACAAAAAGTATAAAAAAAATAACAAATTTGGCCGTTTTTTCACTTCTGCAGGCTATAAGTCCTAAAGTTATTGATGGATGACCACAAATTTACATTTTTCTGATAGCCCTAAGTGTTCTCTATCAGATGAGTCTATGTAAGTCAAGATTGGATCACAACCTCTTTCTCCAGAGCCATAAAAGTCCAAAATGACCCAAAAACACAAAATCTACTGCTTTCTGGCGACCTGACCCATATACAACATTTTGACTCTAGGCATAGATAAATATCTTTGCTAAATGATAGCATAAGGAAAAGTGCAGGAATGTTAAATACTTTCTGTATAAGGGGCTGTGTACAAATGACGTCATGCAGGAGGGGGGGAGGGGGGGTCCCACTTGCCATGACCAAGCATGACAAGGGGGGGAGGGGGGGTCATGGGCTGCATGACATCATGTCATCAAGAAATCACAATATGCTTTGGTTTTGGCAAGAACAAGAACTTTTGTAAAAAGATTAGTAAAGGTAGGGAAGTTTAATGCATTTATTTTAGTTTAATAAATTTATTACCTATAGGCCCTACATGCATGCATTCCTCAGACATCTCACTCAATGAGTGTCACTGCCATCAATGTCAGTGTAAAATCAAGGTGATATCCAGGCCACTATAACGAGGCACTACTACTCTATCCTACCTATACCAATTTAACCCTTTTTGAAAAGGGCCACTGCTGCGCTCAGGATCTAAAATGATGCATCTAAAATACCCCTGAACTGCTGCTGTTGCCTCAGGGCAGCATCCATAGTAATCCACAGGCTTCTTTTTGAAAAGGTGTGACATTGCCCCCCCCCTCCTCCTTGAGGTGTCAAAATTATTTTGCTCCTCCCCTAATCCACCCACTCCCAGAGTCCCACTGTTGATAAAGAATGAACACTCCCCTGGAGCTCTCCCCAACCCTGTTGCTATTTTCACTGAGGGGATGCTTGGGGAGATGTAAAGGGGACCTCCCTTCAAACTTACTCTCCACATCTTTGTCTGAATGGAATTCTATCGGACTCAGCTTATTTGCAGATTCTACAGTAAAATGCTGAGGTGACTCGATTGCTTTGTAACATCACAAATTGGAACTATGATTGGAATCGATGGTCTCCTGAGAATTTGTGATGCTTTCTGAGTTTTTTTTTCTATTAGGCCACTCCCTAAATTCAGAGTGTTCTGCCTGAAACCTATTTCTAGTACACTTGTATATGGTTCAAGTTACAGATTAAATCAATACATTCAATATATCAATACATTCAAGCTCTTGAACTATATGATCCTTAATAATAACTGTTCTCGATTTTCTCTTCGCTGACAAGTGTACAACTTTCACTGTAAAGAAGGCAGACTATTAACTGTATTGGACTACTGATCTAGACAGTTTTTAAGCCCTTTTGTGACAGGAAATACTTGTGTATGATCACTAACATAGTACTCCGTGTATAACTAAGGGGCATGGAAATGGTACATCCTGCATATAGGGACCCATACATTATATAAGCTGAAAGTGTTTGGCATGTTTCTCTGTTCATTTGTTGATCAGTGCTAGTTCTTTTTTCACTCTGCATGTATGTTATCCTTTATTGTCAATTTACACCCACTATATGTCCCTTTGAACCATTTTAATTTGTTTATAGCTTATAGACCTTCACTATTCATGCACTTTGGGGGGGGGGTATCTCTCTGCATGATGTCATGCTAAGGGGGGGTCAAGTGTTGTATGACGAAGCATGACAAGGGGGGGGAGGGGGGTCAATAATGGTCCAAAAATGCATGACGTCATTTGTACACAGCCCCATAGGACTTGTTTCCTAGAACATACCAATTTCACCATGAGATGACCACCATTTCACTTTGAGTCAACCACTCCTTATACACCTATTTGGGCATTTAATTGAATAGAAACCATTGATTATGTAGGATTACATCACAAGATTCATGGCCAGAATAGTTTGGGATAGAAATCCTTACTGGATTATGCTCTGATGCATACATTTCAATCTTTACTGTAATGCTATGGTTATTACTATATAGAGGAACTATTTGATACTGAGAGTGTGATTATAAAGTTAAGCAATGGATTAATATAGTCCATATTGAAGGTCCATTAAAGTACATTAAAAACAAGGCCTCTATAATGCAGCGTTGGAAATACCACTTATATTTTGATGAGATTTACAATATCCATGGCCATAAAATTGCCTCCAATTTCCATTCTAATTGAGTCACTATAAAAAACATAGATTTTCTTATGATGCAATAGTTTTAATTACATCATTTTACTGCATATCTATAGAAGACACTCATTCTTTTTTTTTCAAATGATAGTTTAATGAACATAGCCCCATTAAAAGAGTGACTTATCAAGTGGTCAGCTCAAGGTGAAAATAGACTAACTGAGAGGGTCTTAGAAATGATGAAAAACAATAGATAAACTTTACACATGGATTTGAGAAATGTAATTGGTTCAAAAGCCCAAATAATTGGCTTTCACTTAGTATCTTGGGGAGCCCTAAGGACTCAAAGATATTAGCTACTACATTTCCCTTATTGAACACCTGCACAGGAACGGTCATCTTTAGGTTAAATATCCATTCTAGACCCATGGCAGTGTGGCAAAGGACTACCTCAAATATGTTTCTCACCCGACATATAACCTGCCATGCTGTTAGATATTACTGTATGTATCTCCCTTCTATACTGAAGCCAATATAGTAGAGATGGTAGGGCTTAGGCTCTATATATGTTGGTAGGTGGAATATGGTTTCCAGATCTGTGGCAGAGAGGAAAAGTTGACTACCTCAAATAGGCTTCTCACCGGACGTATACCCTATGCTTCTCACCGGATGTATACCATGACATTACACATACACATATTTGGGCATGCTGTGGATCCTAATTAGGCCGGGGGCTGATAGGGCCCACCATGCACCCCTACCCACATCCCAATGTGACAGGTATTTATTCAATCCTTAGGGTCCCCTGAACAAGATTCAAGATGTTAACATTGATTATCTTGGGATGCACTACCGGTTTTTGCTCATTATCCATGTGTGGGTTCAGACCACTTTTTGGATCAATTTTGCTACCATGTTATTCAAGAGGTATGCTCAATCCCTAAGCTCTAAGACTATCTTTCCTTGTCTAGATCCTGAAGCTATTGGTCTAATTGGAAAGTAGACATAATCTATATCAATAATTTTATTCTCCTGACTCTTATGTAAAAAAGGGTGCTGGTTAAGAACATACATGTTTCTACTTCATAAGATTTAATGGCAAGGCTGTATATGGCTGTAATTCAAAATGGCAGACAATAGAACTAAATGTCACTTTGAATTATATATATATGTGCAGTCTAGAAAGTAGCTGGTGGGTCCCACCCCTATAGATGAGGTTAGTAGAATACAGTGGTGCTTTTGTTTTGTTGCTAGGTTGTATGTTTGACTAGCAACAGTAGCTTTGCATAGCAACCAAGCCTGAAAATATGCTAGAATGTGCATATGCATGGTTTCCTTTCAGCAACATACTCCCCTGATGTAAACTTGCATATAACTCTTCTGTGACTTCCATCATAGACTAGGAATATAGGTGATAAAAAGATTGCTAGGTTGTGTGGTGGCCTAGCAATAGCAGTTTTGCATAGCAACAATGCATGGATTCATACCTGTAGGCATATATACTATGTCTTGTGCATAGTCTCCTCTCAAGGACATAGTTCACTGATTTTAAATTGCATATAGCTCCCTTGTGCACATAACACAGTATGAACATAGGTAGTTAATGTTTGCTATGTCATCTGGTTACCTAGCAACTGCAGCTTTACATAGAACCCCATGTCCAAATCTCTGGAGATAGTCACAGATAAGTGTATGGTCTCACCTCAGAAATGAATTGCAACATACAATTCCTAATAGTAGTGTAGGTTGGGAAAAGGAACCTTGATGGTAAAGAGCATCTATAGTCATGGTTATGCTAGAGCATTGTTTAAATAGA
Organism: Acholoe squamosa; assembly: GCA_949317995.1. NCBI lineage: Eukaryota > Metazoa > Annelida > Polychaeta > Phyllodocida > Polynoidae > Acholoe > Acholoe squamosa. Next base: position 51,714,873 of record OX439040.1, read on the forward strand.
ATAGAGATCTAGATAGGAACTACAGGCTTACTTACCCTAAGTGGGGATGATGAGTGCTAAGATCATTGAACAGACCTCAAATGACAGATAATTTTTGAAAATAAACCCATGGTATTAGGATTCTGAAGTGATCAGTGAGAGTCAGGCTGGGTTAAGAGATGATCAATCCCAGAAAATCAGTCATGTTGTGTGAAATTATTGGCCACAATAGCACAAGAACATGGTAGTAAATGTGTGTTTGGATGATGTAAGGATTGTTGTTGTTGTTGTAATTTATTTATTCATACCATACATTTATACTCCCAATATGGAATGTTTATCTTCATGACAGCTCAAGTTAGAGATAGGGGGGAGGTTATTTCTCCCCAGATCCTGGGGGAATATTTCACTTGAACTCCACTAGATGGGAGTTTTAGATCTCAAATCCCACATTATATTCCAAATATCTGTATAGGAGAGACAGGTAAAGCATTGGGGTGATAGGGTGCCCATTGTGAGTGAGGGCGAAAACCAGGGATGATTGTCTGGTAACAACTTGTATAATGTCTCCAATATACAGGCAGCTTGACAGCCAATATTCTAGAATGGCTAGCTTGATCTTAATAGCTACTTGCTACTTTGTGTCTATCTATCAGACGTTATTTATAATGGTCACACATCCAATAACCCCCCATTGAGTATTCTGTCAATTTGAAGTTATGTATTCATCACAGCCATTCAACATACTATACTTTTTTTCTCTCCCACATTAATCAAACCTTCCTGCAAAATGAATTACAGAGTTAGTGGTCAAGTCTGTGATTGCTGTTTAAAAGATGCAATAGATGACTTGGCACTGTGGTGGGCAGCTCAATGTTTAAACCTTGGGTTACTTTAAAAGATGGCTTTCAATTGTCAAAAGGCAGGAAGATGATCTCCAGTCATAGGATCCATGGAGAGATGAATACATAACTTCCCTCTTCTATAAGCTAGACCAATCGACCACCATGTCCACTGTGAGTGATGTGGAATGGTAGAAGATACTCAAGGTCTGTGTGCCAGTGGCCTTCAGTAGTATTATCAGGGTTAACTAGTAATTCACTACACCATGTGTTGGGGATAATGAACTATAACAGATCAACATGCCTTTTTCAGAAGTGTCCAGCAGCATAATCCCCAGCTGTTGGGATCACACTGCTATGAGAGAAGTTCAACCAGAATGTAATGTTCAGAGATATGTAAGGATGGATAATACTGGGCCTGATGCTCTGAAGAGGTAATAGATGAGAGAATATCCTGAGAATTGTACAATTATATTCCAAGCATTCTCTTTCATTTTCTCAATATCTGAATGAAACCACCTTGCACTTCCTTTCAGACAAGTAGGCTGCCCAAAGCTTTTGGGATAATCAATTAGGCATGCAGTACATTATGAGGCTGAGAGCCAATCTTCTGTATTCTAAATGTGTGTTTTCAGTACCAGCAATGGTAAATTTTGATAATATGACAGTGGTTACAGGAATTTGATATGGGGGGGAGGGGACAGTTGTTAGGAATTACAATCCTGTGTAATCATGGATGATCTGAGATACATATGCATGGATATGACACAGGGTATGGATGTATCAAATATCTTATCATTTTATCATTATCTCATTATATATGGTCTCTGTCAATTATATGATTTTAAAAGGTAGACTAACATCAAGCACATGACCTTGCAACCTGTTATATGCTTCTATTCTGAGATGTTTCAGGGGAGCTATACATACAAGTTCTTGGGCGAGACCATACACTTATCTGCGACTATCTGCTTAGATTTGTACATGGGTTTCTATGTAAAGCTGCAGTTGCTAGGCATCCACATGACATAGCAACCATTTACTACCTATGTTGGTCATACTGTGTGATGGCACAGGGGAGCTATATGCAATTTAAAATCAGAGAACTATGTCCTTGAGGGGAGACTATGCACACATATGTACCTACAGTTATGAATCTAGGCTTTGTTGCTCTGCAAAACCACTATTGCTAGGCCACCACACAACCTAGCAACCTTTTTTCACCTATATTCCTCATCTATAATGGAAGTCACAGAAGGGTTATATGCAAGTTTACATCAGGGGAGTATGTTGCTGAAATGAAACCATGCAGATATGCACATTCGAGCATATTTTCAGGCTTGGTTGCTATGCAAAGCTACTGTTGCTAGGCAACCACACCACCTAGCAACAAAACAAAAGCACCACGGTATTCTACTAACCTCATTTATAGGGGTGGGACCCACCAGATACTTTCCAGAATTCAAAGTGACATTTGATTCTATTGTCGGCCATTTTGAATTTCAGCCAAATACAGCCTCGCCATTAAATCTTATTAAGTAGAAACATGTGTAGGGGCCAGCATCATTGTATATATATTAGTGCCGTTCATCCGAGAGACGTGTTCGTGTGGTGCTTGTTCCTTCTATGCTAGCTAGGTGTCGCTTTGCGATACCTCGTTGGTACAAGAGGGGGCAGCACCATGCCTCGCGTCCAGCTCCTACTAAGGAGCCGGACGAGCGGCAGAAGGGGACTGGACATGGTCCAGTCCAGACGCTAGTACTTTGTCATCAAAGAGACCAAATAAAGTCCTACCCGAGAGGTAGGGGTTTCTGGGGCTTTGCCCAACCCGAACTACTCGTGTTGTGTTGGTACATCTAGTGGTAAGCGAGCCAAAGAGCCACCCAACATATAAGTCAATACGAACCATTACACTGGTGCCGTGACCAGTTGGTTCGGGGGTGGTGCGCGGCCACATTGGCCGAAAGCCTCGGGAAACCCGAAGCGGATCCCCCCAGCCCTGGGCTAGAGGGATTCGAAGAGGATGATTACACATCCCAGCATCTGTTGTTAGACTGGAAACCCGGTCAACAACAAATGTTTAATCAGGAGGGTGTACGAAATATTTTTTCTACACCCGACCTGAGGGACAACGCCACCAGAGATGGCATCGTAAAATTGTATCCGGCTACACCCCAGACAGGGATACCGGATACCGGATTGTTTAGGGGTGTGCTAAGACCCCCAACTTTAGACTTGAGCGATTGGTCCCAAGTTATAACTAGCAGACGCCAGCTAGGTCCTATGGTACCAACAGGCTCGGCTAGCGGCTTGGGTACACCAATTGCACAAAGCCCTATGCAGCGTACTGCAACCCCCCAGGGTTCAGCACCAGGTGGTGGAAACGAAGTAGCCCCACTAATGACATCGTCGGATCATGACAGCGACGATGGCAAAACCAAAAGGGACGCAATAGTCCCAGACGCTAAAGCAAAAAATAAGCCTAGTGGTACCGGACCGAAAAGCTCGGAAAGGCATCACCTAGGCCGATCTCTAGACGAAGGCTTGTCTGACTCCATGTTTTACCCTGGAGGCAGTCGCAAGTCTATCTACGGACGTCGGATGGGTCCCGGGTATAAAAATACTCAGGCCTATTTGAAAGCCAAGGAACAGGTGGAGTTACAGGCAAAGAGGCAACATGAACAATTCATGTTAGCCCAATCCAAAATAGAAGAGGAAGCTAAGTCTCGGATCGGAAAATTACGATCCGTTGAGCAGGAGGCGATTCTAAAAGAATCCGACCTCAAATATCGTCTATCCTCCGTATCCCATCGGTTGGAGCGGAAGGAGAGAGACGCACAGGAAAAAGAAAAAAGGCTGGCTGAGTTGGAAATCGAGGAAGCCAGTAAACTTAGAGCAATCGACAAGGCTAGGGCCGATGAGGTTGCTAAGGCTCGGGATGTAAATAAATTACAAACGGAGTTGCACGCAATGGAGGAGAAGCTTAAGAAACTTCAACTCCGGAAGGCTGAGACAGAAGCCAAGATGGTCTCGGAACAAGCCGAGATCAGGAAGGAGACCAGTGAATATAACAAGTCTCAGAAAGAGAAGGGTGAAAAGTACCGCCTACTTAAGGATACTTTTAAGCGAGAGGCAATTATCGCCCAAGAAGAAAGAAACCGAGCTGTGGCTGAAAATGAAAAGATTCGATCCGAAATCTTGGCAGAAAACGCACAGCTAAGGGAGGAACAGCGAAACCTGACTACAGACGTAGCTACCCTCACAATAAATAAGTCCGCTATGGAGAGTTATTTACAGGAGCAAGAGCAAACGCATGCCCCTCCGGCGAGTAGGGATACAAACCCGAACTCGACGTTCGTGAAACAGGGCGACCCGGTCTCCTGTTCTACACCGAAGAATCCGCAGTATAATCCTTTTGTAAATGATAATGCTTCGCGGAATGTAGATCAAGGGGGCGTTTACATCAGAACCCAGGATAAGCATGGCCGAACTAGTAGAGTCCGGATAAGTGAGGTGCCCATAGTCCACAACCTGGACCCGGACTATACCCCTAGAGAGGCTTTCGATAGTAGTGCGGAGACCAGTGGGTTCCACATTCATGTGGATCCTAGTAACGACCCGGGGCTGGGTGCTGGTAATGACAACACCCAACCGAATCCATCGAACGATGGCGGCCAGTCAACGGGAAACCAGCCATCCGATGGCGGTTACCAAGGTGCGCAAGGGGGGGGCGGTGCTTCGGGTGCCACAGGCTATAGCGGTACCTCGGGTACCGGCCCCAACCAGGGTGGTGCGAGCTATATGAACCACAGTGGTACACAGTGGACGTATACACAACCTCCACCACCGCCTCCACCGGGCAATTCGAGCTTCGGTGGTATAGGGGGCAATCGAACCTTGAATGAAACCAAGGCGATTGAATGGAGCAAACAGCAATGCACTAGATTGATGTATGCTCACAATTCTGCCCGAAGGGTAGCCGTTATTCCTAGAGAATATGACGGTACTCGACCATGGAAAGAGTGGTTTGAAGATTTCATCGATGTGATGAATTGTAATGGATGGACCCCATACGAGGCCAAGCCACATCTGGTGAGATGTCTGAAAGGCGGGCCGGGTCGCATGGCTGTAGAGCAATGGCGAACCTGGTACGGCCTCGTTGGGAGTTTTGAGCAGTTAGTGGAAACTGCTAGTGGACTGTTATGCAACATGGTCAAGGAAGACCCGATGGTCCGTTTTAAGAAACGCACACAGAAGCCGAATGAAGCTTTCAGAGCATACGGTATGGAACTCCATGCCCTGCTAAGTAAGGCCAGACCCGGTACTGAAAACCAGGACTGGTATATGGACGATTTGATCACACAATTCGTCAAGGGTCTAAGAGACCGAGATGAACAATTAGCAGCGAGGGATGCCTGGAAAGAAGGCATAACACTACACGGCATATTTAATGGCATAGATATGGCCGTGAAGAAGCGAGCTATGTTAGCTGGGGACATACCTAATGCCAGCGGCTTGGTACCCCTGGCATCGGTGACCCAGCAGTCTGAGGTCAATACTCTCTCAGACGACTTCGAATTGATTGATATCGAACAGGAAGACGGCACCTTCTGTTCGATGCAATTAAGGAAGAATACTTCAGGTAGGAAGTATATTCCCAGGAAATCTTTCAATAAACAAAGGGACTCTAGACCTTCATCCGAGGTCAAGAGTGACCCAAAGGCTGTCGAGAAGGCGGTCAAGCCCACTGTAAGCACTGACAAAGCGAAGACTCAGTCCCCGGACATGACCAAACTTCTGGAAGACATGTGTAAGAAAATTACAGATGCCATCCAAGCCAATCGGCAAAGACCCCGGGTGGATCGCCGAACGGTTAAGTGTTTCAGGTGCCAGCGCATGGGACACTACTCATCTGAATGTACCGCTACTAAGCCGGTAATGGCTGCCTTCTATGAAGCCGAAGACGACGGCGTAGAAAGGGAGAATGCTACGGATTCCACAGATGTGGAAAACTAGTGGGGGTTATGTCAACGGCATCTGACATAGCCCCGAGTGGGAACGAATGCCAAAATGCTACCGGGGGTGTCCCGGTGGAAGATTTCGAGTCAATTACACCTGGAGGCCGGGTGGCTGAGGGTGCGCACCCCTGCACCTCGGCCGGGGCCAGGGACCCTAGTGTTGATATGTGCAGGAGCAATCATATGGGGGCGAGTGGCCGCACTAGGGGAGAGGAAGGATGGATCAAAGAGTTGATTCGAGTGTGTGGGACACGCCTTCCCCCAAGTCATCCGTGTCTGGAATTCCTGAGAGGACTCGGATTGAACCTTGGTGATTCGGGAGACTTTCACCAGTTTACCAGTAACCCCTCGCCTTTAGGGGGGAGACGGTGGTATGTACCCATATCTGTGGAAGGCCGGGTGGGGGAATTCTTGGTGGATACTGGAGCTAGTCATTCATGTGTGTCCAAAAGATTCTTCGACTCGGTGGCCGGCAGCCATGAGAACCTCAAAACGGGGGTAAATGCTTGCACGGCCGACGGAAGCAGTATGCGTACATTTGGTAGGACGTTTATGCCTATCCGTATAGGAGGCAAAGAGTTTGTTCTTTCGCCAACTATAGCAGAGGTTAGTGATGACGGAATCCTCGGATTGGATTTTGCAAGCTTATACGGGGCCGTCTTGGACCCGAGGGACGGTACGATGGGTATACGGAGCCCGTATGGCTTGCATGTCCAATGCGTATTGAGACAGGTGTCTTCGGTCGCAGCAGTGGTACATACGGTGAAGATCCCACCGGGTACCACTTGCGATGTCCTTTGTGGCGGGTCCATGGCTCAGAGGAATGAAACTGGAGTCTACGAACCCGACATGGTGTATTTGTCAAGCATCGGGTTAGACTCAGTGGATACATTAGTGGCTAATGCAGCTTGGTCTGTATTACCCATAACTAACCGAAGTGGTTCGGTGGTTTATTTGAGGCGAGGCGACAGTGTTGGAAGGATGAGTTCGGTAGAACATGTCGCCGAGGCTAAATTTAACAAACCACTAAACCCAGTTAGTCAGCATCCCATGGATGAAGAATTCCAAAAGCTGATTGATCAGTCAGATTTAAAGAATACGGACGATAAGGATTGCCTAGCGAGACTTCTACAAAAGTACGAAGGTGCTTTTGGTAGGGAAGGAGGCCCGGTGGGTAGATCCGATAAGGTGTTGCACACCATAGATGTGGGCAGCGAGAAACCTTTTAAAATCCCGTATCGTAGACTTCCCCTTAAGAAGAAGTTAATCTGTGAAGAGCAAATACAAAAACAGTTGGACCTAGGGGTAATCGTGCCTAGCTCGAGTCCCTGGTCCAGCCCTGTTTGTATGACTACTAAGAAAGACGGTACAATCCGCTTCTGTGTTGACTACCGGAAATTGAACGGTATAACAAAGAAGAACTCGTATCCTTTACCAAGGATAGACGAGACTTTAGATAGCTTGGGCGGAAACCAATGGTTCTGTACCTTGGATTTACAGTCCGGATATTGGCAAATACCAATGCACCCCAAAGACAAGGAGAAGACAGCATTCTCCAGTCATATGGGGCTATTTGAGTATAATGTCTTACCCTTCGGATTGTGTAACGCCCCCGCTACATTCGAGGCTATGATGGAATCCTTACTGAGTGACCTTTTGTGGAAGAAATGCCTGGTTTACTTGGATGATGTGGTCGTGTTCGGCAAGTCATTCAAGGAATGCCTGGCGAATCTGCAATTAGTCCTCGACCGGATACTATCAAACGGTCTTAAACTTAAACCCAAGAAATGTAATTTGTTTAAGAAAACCATTACATACTTGGGAAGGATCATTACTCCTAACGGGGTAAGTGCGGATCCGGAAAAATTAGAAGCTGTAGAAAATTGGGAAAGACCCACGAGTGCTAAGGAGGTGAGATCATTTTTAGGATTTTGTTCCTATTATCGTGATTTCATACCGAATTACTCTCGTGTCAGCTTCCCCATGCAGTGCTTAGCTCACTGGACCCCGGGTAGGGCACGGGACCCATTCCCATGGACCAGCGAGCAAGAAGAGTCTTTTAATAAAATAAAAGATTTATTTAGGAATACACCCGTGTTGAAATATCCCACTCCCGAGGGACATTTCATCTTAGACACCGATGCGAGCAATGATGCGATTGGGGCAGCTCTCTCTCAGGTCCAAGAGGGAGTCGAAGTGCCAATAGCATTTGCTAGCAACACGTTAAGCAAGACACAGCGAAATTATTGTACCACCAAGCGAGAACTCCTCGCTGTGGTGGTGTATACGAAGAAGTTCAAGCATTTCCTTTGGGGAAGTGACTTTACTTTAAGAACAGACCATTCGTCTCTTAGGTGGCTCCTTAACTTTAAGGACGCCGAGGGGATGATTGGACGTTGGTTAGCTCACCTATCCGAATTCGGATTAGAGCATAAACAAATAGAGCACCGACCCGGTGCTAAACACATCAATGCGGATGCCTTGTCAAGACGGCCTATCCGAAGGTGCCAAAATGCCACATGTGAAGACTGCGGGGCCCACAATGCTGTGGTAGCCGGGCTGGTATTTAATTATACCACCCCCCGTATCCCCTGGGAGGAGGCTGTATGCAGCTATCTCGATTGGTCCCCGGAGACCATCAAGAAGTTTCAACAGTCAGACCCCACCACTGCGCGCATAATGGAATACCTACGGTCAGGCATTAAACCGGCAAGGCCTCTAGTTTCCCTGGAGGATAGGGAAGCGAGGCGGTTGCTGGCTCAATGGGCCGAGCTAGAGATCCGAGACAGCATACTATGTAGGTGGAAGACAACTCCCACCAACGGTAGGCTGTTGCAAATAGTGATACCCGCCCCGATGAGGAGGGATATCATGTATTATTGCCATGGCCACCAAACGAGTGGCCATTTCGGTAAGAGAAGGTCGATAGAGCGTCTACAAAGGCGTTACTACTGGCCCGGTATGAGAGGCGACCTGCTCCGGTGGATCGCCACTTGCCCGGGTTGTTGTAAAAACAAACCGGGACCCGGCCTGGGTAAGCAACCCTTATCACAGGAATTGTTTGGTGTCAGATTTGCTCGAGTAGCGATAGACATCATCAGTGGGATTAAGACGACGCCGCGAGACAATACTTGTATGATGGTCGTAACCGACTATTATACTAAGTACACTCGGGTGTTCCCCCTTCCTAACCACAAAGCCGCCACATGCGCGGAGGCATTTGTGAAAGGCTGGGTGCTGCATTTGGGTGTTCCTCTTATGATGCACAGTGACCAAGGAAGGGAGTTCGAGTCAGAACTTTGGCAGGAAATGTGCCATTACCTAGCCATTTGTAAGACCCGAACAAACCCGTACCGACCACAGTCGGATGGGCAGGTAGAGCGCTTCAATAGAACCCTCATACAAGTACTAAAGCCCCTGGTTAATACCCACCAGGATGACTGGGATGAACAGTGCGAGTTTGTAGTACATGCCTACAACAACACTGTCCATTCATCAACTAACTGCACCCCAAACATGCTAGTGTTCGGCGAGGACATCATAATGCCCGCCGACTTAGTGTATGGAGTGGTTGGAATAGACCCGGAGGCGCCCTGCACGGTGCTGTTTGTAGAGTCATTAAGGGACCGGTTCAAACAGGCATACGAGGCCGTTCGGAAAGAACTGCTGAAGAGTGCGAAGTGGCAGAAGGTGGGCTATGACACCAATGCTAAACGAATTCGTTTTAATGTTGGGGACAAAGTACTAAGGTACTACGAGCCGCTGGATAAGCTGAAGCTCGTAACGCCTTGGGAAGGTCCGTTTAAAATCGTTCGTGTCATCTCCGAGTCCACGGTGATGATAGAGGACTGCCTGACGGGTAGGAAATGGAAGACAAATGTCGGAAAACTTCGGCCCTGGAAGGGGCGCGAAGAGGCGGAGAGGGAGTTCGGCTACAAACCACCTGTATCTGTCCCTAGTGGACCGAGCGTGGTAGTACCGACGAAGCGCCCTAGAGGCCGGCCGAGAAAGACGCCGGGAGACGAGGTTATAGTAAAAAAGAAGACGAAGGCCAGGAAACGACCTAATCGTAAGAAATGGAAGAAAGTCTCGCTGAGTGAAGGCATTACGTATGGGAAGGGTCCCGCTTTGACTAAGCGAGATCCAGAAAAGGCCGTACGTAAGGCCGGGAAAAATAAAATGCTAACCGAAGGCGTTAGACGCAGCCCCCGGTTGAGGTCTGCTGTAACCTAACTCAGTACACAACGAGCTGCTGCGTGTTGTCCGCCATAGGCAGGCAACATACGTTCCACGGCTAGAGATGTCGAACGCGCCCTCCCCGGGTGGCTGTATCCCGTGAGTGGCGGTCGGATTAACCGGTACATTCGCTTTGAAGCGTTGTATACACCGCCAAGCTCCAGACGATAGCACTCGGGTAGTAGGCCGCGTTTCATATGTCGAGTCGAATGTTGGTTCGGATCTAGTTCCCTAGGTGGCGCTGCTGGTGTGGCGGGAAAGCGCGGAACTAGGTCACCGGATAGCCATGGCGGGATCTCGCGAGACGAGAGGTCTGACGTCATACTGGTCATAACTAGAGCGGACTCGTGGTGGTTAGACGCCACCCGTTTTTGCTCTAGTTATTTGTCGGTGGTTATACAGCCTGTAGCTGTCGTGTTAGCCTAGCTAACCCAAAGCCTTTCTGTTGGACGAATCCTTCGGGAGGAGTCCAACAAAACTTGCCAATTTATTTTGGAAGTCGGACCCGGTGCCATGGCACAGGGAACGATTGACGCTGCGCGTCAAACTGCCAACATTCCGTTGGAACAAGACGAGGACCCGAAGGTCTCGTCTCGGGTCGAGGAATCTATGGATTCTTCGACAGAGGAGGCCGCCCGGACGCTCTCGGCTATGGCCGAGGCAACCGACCGGGAGAGAATGCCACCTCCACCACCGCCACGCCCGGAGCGCCCGTCTACAACAGCCGCTTCGGGTAGCAAAGTGGATGTCCTGGACATTCCAATGTATCCTCCGGGATTCAGGACTCAGATCAGACGTCTAGCACACGTTGATCGCCAGGAAGGTATCGTGTACACCTCCTGGGGTACGTACATCCCTATGCACGCCTCCATGTTCGGATGCGGGCCCATGGCGGTGGAAGAGGGCGTGCCCGAGCCCATACCAGATGAACTTAAGACTATGGTAATGGACTCGTGCAGTGACGAGCTGGCTGACAACATGCCAGTTTCTTGGCTCCGCAACTATCTAAAGTTGGCGGAGAATATGGCGACTAACGAGAATTTAGCTCGAGCCGTCTTGATCTCTGCGGGCATCATCCAGAAGGCCACGGAGTTAAGGGAGTCCGAATCCGACATGGATACAGACTCCACAGTAACCTTGTCGTCGGTGGAAACCGACCGGGTCAAGCGATTGACCCGTAAACCTGCGCCCAAGGGTCCTCTCACTGAGAGCGATCTGGAGGCTGAGGATGTCCGCATCGCCGTCGAGAGGTCCACGACCGAGACCGACCCAGCTGCCGACATCCCGGAGGCACCTGGCGACATCTCGCGCCAGCAGGCTGCTGTAGAGGCAAAGCGAACCGAGCTTGCCAAGCAGCAGAAGGAGCTCACCGCGGCTCGCCGGGCCCATCGCAAGCAGCAGGCCCAACGAAAAGCTGAGATCTCTTCCGACTCTGACTCCCCGGTCAGCGGAAGGAGGAGCCCTCGGACAGTGTACAGGAGCCGATGCGAGTCGGATTCCAGTCCCGAAGTTCCGGCCCAACCGACTAAGGTTGTGCGCCGGAAGAAAAAGAATGGAGCGAAAGCGTCTCCGGCAGAGCCCACGCCCCCCACCAAGCCGAGGGGTAAGGGCAAACCGAAGACGCCCGCTCCCACTACTACAACCACCACGGTAGCCACCTCGGTTACTGCATCTTCTGCAGCCAGCACGTCGGGTGCAAAGGCGAAGTCCCCTACCAAGGCTCCGACTGGTACTACCACCTCCAGCCGAGCCAGCCGTAGGGGAGCTGACATATACACGGACAGTGAGGAAAGCGAAAGCGATCCAGAGCTGCCCGAGTCTGCCAAATCTGATTTGGAGTCCGTGACAACGTGGGAAGAAATGACCACGGATGTTCCCAAGGACGACAATCAGAAGTGGATGTGGAAGAATGCAGCCGAGGGGTTCAAGGAACGGACTCCCCGCTGCTTCGCGGACTGTGCTTACGACACAGTCCACTATATGTGTCCGAGCGCCGTCAATAAGGACGGTGACAGCGATGACGAGGAGTGGATGAAGTCCGGCCCCTCGGATACGCCAGTAGGCAAGTTCTACCTGATTTGGATTGACCAGCTCAAGTCCAAATTAGGCTCAATCTACAGCTACGAGGCCCGGACGAAAGTCCAGTGGGCAATGACCCAATGGGGACCAACCGGCAACCGCCGAAGGTGCCCGTTCGAGTCTTGCCAGCTGGCTCTCACGGGTGAGAAGGTGTTCGAGACGAAGCCCCGCTTCGCTCGACACATCGTCGAGTACCATATGCATCACAAGCCTGTGATGATGTGTGTGCTCGGGGACCGCCCGAGTAAACATTGTGATGGCTCGTTCAGCACTCACCGGCGCCGAGACATGGCTCTGCATTTGCAGAAGGCCCATGGCATCGGCCTGGAGAAGACCAGGAAACGAGCCATCAAGTGCTTCAGCGAGCTCCTTGCTAATTGGTCCGCGCTGAGCATTAAAGAAGTGAAAGAGCAGGCATTCGAGACCGGATTCTGCTCGTGGAAGAGCGGCAACTTGCTGACGTACTTCCAGACGAACTCCTCGTCCACGAAATTCGGGATGCCCAGTGAGGTGCACCTGAAGGTGAAAAAGTGGCGAGGAGACGACAAGCGAGAGAAGGCCAAAGCCCGCTCTAAAGGTCCAAACGGAGGCACAGTCACGACTACTGCTTCCAAGAGGACCCGAGCAGACCGGTCCGTGAGCCCTTCGGGTGGCAAGGACCAGCCAAGACCAGCCAACCCAGCTGATCGTCGCGAGTCGGGACAACAAGTCTCGGCTCTAGAGATGCCTGGCAACCAGGCCCGCAGGTCGGGTAGCCAGGCGACCGCACCGGCGACTCCAGCCACCTCCACACCTGCACCCGCGGAACAACGCCCGGGCGAAGCCTCTGGCGGCCTGGATGATGGGGGCGAACTCTTCGCTTCCCCATCCGGGTATTCTACTTGGTGGGCTGGAGAGGGATCCTCCGGCAAGCGCCCCACGTACAGCGAGTACGCGGCGAAGTTCCCTTCAATGGGACCGGCTGGACCCGAGTCGCAGGTCCTTACCTCCTTGGGCCGGGCCAAAACCCGTGGTAGGGGCCGCGGTGGGCTGGAGTCCACCCGAGGCTCCCCGGGTGGTGGCCGAGGCCGAGGAGGCATCACGGTGGAGGGCCCGTCTGCTCCTCCAACAGGCACCCCGCCTGTCTCAGTGGAGGCCCCAGCGCCACCACCAGTGATAGTTCCACCGACGGGTCCTCGGGTACCCCTAATGGAACTGATCTCCGGTACCCTGTCAGGTCTTCAGGATCCGAATACGTTCGTCGACCACCGCGATGTCCGAACGGTTCAGATCCAGAATGACCTGATGGCAGAATGGCAGGCATTGCACCGCCAGAAGTCTGTTGACTACTGGCGTGTGATGACTGAAGCCACCGTCAATCTGGTCTACGAGATCCAGAGGCGGGAGGAAGAGAAAATCAGGGAGCTGGAAAGGAAGAAGGTCGAGGAAGCCCTCGAGTCCTGCCGGCGGAAACAGAAGGAAGCCGAAAAGCTTAAAGAGTTTCACGAAGCTGAAAACTCCAGATATATCCATCGATTTAAGGAGGCTGACCTCAAGTTTTTCCTGGCATTCGGGAAACATCTGGAGGAGTGGGACGGCTTACCGTCGTCTCTTATCTTCGTACCAGAGATACCCCCGGATGCCCCGCCAGCCCCGGCTACTCCACCGGTTCTGGCCACTCCACCGGTCCCGGCTGCTCCGCCAGTTCCGGCAGCTCTCTTGCTCCCGCCCCCCACTTGGAACACACGGGCTGTCCCAACTGCCACGGTTGCTGCACCAGCATCCGAGGCAATGGACAGTCCGTCCGCAGTGATGAGGGCCTTGAGCTTGGGGAGCGAGACTCCCAGCGAGGCTTCAGCGGCGCTCTCTACGAGCAGCTGTAGCAGCTCGGCTCCATCTGCCTCAGTGGAGCCGGCTGAGAAGATGGACACAGATCCTGAAGATCTTTGAGTGTCCGTCTGTTGGTGTCTCCTTGTACCCGAGGGTAAATGCATTTAGTATGCCAGAGGCACTGTTCCTTACGCTGGACTCCTGATACCTGGAACGTAACCTGCAGCGAGGATGGACGCTAACCCGAACACCCAAAGGACTACAACATCTAACCGGGTCTCCATCTTCCCATCTTCATCAGGGCACATCATAACAGCAACGTGGTTTGCCACCACACATATGTCGCCGGGTGGAGCTGCAGAAACCAGTCGTTCCAGGTTCGCCGGAAGTCCGGTATATTGTAAGGGTGATCCTGCTACCCTGGTAGGACACCTATATTTCATATTTTGTATAAATCTATTTTTATATCGTATATTATATTCTTGTAAGTAAAAGTACTCAAAATTTTTTTTCGGGTTATTTACCCCACCTCGGGTCGGTAAAAACATTGTAAAAATTTATTAATATCACCTTAGTACACATCCAATATTCTTCGTCGCGTCTCATGTTTAATAATAACACACGTGTAACATTACCACCATAGGTCGATGGTCCATAAGGGGCCACTTCCTATTTTTGTTATTATTTATAAACACTTCGGGTTATATACGATGATGCCTTATTGTGTACATATAACTTATAATGCCCCTTAAATGTTCTATATTTAATACGAACTGTGTATATATAGACTTACCTATTTATTTATAACACCACTGTATAAAGTCAACAATAGTTACTTATTAATTACACCCAACCCTAGGTAAAGTCTAGTGGGGGTGGTGTAGGGGCCGGCATCATTGTATATATATTAGTGCCGTTCATCCGAGAGACGTGTTCGTGTGGTGCTTGTTCCTTCTATGCTAGCTAGGTGTCGCTTTGCGATACCTCGTTGGTACAAGAGGGGGCAGCACCATGCCTCGCGTCCAGCTCCTACTAAGGAGCCGGACGAGCGGCAGAAGGGGACTGGACATGGTCCAGTCCAGACGCTAGTACTTTGTCATCAAAGAGACCAAATAAAGTCCTACCCGAGAGGTAGGGGTTTCTGGGGCTTTGCCCAACCCGAACTACTCGTGTTGTGTTGGTACATCTAGTGGTAAGCGAGCCAAAGAGCCACCCAACATATAAGTCAATACGAACCATTACACATGTATGTTCTTAATCAGCACCCTTTTTTTACATAAGAGTCAGGAGAATTGATAAAGATTTAGCCTAGAAAAACATCCATTTAGATAAAGAGGTAGATTATTGAAATGGAACAGCATTCTATTGACTCACATTAGTGTCTTCACTTCTAAGGTAATACCATAGGTCATAGTAAACAAGGAATGCTGCAAAATGTCTCATATTACTCATAAGGTTTTGGCCTACATAAACCATATTAGATATTGTGGTTAGATGGGGATAAGAGCAAGTTTTATACATGTATCTGGAGTGAAAGAGCAGGCATTCGAGACCGGATTCTGCTCGTGGAAGAGCGGCAACTTGCTGACGTACTTCCAGACGAACTCCTCGTCCACGAAATTCGGGATGCCCAGTGAGGTGCACCTGAAGGTGAAAAAGTGGCGAGGAGACGACAAGCGAGAGAAGGCCAAAGCCCGCTCTAAAGGTCCAAACGGAGGCACAGTCACGACTACTGCTTCCAAGAGGACCCGAGCAGACCGGTCCGTGAGCCCTTCGGGTGGCAAGGACCAGCCAAGACCAGCCAACCCAGCTGATCGTCGCGAGTCGGGACAACAAGTCTCGGCTCTAGAGATGCCTGGCAACCAGGCCCGCAGGTCGGGTAGCCAGGCGACCGCACCGGCGACTCCAGCCACCTCCACACCTGCACCCGCGGAACAACGCCCGGGCGAAGCCTCTGGCGGCCTGGATGATGGGGGCGAACTCTTCGCTTCCCCATCCGGGTATTCTACTTGGTGGGCTGGAGAGGGATCCTCTGGCAAGCGCCCCACGTACAGCGAGTACGCGGCGAAGTTCCCTTCAATGGGACCGGCTGGACCCGAGTCGCAGGTCCTTACCTCCTTGGGCCGGGCCAAAACCCGTGGTAGGGGCCGCGGTGGGCTGGAGTCCACCCGAGGCTCCCCGGGTGGTGGCCGAGGCCGAGGAGGCATCACGGTGGAGGGCCCGTCTGCTCCTCCAACAGGCACCCCGCCTGTCTCAGTGGAGGCCCCAGCGCCACCACCAGTGATAGTTCCACCGACGGGTCCTCGGGTACCCCTAATGGAACTGATCTCCGGTACCCTGTCAGGTCTTCAGGATCCGAATACGTTCGTCGACCACCGCGATGTCCGAACGGTTCAGATCCAGAATGACCTGATGGCAGAATGGCAGGCATTGCACCGCCAGAAGTCTGTTGACTACTGGCGTGTGATGACTGAAGCCACCGTCAATCTGGTCTACGAGATCCAGAGGCGGGAGGAAGAGAAAATCAGGGAGCTGGAAAGGAAGAAGGTCGAGGAAGCCCTCGAGTCCTGCCGGCGGAAACAGAAGGAAGCCGAAAAGCTTAAAGAGTTTCACGAAGCTGAAAACTCCAGATATATCCATCGATTTAAGGAGGCTGACCTCAAGTTTTTCCTGGCATTCGGGAAACATCTGGAGGAGTGGGACGGCTTACCGTCGTCTCTTATCTTCGTACCAGAGATACCCCCGGATGCCCCGCCAGCCCCGGCTACTCCACCGGTTCTGGCCACTCCACCGGTCCCGGCTGCTCCGCCAGTTCCGGCAGCTCTCTTGCTCCCGCCCCCCACTTGGAACACACGGGCTGTCCCAACTGCCACGGTTGCTGCACCAGCATCCGAGGCAATGGACAGTCCGTCCGCAGTGATGAGGGCCTTGAGCTTGGGGAGCGAGACTCCCAGCGAGGCTTCAGCGGCGCTCTCTACGAGCAGCTGTAGCAGCTCGGCTCCATCTGCCTCAGTGGAGCCGGCTGAGAAGATGGACACAGATCCTGAAGATCTTTGAGTGTCCGTCTGTTGGTGTCTCCTTGTACCCGAGGGTAAATGCATTTAGTATGCCAGAGGCACTGTTCCTTACGCTGGACTCCTGATACCTGGAACGTAACCTGCAGCGAGGATGGACGCTAACCCGAACACCCAAAGGACTACAACATCTAACCGGGTCTCCATCTTCCCATCTTCATCAGGGCACATCATAACAGCAACGTGGTTTGCCACCACACATATGTCGCCGGGTGGAGCTGCAGAAACCAGTCGTTCCAGGTTCGCCGGAAGTCCGGTATATTGTAAGGGTGATCCTGCTACCCTGGTAGGACACCTATATTTCATATTTTGTATAAATCTATTTTTATATCGTATATTATATTCTTGTAAGTAAAAGTACTCAAAATTTTTTTTCGGGTTATTTACCCCACCTCGGGTCGGTAAAAACATTGTAAAAATTTATTAATATCACCTTAGTACACATCCAATATTCTTCGTCGCGTCTCATGTTTAATAATAACACACGTGTAACATTACCACCATAGGTCGATGGTCCATAAGGGGCCACTTCCTATTTTTGTTATTATTTATAAACACTTCGGGTTATATACGATGATGCCTTATTGTGTACATATAACTTATAATGCCCCTTAAATGTTCTATATTTAATACGAACTGTGTATATATAGACTTACCTATTTATTTATAACACCACTGTATAAAGTCAACAATAGTTACTTATTAATTACACCCAACCCTAGGTAAAGTCTAGTGGGGGTGGTGTAGGGGCCGGCATCATTGTATATATATTAGTGCCGTTCATCCGAGAGACGTGTTCGTGTGGTGCTTGTTCCTTCTATGCTAGCTAGGTGTCGCTTTGCGATACCTCGTTGGTACAAGAGGGGGCAGCACCATGCCTCGCGTCCAGCTCCTACTAAGGAGCCGGACGAGCGGCAGAAGGGGACTGGACATGGTCCAGTCCAGACGCTAGTACTTTGTCATCAAAGAGACCAAATAAAGTCCTACCCGAGAGGTAGGGGTTTCTGGGGCTTTGCCCAACCCGAACTACTCGTGTTGTGTTGGTACATCTAGTGGTAAGCGAGCCAAAGAGCCACCCAACATATAAGTCAATACGAACCATTACACATGTATGTTCTTAATCAGCACCCTTTTTTTACATAAGAGTCAGGAGAATTGATAAAGATTTAGCCTAGAAAAACATCCATTTAGATAAAGAGGTAGATTATTGAAATGGAACAGCATTCTATTGACTCACATTAGTGTCTTCACTTCTAAGGTAATACCATAGGTCATAGTAAACAAGGAATGCTGCAAAATGTCTCATATTACTCATAAGGTTTTGGCCTACATAAACCATATTAGATATTGTGGTTAGATGGGGATAAGAGCAAGTTTTATACATGTATCTGGAGTGCATTTAAAATTTTCAGTTAAAAAAGGAACTTTGTGATTTCAATCTTCCGTCTTCCCGACCGTCTGGTACACTCAATTCTGTACTTCAAAAACATGTATTAGGGCTTAATGAAAAGCTTGTTATGTCTTCTTTCTAACAAGACCAATAGCTTCAGGATCTAGACAAGGTAAGATAGTCTTAGAGCTTAGGGATTGAGCATACCCCTTGAATAACATGGTAGCAAAATTGACAGAAAAGTGGCCTGAACCCGCACATGGATAATGAGCGAAACCCGGTAGTGCAATATGGATAAGAAACCATCGGGCAATGCTGGGGCAAAGCCTAAAGCTAAAAAATATACAAG
Organism: Acholoe squamosa; assembly: GCA_949317995.1. Classification (NCBI taxonomy): domain Eukaryota; kingdom Metazoa; phylum Annelida; class Polychaeta; order Phyllodocida; family Polynoidae; genus Acholoe; species Acholoe squamosa. The sequence goes on from OX439040.1 coordinate 51,733,649, forward strand.
GAGAGTGAAAAATAAGACCAATTGTAGGAAATTTAACAGTTCTGAATTTTTACCAGTTGACCTGGAGTCACCTACCCCCCTGTTACAGGGGTTGATTTAAACTCATCTATTGACCAGACGGTTATGGAATTTGAGGAAAGAACTACATCAATTGAAAACCAATTATCGGATATTAGGAGTTTATTGGAGAAGTCTTTGGCAGTTAAACGAGGTGATATGTTACAGGCTGGAAAAGACGACGGAGGGGCCGCCACCAGCAGCATGTGGCTACGATATGACGCAGTTTTCTAAGGACGCAGTATCCAAGCGACAGAGTCGTTGTCGTCAATGCTCACCTAGCTACAGGGGTCTCCATAGCAACTACATTACAAGCCATCGACATTTTTCAAGTTGATGTGGCCACAAGAGCTCAACTTCTTCATCGTACTGTAGTGACTCTAATAACTCTGATTTTTCATCTGTATCAACCACTTCTAATCGTAGACATTGTTCAAAGACTAGGGTTGAGTTCAGTCAGAAAGGAGAGAAAATTGATAGTATTGAGAAGTTATTACTTGTGAATGTACACATGTTGAAACAGTTGATCGAGGAAGGCGAAGACGTATTCAATGTAGTAAAACACATCAGAGTTTTGGTATATATGGTAAAGGCATTATCAGCCTACGACAGTTCTGTGAAGAGTAGAGCCAACCATGAGGGGGTTGAGGCTTTTAGTGAAGTAAATACAAGGATATTCTTAGGCATTTGTCTTACGATGGGACGATTCAAGCTCAGAGGTCCCTCACCATAAAAGCTAAAAATAACAAGAGTAAGCAGTCAGTACCGATCTGCTTCGCCTTCAATAGCACTGAGGGTTGCAAGAATGACCCGTGTCGTTATAAACATGAGTGCTCCGTGTGTAACACGGCTGGACATCCAGCAGATAAATGCACAAAGAATAAGAATGATTAGGATTCTGTACTTAGGCTAGGTCTTGTTTCTAAAGGTGAATGTGTGATGCCTCCTGCAGATATGGTATTTATGGTAGACCTACCTAAGCCCCCCATTAGTGCCATTCTGGGTGATAATAATAATAATGGTATTGTTAATGTTAATAATTCTTTTAATAATGACAAGAATTTATTTTTAACTCATAGTGGCCCAGTCCAGGGCTAGTTGGATCCACTTTTTACAGTGGAATGTTTAAATAGACCCAGCATCAGGGTTTATGATAGGTGTGTAAATGGTGTGTGCAAGTGTGAACATTTCATTTACGGTAAAAAAGCTCAAATATTACCTTGCAGAGTGGCAAGTTTTTGAGACAGTCAAATCTTGATAATATCAATCAGATAGATTCTGATTTTTATGGTGTGGATTCACTGAGGGTTTCAAAATAGTGGACCCTGGAGGCCATTTCACCGCATTTATTACAATAAATGCGGACGTCCGTATTTAATATACGGACGTCCGCATTTATTGTGTTTCACATTTATGCCCATATCTGAACACCTACTGCCCCTACCCCCCTCCGCATTTGAAATATGCTTCATATTGCAAATGTGGAGGGGGGTAGGGGCAGTAGGTATTCAAATATTGACATAAACTTGAAATACGGACGTCCGTATTTAATATACGGACGTCCGCATTTATTGTAATAAATGCGGTGAAATGGCCTCCTGAATTTAATATACGGACGTCCGCATTTATTGTAATAAATGCGGTGAAATGGCCTCCTGAATGTGATACCAGTTATGATTGTAAAAGTTACAATTCAATTTTACAAGGAAAGTTTTACGATGAAATGTGTAAAATTATTCTTGATGAGTTGTCTGAAGATTTAGTGACTCAGACTGAGCTTAAGCCAAAATGTATTCATTCCCTAGGTGGTGTTGAAAAATCTAATGGTAAATTGAGGCCTATAACTGACTGTAGTATGCCAGCAGATATTTCCATAAATAATTTTATGAGTACTACTGCGAAAAGTTTCTGATATAATTCCATCAATACTGCAACAGCACAGTTAGACAGGAATGACTATATGAGTGTCGTAGATTTGAAATTTGCTTATCGTTCCATTAATGTTTATCGTCCAATGTAGGGTACTAAGGTTTCAGGTGGAATTTTGGAGATGGTGAACATTTTTATGAAAGTCATCGCCTGACTTTTGGTTTAAAGTGTGCCCCTTATATATCTAATAGAATCTCTGATTTTATTACAGCACTTGCAAAATTCTATGGTGTTGACTGGATAGTAAATTATTTAGATGATTTTATCATCAATGGTGCAACTGAGGATGAATGTTTGAGAAAAAGAAATATCCTTATTGAGCTTATGGGATTTAATATCTCAAAAGAAAAAGTGACTGACTCTAGTCAAGTTTGTGTTGGTTTTTTAGGTTTTACCATTGATTCTACTAAAATGGAATTGTCTTTACCACAGAAAAAAAATTGGATAAAATGTCCAATGCCTTGGATGAGTGCATGGGTAAAAAGTTTGTATCTAAGAAATCTCTTCAGAAAATTGGAGGTTTAATGTCTTTTTGTTCTCAAGTAGAACCTTCAGTAGAAGAACTTTTTATCTCTGTGCTAAAGCCAGAAATAGAGGTGAAATCATATTGGATGATGAAACTCAAAAAGACTTAAAATGGTGGAAAGATTTTTGCAAAGAGTTTAATTGCAGAAATATTATTCTTAATGATAATGAAGGGATTCCCATGTATTCTGACTCATCGATTCAAGGCTTTGGGGCTTGGTTTGGTAGAGATTATTTATATGGTACTTGGTTGGATGTGGACCCCTTGAAAAATGATTGTGGTCATTTCACTTTTTCTCCAAAGTTAGATAATCTGAAGGTCCATCCTAGAAATATTAATGTTTATGAGTTATATCTAGTTATGGTGGGTATTAAACGCTGGTTTAGAGATTATAGTAATACCAGAGTTCATTGTATAACAGATAACATGCAAGTTCTAGCCATGTTGAATACTGGTAGATCAAAGAATAAGTTGTGTATGGAGTGGCTTCGAGAAATTTTCTGGTTATGTTTTATTAGTAAACAATGTTGAGATTTATGCTACATATATATTAAATCTGAGGACAATGTATTAGCTGATCAATTGGCCATGGTGAATTATAAAGGTGTCCAAAAAAAGTGGAGGAAAACCTTTAGTGATAATAACATGGGTTGTTATGTATCCAACTAGTTGTTGGACTTTGTGTAATGATTGCAGTATACCTATTCTATTAATGATATCATATGAAGTATCATTATGTCGATAACATGTTTGGATTTTATCATTGTCATATGATATTGAAGGTTAACTGTGAAATGGTGTACCCATTGTATTTGGCCGGTGTTCTTTTGGCAGGTATGGATTGATAGGTCAATGTCAATACCCACCAAACTCATCGTCTCCTCTTTATTCTGCATATATTATATAATAATTTATTACCAGTATGCAGTAATTATTTGAGAGTATTACCGGTATTCAATAGCGAACATTATTTACTATATACAACCATGTATGGGACTATATACTCCCAGGTATATATATATGATTAATGAGTGATACGTTGGTACTACTTTACCCAGGGCGCATGGTTTTCTATGACGTCACACATAACATTTCCTCCAGTATATAAGCTCCAGCAGTTGAACTAACGGTCAATTGGCTTTGTATGCTTGGACAGCTCACACCACGCTAGGTGGTGCGGTAAATTTTAAACTTTAATTGTTACTGTATTATATTGTTTTTATGTATATATATTGTTGTTATATTGTATTGTAATATTGTTATTATATGTATATATATTTATATTGTATTGTAAATTATTGTCTTATTTAATAAAGGCATGTATAGGATTGATATTGACAAAGTCAGTTCTCACCAAACCCAATGTCTTCTCTTTATTCCACTTATCATCATTATATATTATAATGTCCATTATTAATTATTACCGGTACACTCGATCAACACATTAACTTATATATATATATAATTAATATGTGCAGCGATTGGGCCTATTTTCCTCCAGGGCGCTCATGAATACGTATGACATCATATGACGTCATGGTAAACAACCCACTACTATATAAGCCCCTGGAGTTGAACCAATGGTCAATTGGTCGTATACACTCATACAGGACACACCACGCTGGGTGGTCCCAGAAATTTTAAACATACTATTGTTATCTAATATTATTGTATTTTATTGTTATTGTAATTGTGCATTATGTTGATATGTCCAAGTTTTCAAGTCTTTAATAAAGGGATGTATGGATTGATAGGACAATGTCAATACCCATCAAACTCAATGTCTTCTCTTTATTCCACATATATTATATAATAATTTATTACTGGTATGCAGTAATTATTTGATAGTAATACCGGTATTCAATAGCGAACATGATTAACTTATAATATTGAAGGTTCAATCGACAAATTCCTCAAACAACTTTGAGAATGAATGATGAACGCATTTAGAATTTTCCATTATGGTAGAACTGCCTGTTATATCTTTTGGCACTGCACATTGGTGATTAGCGAAGGGTACATTGTACATATGACTATCACTGAGATTTAGTGCCTTGAGTCACCCCATCATCTATTTTTTTACACCATAAGAAACTGAATATTGTACATCAATATTCCCTCTAGACACCACAACCTATGCACCAAAGTAAAAAGAAGATGAATGAAACCTCAGGCGTCATACATAACCTACAAACCTGTAGGGTAATAACAAAGTCCAACAAAAGTTCGCAAAATACGAAGACAAAAGGAGAAAAGTATCTGAAATGAAAAAGAGGGTGGCTTGGCCAAATTGGAACTTATGTGAGATTTATTTTGCTTGCAGTAAGCCAAACCATTTTGTTCACTTAGCATCAATATCATACTGACAAACTAAGTCATGCATTTACAATACAATTGAGAGCTCTATGGTGGAGAAAAAAGGAGAAACTATACTGCATGCAAGTAACCCTTTACTATCTTGTTTTCATTCTGCCTATGTGAGGGTCTCCAATTTTCCCCATCTCCCAGGTTATTCAGTCTAAAGTGCCATAGTCCCATTATTTCCGCTCTTACAAATCCTATATTATCCTTTCGACCAGTAAAAACACCATAATGTGTGGCCTAATTATCCACGAAGGGATATTCATAATTAGAATTCCCCATTTAGCTTACAATCCATCTAGCAAGAGTGTTACAAGCACAGTCTCCCTAGCGGTAATTCTACACACATACAGCTTTAGTAGATAAAGAGATGAGTGAGATAGGTTATGTATCCCGTCTGTTGATTAATGCTGTGCAGCGCTGAAGCTTCACTAGAGATAAAGGGTCCCTCAGTTATCCCACTAAAAGCATTGGGCCACATATACCTCCTATGGTATGTGTCTGCAATATTGGCAGAAGGTCATTTCTTAAGGTACTACGATCACACACAGCACTAGGACAGCGAATTCCAATGCTATTCATATGGTAACTTTGGTTCGACTTGAGTGGAACAGTCGTAGTATTTTAAGGAATACACTCCAGAGTAATAAACACATTGCCTACAGAGTGTGCTCCTTGGTATTCAAGGTTTAGTATCAAATACCAAGGGTATCCAGCTTTCATGGTCTATAAATCTGTGTATACTGAAAGCCCTTTTAGATAGGAAAGCGTACAGGCTTAAAATTCTAAGAAGACATCTTTTGGTATTTACAAATAGATCTCTTTGATTTTGTAGTGTTCTACCCCTCGGTGTTTAATCGAATCTTTTGATAAACAACGAAGAACAACTATTCAGGTTCCAGTTAAAACTTTATTGTCTAATAACACATAGGCATCAGCCGTTCTCGATCACAGTTACAGGTGGCAGAGTTTGAACTCTATAACAGGTTCGACACTAGGCCTTCTAGTGTCTACAGTTGATATTCCACATACACCTCCTCTGTGCAGCAGCACAGAGGAGTCCTAGAATATGGTAGCCGGGCAGCCGCCAACCATCGCTCACGATGGTCAGTCGGGGCTGGACTGACCCTGAGGAAGGCCGTACAACGGCCTTATATACACCGGAGTCGAGGGCCACGTGACCAAGTGGTGACGTGGCGCTGGACTCCAGCGCCCCCAGGCGTCGGGTAATAGAGGTGCTCTCGACGTCGCCCACGAGGACCGCGAAGGTACCTCGAAGACGACGCGGGACCACCACACCACCCCCCACTAGACTGAAACGAGGTCTCTGAAAACTCAGCTCGTCGTTTCCTCCCTGTCTCGTTGAGAAGCTCCTTCCAGCGTAGGAAGCCCATCGATAGTGTACAGTACACTATGATGGTCCTTCGACCGTGAGGCCGAGGATGTGTGGCACCACCGGGTCCTAAGACCAGGGTGGCGTCGGATCCACACAGCTTCGCAGTGAGGTCCGGGGACAGGAAAGGTACCCCCACTCGTGGAGGGTACACCGTCGTCCGGGAACGAGTTCCCGGGGGTTCCGTGCTGACATCGAGACTCTGTTCGATGTCAGCGATCCAGGCTAACGAGGAGGAGCAGTAGTTTCATACTACTGATCCTCCGAGATGGACCCTGTAGCGGCGTCGATTTCGGCCTGCTCTCCGTCAGTGCGCTCCTCTCCATGTGGGGCGCTGGCGGCTAGCTGGCCCGAAAACGTCGGCGACTCCGGCAATGGGACCTCACGGTCCATTGTCGTACTCCAAGCCTCATTAGAGGTCTCGGGTGCATCCCGGGAGTCCCCCTCAGCATCTGAGTGGAGAACGGCCGAGTCTGCTGAGTCGCTTCCGTCGTCGTCGTCGCTCTCCTGACCTTCACGGTCGTCCTTGTCTCCCTGGTCAGGGGTAGGCGTTGGAGAATGATCGACGACATCGACGTCCCCATCTATATCCATCGACTGTTCCACCTCGGCAGGTTCTACTGCTTGGGCGGAAGCCGACGGGTCCGGACAGACGGCTACGTTGCAACAACTCGACAGTTTGTGATAGCTCTACGCCCAACCACCGGCGCACTCTATCGACATTGCTCTTTTGCAACCGTCCGCGGGATGATCGAAGTAATAATGTCGACTCAGAGAGGACAGAATCTACTACGAACGGCCCATCCCAGTTGGGGGCAAGCTTCATAGCTGCTTGGGGGGTGTGGTACCTCACCACCTGTTCCCCAACTGAGTATCTTCTCTGCTTCAGCCCATAGTCATACCCGACCTTCTGGCGTTTCGCAGATTTACCTAGGTTTTCCCTTACCATGCTGTAACTCTCTCTCAATCGGTCACGAAGTTGTTCCACGAAAGTAGGGGAATAGTGCGTACATACTTGGTGAAGTAATCCTGGATTACTAACATGCAAGTATTCTTGTTTGGCGTGGGTGCAAATCCCGAGATGATATCCATAGCTATCCTCCCGAATCTCACCCCGAACAACTCTTGGTACAGAGGAGACTTACCCATGCCCTCGCCGGGCTTTACCAGGCAACAGGTAGGACAGTGCCGAACCCAACGACCTATGTCCTTTCCCATTCCGGGCCAGTAATATCTCCTTTTCACTTTTTCGAGCGTTCGTTTACGACCAAAATGTGCCGCCGGTGTCCGTGGCAAAAGGAGAGTACCTCGCCCCTCAGTTGGCGTGGTACAACTACTTGAATCGTGCGTCTAGCTCGACCCGCCTCGACTTTCCAGCGACACAACAAGCCTTCACGGAAGGTTAATAGAGGCCATTGCCCTACTAATTTCCGTACCTCGGCGCTCTCGATTGATACATCAGGCCTAGTGGGTTTAGCCCCCTTAACTAGCCATTCAGCAACTCGTTTGATGTCGGCGTCCGCTTTCTGAGCATCAATGAGTTCATCGAGAGACCAAAATGCAACCCCCACCCGGCTGTCTACTAAACCACCTACAGCTGCCAAAACAGCATTATGACTGCCACAGTCTGTGCAATCCGACCTCTGGCATAGCCGCACAGGGATACGACTAAGACCATCGGCGTTTAGATGCTTGGCCCCACTTCGATGTTCGATCTTAGAGTTTTCGAGACCGAACTCCGAAAGGTGGGCCAGCCACCTACCCATCATTCCTTCAGCCTCTTTGAAATTCAGGAGCCATTTCAAAGACGAATGATCGGTGCGGATAGTGAAGTTACCACCATAGAGGTAGTGCCTAAACTTCCTGGTGTACACGACAACCGCCAGCAGTTCTCTTTTGGTGGTGCAGTAGTTTCGTTGTGTTTTACTTAGAGTGTTGCTAGCAAATGAGATCGGGACCTCCACTCCATCCTGCACTTGGGATAGAACAGCCCCGATCGCGGTATTACTGGCGTCAGTGTCCAAGATAAAACGACCGTCGGGTGTGGGGAATCGAAGCACAGGTGTCTCCCTGAAACTTCGTTTTAACTCGACAAAGGCATGTTCGGCTCTTTCCGTCCACGCGAATGCCTCGTAACGACCTCTACTACCTTTAGGTTTTTGGATCACTAAGTCCTGTAAAGGGCTTACGAGTTCCGCGAACCCCGGGATGAACTCTCGGTAGTAGGAACAGAAACCAATGAAGGATCGAATTTCCTTCACTGTAGTGGGCCTAGCCCAAGTCATTACATCGCTAATTTTCCCCGGGTTGGCTTCTATACCCTGTTCAGACACGATTCGGCCCAGGTACTCGACTGAAGTCCTAAAAAGTTGACACTTTTTAGGTTTTAACTTCAGTCCCCATGCCCGAATCCTGTTGAAGACTTCTGCCAGATTCGCCATTGCTTCATCCGTCGTTTTGCCGAAGACGATGATATCATCGAGGTAAACCAGGCAACTTTTACCTAGCAAACCTCTCAACATCTCCTCCATCATTCGCTCGAATGTGGCGGGGGCGTTACACAAACCAAACGCCATGCGATCGAACTCGTAGAGCCCCCTCTGGTAGGAAAAAGCGGTTTTCTCGACGTCGTCGGGATTCATCCCGATCTGCCAATATCCAGATTGGAGATCGAGACAACTAAACCACTTGTTTCCTCCTAGGGCATCCAAGGATTCGTCGATGCGCGGGAGGGGGTAAGCATTTTTCTTAGTCACTCCATTCAGACATCGATAATCGACGCAGAATCTCATGGTCCCATCCTTCTTCGTCACCATCTGGACGGGACTGGACCAGGGACTAGTACTTGGCCTAACCACCCCCGTATCCAACATCTCCTTAAGTTGTTCATCCGCCGCAGCTTTCTTGCTGAGCGGAATCCTTCTATAAGGGACTCGGATAGGTTGTGCGTCACCCGTGTCGATGTTATGCAGACATCGATCGATGCGCCTTAACGGTTCATCTGGGGATTTAAAGACATCCACATGCTTACGTAGTAAGGCGGACAGTTTCAGTCTTTCTTCTGGCTGGGTCAGGTGGGTGTCGCCATACATGTCTAACAGCCAGGTAGGGAGCTCCCCCGTGCGGGTGCTCGCGATTTCCGCCGTCTCGATGTCTGCAGCTTCTTGCTCGAGACGCATGATCACAGATCCTACCTCCGGTGAAGAGAGTTCACCGTTTCTGTCAGCGTACTGTACAGTACCGACCACCTGGCCTTTCTCCAGGACAATGTCTTGATTCAGTGGATTACAGACGGGAAACACTGTTCGACGGACATTGCTGACAAGGGCAGCCTCACCAACCAACCCAAAACTTCTCAGAGTTTTCAGGTCGGGTTCGACTATGCCCTGTCGGTCTCTTTCCAGACCGTCGGATTTTACCAAGACATCGCACCGATGTCTGGCAGGTATCCTAGTGGTCTGTGCTACTGAGGCTATCGATGACATTCTCTTCAGTTTACACTGATGGTGCTCTTCTACCGGCTCGGTCATGACCAATTGACCCGTCCTTGGGTTCAGGATCATACCGTATAATGCCGCGAAGTCGAGCCCCAGAATGCCATCGTCAGCCACATCGGCCACTATTGGGCTAAACACATAGTGGGTCGATGCGACCTTAAGAGGTAGAACCAATCGACCATAGGTCCGCATTTCGGCTCCAGACGCAGTGCACGCCGTTATTCCCTCGTAGAGATTATCTGACGGCACCACTAACGTTTTCGCGAGTTCCTGAGAGACAATGGTGTGGCTGGCACCAGTATCTATCAGGAAGTCTAGAGAACGCCCTCGAATCTCTGCAGACAGGTACCATCGTTTCCCCGACAAGGGGGCGGTTCCTGCTAGCATTCTCAACCCTACGTCAGTACTCAGATCGATCCCTCTCTTCTTCAGAAAAGAGAGACAGGGATCATCTGAGGGAAGCTCTGTTGCGCAGACTCTGGCCAGCTGCCGCATCAGGGCTTCTCTCCCGGCGTCGACTTTCACTTTTGATCCAGTCGAACCCTCGACCTCGGAGTTCGGGCTGCCAGCGCCCTGTTCCTTGGCCATTGAGGCTTTTTCTACACCGACATCTTCGGAACCCGACCGGTGATCAACCGGTGCCGCTGTGGTAAAGGGCTGGGACGGCCCTACCGGGACCTTACCTAGTTCCCTCGAATCTACTGTCGTCTGATCAGGAGTGCCAGAGGTGCTGATACCTTGGCTTTTCGATGGTCGGGCAGCTCGATTGTCACGTCGAGCCGCCCGCCTCAGTTTTCCGTCGCGTCAGGTGGTAGACCTTTAATCGGCTCGGGGCAAGTTCGTGCGAAATGCCCCTGCTTCTTGCAGTTCCAACACTTGGCGTCGGACGGAGGGGTAGTCGGCTTCTCCGAGCTAGTACCAGGGACATCCCCTCCCTCGATAACCCTGAGTAAATTCTTCAATTGACTCAGCGAGAAGGTCTGCTCCTGTACCTTGAGTTTGGAGGCCTTGTTTGGTGTTTTCGATTTACCAGCGGATTTCTGACCTTTCTTAGTCTTACTCCCCGCCCCGGGCTTCGAGTATGAGGACACTTCGCCCTGTCCCTCCTCGACCAAAGCGGCGTCGGCCAACGCCGACAATGCATTTGTCGAGGTAGGATTCACCAACTTCGGCAGGAGTTGTCGTTTCCGCAACAACTCGTCTGCCAAGTCCATGAGATCCTTTAGGGACATGTAAGTGCGCCACTCCCGAAGAACGTCTTGTTGTAAATCAACGTCATACAATCCTCCTATGAACAACTGGTTGACTTTGGTTATGAGCCATTCAACCGAGAAGTCCACACCTGGATAGGCATCGCCGGCAAGACGTCTCAAAGCAAAGCCATAGGCTCTAATGCTTTCGTTCTTGCCTTGGCGTCTCTTCTCCATTGTAACAATGGGGTCTTGAAGGCTAGAAGTCATGGCTTCCGTTACCATGTCGACCAGTCCCTCCAAAGTCCCATCTCCATGCTCCTCCCATAGCCACACAGTATCAGCTGCAGGGCCATTCTGGAGTAACATGAGGAGTTGAGCTAATGCCATACTCTAGGTCCATACATTTACTCGACGGACGTGATTGAATCCGTGGTACCAACGGAGCCAATCGTCCTTCCATGTAAATGGAGGGCACTCGACTGACCTAGTTCGGGCTGGTTCATGCCCGATAGAGGTATTTTCAAACATTCTGCTTGATCTCCTGACCTGATCAAGGGCGAATGTTGTGCCTCTTCTAGGTATTTGATGGTCCATCCCCATGTTTCTCATAGTCGTGTCTGCACGACTGTGATTCATCCCCCAGGGATTACCAGAATCGGCATCACTCAAGCGCGAAGCCTCGAATCTGATATCCCTATATTTGGGCGGATCAACATGTTGTTGGGTCGTGGTAGGGGTCGAGAACTGTCCGATCACTCCACTTAGACCATCGGTGCGTGGCATCGAAGGAACAGGTAGGGTCCGACGCGACCTCGAATCAACTTTCGAGATGTCGTCGATTGCCCCCACCATTCTATCTATCTCAGCCTGCTGTTTTGAACGTTCCGCCTGCCTTAATTCCAACACTAGGAATTCCAGGCGGGTATGTTCGGGCTTCGAGAGATCTCGTTGCTCGCTGATGGCAAAGAGTTGCTTGACCTCCTTCATGGCACGGTCGAGCCACTCTCTGTAGTCAGGGTTTTCGACTAGATCCCCTTGAGTAGCAACTCTAGTAGTGCTGCATTCACTACTTTGTTGCTTATCTCGAAGTCTAGCGGTACGCAATTTCGATTCCGTCTGCTCCTTCAGACGTTCTTCGAGTGCGAGTTCATCACGAACTTCTTTATTCACCCTGGCTTCATCAGCCTTTATGCGAGACAATATCTCTCGTCGGAGCTCATCGATTTCACCACGCATGGCTCCCAAAGTATCCGAATCCTTCTGATCTTTCAGTGACTGGGCTACTAGGGATTCAGACTTCAAGGAATTAAGCTCGGCCTCATGCCTCGCTTTTTGTTCCATTAGGACCTGATATTCCGCCATTTTGTTTGCGTGTTCGATTCGTTCCTCACAGCGACGACGCATTTCTGCCTCGTCCCTGGCTCGAGCATCCTCGTCAGCTTGCATCTGACAGAGTAACGACTCCCGTTCCTGACGTAGCTGTTTCACCTGCTTTTCATAAGCCGTTAGGTGCTCAGCTACTTTTTCAGTATGCTCGGCTGATTGTTGGTTCAACTCATGCCGCAACTCTTGCAGTTGTTCCTCCAACATAGTCTTTTCTACTTCTTGTAGTTTCAACTTATGTTTAAGGGACGTCTGCTCATGCTGGGCATCCCGAAAATCGTTTCGAGCTCTCTCGACACATTCTCGGCGGCTAGTAGCAAGGCGATCGATCTTTGCTTTTAGCGATTGACAATCCATTGCTGTCAACCTACTACGCTCGATCTCTGACTTCGTTGCAAGCAAGGACTCCTTTTCGCTAGAGAGCTGCTTGACCTTATCTTGAAGATCAGTAAGTTCTCTATTCGGGATCTGAGTCTTGTTCAAAGCCTCTAACGCCTGCTGCCTAAGCTGTTCCAACTTCAGCTCTATTTCTGTACTCTTCTCCTGAGCTTTCGTGGTGTTACTCGCGAGAGCATCCAACTGCTGGCGACCCTGGCGCAGTTGGCGTTGCTGCTCTTGTAGCAACTCCTCGTTGAGTCCCCTGCCACTGTCAATACTTCCTTGTATCGACACAGGCGAGGGACCCTCGAAGGACCAACTGCCAAGGCCCATTGGAGTTCCCATGGGCGAGGCTGATTTTTCTACATAGGACAAACTCTGTGTCCTCAAGAAGTTCTCAGCCGCCGGAGAGAGTTGAGTCGTTACTCGCCAATTGAGTAGTCGGCTCCTTTGATACAGGCCCAACGGGTCAGACGATGGACCTAATATCAGGGTGTGGTTCAAACCACCACCGATTAGTGGATCATTTCTATCCACTAACGGGCCTGTAGTCACTTGATGTTGGTGATTAGGGTCATCACCTTCATCCAAGTGACCCTGCATGTCGAACTTAAGCTCACAGTACCTATGCGGACTAAAGTTAACAACTGGTCACGGCACCAGTGTAGTGTTCTACCCCTCGGTGTTTAATCGAATCTTTCGATAAACAACGAAGAACAACTATTCAGGTTCCAGTTAAAACTTTATTGTCTAATAACACATAGGCATCAGCCGTTCTCGATCACAGTTACAGGTGGCAGAGTTTGAACTCTATAACAGGTTCGACACTAGGCCTTCTAGTGTCTACAGTTGATATTCCACATACACCTCCTCTGTGCAGCAGCACAGAGGAGTCCTAGAATATGGTAGCCGGGCAGCCGCCAACCATCGCTCACGATGGTCAGTCGGGGCTGGACTGACCCTGAGGAAGGCCGTACAACGGCCTTATATACACCAGAGTCGAGGGCCACGTGACCAAGTGGTGATGTGGCGCTGGACTCCAGCGCCCCCAGGCGTCGGGTAATAGAGGTGCTCTCGACGTCGCCCACGAGGACCGCGAAGGTACCTCGAAGACGACGCGGGACCGCCACAATTTCATCTCAAGCAAGAACATGTCAGTAGCTAGTCCCAACACCTACACTGCAAAAATGGTGTTTAGATCCTAAAAACAATTCTAAACATATTCTTGCAACGTTTTTGTAATCACATTAATTTCCTAAACATGTTTAGCCAAACAATGTGCTTAGCTCAAGTGTTTAGAAACCTAGGTGTTTAGGTTCAAAATTTGTGTTTAGATATCAATGAAATTTTGTATTTAGATGTTTATGAATTTTGTGTTTAGATGTCTAAGTGATTTGGTGGGAAGTAAGGGTTTGCAGACATTGTATCCATTAAAAAAAATAAAGGAATAGCTTTTGTTTGTTTTCTCATTTACTGGAGGATATCAGCAGGTATTTACACTGCAAAGTCTCCAAAGATGTCAGCCTCAGCTATGTACACATATAATTATGTACACACTGCATTAGAATAGGAGACTTGAGGAAGTACAACAGGTTGGCAGGAAGGACATTGCTTTATACTTTACAAAATAACATGACATAGGTGTAAGTCATGGAGCTCATTGATTACTTTATGGTAATGATGGTGGTGTAAGTTGAATTTAGTTAACTTTTTATTATTGAGTCTATTTTCATAGCATTTAATGAAATGACACTATGATAAACAAGGAGTTTGGGGATATTTGTCACAACAATTGATAATAACTGTGTGCAGATAGTACATTCAGAGGTAGTGCTGCTACCTGGTGTGGATTTGACATCCAACTATCTAAACATATTGATGTTTAAATCTAAACACCTAATGTTCACCTGTTTAAACTCTAAACATCTGAACATGTTTAGCAAAAATGTTTATGTATTTAGAATAAAAGTGTTATTTTCCTAAATGTTTAGTCGATGATACACCTAACTGACGTATATGTTTAGGTTTTAAACATGTTTAGACCTAAGCATGTTTAAAATCTAAACATCATTTTTACAGTGTATGAAATAATATTTAGGTTATTCCCTTTAAAAGGGTCTCCATATCAGACATGAGAACAATTAAGACAAGTGCTCAGTCATACCTTTAAAATACCTATGACATTTTACTGTCGTATAATGCTTTGATTATAAATGACAATCAGGGTGAAAAATACCCTGAAAATTGACAAAATCTTTGTGTATTCTGACGCACTAGGTGCAGACCATGGTTACGCCACAAGTGCCTGCAGTTCTATGACTACTCTACCGAATCCTATGTGCATGATCACTATAGGGACCAATCTTCAGTGAATATGTAGGTCGTCCCTGCATAGGACATCTAGAGAAGAATTTCGGGCCCTCAATCTTATTCTCTCACCTACATAAACATTCCTGTACGTCTGGGGATTATTTCAATATTCCTGACGATAACATAGACTTAATATAGTGACTGCCTTGTCATGTTAATGCGAACACATGATAGTAATGTTATAGATCAGATTAAAGGGAAACAGTATACTATTTTCATGACAGTGCATTTCATCTCTTATATTAAACAAAAATGTGGTATGGACCACGGATAAGAGTTGCCACTCCTTTCCGTGGTCCATGCCACATTTTTCTTGAGCTCTTGTGGGGGGGGAGGGACTTCGGCAGAAAGTGACGCCTGATGTCAGGTTGTGCTTGTCATGCCAAGTGGCGGCCGTGTGACTTCACGGCGGCTGTGTGAAGTCACAGGGCTGCCATGATTTCACAAATGACGTCACAGCCGTAATGGCAGCGCCCATGGACAAAAACGAAACCATAATAGAGCTGCATCGGTCGCTACGCTCCCAGCCGCTGATGTAGCATGCAACTCTAAATAAAGATATTCTGACATGATTTGTGAAAAATGTATCATTATAGAGCAATGCCGCAGCCCTATTGGATGCACCTGATGACGTCACCATTAGGCAAAATGCATCCCTGTAGTACCTGCATAGCATTGATAGAATTCAATTAGGTGCTGTCTGTAGCTCTTTTCTGTGCATGAGAATAATATTATTCTATTCCCGTGCCAAGTAGCACTAGATAAACCAATATTCGTTTTCTATATGATATTACGACGCAGGTCACTTCGCTAACCCACACTTTGCATGACCCTCTATGTATAGGCTAAACAATGCAGCACCTGATGCATATCGCCCAATCAGGACATTATCAGAAAACTCTGCTGCATGGCTCTATAATGATCACTATGTCACTAACTATATTAGGATACTTTTCCTTGATATAAAGGCTATCAAAATGCGCTATCATGAAAATAGGGTACTATTTTAAGCAAAGCAGGGTGGCGAATATTACATCTGGGACATGTAATGTGTTTGTTAACAGGACAGAAACGCCAAATCTATCTAATAAGGTGATATTTGGGCTACAGAATTGTAAATACTGTACACATAAGCTTTAATTATTCCAAATTACAAGTCAATCCTGGGAGGCTCGTTGTATGAAGGATTGAGCCATATAGAGACCTATGCTGAACGTTTGGTTTCAAAGGTAGAGACCATATCTTGGTGTGTACCTGCTATTGTGGGGGTGGGTGGTGAAAAGTCCATTGGAAAGACCAATGGCTCTATGGCATAGAAGAGCTCTATTGATAGGCCTAACTATGTCTTAAACATTTGAGTCCTCTCATATAATTCTATCAATATAGTGGTAGAGATAATAGAGGCCGGTAAGTGGATGGCGGTGGTAGATTGTGTTTAGTTCCGTGAGGCTAAAAACAAAAACGAAAATTGGGAAACCTTGACATAGATCTACAAACCAATGCTCAACAAATCTGTGCTCGTAAACACAATGCAAATTTCACCATAAAACTAGGGGATGGATAGTGTCATAGATTCATGCTGCGCTACCTTTCTAATTCCACCAGTACAGATTTATCAGGGCTGAATGTGCCCTCTTGAACCTCAACTCTACCTACTGGTCATCTCCATCGTGCAGTAAATGGTTCATAAAAATAAATATCACTCTCTTGCAGCTGTCCTTTGTTGGTGGATCATAGCGCGACTCGAATCTATACCTCAGAAGGCATTTCAAATTCCCAAATTACATGGTTGAGATATGTTATTGTCTATAGAATGCTTAGTGTTAAGTCCCATACTAAGCCCCCTGGATAAAGTTAGAACTCTGTCTAAAAATGGCAGCAAAATGCGATTTTCCTAAATATTGAACATAAAAAAAGTGTTCCACAAACAACTTTAAAATCACGTGTCCAAGTCAAGGTAAAAACTATGTGTGTCCAAACCAAGGTTTAGATATACCTTCATTTATTTCCATAACAAATGGCACACTGGTGCCACCTCGTACTCTACTGGCTATATCACTGGTAAACAGGCATGCTGGGAAGTACTACTTATTTTTTGCTGGTTTCTGGCAAACACATGCTTGGCAGATGGGTATCAACAAAATTCTGGTTCTCACAATCACCCAGAATCGAAAGAAGTGTATGAAGACAGGGACCTTTGGTCAAAATGGCGAGAAGGCTTACTTTGCTGTACAAGGTTGGTTGCCTGAGAAGTACAAAACGGCTGAGTTTACATAATGAAACTCGCTGTAAGCATACGTGGGAGATACATTTGTAGATGACAGCTCTTGCACCAAACCCTCTGTAATCAATGCATGAGTGCTGATCGTACAGAGCTGCCATAGGGCATTACCCACAATAAACCACAGCTTAATTGTCGACTGTGGAATAGATTGGAGGCAAAGACACAGCAACAAAACTAGACTTTGTGAAGTCCCTGAGCCCAGGCAACTTAAGGCCAGTAGAATAAAGTTGAATGCAGTACAATTAGTAGCTTTGGTTATAATATATTATATATAGAAACATTCACAATTACCTAAACGTTCATAAATATGAACAATGAAACCGAACTTCTGTCTAGGCCTAAAGTTCTTGGTGCATTATTGAAAAGTTCCCCATGTATGTGATAAATTTGACGCCAATAAAAAATGATCAAACTCAAGAGATGGTAGAAATGCTCTTTCCCTGTTTGATAGTCTTAGTCCGGCAATGGGTCTCATCCTTTGCCCCTGAACATATGACGGTTGAACTCAAATTTGACCTTGACGAGCTACAGGTCATACTTAATCGAACTGTGGCTCAAATTAAGCCGGACAAGGCAGTTTAAGACATAACGATATTTGAGGCCTAGGGGTAAATATATACTAAACAGATCATTGTTTTAAACGTCAGGGCAGTCAATGGCATAAGGTCTCAAAAATGTCCGTGCCATAATCAGACGATTGGACTGTAGAGAGCTGCCTCTATTAGCATCAATATCTCCTCAGGGTAGTGTAACGGATTTACATAAAAATATCAAATATAACACCAAAGGTTGGACTAATGTGTTTACTAATAGAGGTTTTGAAACAGGCCCCAGATGCGGGCACGAAGGAGATTGGGTTAATGGGGACTGTGTGCTATTAGTAAGAGTAGAAGGTAGGAAAGTTCCTATAGAATGCAGGAATAGAATAACAGTTTTATTATACATGTACAGATTTTGATTGAAATCAAATATAGGGAACATGTACAGAATGAAGCCCAGGAATTTGGAATACAAATACAGTCTCTGTGTGTCAAATGAGCAAGATCATCTACTTGCTTCTTCAATATGAATCCTGTAAGACACTTTCATATTTCAAGCTTTGAGGAGCAGCAAAAATCAACTTGGTTCTGCTGATTAAAAGAATGGATGAATGAAAATTGTGTTAAGTGTGTATTTTGAAGCTTCTCGTCGTTAATACAAACAATAGTGTTGTTTTGTCATCTATTTGGGGAAAGATAATCTGAAGGCAGTTCATATGATAAGCCTAGGGCAATGTTCAAAACCTTAAATCGGTCCTTCCCATGGATATGCCCAGGCAGCTGGTCTAATGCTTTACAGTGCTCAAGCTTTAGTAGAAATCTTAACTGGGCCCTTTTTCTGTATTTTTAAACGATTATAATAAAGTGTTTCTAAAGGGACCAGACGATTATTGTATGCCCACAATACTCTTTTTATGTTGTAAGAGAAATGGATTTATATAGGATTGGACCCAATGATTATTAAAATAGTATGTAATATGAATTTTTCTGAATGTATTTCTGTATGAATTTTTGTTGAGTGGCATTTCTGATTATTCAGACAGTTACTCCTGTGGAGATTAAACATATAAACGATTTTTATAATTTATCAAATGTAAGTCACTTTTGCAATATCAACCCCAGAACTTCTCCTCAAATCACACACAGAAATGGAATTATTATGATTACTTACAAACCATTTCTGATCAATGAATAAACTGTATGAACGATTATAAATAATCGTCAAACTCCATTTAGAAATACTCCTTGCCTCACAAATTCGTTTGAAAAACAGAAAAAGGCCCCAGGCCCCCTAAAGGCATTGAACCAACCATAGCCCCTTTGCAATGCAGCTACACATTTTGCCAATCCATAGACATAAACCTTGATCTTTTTAAAAACATAAAGTCTGCTAACAATATGATTCCTCAATGGTCTTATGGTGTAGTCTACAGCACACACTGGATGCCATGCGTGACGATCGCTGAGCTGCTAGGACTGAGTGACTGCTGCTGCTGGACAGTGAACTGCAGGATAGCCGAGGCATAGTGGCTATCTCCTGGCTATCCAAGATTAAGGATACTGTTATACAGATCATTATCTTGATCTGACTTAGTATTCCTTTTTTCAACTATTCAATAATATGGTGGTGTTTTAAGGTTTAAAGCCTTGGAAATTAAAAGCCAGCCATGTAGATAGGTTTTGAAACGATAATGCATAGTGAAACAGGTTGAAATAAATATTAAGTAATCCCTAAGAATTAAAGTTCAGGTGGTGCCGGTCCTAGAGGACTGTTACATGAGGCTGGCTTGGTCCCTGACTTGACAAAAGTAGGTTCAGAACCTTGAGAAACGGTAGTACTGTACACAACACACTAATCTGTGTCTAAGATCTAAAACAGTAGGCCTGTCTAGACTTAAAGATTGCTGCTAAACATGCCACAGACCTATCCAGTGTTACAGAATAATCATTGAAATGTCCAGGTGAGTTTAGAGATAGTTCTCTCTCTTATCCCTGAATTCCTAGCACTGCACTGGGGTTAGGGATATGTTAGTCCTGGAGGCTATTGCGAAAAGAATCGGATTCGGATTCTCACTGTCGTAACTCACCTTCCAGTTGCTGGCTGTTCTGCTGCTCAGAACCAACTTCTCACCTTACACTCAGAATCAATCCTCTTAGTGTGAGTCATACTGGGAAGCATTCCCAAATCATGAAAAATCAATTCTATAACCTATTACCTTGCTGCAAAACAGGGGAGAAGTCATTGCCTGAGTGTAGTCAGTTCCCATTTGGGAATAGCACCCCTGACATAATTGAATTCCTGTCCTTTCGCAACACCCTCCAGGTGTATGGGCTGGGCAAGCCTAGCCAGTGGTATCAGTGCATGGGAAAGGCACATCCATATGTCGCTGGTTCCCATGGATTTAAGATATAAGCAAATGTCAACGATCATGGAATATTTTTGCACCATATTCCCAGAGGTGTGGCTGCTGTATTCAATGAAGCCGTTATACGGGATGAATTTTCTTTTAAATGAAGAAACAAGTCCCGGTTTATTTTTGTCCGCCATGACAGCTTGCTCAATGAAGTAGGTCATGTGATACGGAGCTAGCCGCTTGTGCCAAGCACTTTAAGTTTCGGATTAAATGTTACTGATGCAAGGTAATATTTTAAACATGGTGCTAATACCTCAAACAAGTTAAAACATAATGTTATCAAACTATTTCAATTGGTCTTTTACTGTAAAACTTCTAAAAACCATACCTAAATACGAAACTACCTAGCTCTGTACAAATTTCAAAATGGCGCTGTTGAATATGCAGGCATCGTACTCCATCCCCCCCCCCCATTTAATATGGCGTAAGTAGTACCAATCTATAGTAACGATCTTATCAGCCATGGCATAAAAATGAAAGAATAAGTTGTAGGTCTGCCGTTCAACCATTGGTGATCACTGCAAGATAAGCACAGATTCGGCATACAGTCATTTCCATCGCTCCAGTTAATATCCTACTCTTATCATCTATTAATACACCTATCCTGAAGCCTTTTCAGAAGAAATGACAGCCTATTCATGTCGTCAATGGAACAGAAGCACCCTAAGATAGATCATGTCATCTCTATTACCAGCGCAATACTCGGAAAAGAAGGCCATTTCGACCATGAAATGTAGTTTAGATAATTACTTTTTCGGAAATGCCTACATAACCAAGCAAACAAGACCCACATACATTTCTATTGGCAAGAGATGGTTCTCGGTACAACATTGTTCGATACTCTAGAGGGGGAAATTCTCTCTTATCTCCATAGATTAATGGATTAAGGCATTGGATTTTAATTTTGCTGTAATGTTAGTTTTCAATTATAGATGATGAGCAAAGTCTGGTTTTATACAGAAACCATCCACAGTAAATGCCAGGACTAATGCTATCTTTGCTTCTGCAAGGTTCCTATTTGGATTGCAATCTAATTTTAGCCCAGAAATAGTAAGGGGTATTAGACTAACAGGATAAAGGGACCCTTCATTAGTAGCCTCATGAATGTGCATTTTAACAATACTATTCCAATTAAATCGCTCTTTATTAATGTGACTAACTCTATGTGCCTCATCATTAACATCAGAACGATGTCTAGAAGAGAGCTTCCCTCTAACCTAGTTGAGCAGACTATACGTTTTATTCCTTATCCTAAGGCCAGGAGCTGTTCTAGACCTTAATTATATTTGACAAACTACTGGTGGGTGGGTTTAGTGTGCTGCAGGAATTACTACGGGACGTAGAAGAAGCTTGCACTGCCTGTCAGCAGACAATATAATGAAGTTGTAAAGTGGCTTTGTCACCAGGTGCATCCAGTTTATATGTATCCAGTGGCCAATGTCCCAAAAAGAATGGCCACTATAGAATAATGGTACACGCAAACATACTAAAGACCTTCTACTTTCTACCCCTAAATGAAAAATTAATGCTTTATCCATAAATTGTATTACCAATATATTATGGGAGAGATTGAGTTAGTGCCAGAGGTGATAGAAGGCATTAAGGGCTTTTGCCTTGAATATGACAACCATTGCATAATCATTTTTGAGATTGAGAAGCTACTTAAAGGGTACTACAGAGCCCCTAATAGGACATACAAAAAAAGATTTTTTCATGCAAAAAATATTCCTGCGGGTACTGGGTTATTCCTGCGGGTACTGGGGGATTCCTGCGGGTACAAGGAGGATTCCTGCAGGCACTGGGGGATTCCTGCGGGTACAGGGAGGATTCCTGCGGGTACTGGGGGATTCCTGTGGGTACTGGGGGATTCCTGCGGGTACATGGAGGATTCCTGCAGGTACTAGGGGATTCCTGCGGGTACTGGGGGATTCTGCAAGTACAGGAAACGATTCTTGCGGGTACAGAAACATTCATGTTGGGGCTTGAGGAGTTTATCATCATTCAGTTTCCAGAAGAACAGTTTAGTATCCGCAAAAATTGTTCAGTATCCGCAAGCATTGTTCAGTACCCGCAAGAATGTTCCTGTTTCTGCAAGAATGTCCCTGTTTCCACAGGAATGTTCATGTAACCGCAGGAATATATTTTGCATGAGAAAAATCCTTTTATTATGTTCCTGTTTCCGCAGGAATGTTCCTGTTTCCGCAAGAATGTTACTGTTTCCAAAGGAATGTCCCTGTTTCCGCAGGAATGTTCCTGTACCCGCAGGAATATATTTTGCATGAAAAAAAAAATCTTTTTAGTATGTCCTATTAGGGGCTCCGTAGGTTCCTCATGATTCCTGCTACTGTTTGGTATTTTTCTGTAAGGCATAGTTATCTAACATTTGAGAGGTTCTGCTCCTCTGGGTAAGTAAAGTAAAATTCTCAACTGATAGTCAATTTCTATATGTTTACTGGTTACGCTAATAGGATTAGTCATAAATAGGGTAGCCATAAGGTCAAAGCTGTTATAGTTGTTAGAGCTCTCATCTATAGATAATTAACATTCTCTCCAGACGCAGAATACGTCACACATTACATATTACAAATCATGATCATCTAGAGAATTATATAGGAGGTTGTTAACCTAAAATATTAAACCTTTCATTTCATTTAAGGACTTTTCAAAAATGCTAGATTCCATGGCGCAATATGAACATGGATGAGTGGAATTAATTGTGCAGCGTATTAGGCGGATACCTTACGCTAGGGGCTTCTCCACTCTTTACATTTCCAAACTTATGTGTCCAGGTAAGGAAAATTGAGGTGATAAGCTTTCAATTGATTTATCATGTTAGAAAATATCTCCTACAAATTTTGAGTAATGGCTCTGTGAGTTTGGGTGAGCTATCCAAAACCCCAAACAGTTGTAATCCTTATCTCTCTTTCAATGTAGTATCTAATTATTAGCATAGCATTTAAATTACGAAGATTAATTATTGCATCATTCACCTTATTTGTGTCATAGACAGCAACTGATAGGACTTTATGTAGAGATGGGATTTCTCTCCTGCTTTGAGTATAGTAATTGTTGTGCGTCGGTCTATTGACAATTCCTAGCTCCTCTATTTGGAATTAAAATTACATTTTTATCATAACATATACAATCAAAAAACTAATTTGTGCCCTGTGTGATGCCCAAAACATCTAAAAGATTTCTTTTACATAGATCAGTGTGCCCTTGCTTTAAATGGTTATACACAAACCGATGCCAGTTTTTATATCTGGAAAATTGCTAGGGTAAGTCCTATTCCAAAGGATGGAAACAACAAACTAATCAAAAACTGGAGGCCTATCTCTCTTCTCCCGGTGCCAGGAAAGATTGCTGAAAAAATTATGCATGATCATATAACAGATGTTACTAATAGAGCTGGTACAATGTCAGTGCGTCAATATGGTTACAGACAAGGTTTAGGAACAGGAGACGCTATATTTGCCTTCTTAAACAAATTATATGAAAATAGAGATAGAGGACACTTATCTTGTGCCAGTTATATCGACCTTAAAAAGGCATTTGACTCTGTGCATCATTTATATCTTATTGAAACTCTGGGGGAATTGAGACTGGATGATTGTAACCTCAATTGGTTAATGAGCTATTTGACGGGAAGAAGTCAATTTACAAAAATGGGAAATTATACATCGCAAGTAATGCCAGTTCGTTTTGGAGTCCCACAAGGGTCCGTGTTAGGACCTCTGTTGTTTATTCTTTTTGTAAATGATATTGGTACTGTGCTACAAAATTGTGATTTTTATATGTATGCTGATGATCTAGTTTTACTAACTTCTGGTTGCAGTGCTGATAGGGCCCAAGGAAAAATGCAGAGTGCTTTAGATAGTATACTGCCCTGGTTTATATCAAAAAGATTGACAATAAATATTGATAAGTCCAAAGTGGTCTGGTATGGTAGTAGTCATAAGTTAAAGAGGATGAAAGTACCTTCACTTAAAATTGGTAATACTGAATTAGAGGTGATTGAGAACTATTGTTACCTAGGCCTAAAAATAGATAAGACCTTGAGCTTTAATAGTGCATTGAAGGATCTTAATTCTAAAGTGAGCCATAGACTGTTCAGATTTAGTAAACTGAGGCACAATTTGACTGAAAATGTGGCTCTTACTGTCTATAAAACTACTATTATGTCATTATTTGATTATGCTAGTTTTGTATTTGATGGTGCAAATGAGGACTGTCTTAAAAAACTGGATCGGCTTCAGCTGAGAGGTCTGAAGATTGTTTTTAGGGGTAGGAACTTGTCTGAGGCTGAGATGTATAAATTAGCCGATATACCAACTTTAAAGAGGAGAAGGGAGGTAATGCTACTGTGTTACATGTTTAAACTTGCAAAGAATCCTGAATATCTTGAGAATGAACCAAGGCGGCCTGGTCTAAGATCGGATAACAATGTAAAGTTTAAAGAATACACTGCTCAAAATCATGGTTACAATAAATCACCTATGCATCGTGGTATAACCTTATGGAATAATTTAAGGAGCTGGTACCAGCACAGTAAAGATAAGATTATATTTAAAAAGAGATTATCTGGCATAACTGACCTGACTAAAGTCAGTAAGAATCCTGTTAACATGGATGATTGATATGTTTTAATGAGGGAGCTGTTGTAATGACTACCCCCTCGTGTAAAGTAGGAGCTGTTGTAATGACTACTCTTACTGGACACTGAGTATGTTGCCTAAACTTGAAAATCTATTAATGGTTGTCGTATGGTTATCGTGTGCTGCAATGTCATTGTTTGTGGGAGCTGTTTTAACGACTACACCCATTGACAATCTTTACTGCTTATTTTGCCGGAGTCACTTAATAACTACATACTTCAAATCTTGTATTGTCTTACTCTCGTATTCAATACTAAATGTAATATGTAATGAAGCATGTGTTTGAGCCCGCTTTACCCTGTTATCTGCTGTGTCACTGTTGTGTGGCCATTAAGTCCTATGGTAGTCTTGTTTTTGTGTACATAATACATATATTCTCTACTTGTTTGACCTCATTTCATCATGTACATTCATATATGTCATAATGTGTAAATAACTGGATTTGTAACAGGGGAATTGGATGAGGAATCACCTTTATTGTCATTATCCACTTTTGTTAAATTGTGTCGGACAATAAAATTAATTTTCAAACCTCAATGCCTTCCCTTCACCACACCATTGGAACGTTGCCATGAGATTGGAGATAGTATCATTAACGCTGCTCTGCCTCTCTCAGTCCATAACATCAGATTTATTAGATTTGAGTACCCCCTTTGATCCTAATCTGCTGACTAGCCAACCTCCGGGGTTCTACATGAACCGTGAAAAATATGACTTTCTGGAGTTGGTGGATCATGGCGACCCAAAGCTGTATCAAAAACATCCTCGATGGTAAGGTGCAAGACTGATAAATGGCCTTCAGCGAGGTAAGGGTTCAGGTGTATCCCCCAGTAGACCATACACCGGGATGAAGAAGTGACTTATTCCACCCTTGAAACAATTTCACGTGAATTCACCAGTAAAATCACGTGTTGAACTGGTGTCGTTCCCGTGAACTCCCGTGAATTTTACACGTGAATTCATGGGATTCTGTGAGCAGAAATTCACGTGATATCACGGGATCACGTGAAATGACAGTAAATTCACGTGATATCACGGGAATACTGAAAATACTTTTGCAAATAACCCCCACTTCTAACCTCAATTTAAGATTTGAAATTGATAGTTTGTATTCCTATGATGAGACTTTCCTCATTGTATTTGTCTTTGATGTAGATCTAGCCTTGAAATGCCATCATTTCAATTGATAGATTCTGAGGAATATAGAGATTCACACAAAACTAGACACATTGACTTATATTTTGATTTGAGCCTTTATTTGGATAATAAATACATCTAGAATGGGGGCAATAAATGGGAAAGGTGGATGGCGCCCATAGGCTAAAAGTAGCTAAGTTTTCGCCAGATTTTCACCACGTTTGTAATTACTTTCTCTTTTTATAGTACAAAGAAAGCAGTCTTATAAAGTAGCATAGGGTCCCATGCTAGTTTATGAGATATTTATCTATGAATCTACCATAGGGTTATACAGTGTTTTGCCATAATTTGCATGGAATCTCATTAAAGAGTAGCTAATTTTTTGTCTTACTTTCCAAGAATATTTTCATCACTTTTCTGCACCCAGAAAATCTATTACCATCATGTGATCCCATGCACTTTTGAATCATTTTTCCACATTGAAAATCTCCTGAAAATAATAGAATTACATCATGCAGGCTAAATACTGCTCATAAACCCCCACACAGCCAGCTGGCTTTGTGGCCTAACTAGTTAG
Source organism: Acholoe squamosa (assembly GCA_949317995.1). Lineage (NCBI taxonomy): Eukaryota > Metazoa > Annelida > Polychaeta > Phyllodocida > Polynoidae > Acholoe > Acholoe squamosa. Next base: position 51,760,342 of record OX439040.1, read on the forward strand.
TGTGCCTGGTGTAGACACAGAAGGTTGAGAGTTCACCTCAGCTTCATGGGCCTGCTATGATTTTGTAAAGTCGTTCACTAGCCATAGAGAAGTACACATGTGCAGAAACCTGCACAGAGAACATGATTGGCATTAGAGCCATCTACCTTAAAAAAGCCAGCATCAGCATATTGAGTAGAGTAAGCTCCACCGCAATGAAAATATTCAGGTTTTTCATCACACATATAGTCTCGAGCAGGTAAACAGGATTGGTACCTAGCTGGTGCTAAATTTATTTCCTAATTTTGCCACAAGGGAGCACAAGGGAGCAAAAGAAATATTCCCCCATCCACATACAGTGGTAAAGGTGGGTGAAGGAAGCACTGGGATGGCTATTGGTTCTTGAATTTTGAAGCTCCATTGATTAGAACAAAACGTACAACATTTACATATCCTTTTATCATATTAGAAAGGTCTGGGTGTGCCTTAAATGTGGGGTGCACCTTATAGATAGGGTATTGGCACTACATTTTCTTTTGTTTAGAATTCAAGACTGCATGTCTGAATCTTTTTATTCAAATCTAACAAAGAAGGCATGGTGAATCCAGGGTTGTATTTCCTTTTATCAACAGTGCAAGCCTCTCAAAGTTTGGTTTCCCTAAATAGCCATAATTAATGTATCTTATGTCTGACAGAACATCTATGACAGCAATAAAAATATCATATGGGTGGCATCACTGTGCTGTTTATCAGCCAGCCCTCTTCTCTGGAGTACCTCTCTTAAGATCTGCTATCTAGCAGATTTCACCAAGCTCCTGTGTTGCAATTGACTACCTGCATAAAGAAAACAAAAGTACATGCCTGTGAGTTAAAGTGAATGTGTGGGTAGTAGTTATTTCAAGTGGAACATGAATCAGGGGCATAGGAAAAGGGGCACCAGCCTCAATTATAAAGGAAGTTTATCTGGGCCCCTCAAAATTTGCAAAGTATTCAAAATAAATTTAAATTAAACAAAAATTACTTTTCTACACAAATTCAAATGACCGATGCATGAGATGCATCTTAAAACAAGTCATCTAAATAATATTTTTGGGAAAGTTTTAGTTTAAATCAGTTTTATTATGGAATGATAACAAACTAATCTACTACATGAATATCAATTTGTAAATTGGGTAGAAGGGTAGAATGACTTCTATATAATAATCATCATTAGTGTATTACAAATTATTGGATAATAGATTGTTTTTGTGTGTCTTTGATACTAACAGTGAATGACAGCATTTGCTTTTCATATTGATTTTCATCCATATGTAGTTGCCTCAAGGTTGTATCTGCATATTTCAAGTTTTGCAGGAGAGGGAAAAGAGGGGTTGCTATCTGTCTATATTTCAGACAAACACATTCTATGATAGTACAGCTTAATAACAGGGTTAGTAAAAACCGTTTGATAGAGAGGGGGTTTGTCCCAGAAACATCAATTGGATGATGAAAAAATGTTGACAAACATTAAACAACGTTTTATGGTAGCCAAATTAAAAAAAAAAATTGAAATGTTCCCAAAATATTTGTATAGATGTGTAGAGGCAAAGAGAAAGGGTGCTTCATACTAGAAGTCAACTTTAACATTCAGATCACTAGCTTTACAGTGATATATTGCATGAGAAGATACTCCTGTTAGTTTTGGAGGAATGGCTTGCTAAATATGGGTAGATGTATCTCAAGTCCCATTGGTCATGAGATACATCTGTAATTAGCATAATTTATGCTAATTAGCTAAATAAGCATAAATTTTCATTCTTTTGCCCATAACTTTCGATGTAGAAATGGTATTTTCATTCTGTTTACACCATAGTGGACCTTATGAAAGGTTCCTTCAAATGGGATCAGAGATTTTCTTATTTAGAATGAAAATAATGTTTCCATGGCAACAGAAATCAACAAAAATGCCTATTTTGGCCCAAAAACATTCTTTTTAATGCCAAATATGGACCCTTTCCCCCCAAAATAGAATGTTTTATAAAAAATCATTGGATTGTCCATAAAAAAAGTAGCCTATAGCAGTTTTAGGCATATTTTTCCTATTCTAGCCCATAGTAGTGCCCCCTGGTGGCTAAAACAGGTACTTAATCCTGCAGGAACCCTCATTTCTGCTTGCTGGCTCACAGATGTTCTTACATTCCCTGGCATAAAATAGAACCCAAGATCTCTTGATATAGAGTCAAATGTGTTACCACTTGGACTATATGTTGATACTTTATTCATTACAAAGATATGCTTATAATCTAAGTGCTCAGGAAGTTATGAAAATATCTGTCAACTTTTGGATATGAATATGGGGAATAATGTGACAAATTACTGCATAATCCTATATAATATTAAAGGTTCTGTATCTCAAAAATATGAATGGGTCCCCCACCAGCAGTAAGCTACAAGCCTATCCATTCCTCCAGCACTAGCTGACCCCTCCTTCTGCCCATAGTCTAAGGGAAATGTTTACATGTGTTCAGTATGGACTATAGGTTGCAGTTATTATATGTACAAGTGACAAGTAATCAGGGATGGACTATAGTTTGGCATCATATAAATTTTGATGGCCATGCATCAAATGCATAAACTCACCAACCTGAACCACTACATCCCAACTCACCAACCATTACACCCCTTGAAGGACCACTAATGCATTAATGCATCATGCCCATCGGTCATCATGATGCTACATTCATGCATCATGACGACCATATGAGTTGATACACACACTGCAAAAGGGTCGGCATAATGCTCCAATTAAGTGTTGGAGAGCATGCAGACTCTAATCCCACCTTACCAACCACTAAAATATAGAACCAGCCTGTACATAGCAGTGTGCGATGCCTACCCCGGTACTGCCGACTGTCCAGGATCACCTTGTGCTAAAACTCTAACCCACATTAACAATTACTAAAATAAACATGTATACATATAAACCCAGCCTGTAAAATAGCAGTGTGTGACACCTACCAATGACTATCCAGGATCGCCTTGTGTTAAATACCTAAAACCCAAAACCACCAATCACTCTATGTACCTGAAGTGACATGGAATGTGTAAAAATAGACACCAGTAAACAGAACAACAGCTGTGTAGGTATTACCAGTCTGCAACATGTGTATTTGTAGCAGTAACTGCTCCAAATATAACAATACTATGTGACTGGGCTCCTAATATGGGAATGACTTGCTTGTTTTCCATTCTAAGACTCTAATTAACCAATGCCATGTCACTTTGAACTCCTAATATGCACTTCATACATTGGTGCATCATGATGTCCAATGGACATGATGCATTAATGCATCAGAGGCCCTTGAAGGGTTAAGAGGTGTGTGCAGCCCTACTGTGGAGGAGGGGGTATGAGAGCTGTCAAAGTCGTGACCATTAGGGTGTGTTACCGTTAGGCCTCTGTGATGTCACAGGGTGGTTAGCTGCAGGCAGACATTGGCAACACATGGTTAGGTGACTACACTATGAGTAGAAGCTCCTCAATATAATAGAATATATTAGATAGGATATTGTTAGATGACTATATGGAATGATTGGTATGTAAATTACATGATTACATGTACAACAAGAGATTAAGATCTAATTGCAATGTGTGTATAGTTTTCAGGTAAGTGCATCCTAGTCATCTTACCCAAAGGTCAACTTAATGCATTGGTTTGTTTGTGTGAAAAGACCCATAAATATTAACAATCAGTAACTGTAACACATCCTATGAAGGGCCAAGTGGGGGGAGGGCAGGTCCTCTGTGTGTGTCTCAGTGCTATGGTCACATGACCAGTTCTGAAGGCCAGGTGTACGAGTCAATCTGACCTGTTCACAGTTTGTTAGATGTGCTTGATACTACGGATAGCATTATTACATAGCTGTAATGGTTAAAGGCTATGGGCCACAAAAACCAAAAAAAAATCTAGGACTTTGCCAAGCATGTTGTAGAAATTCATTGTTTCTCCATACTATCAACCATTCAGTGATCATGGTCACTGAAAAGCAATTATTCTTTGCTGGGTTTTCACTGGTGGGTGTTAGAAATGTTCATTTCCTGCTTGGGATATCAGAAAAAATCATTGGCAAATATGTGCATACATGTCAAATAACAATTTTAGAGAACCTTTGAAAATTTTGAAAAAATCATATGGAGTAGAACGTGTTGTCCTCTTGAACCACTTAGTAGGATGTTGCCTCCAGGTCTTCATTGGTTCAACTTCATGCACCTATAAAGACAAATGGTATATCCATTACTCACTAGGTTATGCCAAACCAAACAGAAGGAGGTAGGTGTGGACGTAGAGGGAGCTGGGTGTGGACATAGAGGGAGGTGAGAGTGGACACAGGGGGAGGTGGGTGTGGACACTGAGGGAGGTGGTTGTGGACATAATGGGGATGTGTAGGAAGATAGAGGGAGGTGGGTGTGGACACGGAGGGAGGTGGGTGTGGATAGAGAGGGATTTGGATGTCGACATAGAGGGATTTGGGTAGACCCAAAGGGAGGGCGGGTGTGGACATAGAGGGAGGTGGGTGTGGACCCAGAGGGAGGTGGGTGTAAACACAGAGGGAGGTGGGTGTGAACAAAGAGGGAATTGAGTGTTGACATAGAGGGAGGTGGGTGTGGATAATGAGGGAGGTGGGTGTGGACACAGAAGGAGGTGGGTGTGGACATAGAGGGAGGTGGGTGTTGACATAGAGGGAGTTTGGTGTGTACAAAGAGTGAGGTGTGTGTGAACAAAGAGGTCAGTGGTTGTGGACAAAGAGGTAAGTGAGTGTGGACAAAGAAGTAAGTGGGTGTGGACATAGAAGGAGGTGGGTGTGGACATAGAGGGAGGTGGGTGTGAACATAGAGGGAGGTGGGTGTGAACATAGAGGGACATGAGAGTGGACACAGAGGGAGGTGGGTGTGGACACAGAGAGCTTTGGGTGTGGACATAGTGGGGATGGGTAGGAAGATAGAGGGAAGGCAGGTGTGGACACAGAGGGAGATGGGTGTGGATACAGAGGGAGGTGGGTACTGTGGCCCACAAGGGTCAAATTGAAGTTGGAGCAAAGAGTTGACTTTCACAAAAAAAGTCCAAACGCAAAATCAATGTTCAAAGTCAATTTCATTTCATTGCTGTCAAGCTGTCAAGGTGTCAACTCATGAATGCAAACCCACTTGTGACAGGTATCTTTTGGCTTTGCATGGTACACTCTATGTCTTTCTATATGTCTATACCAGCAACTACTGGGTAGCTATTGGTTCCCTCACATAATAACTGATGGTTCCATACCAAGTAGCTGCTGGTTCCAGCATCCCATAACTGGTGGTTCCAACCCACTGTAACTGGTGTTTCCACACCAATCAGCTACTGATACTGGATCCCATACCAAGTAGCTGCTGGTTCCCACACCCAGCACTTGGTAGTCCCATACACATTAGTTGCTGTTTCCTGTACCCAGTACATGCTGGTTCCCACACACAGTAGCTACTGCTTCCCACATCAGGTAGCTGCTGGTTCCCATATAAACTGGTTCCTAACCCAAGTAGTTGCTGGATCCCACACCCTTGCTGGTTCATGTACCCAATACCTGCTGGCTTTCACATAGAGTAACTGGTAGTGGTTCCCACATCCATTAGGTGCTGGTTCCTGCACTCACTACCTGCTGGTTCCCAAATAGAGTGCCTGCTGGTTCCCACATCAGGTAGCTGCTAGTTCTGAAAACAGTAGCTGTTGGTTCCCATACAGTAGCTACTTGTTCCCATATCCAGTAGCTGCTGGTTCCGATATAGAGTAGCTACCGGTTCCCATACCTAGTAGCAAAAGAGTGATCTGGATAAATTCTGGATGAAAAAGGTCATATAAGTCAAAAATGGGCAAATTGGGAAAGTTGCGTGAAACTAGGTCATAAGCAGTCAAGATAGTTAAAATTTGTCGAAATAGGTCAAATTGGTTCCAAGTAGGTAAAATTGAATGAAATTAGGTCAGACTAGGATAAATTATGTCAAGTTGGTTGAAAATGGGTCAATCAGGTCAAATTCTATCAAATTAGGTCAACGGTGGTAAGAATAGATCACATTGGTCAAAATTAGGTCCAAGTGGGTTCAAATAAGTCAAATTGGTCAAAAGTAGGTCAATTAAGGTCGAATTATGTCAGAGTAGGTAAGGGTCGAAAATCATAGAAGGTTTGCATATGACGAATTTGGAGGTATTCCAACCCCTACTCTTCGAATTTTAGTTTTCCCCTCTATTTCTTTGGCTCAAAGTGTCAGGCTGGATGAGATCTTCATGTTACATATGGGTTTTGATGGTCCCATATGCATATTTGAGGCTCCAGGGGGGTAAAATGTGCCCAAAATGAACAAAATTGTCTGGGCGAAATTGTGTCTGGGAGAATGACATTTGAGTTACAATCAATGTTGAGGGCCTAATTTCCTACAGAAACAATCTTCATACCTCCATGAAAATCTCAGGTCCAGACCAATCTGACCTGTAGATTCAGAAAATCACATTATCATTTATGTCAGATGTGTCCTTGCTATTGTAAAAGAAGCATACTTATTAGAATTCTTTTTCTGGGCACATGTCTGGGCGAATGACATGTAAGGCCCCATATGCACATTTTCTATGATTTGTGACCTAAGGATAGGTCAAATATAGCAAAAATATGTCAAATTGGTAAAAAGTAGGCCGATGAGGTGAAATCAGGTCAAATATGGTAAAAGTAGGTCAAATTGGTCAAAAGTAGGTCAATTAGGTCAAAGTAGGTTAAGATAGGTAAAATAAGTTCAAATTTTGTTAAAACAGGTAAAATTGGTCAAAAGTAGGTCCAGTATGTCAAAGTAGGCTAAGGTAGGTCAAATATGGCGAAAATAAGTCAATTTGGTTAAAGGTGGGTCAAGGAGGTTAAATCAGGTCAAATATGGTAAAAGTAGGTCAAATTGGTCAAAGGTAGGTCAGTAGGTCAAATCAGGCTAAGATAGGTCAAATTAGGTCAAATAATGGTGAAAATAGGTCAAATTGTTCAAAAGAAGGTCAATTAGGTAAGGATAGTTCAAATTAGGTCAAATATCTTAAAATAGGTCAAATCAGTCAAAAGTAGCACAATTAGGTCAAAGTAGGTTAGAATAGGTCATATTAGGTCAAATATAGTCAAAGTAGGTCAGATTGGTCAAAAATAGTCAAAGTCGACCTTATTCTGACAAATTTTGACATAATTTGACCTAAATGACCTACTTTTACCTATTTCCAGCATATTTGACCTTACTTCACCTATCATACCCTACATTTTGACAAAATTGACCTACTTTTGACCAATTTGATCTATTTCAACCATATTTGATCTATCCTGACCTTATTGGACCTAATTGACCTACTTTTGATCAATATGACCTGTTTTCACTGTATATGACCTTAATTGACCCATCCTGACCTAATTGACCTACTTTTGACCAATTTGACCTGTTTTCACCGTGTTTGACCTAATTTGATTTACTTTGACCTTATCCAGTGGCTTCCACCATATTTGACCTAATTTGACCTATCCTACCCTTATTGACCTAATTTTTACCAATAAGACCTATTTTCACCCTATTTGACTTAATTTCAACTATCCTGACATTATTTATCTACTTTTGACCAATTTGACCTAATTTCCCCATATTTACTCTAATTTATCCTATCCTACCCTATTTGACCTGCTTTTCACCAATTTGACATATTTTTCCAGCATATTTGACCTAATTTGACCTATCCTACCCTTATTGACCTACTTTTTATCAATTAGACCTAATTTCACCCTATTTGACTTAATTTCACCTATCCTGACCTTATTGACCTACTTCTGACCAATTTGACCTATTTTCACAATATTTACTCTAATTTGTCCTATCCTACCCTAATTGACCTGCTTTTGACCAATTTGGCCTATTTTCACCATATTTGACATAATTTGACCTATGCTACCCGAATAGACATACTTTTGACCAATATGACCTATTTTCAACATATTAATTGACCTAATTTGACCTATCCTGACCCAATTGACTTATTTTGACAGCTACTCTTTTAAGAACTCGCAATTACCTGATGTAGGAACCAGCAGGCACTCTATTTGGGAACCAGCAGGAAGTGGGTGCAGGAACCAGCACCTAATGGATGTGGGAACCACTACCAGCTAGTCTATGTGGAAGCCAGCAGGTACTGGGTGCAAGAACCAGCAAGGGTGTGGGATCCATCAGCTACTTGGGTTAGGAACCATTTTATATGGGAACCAGCAGCTACTGGATGTGGGAACCAGCATGTACTTGGTACAGGAAACAGCAACTAATGTGCATGGGAACCACCAAGTGCTGGGTGTGGGAACCAGCAGCTACTTGGTATGGGATCCAGTGCCAGTAGCGGATAGGTGTGGAACCGCAGTTACAGTGGGTGGGAACCACCAGTTACAGGATGCTGGAACCACCAACTACTTGGTGTGGAACCATCAGTTATTATGTGAGGGAACCAATAGCTACCCAGTAGTTGCTGGTATAAACTTTGTTCATATAGAAAGACATAGAGTGCACCATGCAATGCTAAAAGATACCTGTCACAAGTTGGTTTTCATGAGTTGACATCTTGACAGTTTGACAGCAATGAAATGAAATTGACTTTGAACATTAATATTGGTTTTGGACTCTAACTTTTTTGTGAAAGTCAACTCTTTACTTCAACTTCAATTTGACCCTTGTGGGCCACTGTAGGTGGGTGTAAACGCAGAGGGAAGTGGGTGTGACCACAGAGGGAACTGGGTGTTGACATAGAGAGAGGTGGGTGTGGACACAGAGGGAGGTGTGTGTGGACACAGAGGGAGATGGGTGTGGAGTGAGTAATAGATGTTTAACGCCATTTCGACAGCTAAGGTCATATTCATGGCGAGAACGACATTACGCAATTTCAGAGGAATGTGTCAGTGCCCGCGCATATGTGCACCACACACATCCTGAGGGGATAGGAAAGATGAGAAGCAGACCCTTTTAAGTGGGCTAGGGAAGCCCGAGATGGGTGTGGACATATAGGGAGTTAAGTGTGGACACAGAGAGAGGGGGGTGTGGACATAGAGGGAGGTGGGTGTGGACACAGAGGGAGGTGGGTGTGTATATAGGGGGAGGTGTGTGTGCACTTAGAGGGGATGTGGACATAGAGAGGATGTGGATGTGTGAGGGGGTGCATGTGGACATGAGGCATGTGAGTGTATGTGGATAAAAGGGAATGTATGTACATAGATGGATGTGAGTGTGGACACATATACAGACATGTAAATATACTGGGACAGAAGGGGAATCTGACCATGAGTGTTGCAATCTACAACAACCCTGCATACAAGTAAAGTCACCTTCTGCAAGGTGCTTGTGTGAGTTACCCAAATTAGGCTGGCTGGGAATGGGTACACTGTATAAGAGGTAAGGTAATCAGTACACAAGGTGGGCCCACTATGACCTGGATTGGGAAAGGGTCTGACTGCCTCTCACACTTAGTTGTATAGTAGTAGTATGCAGCTGCAATAAGGAGGGCTATTTCTGAACACAGCCAGTGGCCACACAATTACATGTATAGGTTTGCAATCATGCCTTCAGATGTACAATATCACATATTATTGCAAATAAAGATCCAGTCAAGTACTTAGGATTTCTTTTATGGATCATTGCAAATGCTGGTAAAGTGCTTGAATTAGCATTCATGAATATTGCACACAACAAGGTACAATGCCATTGGTAATATTGAGATACTAGTGTCATTTCCTATTTAGGATTGTAAGTGCCCTTATGAATAGAGCAGCAAGAAAATGGTGACCTTTGCATGTCATAATGAATAGAAAATGGTGAAAAATGGCAAATTTATGCTTACCCACTGTTACCATCAGTTTTTGGAGACAGGTCTTGTGTGTAGGTGAGCCAGGTGGAAATGACAGCTGAGGTGGGGCAGTGTAGCCCAAACTGGTTGGTCCTGTTGGTGTTTGGGAGTGTTCAGTAGGTATCAGCAGGGGGTGAGGGGGCACTGGGGTGGTTCTATTTCCATCTGATATGTCACATTCATTTTTCAAATCATACTTAAATATGTTCTTGATGCACACATGTCATAACATGGTATTTATGTGTTAATAGTCCATTAAATATCACATAGTTATAGTCCATTAAATATCACATAGTTCATAGTGAGTCTATACATGAGGTGTGATGGACCTAGGCATAAACCTGTTACAGTGTATTTTCAATGGATGGAACTATGGCATGCATCCCATATGAAGGAAGTCTGGTGTAAATTTGAGATTTCCCCAAATATTTTCCCCCAAAAATGACACAAAAGTGAGTCAGAAAGGTTTTCCATGTGAGTATCTTGATGCTCATTTTTGAGAAGATTAATTCTTGACACTCAGCAATGATTGCTGGTCTCATATAAGTACCAGTGGTTAGTGGGGGTGGGGAGGTGTTAAAATAACTCTTCAGCACTAAAATTTCATAAGTACCTGTCTTGGATATGGACCAGGGGTAAAGACCAAACCAAATGTCTGGGTATTTATTTAGTACAGTGAATAAGGCACAGTGAGATTTTGGGCGCTTTTACACGGTTAAGTAGACAGCACAGACAGTGTTAAATGATGCCAGTATATTTTTCATGGGAGGCTGAGTTTAGATATGCTTTTACATTCACCCATTTATGTATCAGAAATCCCCCTCCCCATCTGACTAAAATGACCTGTTCTGTAAGTGTGTACCACAGGTGGTTTGCCTGCACCCTACCACCTTGACAGTCTAAATTTAGCTGACTCTTTACTTAGTGCCCGTAAACAACTTACCATGCCCTATAATCATTGAGTGCCTATTTGCCAGGCCTCTAAATGCTACCTAACTCTTTAAGGTCTGCTGATGCAGTAGTGTAATGTGCCCATTGGCTGGCATGTTTTACCGATGAAGACTTGGGGAGTCTGCTTGCCAGCAGTTCATTGGGGCATCATGCTGATCTTCTCAAAGCTTAAGCATGACGCTTGAATGTAGCCCTGGCTGCATTAATGCATCATGACAACCAAAATGCATTATTGCATTAGGGTTAGCCCTTAAAGGGTTCAACTCTGTTCAAGACATGTCTAGGAAACATGCACATTTAGTGAGATATCAATAAGGGTCATAATTATTAGAACGGGAGAGTGAGTGAGTAATAAATGTTTAACGCCATTTTGACAACTGAGGTCATATTCATGGCGAGAACTACATCACGCATCTTCACAGATGAATGTGTCAGTGCCCATGCATATGTGCACCACACACATATTAGAATGGGACACATAATATTATGATTCAATCAACTTTATGTATCAATTTTGTCAGTAGCTTAAGTCAATCAATTTTCCTTTTTTTGGGGGGGCAAGGCCCTCCCTCTTTTTTTTCTGCCTCGCTCTCTTTCTATTTTGCTCTCTTTCTCTCTCTTCCCTCCCTCTATTGCCTTCCTCTCTTCCTCCCGTTTCCCTCTCCCTTTCTCTCTCTCTCTCCTTTCCCTCTCTCTCTCTCTCTCTCTCTTTCTCTCTTTATATCTATCTCTCTTGCTCTCTCTGTGCCTCTCTTGCCCTCTCATTTCATTCCATCTCACTCCCTCTCTCTGTTCTTTGGACCAAACCAGGATTCCATGCTCACACAGAGGCCCCTGGTGGGCTCTGGCATCTTCACTTTATGCTGAAGAATCAGACTTATGTGTATAAATCTCACTAGAGGGCCCTGTTAAAAACTGGGGAATATAAGGGTAATTCACGGGATTGTAGGTACTATTCCCAGGATCTTCCCGAGAATATTTGCTCACAGATTCACCAGTCGTTCACGGGTTTTTCCCGTGTCTTGTTTCGAGGGCATCAGTCATCTTTGGTAGATAATGATGCGATGACTGTCTTCTCTAGACATTTGAGGGACCATGAAAAATGGCAATTTAGACATTCAAGCGCATAGTCACCGTCGACTTACATGAGTGCAATTTGATTTTTTTTTACATTGAGAAGTGTGTGAATTTAACACAGAGATCAATCTATATTTATCTGAAGGTAAACTTTGGCAACCACATTGGTTAAACCCAGATCTGCATTGTTGCACATCCATGCGATAACCTGCCCTTATTTTTACATGTTTAGTAAGATTCTGGACTCCCATAGACTAACGCACGGTAAAGCATATTGTGATTATTTACGATATATGGGTTCGTATTTGCCAAAAAGTTATTTGACATTTCGACTGTATTACCCCTCCTTCCGGCCTCATCACTCGGCGCAGGAATCTATATCCAGCATTTGAATTTTTTTTTCCCACATACCTGATGTTTGCAGACCTCTTTAGCATAGATTTCAATGGAGCCTGGTGGAGTTATTCACAGGAAAACATTGTTAGCCATTTTGTATTAATTTCTTACCTGAAATCCAAAGATTATAGCCAGGAGAATACATTTTGTAAAACCAAGCGATACGGCCCGGGTCCGCTCTGCGCGAAGCCATTGTTTTTGTTCCTTGCCGGGAGAGGTACCGCCGTGTTTACAGTCACTTTTCGTATGGAATCCAGCCATGACATGTTATAATATTAAAATCCCAAGAAGTATTCGATCCATAGACAAGGAATGCGTGCTAATTTTCTCCATTTTCTTCGATATAAATAAGAATCCATTGATTTTCCCAAAGTACGCGAGTCGCGGTCCGGCTTTCCCACCCGCCTCCTTGTCCGGCGAAAGTGTGTCAGTGTCCCGGATGTAGATATAGGTCAACTGCTCGTCGTACAAGAAAGACGCCGAAAATTTCGGACCGTTTTGAAAAATCAATGGATTCTTATATATAGACGAGTAATGCGTGCTAATTTTCTCCATTTTCTTTGATATAAATAAGAATCCATTGATTTTTTATGATCAAATACTGACACTACTTTTTCTGCGGAGTAGTCCTAACCAGAAGTAAATAACCAAGATGGCGGGACCTGCCCCAAAAGTTCAATTAAACAGTGAGTTTTTGTTTGATTTCATCGCTTCCCTGTGCCTAAACATGTAAAAATAAATATAGGAATGACAAATTTTGTGTATCGAATGTTTGTATTGACATCTCGAGCCGGTCACATTTCCCTCTCGATCGTATAACTCACTCGAGGGAAATATGACCGGCTCTCGATGTCAATACAAACATTCGATACACAAAATTCGTCATTCCTATATACATATTGAACGGTCCTATTAAGTAATCAGACTACGTCATTAAATGAAATCTTTCATCCTTTTATTCATTTGTTTGATAAAATACCATGAGATAAATATAAAGGAGACCCATCAATTTCATCAGATACATTTTGTTCATGGCAATTTTAGTTGGGCTGAGCAGTTTGTGTTTTACCTTATATGAATACTGACCAGCTCTCTAAAACAAAACTCATAAGAGCGAGTACATTCAGCTTGGTCGACAAATTGATGGATAATCCCAGGGCAGCGCCTTTTCTATTTGCATAACCTAAGTGTGCTCATCCATATTCAGTCCAGTTAAACTAATGAGGAAATCTCCATAGCTGGTTATTTATATCACACAAGGTGTTGGAACTTTTCTAAATATGCATTGTTGCCATGTGGAGGATATTTTTGCCCCTGACCGACGATCTGATGTAATATGATCAGAAAGTCAGTGAAATCCCCCAAAGTGTAGTTGAACCCTGATGAATTTTAAATGATGATAAGACAGTGCCCCGGAAACCTGCATGCACTGGACGTCAGAGATAAGGGTAGGCACCTCAGGGGAAGTATTCTATTTACTTGGAGAGCGTCTATCCATCTTACAGTATATCCACCATCAATTTCTCAGTCTGACAGGATCTGGACATTCTGCCCTGTTATCGCCTTTCTGTAACACAACCCACATCTTAACTCCCCCTTTTGCACTTGCAGCGCCCACGCGCAGGGACCTGTTACACAAGGGATAAACACATGGATTTACTAAATTGAAAATATCAAGAAACTAAAAAAAAGGGTAAATTGAAAAACAAACAAACATTAAACAACAACAACAACAGAAACACAGCTAAAACTCACGGAGATATTGAAATGCAAATTGCCTGACAATTTCATTGTGGTAATATCATGGGTGGCCGTCGATATTTGTAATAGATAATTAAGAATTTTAACACAATCATGTAGCTTACATGCAAATGTGCCAAGGCTCAAATAAGCATCAAACAAATTTGATATTTCATAATAGTCCTTCAGGGCACATGAATCAAATGAGACAGCATTTAGGACAGCAATTACCAAAAGACTATAACTAGACGTCTGACTTTTTTCGAGACCTGAAAAGCATGGCAGATGAACCATTATATAAATAGACTCACCACATTCTTAACTGTAATACAGTAATCAATATCACACCTCATTCATCTGACCTCTCAAAATCATTATCAGAGTGTGACAGGATCTGCGAAAAAGGCCCTTAGTGCAGGGTTCATTTATGTCATTTTTTTCTAGTATATGTCACCAATTTAAATTATTATTTTATAGAAAACTGAGATCAGGTTACTTCTCCTCATCAATGCAATTGCAGCATTCCCGTGGGACGACCAGAATATGCCAGAACTTTTGAATGCAATTAGTGATTGAAAAACGGACATTTAATTCAAACAGACAGTCTGGTGGTGCTACTGATCTGCTGATTGCCTGCAATTATAAAGAAATTAGAGACAGATTGTCTGGTACTTACATATATAGTGTGAAGGATCGTACCTGACACATAGATTGACAATGAGATCCGACAGGAGTCTCCTACAGTCTTGTGGGATGGCTCTTTTACATCGACATGCTATCTAGTGTGGGGAACTAGGCCGATTCTTCAGGGTCTTGCTTCTATATAGGATATTGCTTTATCACCACGCGTAGGAAATTAGTTATTCAATTTTGAAGTATCAATAGCATGTTTATTAAACAAGGATTATTCAAATTAATTATTTTATCATATAGGTTTGATACAACGTATTCTATCAACGCTTTTTTCTCCATACTCCTTATTTATAGGTTCTTGTACAATTGTGTCTGTACTTTACTTTACTATGTTACCCTTAAATATCTAATTTACATTCATCCTACTCAACCTAGGTCAAGTGTCATCTAGAATTGCCTGCCCACGTCCCAAAAGTGCATTAAAAAGAAAAGAATATCAGGTGTAATTAGAGCAAGGATAACCTTGTTCTAATTAAAAATCGATTTCTAATCGATGTGAATAAGCTTTTGTGTGATTGTTCATCATTGCTGTGTTAACTATCACTAGGGTGGCTGTGTGATAAGTAGAGAACTCGACCGCTTTTACTCTTGGGAAAATGTGCACTACTTGAAGGCAAATCCATATTCAAGTGAGATTCTCTTTTTTTTTTCTTTTGAACCACATTGAATTCACCTACCCACCAGGAAGTCTGAAATATTGCTAAAAATTTTCTATATTTTTTTTTGGAGTACCACTTTATAATTCGACTTTTCGAAAGTTGATTTTAATATAGAAATAACCATTCAGGATAAACCCCCCGAAATTATCAGAAGTAGACCCGAAGCAGCTTAAAATAATGCATTTGAAACCAAATCAAAGGACCCCATCGTCAGAGGTCGTCAGACAAGGTTTGGGGGCATATTTGGGGTCTATTACCCCTCTTTGCAATAAAAGATCAGCAGAGGGCCCCACCAGCTGGACATGATATAATGTGCAAAATAATGTCGTGCCAGTCAATAAAACACATCATATAATATCAGACAATATTTCACAACATTTCTCCATGGCCTTGTATTGTGGTCAAATATTATAGAATGTTTTAAATATTATTTTGAGGTGAGATAATGCATTTTTGTTAACTGGGAAGGTGTAGGTACATTGGTACCTAAATCAATAATTAGATGGTAGACCTGTGCCATTGTAGGGGTGTATGGAACATGTATATCTTCAATATGGAGATTGAGATCTGTCAGAAGGGATTTAGTGGTGAGACATTTTAAATCGCTTATAAGTTAGGCTGTAGTTACCCGATCATCTCCCTACAATATGTTTAGTAAATGTGAATATCATGTCTATAGGTTGGGGCATAATACATCTCAATCGCATCACCCCCAGTATTGAGACCTGTGGTGGCTCTTACCTCCCCTTTAATGACTGCAGTTACCCAGTTGTAGTGTCCAAAATTATGTCCATACTTACAGGTTGGAGCTACACTTATACACCTAATCCATCACTGAATATACATATTTGCATTACACTGCCTTTAAACAGATACATGAGTGGTACCCAAATCAGAGTCATACATCGGCGCAGTTAATAACATAATATGTAGGCAACAACTTATCGAAACATAAAGGGATAAAAATTGTTGGTTACAATATCAGAAGCCTATTCTGTAATATTGGCGAGGTTAAAGTAAATTTCAATGATGCCGATATACTCTGCCTGTGTGAAAGCTGGCTGGATGATAGGGTGGACGACAGTTTAATCAGCCTAACAGACAAAAAACACTACAGACTAGATGGGGCGGCTGATCGTCATGGTGGCCTTATTACTTATGTCAGCGATTATTTCGGTGCATACACTAAAGTGCTTGATGAATTCTGTGTAATGGAAAATGATATTGAAATACTCACCATTTGCATAAATAAGCCAGAATATTGTAACATGCTTATTGTTAATGTATAGTTGTTGTTAAGGTCTCCCAAAGATACGGATCTCAATAATGGAATAGATCTACTACAGGGTATAAAAGAAGATCTTAAAGCTGAAGATTATGAGCTATGGGTACTTGGAGACCTCAATATAGATATGAAAAAGCGTAATGAGGCTAGTACCAAACGTATTATTGACTTGTGTCGGGAAGTTAGTATAAAATCCCTTATACAGGGAGTCACCAGACCAAGTACCACTGGTGGGCCTGGTACCTGTATTGACTATATATACTAACTGATGCACCATTTGTCAGTACATCAGACAAATTTTTAGCATTAATTTCTGACCATTTTCCTGTGTTTGCTGTATGGAAAAAGGAAAGGGAGTGTAATGAGAGAGTAGTATACAGAGGTTGATCATATAAAAATTATAAATGATTTCTATGACCACCTCTGTGAGTATAATCGGGATGATTTTTATAATGAAACGGATCCTACTACCCAATGGTCCCTATATATTAATGCCATACTTGAGTAGTTAGACGAAAAATGTCCTGTTAGAGACATCATCATGAAGAAAAAGGAACGAGAATATTGTACGCGTGAAATAATTGAGACAATTAACGATTGTCATACTGCCCTATATAACCACAAGGTTACTGGCAATCTTATGTACCTGCGCAGAGCCAAAACTCTAACTCATAAAATCAGGCGACAGAAATTACATGCCAAAGCAGATGGCACCATGAAAACCCTAGATGCTTGCCGTAATGATCCTCAAAAGTTCTGCCGAGAACTAAAGGCCATAATCAACCCCCATTAAAAAAATGGTAAAATAAGTCTGATGGCTAAAGGTCGTTTGATCCCCCCAGAGGAGGTCCCTGACTACATCAATAATTATTTTGCCACAATTGGAGATGTTTTGTATAGAAAGATTGCAGCTGGCCAACCTGTGGACATTGCTGATATTGATATATAGATCCCATTAACTACAACAATGTTCCCCTGGCAGACTTAGACCTAAATGAATTTGTGTCATATGATAAGGTCCTTAAACTCAGTGTCAATGAATCATCTGGTATTAGAAACATAAACTCCCGTATTTTAAAGGACATCATGTTACTCCTAACTGATCACATTGTACATATATTCAGAAATTCAATTGATAATGGCATATTTCCTGATGCCTGGTCATGTGGCCTATTGGTCCCAATTCCGAAGAAGCAACCAACATCAAGAACTGGCGC
This sequence comes from Acholoe squamosa, assembly GCA_949317995.1. Classification (NCBI taxonomy): domain Eukaryota; kingdom Metazoa; phylum Annelida; class Polychaeta; order Phyllodocida; family Polynoidae; genus Acholoe; species Acholoe squamosa. Next base: position 51,778,238 of record OX439040.1, read on the forward strand.
CCAATAACACTACTACCCCTGCTGGGGAAACTGTTGGAAAAACTGATACATGAATTAGTGTATGAATATCTAGAAAATAACAATATACTGTACAAGTATCAATTTGGTTTTATAAAAGGTAAAGGCACCACAGACGCAGTAATGGAAGTCTAGAGATCTTTATGAAGCATGAGACAACAAACAACAAACAACATACAGTTGGTTGTTTTGTCAATTATACCAAGGCGTTCGATAGTAAAAATCACCTATCGCTGGTACACAAGATCTATGCATTAGAGTTGCCCGTTAAGATTAAAATTTGGCTGAAAGCCTATCTAATGAATAGAAGCCACAAAACAATAGCAAACGGCAAACTATCTCGCAGCACTCAGGTGAAATTTGGAGTGCCACAGGGGTCCACTATTGGTCCATTGCTATTGGTCTTGTTTTTTAATGACCTCTGTGACACTTTAACCCACTGTAAAGCTGTAATTTACGCTGACGACCTGTTTATGTATGTGAGCGGAGAAAATCCAGTATTAATTGAAGATCAGCTACAAACTGACGTTACTGCCTTACATGAGTGGTGCAGGACTAATTACCTAACGGTCAATACTGAAAAAGCATGGTTATGAGCGTTGACACAAAACGGTACATAAATACTATCCCATAATAACTATGGGCGTGACCGCTCTGCCTGTCACAGATTGCTAGATCTGGATGGACCACTAACTGTTGTTCCACATATGACTAAACTTAAAATGTCCCTGGGGAATAGGCTGTTCAAATTAAACAAACTAAGAAAGTTCTTGAGTGAAAAGAATAGCCTTACTGTGTACAAAACCACTATTGTTCCAACACTTGAGTACTGCAGCAACTACATCGGTGGTGCTCCACAGACTGAGCTCATTAAACTACAGAGGCTACAGAATAACGGTATCCGCATATGTTGCAAAGTCAGAATCCGAGGTAATAGCATAGCTGACCTCCACAACAGGGCTGACCTTGAAATGCTAGATAAAAGAAGGGACCGTCACTTATTAACCTATATGTGGAAAAGATCTAAGAATCCTGACAATCTAATACACGGTGAGATGCGCACCAGAGGGGACCTGAAGGTTAGGTTCAAGACTAGGCGAGCACAAAGTGGGTTCTACCAAAAATGTCCTTTCTATTGTGGAGTCAAATTATGGGAGGGCCTAGATGCAAACACCCAAAAGATCGCCACACTGAGTGCATTCAAGAGGAAAATAAAGACCTTACTGTAGTATAACAGTGAGAAGTTTAAATATGCATTTCTGAGCTGTAGTATAACAGCATGGCAACAAATCTAATCTCTTGTAAACATTGCTTTTCTGTACAAGACTGAACAGCATTACTCTCTATCTGGGTCCCCTAATATGTAACCCCTCTCCACTAATAAGTTTAGGCTAATCAAATGTTTACTAATTGATTATTATATTATATCCCTTGGCAGGGTTTATTTAACAATCTTCCGTTTCCGCTTATTGTACATGGAAGAACGCCGCTTTTACGGGCGATCTTTGTACAATAAACGTTATCAATCAATCATTAAAAAGAAATGCTCTGGCCACCCTACAGTACCACTCTCTACCGAGATTCAAGATGGAGCAATACATTCCTTCTTGACTGTACAGGCTGGCCTGGAAAATAATGAAGTTTTTGGAAGGAGGTATACACAGTCATAAACCATATGATATAGGTAGAGTTTGGTTCCAAAACGCAATAAATCCATTACAGATTTTGAGCATTTACCCATCTTTGTAGGAATCTCCTGATCCTAATGCCAGAATTAGATAAATACATACTAGTCAGCTTTCAATGAAAATCACTGCTGAGTATTGCGTGTTATTACGTTTAAGAACCAAACTCTCCCTATGTAACTTGAGATCTGATTTATTGACGGGTAATTCACAGTGGGTAAGGGCTGCACTAACATTGGCTTCGATTGCTTCCATTACACACTTGTAGTCTGTAATAATATAATACACTTTTGTAATGTTATCTTGACTTTCATCTTTCTGTACTCTGTGCACCAGATATGTGCACTTTTTCTGACATTCACCCATACTCATATATTAATATAACTTTGATGAAATGTGTACCGATACTTGGATTGGGATATCTGCACCAATATTATGACATTAGACCGTTCTTTTGAACGTTATTTCTGCTAATAGAGCTTGTCATTTAGGATATCGACAATGGAAATTTCATGTTTTCATGTTCTTTCAATTAATATGGAAATCCCACTAGAAGACTACAATTAATTAGGAAAAGGTTCTATTTGCAAGTTACTAAAAAGTGCTGGCATCAGACCTTACCAGCAAGAAATGGTAATTCAGAAGCATGAATAAACATCCCACCATATGCATTCCATTGACATTTGCATTTATATTATGAACGGCAGAAGTAGGAGCAAAAAGCGTAATCGATTGCCTTCTTGAAAAGCTCTGTATGAAGCTCACAGGAAATGAGTTCAATGAAACTTCCCTCCTCTCATCAGCGTGGCTAGAATCCTGTGATCACGCAGGTTAGGTGCACCTGGTCTTTTATTGCAAAATCAGAGGTAGACATACGGGGAAGAACACAAACATGATAATAAATACATCAGCAGAGATGATATACTATAAACACATTCTGTACATTGCATATATACATGAATACTGTTTTTTTTTATTTATTGTTTTTTTTGTTTTTTTTTGGGGGGGGGATTAGACAACCAGAATTGTAAGGGTACATTGGAACCCAGCAACGCAATGCCATTTTTCCTCATGGCCTCAGGTAATAAAAATACAGAAAGCCAATGATAGCCATGGTTTGGACGGTACACAGATATTGCTAACAAAGCGACATTCCATTTGACGAAACTGTATTGCATCATAAAGTTGTAAAATGCACGAAAAGGAAAACAGACACAGTCCGATAAATCTAATGTTGGTATGAAAATTTTGTTCATCAGTGCTTAGTTACAAATAGTTGAATGTAGAATATGTAGGACGCATACATGTACAGTGTCAAGATTTTGACAGTTATTCCTATCATTTATCAATCTTGTAGTCACAAATTTTCCCTTAAGGTCGAATCCCACATGGCGATTTAGGGCTCAAATATCTCTGCGATTTTGTCCCTTGCACTCTTGGGGCCTTCCTGAGCCCCTATATTGCAAGGATAACTGCTTAATTGGTCTCAATTCACTGTTGGATTCGATATAAGTTAAACAATCCTTGTGATCTAAGAACCCAGGAAGACTCCAAAATCACAAGGGACAAAATCGCAGAGATATTTGAGCCCTAAATCGCCATGTCGGATTCGACCTTATGCATGGTTATGTTTGATAGTCTGCTTAGGTTCAAGTCTTTATAGATATCTGAGTGCTTAGATTTAATTTGTTATTTTCCTTGTTTCAAGTTTGTTTCAATATCAAGTGGGCTACATTTTTTCAAAGTTACCAACATGTTCATCTGAGTGACATATTCAAGCTCGTGATCAACTTGATTCAAAGTTTTGAATACCCAAGCATATGTTTAGCATAACTAAAGACGCTTAGAATAAAAGATCCTGATTCCTAAATGGATGGTCGACACCCAATTGACCATAACGTTAAGGATCTAACCCTGGTTAAAATATAAACTTCATTAAATGTGACATGTACTGGGAAAGGGGCCCTTACCCCCCCCCCCACACTAAGGGCCCTTTTTGCAGATCGTGTCACAAGTTTTGTTTCATAAAATGTGGAATCTTAGCCTGCGAATCACGACGATCCTCTTCTAAGCTTGAACGTCTCGGTTAGATGGCAGGCTATACACGGCTTTGCTTAAATTGCACAGCTGAGCCGGACATGACTACTTTCAGTGAGCCATCCCAAATTAGTTCCACCTCCGTCACCACTGCTATGGAAAACATCCTCCCAGGCAAGAAATGTACTGTGCTCATACCTTAACTGTCACGTTCACACTAGGTTATAATGGTTGATTTATGACATTTCAGGACATTGTATCATTTAAAGACATAAACCGATTTTGGCTGACATTTGAGACTCATCAATTGTTAGGCACGCTTAAAATATGGCTCAGTAACTCATTTAGAAACGCAGATCCTGTAATCTATGGTAAGTGTGTGCTCTTGGTATTGTGTACACATCTATGTTGAGATAACAAAAGAGGTGATGAGTGCAGGTCTTATCTCTACGTGGCATTGTAAATGATAGCCGGGTTATTCGTTTTGAAATTGACTGAAATATAAAAGTTACATCCCCTCAAATTCAAGGTTAAATCCAACTATGTGAAAACGGATGGAAAATGCTTGTGATTTACTGAGAGAAATTTCACAAAGACCATGTAGGAGTAATATCGGTATACGAGCAACGGTACTCTTATGATCATCCTAAGACTCACTAACACCACTTCCATTTTTGGGGTATTACACATTATCGCTGCTACTCCTTTTATGTCACACTGACATGTCATATTTCTGGTTGTATAGACCTTTAATAGGGCAGATACAAGATTACTTGAGTATTCTTTAGGTTACAGTAAGTTGGGGGGGGGGGGCTCTGTGTAACACGCTCAGCTGTGCGGCTCCATAAGCTATCCCTACACACTAAAATATACCGCTATGTAAATTCATTGTCAAGGGAGGGCTAATGTCATACCAGACTAAAGGAAATGGCATTTTAATAATTGACGATGTATTAACATATAATAAGGAGGGGGTATATACCAGTGCTAGTTAAGCGCACTTGCGTGGTAAGTAATTGACACTAAAAACAGGAGATTGTACAACAAGACCATTTATCATAGATCCTTCAGGATTATTGCATATTATAAGTTGATATCGTGAGTGTTGGAAAAATGCTAACGAGTATGGACAAGGTCAAAGTTGGGGATTTGATATAATATGGTTATTTTCATGTATATATTTTTTTATTCATATGACAGATGATATGGTATCACGACGAGAGAGTTTGCTCCACCCAATTCTTTTGTAACCAGGAAGAATATTAACGTGATTTTCTAAGCAATAAACTCAAACTCAAACTCAAGGTAACACAATGGCATTAAGTATGAATGATAGCATTATGCACCATAAACCAGGCTGTATTTAAAAGGGTTTCCTACCTTGAAAGCTATAGGGAACGACACATAACATAATTATGAAACTGTCTCCATTTTCCATTGGAAATAAGAAACAAAAGAGAACAAAATGTGTCTTTTCCCTAGGTTTCTGCCTCAAATACAAGCCAGAAATGTGTTCTTTACTCTGTGAATAGGGAGTCATAAAAGTCCAGTTTCAGGGCATCGATAACAAATGTATAAAAAGGGAGAAAAACAATATATTTCTTTTTCAAATTACTGTGGAAGTTTTAAATCAAACCCCACGCCAAGCAAAGTCAACGGCGTTATTTAACAAGCAGTCGGTTCTCAATATTGTGCAAAAGTAATATTTACCTAGTTTTCATTCAAAGTACCATTCTTAGTGACTTGTGAGCCACAACCGCATTTCCTGTAAAAAAATGACGACTTTTCCAATTTGATCTGAATGCTCTTTCCTTTTTAACACTGTGTAAGCCCTGTACAACATTGCATAACAAAACAGCAAGGCGACACTGGGAACCCAATCAGGACTGAAGTTCCCGAATCAGAATTGCTGTATGTATAGATCTAGATTTATCCACCTATACATTTGTTCATGTTCAAAGCTTTCAAGAAATTTCCTCTTCAAAAAACCGTTTAAAATAGGGAGCTAGGTCTTCAGAGTGTATAGGTCACTTCAAAAGAAGAGTCAAATAAACTGTGGGTTTACCACGTTCATGTAGATCAATCACTGGTCCCTTCCTACAGAAGCCTGACTTTAAAGGGACCACATTCCTTTTACAGGAACTGCCAGAAGTGGATCAGTTACCTTGGCGTGTAATGAGGGGCCCACCTCATTGGGGATGAGAACAATCAGGCAGACGGTTTTACTTCCATTGAAGCCATTTAATACATCAAAATAACAGGAGGGAAATTTCTGAATTTCGGATACCTCGATGTGCCTTTTGACAGTAGACTGGCAGTGCTATGGCATTTCCGTCATATTTAGATTCTATTGTATTTTAGATAGGCTTAAAGCCGTGGCTGATGTTTCCGATTGATCTGGTCGGACACAATGGTCAGCTCTATATTGGGATGTGGGCTATTGCACTAACTGTTTTCATCATTACTCACAGTATTGACAATAATCCGTGTTTCTGTAACATAAGGAAAACCCAACTGCATCCTGAGTGTATTTTATTGAGAATAATATTAATTTGTAAGATTTCGATGGCAACACCTTTTTCCGTTTAACTAAAAGAATTTATTGGAAACCGGCATTCTTCGCATCTACAGTAGGTGGTTGATGGAGGTCAAGGACAAACGATAAGAATATCAAAGATAGTGGATGTTACGTAGGCGTTCTATAAACATATTGGAAGTGCAGATGGGATCGACAGAAAAAGAAATCATATCAATTTGTAGAAATACAACATCAGGTATCAGTTTTGAGTCGATATTTATATGTACAAGATACAGCTCTATGTAAAAGATAAATAGCCTTTGACAGAGGCTTGTCATTCTCTATAACTAAAAACGTGTTTTGGTATGTATAGCCATTATGACAAGAGACAGCTTTTGGCTATGATGGGAGCTACAATCATTTCGTTGGTAGGGTTACTAATCAGCCGATAGTGTGAGAGAATCAGTTCTCTTTGCATCTACCCATCCCTACCATCAGATGCATCCCTTCTCAGTCTCAAGATAGCAAGAAGTAAGACGGACCCACTGATCATCACATTATCTATCTGCTATTACTATACTGAAATCTTATTTAGCTGGGTATATACTTGGTATGGAATCACGTCTTTCAGTTAGCCATTCATAGAAATAATCATTATGAATTTTTCACCATTATGACCAATGCTACACCTTTATCAGTTGTCATCCTTGTCTGTGCTACAATTTAATGATATCGTTATTCGGTGCAAATAGTGGATGACACGACATTGTTTGTATAACGATTTCTATGATCAAGAATTTGTACCCAGAGACTTCCAGCAGTTTCCCCTCAAGGCCCTATCTATTATTTTCCAATGAGTTTTCAGCGCTGATGTAATCACCAATTGATCTAAGAGCATCTCACAATTTAGGCTCTCCTGACGTTATCTTGAATCTTAGGATGACATGGATTAAAGTCGCCCCAGGAAGTCTAAGACGGCATGTTTTTTGTGCCAACGATTCTCCCCTCATTAGAGCCCCTTGAAGTAGTCTTGTGTCACGCCTCACAGGTATATAATACTACCATTGTGAACGCTACGCACAGGTTGCAATGTTCCCAGTGACAGACATCATTAGAACTATACACGTCATTAGAGACTTGTTTCTTTTAACTGACCAAAGGCCTCTCGTTACATTTAGAAACAATGAGTTCGATACATTCACTAATGGTTTCTACATGCAGCAACTTTCCCTTCCAAGAACTAAGCATCATAACAAGTGCTTTAATTGGATCCTGTAGGGAATATAGATCCACTGATAATATTCATGATGCCGATGGAATTCCCTGATAGTCTTCTTTGTAGCAATAAAAATAATGCACTGGGAACCCTCATTTTGATTGTCAGTTTATACTACACCTGAAGCGTCTATTGTTATAGTGCACCTAGGTCAACATGAATTATAATGGATTTAATAGATTGGATTCATGTTAATGGATCAGTGAGCTCTAATGTGTATGCACTCTATTAAATCCTATTCAGAATTGAACTGACACAGTGACTGCTATTTATCCAAAATTGTTAATGTCATTCCATTGGTTTGTCTGTCATTTCCACTGTCAATGCCTGAAGTCTAAAGGGACCGAAAGGATTCGTCTGGCAGCACTAATGTAGGTTTTACATGGTACAACCGGATTATTACTTGGGTATTGAGGGCGGAGCATGCCTATTTGGCCTCTGAGGGCTCATAAACCCGGAAGTCAAGAGAGACTTTGCTTAAGTCGATTCAGTCCCAAAGTAGCATTATCACCGATTATGAGCTGCCCCTTTTCCAAATCGTACGTCCAATATTTGACCCAAGATAGCTACTATCATAAGTTATTAATGGGTGAGGTCCCTGTGGTTGTCCCTCTTTCTAAGTCTTACACCCTCTCAGGTACACTGAGCATATTCATACAGAATATATAACACTGCAGATAGCTCTGCCTAGAGTTATGCATTCTTATTGCATGGTAACTCGATCATGTGTCACCTATCTGTCAAAACCTAGGCAATAAAGGTTCACCTTATCATGATACCCTCAAAAGTACGTTTCACAGTGTGATCTCATCGAGAGCCACCAAAGTTGCAGTTATTTGACATGGGAGAGCCAGTGGGAACATAATATTTCGAATATAAACTGAGAGCATTGAGAAATAGTCTCATGGCATGAAAATGACCATCTTGCACAAACTAATACTACTTGAGCTGACAAGTTAAATCAATGGAGCACATTACAAACCTTTGCCTATGTTCAATGGTGCAATAGCAGACCCTAAAATACAGTTTGCACTCGTCTGACCCCTAGTCTTATAATATCAAATGGACACAAATCCCACGTGTTATAATAAATCTATGAAACTTACCCTGTAATGTGAATCATTAACCACCTTGGTTCTCTCTCCTATGGTATTTCCTTCCAGCAAAGGAGGAAAAAGCCTTGGATTCGTGTTGTTGGTGGAAGTGGCTTTGAAAGGCAGACTTTAAGTCAAATGTACTATTGACTGATGCGTAACTATTAATTATCAGTAATTGATAAGTTGTGGGTAATGAGACTGACAGGCAAATTCATACTCCACCTAGTGGTGGTTCCAAGTACTCACCAGACTCTCAAGAACTCAGCCCGGTCGCTCCACCTTTTGCTAATCACTGAGCAACTCTCAACCCTGGTTGCAATGGGTGACACACTTTACCTTTTCTCACTGTCGTTCATAACAATACACCATATAAGCTTTCCCACCGCTCCCACCCTATTTTTAATGGTGTGGTTTTCATAAAACCCAGGACTTCGTAGTACCTTGATATGTTGACCTACCATATATATTATACTCAAACTTTATACTATGGACTCTGAACATTTCTCCATTGTTGGTAACATACGGTACAAGTTAGTGCCTTACCTCATTTACATATTCAACTCGTAGATACAAACCAGTATCTCATTAGTTTAGTTACATGTTTATCATATACCATATTTGCTCGTGCTAGTGTAATAAAACTCCACTTTATGAATTTCCTGTTCAGTGTTCTCATTACTCCTTTTTTTCTTTCCAAATTTTTGCCATTCAGTCAACTCTTGTCTCATCTTGTCTGATCTTGTCAGGGGAACTGTAATAGAATCATGCCTTATGAACAAGCCACTGGGTCCTATTGGCCAGATTTGGCCTTTAAAAACACCTTATGAAAAAGCCAGTGAATCTAACTCAGTAGAAGACAGGAGGAAGGAGAGAAAGAAGGTTGGTGTCTCCAGTCAAGTATTCCCAGTGATCATCGGTATATATGTCAGAGACCCTGCTTTGGGACTTGAATTTTGAAAATGTATCCTGATGGAATGCATACCACTGAGCTCTTAAACATGTACAAGTGTAGGAATGGACATTTTACTCTGGAGAGAACCTGTCTTCGTCAACACTGCACGCAACCTACACAGGGACCGTCTAGATTATTTACATCTCTGAAACATTGTATCTCTATTATGCAAGGTGCCGTACAGGTCTAACATAATTATATATTTATATTGAAAATGTTCTCTTATTGCATATGCATCTTTGAGTTGCAAGTTTGTTGCAAAGGCACCACAGTGCTTTGGTCGATTATAAGCTCTGGAAGGTGATATATAAAACCTTATTTGATAAATTTTATGCAACGGGGCAAAATTACATTTACTTACAGTACCCATGCATAGCAACCTCTACTGCTCATAACATATAGATTCTAATTTCAAAGAGTTTTGCTGTTACTGTAGTCGATCTGTCACACTGTTAATGTGCTTAGATGATAAAGGCATTTCTAAGCTTACAGGAAAAAAAATCACTTCAGCAAATATACTGTATTGTCATTCGATTATAGTATATACACTAAGGACATTCATACAGAATGTGTAACACTGCAGATAGCTATAGTCGTGCATTCTCATTGCATTGTGAATTGACAATGTGTCACCTATCTGTCAAAACCTATGCAATAAATACTCACTTCTTCATGTTACCCTCAAGACATTGTTTCACAGTATGATGTCATTGAGAGCCAACAAAGTTGAGCCCATTGAGTGCAACCAAAGATACATTTATACTGTATGGGTGTGCCAGTGGGAACATTATTTAGATGAACATTTCTGAATTAATTATACAAACTGAGTGCATTGAGAAATAGTCTCATGAAAATGACCATCTTGCATGAATTACTTGAGCTGACAGGCAACTCGAAATTGAATTTAAGAAGCACATTACAAATTAAACCTTTGCCTCTCTTCTCTGGGCCTAAATGGGTGTGTACCGTTAAAAATTCACAATGAAGCTATACCATAGCAGTGAAGATAGGGTGTTTCAGACCCTAAAATACAGTGTTCTTCTGACCCCTAGTGATGTCACAGCAGTAATCCGCCCAAGTAAACATAGGACAGCTAAAATAGTCCCAACTAAAAACAGTGATTTGCTTGATATAATCAGTGCCAGGGGACCTTATTTTTATTGCAGATTAATAGTTTTGGTACCATAAGAAAGGTAACAATTTGGGGGAAAGAATTGCAATAATATTTTGGTCACCATGGAAACCTATTGTATCAGAGAGGGGTCAAAGGTCACATTTGTGACCTGTCAGGGGCGCCTGTATCATTTAATTTATTCAACATGGTGGTTTCCATGGCAACTGGTGCGAAGAGGGATCTGACTCCATTATGGTAGACCATGCTAGAAAAATCAGGAATGACTTTACCTTTAATTTAAGCCTTTATTTATGAACACAATCAAATCAGAAACTGATCTAAGCCAGTTTTATGGTGGAAGATGGGCAAAAAATCAGAATGTCCTAGGCCCCATTAGTGCCATGACACCTAGTCTTACATTAAAAGGTCTAGAATGTCTTGCCGCTGCATAGATAACCTGGCCCCCCTGTAGGTATTGAGCAGAGTATTGTACTGGACACCTGTGCCATAGGTCCTCAGGCAGCCCCCAGCAGGCTGGCAGTGGGAGAACCCTAAAGTGGTCATTCTTGTGGATGTGGATTGAATTCACACTATACTATTTTGATCTTATCAATCACATTCTACATGTCTGAATGTTCCACCAAAGCCAACTTGCTCATGATTTTGCCGCCGGGCTGCATCGGGAGCCAACTAGGGCAAATCTGGAATAAATCATCTCAGAAATCAGGTATGGTGGAAGAGGTGTGCTCTACCTCCCAATTTCAATCAGGTTCAATTGGAGAGTGGAGACAATTGGACAGAGGAGTATCACTCTCTGATGCATTTAATCACAAATCCGGTGAAATTAAAAAAAGTGTAATTTCATCAGACTGATTTGAGTCTATCAGCCCAAGTTGTCCACTCCCTATGTCTTTTTTTTTTCTCTTGCACTAATGTCAATTGCTGCACGACAGAATCAGAAAGTAAAATTGGCTTTGGTGGAATAGGTATGGGACTACCATCATGATGGCCAGATAATGTCTGATGTGAAAACTCACACCAATGATGAAAGTGAAAATCCATCTTATTCCAATCTGGACCCGCTGCAAATTGGCTTTGATAAAAGCGACGCTTTTACTAGATGCATTGATATATTTGCAATCACTCATGGAATTAACAGTGATTAAAGCATCTTCCGATTAAACCACATTTGAGATAATTGCTCGCTTTGGACAACTGGCACCATAATTGATATATTTTCTTCTTTTGCATGGCTTCATGCTGGTGAAATAATAATCATTGTCTGGATATGGGATCTTGATTTAATGTGTCTCATATGATGAAAATATAACTATAACAGGTAGTTTTATTAAATTCAAAGCATAATTAAACCTGTTATAATATCTTATAATTTAAAGTTTACACTCTTTCTTTATTTGTGCATATCCCTTTCATAATCAAGCTAAGCAATATAACAGTAAACTCAGCTTTTGAAATTATCGGAAAAGAGCTTTGCAAAGGCCCTAACTGAAGCCAAGTGAAAAGAGGACCGTAGGACCAAAAGCTTGCACCTTCTGTATAAATAAACGGAATAACTTTCTTTCACTTTTGAAATAATTCACGTATAGACAATCTTATATTTAAAAAAATAATGTCATTCTGGATGTTGTGATCTAAAGATATTTGCTACCCAATCCCATATTAAACAAAAAAGCTGTGATCCTTACCCTGTCATGTGGATCACTAAACACCTTGCTTTTCTCTACTTTGGTATCATATATCTTTTGGCAAAAGGTGAGAAATGCCTTGAATTTGCGTTGTCTCACAACGCCTACAGTTTATGCATGCCTTCTTTCCAAATAAAAATATACATGTATACCCATGTTAACTTGATTTGACACAGACAGCACACATCATTGGGACATGCGCACATATGTCACCATGACAACTGTAGCACACAGTAACCCTCATATGATTTGACATGCCTTAAAATGCCATGTCATCTGTGAGTTGACTAGGGTCACAGCCACATGAAAGGCACATGGCATGTGATGGTTTGACATACATAACTGTTCTAGGATATTCTACTAGATGGGGCAAACAACTATTTTGGTACCAAGATTAATCAGTACCAAGAGGTACTACCAACACTTGAGGCATTTGATGTATCTGTGTTATTTTGTTTTCATGAAGAAAAGACCACTAAGATTTGTAAATACTATCAATGAATGGTAGTGAATTCTATTTCATCGTTAAGTTTGCATTTGTTATTGAATATCAAAATAGACACCCACAATCCTGAACTCTTCAACAGGAGAGGCTAGACACCTTATTTGTGGGTTAGTGAAAATACCATAAGATTGTATGCTAACCCACAATCTATAATCTCAGTATCTACAGTACATGGAGACATATGGCATTGCCATGCACCACCATGCCCTTGTCTTATGGACTGCATAGAGGTCCTCAGTCAAGTAGAAGTTCTGTAGATAGAAAAAGGTGCCTTGTTGTTGCAGGCCTGTTGGACCATGATATCCCCTGCCTTCTATTATAGGCCTGCCTTGATTGAACCTTTGGTACATGTAACTATTGACTGCTCTTGACCCTTACATAATTGTCTCACAGTATTACCTAGCACGCATGGATCAGGAATATGTGACTTCCTTACCCATGTCAAGTGGAGTTGACAAAGCAAATGTGAGAGTGTCAACCTCATTTGACATGCCTTCATACATGTCATGTGGGAGACAAATCATGACCTGTGCAGTATGCGTCAAAGCGATTGGTAACTTTGAGGAACTCAGTAGACACACATACTTAGAATGACATAGGCCATGGAGTTATCTACTTAGAAATTGGCAACTACGTAGGTTTGCTTGGTAAGTGGACGTTCAAACATTAGGTTTCTAAAGTTACGTTCCACATACATTGTTCTCTAAATACGTATTTCTACCTCTTATAGACAAAAATATATGTGATTCAAAAAAGCAAATATGGATCTAAATGGTTGCAATATAGGTCCGAAGGGAGCATTCATCATTTATAGCAGGGGTGGGGGTGAGCATTCATGCAAATGAAGAGTCACTACTTAAATATTATCATTGAAAGAGGCATTTTGAACAGTTGTTGGAAAAAAATCTTTCGTCGAATCTCAGTGATGGATTTCATTACATTTGGCAATTTCCGTCAGAAGTGTTTCACCTTTTTACGTTTCCCATTTCAATTAACACTTTCCCTATCAAGTCTGACAATCTAGCTGAGTAGAAGACAAGAGCGAGGAGAGAAAGAGTGCTGATATCCCCAGTCAAGTATCAACTATTCCCATAGAACATTAGTATTTCTGTCAGGCACCCTGCTTGGGGACTTGACTTTTAAGAATGTACCCTTTTCCTGATGGATTGCCAAACATTGGGCTCTGAAACATGTATACATACAGAGTAGGATGACATTTGTACTCTGGAGAGAACCTCTCATAAAACTGCGCCCAACCTATACAAAGAGACTGTGTAGATCATTTACAGCTACAACACATCCAGTTTATGAAAGGCGTCGTGCATGCCTATCTTGATCATACACTGAAGATGTTCACTCGTTAGACTTGTCCCCAATAATGCATGTACATACAGAACTGATGGATGACAAACAGGTGAACCACATTTCTCTTATTATCTAACACAGCTGATAGAGATAGGAAGATAATAATGTGGCCAGGTGAGGGAAAACATGCCTCCTGGGGGGAAATGGCTTTTTAAGGTCTAAGTCATGGGCTTTAAAATGAGATAATCTGAGCTACAATATCCCCAGTAGTTTTGCTGTAATTACTTGTCAAACCTAGGTTGGTGCCTACACCCGAAAACAGGAAATAAGCTCTCAATGCATTATATCCTATCATAAACACTAATAATGCAAAAAATACAGTTTTGTGGAAAAATAACCAAAGAAATGTGATGTTTTTGTCATAAAATTAGTTCTAAAGGGAATTTCTGAGCTCTGTTTTCAGTTCTGGGTTACTGAAGGAATTTCAAAAAAGTTTTGTAGCGAAAATTTCCAATTGAAATGGGGGAGTGGTTTCCATGGCAACCGAAAATGGCCTCATCTACTAATTTTCTATGTTTCCATGGCAACCATCATTCCAAAAATGGAAGATTTTCAGTGGAGATGGAATAATTTTAAGAAACCAATGGATTCCTTATCAAAAATCGGTCTAAAGCTTTTTTTTTAGCATTTTTGTCAGTGTTTTACTCATATACTGCCCCCTGGTGGCCAAAACCAGCAATAAAAATCCGCCCTGGAGGCGCGTTCTCCCCCGTTGGGCCACATAATTATGACCATGTATCTTTGAGGTGCAAGTTTGTTGCAAAGGGCACCATACAGTTGGTTAATTATGAACTCTAGAGGGTGATAAATAAAAACTTCTGGCCATATCTACTTTTGGGTCTTTAGAAACAACGAATAAAAAGATGGATCCTTATTACACGTGGCACTGAACTAAAGAATAGAAGTGGTCGCTAAAAGGTGGTCGCGACTTTTGGTCACTAAAATTTTGGGTTACCTGTCATTTTTTTTTATAGAACTTAGAAGTTAAAAATGTTCATGTAACATTGCCCTTATGCCTAATCATATGCCATTCTGTGCGTGTTTGAAACCCAAACACAATGAGAAAGTAGATGCATTATTGGACATTTTCTGGTGTTAAGAGCAGCCTACTTAACCCCGGCCCTTAACGGTAACCTAGGTATCCTATCTCTGGAAGAGGGATTGGTGTCACTTCTTAAGACATAGTGGTTGTAGATTCCACTGGGAATAGGCTGGCTTGGCCTATGTGTAGGGGCTCGTAGATTGTGATATAGTGTGAGCGTCTTCCTCGAGAGGGCGTTTTGAGCGGTGCGCCCATCACTGGTAGTCACTAGAGGTCATTACGACCCCTGGTCGCTGCGGGGTGGTGGCAGCCCTGTTCGCCTCGCTCCAGCTCCTACCTGGGGCTGGGGAAGGCGTTAGTCTGGCTCTGCCTGTCGACGGAGTCAGACCACTTCTTACCGAGCCATTTCATTAGGCATATCAAGGTAGATGTAAACCATACACCAAAATAAACACGTGTCAGTTGCACTAACCTGAGATCCCTTGTCTGGTTTTAACTTCAAACCATCCAAGACATATATTCGAACCACTACATATGCATTGTTATGGAATTAACCAGAGGCTATTTTATATGCAAGTCTCCATCTCCATTATGCTGTTATTCTTTCTGAGTCCTCCATTCAGACAAGAAGGGCAACGTGTGTATAGACCTACTGGACTTTGCAATCACCATATATATAGGAACTGTGTGCTCATCTCACGCATGAAGTATGTTTATTATGATGGTTTGTTTTGAAACCGACCAAGTAAATTGGATCTGTACTGGATATAGCAGTATGTCTAAATGATATTACTCTCGTGTACTTAGTGGATAAGAACTTAGGGGCCGTCCATTAATTACATCACAGAGGAGAGGGTGGGGAGGGGGTATTTCCAATTATGACAAAGTGTGACCGAGGGTGGGGGTGGGGTGTCAAGGATTGTGTGACGTCACATTTTCAAAAAAATAATTCTAAGGCCCATATTAAAGACATCATATGAAACAAGGTAAATATGTTAGCTAGAAGGGAACTACAGAAGGTCAGCTCTCTTATGACAGAGGCGAAATTTGGGGAGCTGTGCCCCCAACCCCCTGCCCATAGTAAGGTCAGCTTTTATTTTAATCCCAAATCCCTGCTACTCACAAAAAATTCTAATAAGATTCAGGTAAGATATTATCATTGGAAGCTGAGCTGAGTCAACGATATGGCTGGAAGGGGGAGGGGTTCATCCCAGTGTGAAGTACCTAATCTTCAAGGTGGGTGTTGGCTGTGTGTGACTAAGTGTGACAGGGGGGGGTGGGGGATGTTGAAAATGGCCGTAAAAGGTGTGACCTAATTCATGGACGCCCCTTAACAGTAACCATAGCGAGTTGTAAAGTGTAATCTGAGTTTGCTCTTCTTTAATACAACCAAGCTCTGTAACAACGTAGACTTTTTTTAACATACTTTCCACGTTCCTATTTAAGAGGTGGATCCTCAACTACAGAATCATCAACTACGTTGGACAAACCATAATATCATATTCTATATCTACCTAAATTATGGTACAATATTGTACAATAGATCACCATACTGAAGTGACCCTATTTTGAATGGAAAACACTTACCCCTTTAACGCTTTACGGGCTTTGGAATAGACCTGAACTGCCGCTGCCGGCCCAAGGACAGCACTGCCATATACTATGGCTGGCATCCCGTATCATATTTGTTCTTTTTTCTCAATACAAAAGTGCTTCCATATGAATACACATGTATCCTTGTCAGAAAAGTCACAGAGCCATTGACTTTTGTCTACTCTTAGACTCATTACGGGCAGCATAGCATGCTTATTCTGATGCCCTAGGGCATAGGGCCGGCAGTTAAGGGTCAAATGACTTTTTGAGAGCCGGCAGTTAAACATTGTTATATCTAGCATTTTCTTATAATTCTTCTGTCTAAACACCTTCGATTCTTAACATATACAGGGTCTAAAACATTTCCAGAAGGGATACAGGAATGTTAACACACAACATTATGATTATGAATCTAAACACTGTCCTAGAAGTGTGCACACGGTATGAATACCTTGACTCCGAGCATAGCCTCATTTCAGGACCATCCTACATAGAATGAAATCCAAGATAGTGAATCTAATTACTGCTCGGTATATTAACTTCGTTTGTAAAACTAAGATATTTTATATGAAAGAAAAGAAGAAAAAGGAAATACAGAGAAAAAGAAACATGATATTGACTCGATAGCTTACATGCGTGATGGAATCTGTCCTATGCAGCTGCTCTTTTTCTTTACCTTACTTTAGGAGGCAGAGGGATGTAACGTTGCAATATAGTTGCGGTATAAAGGTTCCATAAGGCCGACCCATGTAGAATCGCATCCTCAAGCAGCGAGAATGAGGGCATCCATATTTACGTCACTCCAGTCCGCCCTTTATTAACACCCCCCCCCCCCCTCGATCAATGTCTTACTTGGTGCACATCACCCGGCTCCAGCTAGCTTAAGCCCTTACTGACATTATCTAAGGGCATCTCTGTATGGAGCACTGTGCGCGATAGGGCTTGAGATACAGTATTTAAGGGCCAGTAAAATGACTGGGTTCGATAGCAGATGACATGTTCTCTCTGTCACCAGAGAGGATGTAACCTAGATTCTTTTTTTTCTCAGCCAATTTGTCAAAGGAGGACTCACTGGGGTAAGCCACGACCACTTCATGCTTTTAGCTGAGGGGAATCTCAATTTGTACATGTTAATTAGCAGATTTCAGATTTCAACATCGATGTCAGTTTCAATTATGTGATATATCTCACCAAGCTATTTCTATAGACAATGGTATTGTTTGGTGCATCGGACAGCCTAAATAACAAGCCATTTCTAAAATTATGAATACATATTCCTATTGTATGCAGTGTGACGAAAGGGTAGGGGTTAAAAACTGTTAAAAAAGTGTGGCGTCATTTATGGATTACCTGCAGATCAGCAGTCGATTTCAGGGGCTTATTTCAAAACACTAATGTAGCGCACGACCACTACGATTTGAAGCCCATCAAATTTTACCGGGACAATCAGGGGTCAGATATTGCTCAAGGCTGCTGATAAGATCGATGAGAACTGAATACCGGGTAGATAAGTTTCCCAATGAAAATTCCAGTTTCTCTTCAATATTCAGATGAGTTTCCCTTCTGATTTTGTGATAGATTTGTTATTTTCAAACATGTTTTGATACATTGCATTATCCAGATGTTTCTCTTCAATATTCAGATGAGTTTCCCTTCTGATTTTGTGATAGATTTGTTATTTTCAAACATCCAGATTTTTAAAGCTGTACCTGACCATCCCACCCACCCTCCCTGCCGGGGAGGGCCCAGACACGACTGGGGCCTATTTCAATATCATTATTGACTATATTGAGCCCATATGGCGTAAGTTGTCGCCAGGCATACATGACACTTAAAAAGCCCCGACAGCTATATACGACTGCTCTGCCAAAACCCCCCATATGCAAATGATGCAGTTGTGTCAGTAGATTCACCCCATGTAATGAATCAAATCATTCAGAAAATTGTTTTATGGTGTTTATATAATACTCTTACTATTAATGCACAAAAAAATAAATAGATGGCTTTTAATATTAACCCTTATGATAGAACTCAATTCCTGATGAACAAAACGATCCTTGAAAAAGTCAATAATTTTACTTATCTAGGCTTAAGAATGGATACTGAGTTGAATATGTGAAACATAGAGAAAATGCTACGAGAATTGTTAGACATAAGATTTACCAAATGGGTCGAGTGAGAAACTTATTAGATGAAAATGCTTCTCTAACTGTATTTAAGTCCATGATATTACCTATATTTGACTAATGTGATTACATTTGGGATAGAGATCATAGAGGTGATAACAGAGATCTACAAATGCTACAGAATAGAGCCTTAAGGATGGTATATAAGGTCAAATTAGAAGAAAATCCTATTATGACTACTAAACAAATACAGGATCGGGGCAATTGCTCGGACCTATGTATTAGAAGAGACCTGCATCTATTATCCTACGGTTGTATGTTAGCCCAGAATATTAACCTAATAGATAGGAGGAACATAGCTACACATTTTCATCAAGGTAAAAGATCGCTAGTTCCACATAGCCTGAAACCAATTGTATTAAGAAGTGCCTATTACAGAGCTATAATAAGATGGAATCAATTAAAACCAGAATATACTATTATCAACAATATCTATAAATTCAAAAATAGTGTAAGAAAAGTGTACCCAAATTGCTTTATATAAACCAAGTACATGTAATAGACTTACTTTCATGTTCATCTCATCTCATTATCATTACAACCAAAGGCATATTATAATTGATATTAAAATTGTTACTTAGGGTGGTCTACAACTATTATAACCCTAGTATGCTATATAGAACAAACTATGTAATGTGACTGCTATTATTATTTTCAAAAAGGTATTATGATATGAATTAAGTTATGTAGTGGGTCCTAGTGTAAGCACTACAATGGGTAGGTGCTAGGTTAAACATCTTACATTTTATTATGTACCTTGTTTTTGTCCAATAAACGACTTTAAAAAACACAAAAAAAAACAACAACAAACCTATGTGTTGATGACCTCGCCCAAACATTAACGATATCCTGCCACGATTTTGATGTTTTCAACTTGTGGTGGTGGTGGTGGGGATGTCTGAAGGTACATTTAAGGGTATTGTGAAATGTCTTCCCGGGCAGTTCCCCTGAGGAACAAAGTATAAAAATCATAATGTAAATAAGGGGGGAAGTCCTAACTTCTTACTCTTTCAAGCACGTAACCTGAAACATCTTTTTAAAAGCTTGGTCTTAGAGTGTGGGTATGGGGGATATGATAAGTATAATGCATACATCATCCAGTCATCATTAAGGCACGTACACGTCGCCTCATACAGTAGGAGGAGTAGGAGGAGCAGGAGGAGCAGGAGGAGGTGGTGGTGCGCTGACCCAGACTTCACACGGCAGCAGTGGAAGGAGCAGCTGGAGTCCAGGAGGCTGAGTAGTTTGGAGCAGTTCGGCAGGAGCAGGTCGGCTGGAGCGAGCTGCTCACAGCAGTTCAGGGACAGTTATCTGAAGGCAGTGGGTTGTGTGGAACTAGCTTGGCTTAGGCTGGGTTGGGAGCACATAACATTAGCTAGGGAGGACTGCCGACTGGGGCAACTGTTCAAATGACCACTGCATAATTAAGGGACCCTCAGCACTGCTGGATTTTATCCACGTAAGTTGAACCAATTCTAGTCTAAGGACGCACCTGTGGCCCCCTCCTTCTTTAAGACGGCTCTTCACTTCGTTGGAACATTTTTAACGTGGACTGAAGGCTAAGACCCTTTCAGATAAACACTTAAACTGTTTGAAATACCATTGGACGGACGTCATAAAGGAACTTTATTGAAGGGACTTTAATGCAAAGACATTATAATTATATTCTGAATATAAATAGGAACAGAATTGGACTCTCTTTACTTACATATCTGGACCATGTTCATGTCGGAAATAACACCGAAAAGAAGACAAAATCGGGATTACTTGTCTTGTGACATTTTGTTTTAAGTCTACATACGTGGGAATTCGCCTTGTGGTGACGACACTCAGAACTACTTCCCAAAGCCAACTGAAACGCTCCTGCTGCCTTTAATACTGCGCCATACGTACACGTAACTACCCTATAGATAAGCGAGATAAGCCTGCCTATGGCTACATAAATCTACACAACACTTTCTTAATTCCATTCAACCTTCAGCATGCGTACCTCAGCAACAGTATCAGACTCAGACTTAGCGACAAACCTGAGCATAATGAAGAATACGAGCTCCTCACTTGAATTCAACAGCGGCTCATTCACCACTATTGAGCCAGTCTATGTATTGAATACCAACCACTCAGAGCTACCCTACCTCGGCACCTGGGCTAACGGCAGTGTTGGCGGTGAAGGGGATGAGTCCTTTCCTGATACCAGCCAATTCCCATACCCTGGTGTCATCACCCAACACCCTGTATGGGAGGTGGCTTTGAAGATAGGCTTCTACACCCTCATCATGTCCCTGGCCCTGTTTGGTAATGTCCTAGTGGTCTTCACTGTATGGAGGAACAAACACATGCACACCACCACCAATTACTACATAGTAAACCTTGCTGTATCTGACTTAATGGTTACCCTCACCTGTACCTGGGTACACCTGGTGGATGACCTTACTGAGAACTGGGTCCTTGGCGCCTTCTTCTGCAAATTTGACAGTTTCGCCCAAGGTAGGTTTACTTTTAGTTTGTATATAAAGGCGCATAATGCCACGGGGTTCTCCAATGACAATTTAAATCAAACCGGATGGAGTTAAGTATAATCACAACCTGGAAAACATACAGGGAATATTCTCAACAGGTGCTTATGTGTGCCAACACACATACAATAAGCAAATTTCCCCGACCATGCAATATTTTGCATCGTATTCCTTGAGATAGGACCGGCTGTTTATAAATGTCGCCACTTTGAAACTATGGCATTACAAAATGGTTCCATGATCAGGACATAGAAAACAAGCACATTGTATTCCATGGAGGAATAGAATATGGAGATCATTTGGTAAACCTTTGGAGGTGCCGCATCTACCATGAAATAATTGCCTATATGCATGTGTATAGAGACTTTGTATATATGGGGCTTTTAGTTATGATTTTTCTCATTTTGCTAATGCCAATATCCTTTCTGATGGTCAACGGGACCAGACATTGTTTTGCCACTGTTACAGTCAGACAAAAGGAAACAGTTTCTCATTGGCATGGCTAGATTTTGACCTATGGTGATTAATTATCTTTTTGGGAAAAACATACCCATCAGTCCCTGTAATTATTGTACTGTAGGTTTACGAAAATGGATGCTGTTGCATTGCCTCAAAAAATTGTCAATGTGGGAGCACAAAGCTATAATGACTTGTAGATATTTCCTTTCTCCCCTGGTTGTCCTTTACAAGAAAGAAAGAAAGAAAGAAAGAAAGAAAGTCGGTGCATATGTCATTGATGCCACCTTAGGACGAATCAGTGGGAATGTGCGAAAGGGACAAGCGAGAAAACGTGGAAATGATATAGAAATAATAGTTATGGTTTAATTCTACCTTTGTATTACTCAGAAAAAAAACGAAACTTTGTTTTTATGATTTCAAATCAAGTTATTTTCGCTTTGAACATCATTTTCCAATTTTGCCAAAGTCCATAGCCCTTTTTGAAAAAGGTGTTCAGTAATCTCATCAAGAACACTTAACTGCTGGGATGGTATTACCTTAAGATTACAAGGTGGTCATTAACCTTTATCTTTGATGCCTAATTACATTTTCCTCATACAATTAGTAGCCGACTCAAAACCAGCAACACGAAAGTTAAGCTCACACTGAGCTTGGAAGTTTTCGTGACCAATTATCAGCAAAACATAAGGATTACTATGAATTGTCCAAGATGATATGACACTCTCTTTCGGTAATATACCCATGAGCATGAAAGAAACCTCCTTCATCAGTCCTGTATAGGCTATTATGTAAATGTCATAATGGTTGGGGCTCACAGTAGTGATGTTAACACCGAACCTGATTCTACCTGCAGTGTAGCTACTAGTTAATGAGGACTGAAAACAGTGGTCTCTTTGTCTCCCTTTCATCTGTTAGCGCCATGCAGTTATATCTTAGAAATAGGGTGTGCTCTGCGCTGTAGACCCGTCTGCCTTGTATGATACTGATGAAAAATACAAACCAAGCATCAGAGGCTGTGCTCATTAACCCAGATAGCCCTACTGTCCTACATGTAGGACCCCTAAGTGACATCATGGAAAGAGGTCTATATCCGCAAGTATATTTAACAGATATGGAAGTAAAATGTTGCATCCTATAGTTCTAGGCCCAAGGCTTCCAAAAATGCTCCATACAGGTATTCTTAGGTACTTTTATGACATTACACACATGTCCCAAAACACCTACTACTTAGAAAATTACCCTCTGGTAAAAATTTGGCCCTTTTCAGGGGAGACAGACGCCCAAAGTCCTACTGTCCTACATTTAGGACAGTGCTAATCTCTGGATCTGCTATAGCTAAAGCATTGAAATTTCTTGTATGGCATAAATGGCTATATATTTATAAGCTTATTTATCAGTCTCTGACACTCTCGTACAGGAACTGTGGTTTCCATGGCAACCAAAAGAACACAAATTTCAAAAGACAGTAGTCCTAAGTCCTACTGTCCTACATGTAGGATGGTAAGCAATCCCTCATATCTATGGACACGATGCAAATAAAGGTCCGAAATTTTGAACAGGGCATATTTGGTCATATATTAGTCTACTTATCAATTTTTATCACTCTATGACAAAAATTGCCACTTTAGGGTTATCTGGGTTAATACACTCTCCTTCTAATATACACAAACTAAGTATGTAAGAACTTTCATGTAATGGCAAAGTAGGACTTTTCATAAAACCAGCAGATGCCAAAGAAGATGTGTCTTTTATTTCACACGGTTGGAGCATCAATTAGAAAAGATAGTTAACTCACAGATACTATTTTTCGAATTAAAGATTTTCAAATACAGAAACAAAAGAATAAATCAGAATTTATTCCAATATTTCTTGTCAGTTTGAACCTGTTTCACAAAGTAGCGTATAGTACCATTGAACACACAGAATGGGGCTATAATTTCGAAGAAACCTGTGCATGGCCATGTTTAAAATCTACCCACAGTGTATAAAATGGGGAGCATTGCAGTTTATCTTTTCGTCCCCTTAGGCCACATAACGGTGTGAAGCCTGTTGTAGATGGGCTCACTGGATATCAATTCTAGTTTTAACCACAGAGCAGTAAGTACGACATCCCCATGGGCCATGGTTGTATTTCCCCGTGCATAACAGTAGTAGGCCCATACCTATGGCCTAGTAGTTTGCTAAAATGGGAGGTTGCGCCAGGCACCTGCTATACTGCCGTAGGGAGGAGGTAGTATGCAAACGAGAGGAATGGTGGCCATTGGTCTTTATAGGCTCAATCATGCACCGATACGGTCGGAACCAGTTTGTCTCTGGAAGTGGGTATCATCTAAGGAGAAGGTTACCATTATGGGATGTTTTGGCAGATCCAGCGAACTTCAGAATTGGGCACTGCTGGGTATGGGTCCTATTGCCAGGGCTCCACTAGCAAAACACGGGCATTAGTGTCGCAAGTGGCACACCAAAACCCATTGTTCTACATGACACAGGTGCGTCAATGGCATGAAATTGACGAGACATCCAGGCAAAACTGATGCATAATGTAAACAAAAATAAATAAAAGGGAAATCTGTGCCGCATATGTAACGCTGCCGCCCCATGACACCTAGTGTAGCTTATGAGAGATATATTCCAAGAGAGTTTATTGATTCCAATACACTCTTTTGTTGTTATACATACTAGCGGTAGGCCCTAGCATATATATTCCAGTTCACCACTAACATCGCAGCTCCCATAAAGGATTCAAGGTGCAATCTCAATGGAGTCTATGAGGCTACATATATATATATATATATATATATATATATATATATATATATATATATATATATATATATATATATATATATATATATATATATATATACCTGGAGGGCAATTCTAAAAAGATGACGATCCTTTTGTGGCCATGTCATGCATTTAGAAACAACCATTTAAGAAACAGAAGATTGCCATATTTTTAAATGATTATACATTCAGTGTTACATATGCCAATTCTACTTTAGAAATTATGTAGAAAGATCACTTATGAACTTGATCAGACCTGATCTGAAGACCTTTGTGTTCTGAGGATATATGTAATTCTATATCGTGAGCTTTTAAGAATCACCCTGCAGACATTCCAAAACTAGGGATCCATGCAGGAGGTATGTGATCTGATAGCCTCATCCATACTTTACTGATCATTCACAGTGGTGACAATGGGTCTGTCTCAGAACCATCCTGGACTTGCCTGAAGAAGGCAGCAATGAGGCACCAGGTGTGGCAGTCCTTGTGAACAATGTGCCTGTTATTGGCATGGTGACTGACCACAATATGCAGGAACCAGGCTACACAATGACGATAAATATCATGGACCCCTTTGGGACTCTAACCCTGAACCCCCTTTCTCTGTCCCCAGCTATGCAGATTCATTGGCAATTTGCAACTGCACCTATTTCGGAATATTCTGGGCTGTTATAGTCACATGCATTCATTTAATAAGCCTGTTATATCATCAGCAGGACGATTCATAAAAACTGACGACCTTTCTAGAAGTAAAACATGGATTTAGAAACGACCCTTCTTTAAAGATATTTCTGGAAATGTACTAAGAAGGTTCACCTTTCTTACACCCATTCTCTCCCTGAAGAATATTGATTAAATTAACCATTATTGCAAATAAAATGGTGTGTTTAAAAGGTTGCAATTCCATTACTTCTAAGAATTATCAATATTGACGAAATTCATAATTCTAAGGTATTCTTCTAGCAAATGTCATTTCTTCCACCAAATACAAAGGAGCAAACGGAATTCCCTCATAGAAATGCCAGTTTCTCAAAAGGTCTGCAAACTGCCTCACTAAAGCGAAAGGTCATTTTTTTTTAATTTGTGAATTCATCTATCATGGGGCTCAGTGCAGACTTTGCAGGATTGTGACCTGAATGCGTGGTGTGGTATGATTGTTCTGCCACGCAAATTGAGGCATTGTGTCTTTCTACTACATACAGTACACAATGCCGTGTTCATGGAATCAGTTGTAAATATGATACTGTAAAATGAATTTACAGAAGCTATTGCCCGTGCGGCCAATTGTTTGTGACATGTACATATCTGAAAGTAACTAGGTATACTCACACTGAACGTATTACGATTTGGATAATGTCTTTATAATTATGCACTTTTCACTTCACCCCTCCACCAAATAGAGATGATTACAGGCATTCTCCTCCCCGTTTATAGCTGATAACCACGGAACCTGATTTACATGAGTGATCCATCTTCAGTGAAGAATTTTTGCATGTATACAGGCATGCCTAGGTGTGTTATGAATTATCTGTTATTGAATTTTGAACTGATATGTACTGGGTAAAATTCATTGATTGCACGCTCATAACATGGTTGTACACGTGCCTTCCCATACCTTTCCTCAGGAACAGTATAGATTATAGTTGAACAACAGACTTTACTGTAAACCAGAAGAACCTTCTTCAATCTATCACTGACAACCCATCATAACTCATGTTGGAAGAAATGCTAGGATAATTTAAAGGAGCTATTAATCACACAATTCCCAAGAAGACCAGCTTTCAGTGAATGATGACCTTCAGCGGGTTGGCTCCCCAGCTACTACAAGGAAGCTTGAATTAGTCATTGTATAAGCAGAAGCCACAGCTTAGTCTGCCTGTCAGCAGCTAATGCGCCATATCCTGTTCCTTGCATTATAAGAAAGACATGTTTTAGCTGGAGAAGATTTAGGAAACAGAAAAAAAATAATAAAATCGAATTTCCACAATAATACACATCATGAAAAACATTAGAAAGTTGGTTCTATGAAAACTCTGTATTTTATGAAGCAGTCAGCTTGAAATTTGGGAAGTAGACCTATGTCAGAATCACAAAGATCCTACCAAACTATGATATATATACATGTAGCTGAAATAGGATGTGTAGAAACTACCTTCATAAAGCTCTATTCAAAAGCATAAATCAGCATTGGCTGTGACAATCTGTGGGTCACAGAACTATATATGGGTCTGCCCTGCTTCCTGCAGAATGTGCCTGTTATTGGAATGGTAGCAAACCATAATGTATGTGGGGCCGTTTCACCGCATTTAACACAATAAACACGGACATCCATATTTATTGTATTAACTACAGTGAAACGGCCTACTGGCACAGACTACCAGTGACAATAGATGTTATGGATTTCGCCATTTCTATACAACTTCTTTTCCTGTCTGTTCTCTCTATAGATATCCATGGGCAAAGAGCGACCGTTATTCTATAGCCTACCATACCCCTTCGTTCACTGCTGAATGTGAGATGTACATATATACTTTGACCCTAATCCTTCAGTACAAGAAACTTTGGTCCACTTGCTTCATATCTATTTTGAATGTGATGCTTCTTTTGGAGGAGGGGCCTGTTTCTCCTCCACCCGACCTGAGGTATTGATGGAAGTCTAGAATATTGGAAATGACAACACTAAAAGAGCCCATAATAAAAAAAAAAAAACACCTTTATCTACAGGGCGAGCACTATGGATTTCGGCAGTGAGACTATATTGATTGGGATGGCATAACATTGGAGAGATCCCAACTAAGCTTAGCTCAGCTGTAGAGCGCTTGTCTAAAATGTGAGATAATTGTAAAAAAGAAAGAAAAAACATTGTTATATAATTGGCAAAAACTATTTGGCGTTTACTGCCCCATTGCGGGGTTGATAGTTCAATATGCACAAATAGAACTAAATGATAATTTAATGAGGTAGACGTGTCTTTACCATTCTGCCAGTAGCCTATAGAGATGACATGCAACATACTGATTGATTGGTAGTATACTCAGACAAAATCCAGCAAATATGTTTTATGAACATACATTAAGGGTGGAAACTACGTAGATGTTCTATGTCGATTGATATAGAAAGTTGATTGCTGAATATGCATTTAAAATTATTACATTCCAAAACATAGTTTTACATGAGGTTTGGACCCACCTTCTCTGGGGGGGGGGGGATAGAATAACTATTTACAAAATCCTCCACTAAGCCACCCTAGGTGTTTAGGGTTTTGGAAGAAAATTGTCGGCAAAATCAATTATAATCACAGTCGTTACTGATGCATCAACTTACAGATTCTAAATCTACAAATGAAACCGATCTAAAAAGAGGTATGCCTACGAATTTGACTATTTTGCGCCATATAAAATCATTGAGCTTCTATCCAAACTTTCATCCAATATTTCTATCTTGTCTATTACGTTTTAAAAGGTTTACTGGGGGTCCATGACATTACTGTTTTTCTGTATACCCCTTGTCATTAATTTTATATTAAAAGAGACAGTGACAGGAAGTAGAGACCCTGTAGTAGACATCTCCTCTACCTCACATTAAAAGGGACCCTGCTTGGCTAAATAGAGATGTCCTTCATTTGTAAAGTGTGAAACCAGCATAGGCTAAGGGAAGCGACACATGCGACCTGGTGCCCTGCTGAGGTCTTCACTTTTCTGCCTCAAGCAGGGGGTTCTTCTGTTATCCCTGGATTTCGTTTTGTTGTTGTCAGATCAAGTTATCCTTTTTTCATGGAAGGATTCTTAAACGAAAGTTATTGGATACCACTTGGAAAAATCAACATATTTACCTCTCATTGCTAACCCCCAAGAGAATGACGTGGCTCAGTTTCATTGAAATGCATGACACCTTTCCTGTCATGAAGAAAGACAGTGCCTTTAGAGATTGAGCATTTCTGTAACCGGCTTAGGTTACCCATTCCAAGAGCAAAACGCATAGTGGAGTCTCTCGTGCGAGCAGTCAATGGGCCTTATCCTGTTTCAAGCAGCATCAAATCTCTTGACAAGCTAACTGTTAAAACATTCAACCCCTACTTGCACACTTATAAGAGAGCAGCACAGGAGCGTATGAAAAGAGGGGGGGCAGGGGGCCTGTCCCCCCAATAATGAGGAGGTTCCCTCTATAAGCCTATATAAAAATATAGCAGCCCCCCCCCCAACCGAGACCCCTGCCCCCCCAATAGAAATTTGCTTCCTACGCTCCTGCAGCAGCTTCAGCACCATAAGAAACTCCAGGGAATCACGTTTTGTGTGTCATTAGCCGATCATTAAGACTGATTTCAATATCGATTCCTGACCTCCTGTGTGGCCTATGCCTACCCAGCTAGCAGAACTCGTGCAATTTACATCATTCTTACATGAAAACTCATGTGATTAACGTAAAAAAGACATCATTTGGATGAGTTGTGCTAGGTCCCTGGTGGGATTTCCTTCTCCTATACTGGCTCCATCTCAGTGATTCCTCTCCTAGATATGGTAATCAGTTGGTGATCCATCAGGCCTTTCTCACGATGAGAAGCCGATGGGTAGAGTGAACAAGGATGGTTGGAGAGAGGGAGAGAAAGAAGTGGGAGTGAGAGAGGGTGAGACGGAGAGGGGGCGGAGAGAGAGAGAGAGAGAGAGAGAGAGAGTGAAAACTACAATTCAAGACTTTTGTGGTTGTGGCTGAGGGTTACTTGCAGTGCTCATCTATTTGCAAATATTGATTGATGGAATGGCAAAATGAGAACACTGAATGTTGTTTATGCTACAAACATTGCCCTGAGGACATCCTTAAACAACACACATCGCCCCCTTTGAAACCTTTTTGTAACTGGAAACATGTCAAAAGCACATGTCCCATGCAAATTTTCAAAATGTCTTTGGTCTGCAGACCAAAGTTTGGCCGCTTCCAACCAAACTACCATAATTTCCAAGTAAACACCATACCAAACTACTACGTTACTTTCAGGAATATATAGGTCTATTTCCTACCAAGTTAATATTGCATGGGTTTGATTCCTGTTAAAGGAGCACTTTTGCCCCTAAATAAAAACGTCATTAAAAATTATATCGCGGAAGTGGGTTGCTGCTATTTTTATCATTTCCTTTCATTAAAAAATAAATAAAGATAACAACATCCATCAACAGACTACGGAGTCCTGGAGGTGACATGGTCATCTTTTTTTTCTCAACTACTGCAACACTATTTCTAAAGTTTATTTTCCTGATCTAGAGATGTTTCTTTAGAAGTAACATTCAATGTTGAAATCGCGGTAGACCTTGAATATCATCTTCCCTAACCCTTTAAGGGCCGCTGATGCAGGAGTGCATAATGCCCATTGGTCGCCATGATGCATCAAGGAAGTGTTGTTCTTGCGAGCAGTCTTGCCAGCACTTCCTTGGTGCATCATGCCGACCAATGGGCATGATGCATTAGATTTTCGTTATCTCTACATAATGAATATATTGGCATAATTGTTATCCCCAGATAAGAAATATCTCTAGATATTTGGTATTTCAGGGGCGCAGGAAAAGGGGGGGCCAGGGGGGCCAGGCCCCCCCCAATCACAGAGGAGGTGGGGCCTGAATATGTCTGGGCCCCCCTAAATGTGTCAAGCCCCACTATAAAATGTACAAGATTCCCATAGCTCACCACTCACATTGGACAAATATGTCATTAAGATAGAGAAAAATGGCAGCATTGTTTAAAGATAAGCCATCGAGGAGTAACCTTTTATATAAATCGCATACAGCGATGCATCAACACCAGCACGCTCAAACCGATAATTCATGGTGGCTGGGGTGGGGCCCCCTGGGCCCCCCAATGAAGGTTTGCTTCCTACGCCTCTGTATTTGGTGGTAGCAATTATCCCATGATATAATATATCTGAGGACAATGATTATCCCAGGAAGTTTGTTATCTAGAGATAACAATTATCTCAGGATATTCGTTATCTGAAGATAACAAATATCTAGAGATAATGAATATATATATATATATATATATATATATATATATATATATATTTCATAGTTTGGGATAACGATTATCCCAGGGTGTTTGTTATCTAAAGATAATGAATATCTAGAGATACTTCTTAGGTGGGGATAATGATTATTCCATGTTATTTATTATGCTCTGTCTTCCTACACTCCCATGTAATGGACCATTCCCCTACCTTCCACCACTCCCCTGCCTCCCTCTACTCCCCTGTCTACTTCCAGTCCCCTGCTTTCTTCCAGTCTCTTGCCTTTCACCAGTCCCCTGCCTTCCTCTCGTCTCCCCTACCTTCTACCAGTCCTCTACCTGCCTCCAGTCCCCTGGCTACCTCCATTCCCCTGCTTACCTCCAGTCCCCTGCCAACCTCCAGTCCCCTGTCTTCTCCAGTCCCCTGTCTACCTCCAATCCCCTGTCTACCTGCCATCCCCTGTCTATCTGCATTCCCCCACCTACCTGCAGTATCATGTCTACCTCCAGACCCCTGTCTACCTCCAGTCCCCTGTCTACCTGCCATCCCTTTCTATCTGCATTCCCCTGCCTACCTCCAGTCCCATGTCTACCTCCAGACCCCTGTCTACCTCCAGTCCCCTGCCTACCTCCAGTCCCTTGTCTACCTGCATTCCCTAGAACGATCCTGTCCTAGTTGCAATGATAGGATCTACATACCTGATGTACCTAAGACCAACCGTGGTAATTCGGGGATGGCTATGGAAATCTTTATAATGATTGAATGAAGAATCTGGTGGTTTCCACAGGCTTGATCCTGCAAGCGATTATGATTCATTACCGCCCTAAAGCATCAATAATGGATGCCAGTTTTTCACAAGAAAATAGGAGGTTCCCAATTTTCAATCTAGGTTTATGATGCACAAAACATGTTTTTGCTCTCGATCTTCTTGATAACAGGGGTACCTTTAATTTAAGACCTTTGACTATAATTCCAAGCCTACACTTGGGGGTGAGACTTTGTAAATTTAATGCGCACAGATTGCAATCGAGGGAGTTATTTCACACTATGATAGCAGTTGATTACCTTTCCTAGGAATTATGCAAAAGATGGCTGCATTGTCTCCCCTGTTTGAGTGCAAGCAATAATGGAAGATCCTCTGTCCCAAGACAACGCTTTTACAAAACTTCATTGCAAGTTTGGCCCTTCTGAAGCTAGCATATTCTTAGGAACATCCAACCTATTGTTTTTAAATAAAAATCTTCTCAAACAAACAGAAGTTGAATTCTGTTTCTTATCAGGTTCTTATCATCAAGCAAAATACAGAGAATCAGATGTATACACACGGCTATTCTACATCAGGTAGGGCAGGGAGGCCCATACAGAAACCTTTTCAATGTGTGACTTAAATGCTTTTACCTGTAAAAAGCAAACGGATGTAAGTCATCACCCTCACTGATTTATGATCCATCAGATCCTCCTAGAAGATTTTAATCTTATTAGACACAATCTCTGTGACCTCATAGGCTGATACATGAGTCTCGAAGTTTCAAGTTCTCTTTACTAAGATGGGAATCCATCTGGTCTTTTTGAGGATGAACATGAACTTTAGCCTGATGCTTAGTAACTTAGTGCTAAAATACTTACTCTGGAGAAACACACCCACACAGTAAACTGTGTTTCAGAGCGATTTTCTGGTAGAGAAAAGCCATCAATAATGATATACCATGATTTACCAGCTCAACATTATGTCAGCAAAATGTATTCTATGTCTGAAACCTTCAGGACAGGAGCTAGTCTGTTGCTGGCCTATGTTACCCGCTATAAGTTGTAACCTGTCCGAAAATGTACACTATGGTATTGATGTTCAGAGGCATAACCAAAGACTCCCTAATTACCAGAGATCAATTAGGTCACCGGATTTCTATAGAACATTCTGACAAGAAAAGAAATGAGAAGCTGAATAATGTGATTTGTATTATTTACATCTAATCCTTACCATTACAGTGGGTTTAATAGGTCTCGAAGATAATTCATGAGTCCATGTCAATGTTATATGGAAATGAGCAGGTTGTGGACAAGAAGAAAAAAACATAACCATTTCAATGCCATTCACAACATGCAGTATGCAATTTCCATGGGATAACTGAGAAGAATTACAATCAAAATTCTTTTGTGTTATATGTGAGGAGGCAAGTTAAAAGGACTGTCTGAGGGGGATTTGTACCAATTCTGGCCACCAGGGGGACACCACTATGGCCTAAAAAGGGAAATATATACCAAAAATAGTAATAAACTACTTTTTTATGTAGATTACCATCGTCCTAAAGGGAAATTCCCATTTTTAAGTAAAACCTTCCAAATTTGGAATGTAAATAGAACGTTTTTGGGCATTTGGGGGCAGAAATCAGTGATTTTGCCCTAAAATCATCCTAAGAACAAACCCCATGATATCAATGGCTGATGAATGAATCTCGAAGTGTTGAGGTCTCTTTACAAAGATGGGAATCCATCTGGGTGTTTTTGAGGATGAGAGCATTTCCTGAACTATAGTCTGGGGCTTAGTATCTTAGTGCTAAAATACTTCATCTGACAAGACACATTCAGACAATAAACTTTGCCTCACTGTTGTGATTCTTTCAAAGCAATTTTTTATGGAATAAATATTCTACAGAGAAAAGCCGTATCAGTGATGATATACAATAATCAATCAGCTCGAAATCCCGTGATTTCACGCTTAGTTGCTTACGAATTAATTTTCATTATCGCTGATGACAACATAGTGGATACAGTGAGCCTATGGGGCCAAGGGATATCTAAATAAGCCCCAGAGGTCAGCAAAATCTTGCTTTATGCCTAAACCCTTCAGGAGAGGAGCTAATTTTATTGCCGGCTCAATGTAACCAGTTGTAAGTTTTAACCTATATGAAAATTTAAATTATAGTATTGAGGCTCGGGAGCATATAACTGAAGAAGTTGAACATTGTGCATTGTATTTTTTCACACTCGATCCTTGCCAGAACACAATGCAAGAGGATATACAACCATCTGAAATGTTGCTATGTTGCTGTCAGCTGGTATACAAATAGATTCAATAACCTGCACAAACATCAGTTTGAAATGTCAGGTTTCATCTGTCTCGTCACTCCGATAAATCATAGGATATATGGAACTCGGACAATATATCACCGTGGGTCTGGGTTTGGTAGGGCTAGATTCAAACGATTACCAGGTACACATTTTATTTGGAAATGATCATATTGGTGACAAGCAAATAATTATGATTATTTCAATGCTATGAACAAGATATAGTATGGAATTACTATGAAATATTCAGAAAGGATTACATTGTACAATGATTTTCATTTCAAATCACAGTATTACTTTGCACAGGCCTATGAAGCATTTATGTCAGCCCGATTGATTTAATGACAGGATTCTCATTTAAAGTAATAATTTAACCCCCTGGTATAATCATTCCTACGAATTGGAGTGAGCAAGAAATTGAATGAATAAGAAGTATACGTAACCAACTTGGTGCAGCATTAAAGAGAATGTCAGTTAGCTGCAGATGATATCACACAGTGGACCTTTGCCATTTTGGCTTACTACAGATTTAATTACTTTTCATAAAGGGCAGCTACAGACTTCAAGCATATATCGCCCCCAGGGGCCTGTCTTTCCTTATGTTAGAATGTATTAAAATGATACAGAATAATATCATATACGGACCACACATACGGACGTCCATATGTGACATATGGACGTCCGTATATCACATATGGACGTCCGTATGTCACATACGGATGTCCATATGTCACTTTTAGGATACCACCTGGAGCCTGTTTTTCCCTATCATGCGGACGTCTGTATATGACATAGGGACCTCCGTATATGCTTAAAATAAAAATTCTGTATTTCCCTATGTATACGGACTTTTAGCCTCTACATGCGGACCTCCATATTCCTATATGGGAAAAACTCTGTTTTTCCTTATCTTACGGCTGAAATGCCGTATGTAGGGCCTCAAATACCTACAGGGGGGTACCCCCCTTGTATGTTAAAAAAACGCTTACGGACCACCGTATGTTACATATGGACCCCCGCATAGGTCCGTATGTTTCCGCGTCTTGTTCGTTCAGCCGTATGTGGGGTCATGACATATGACCTTGACCCGGAAGTTTTTATTTCTTTGTTTGGGCGGTTCATTCTAACTTGCTCAGTGGTGCTCGCTCTCAACAAGATTGCTCTGTGGTGCTCGCTCTCACCAAGATGAGGATAGGATGGATCCAGAGAAGTAAGAGAGAATACTTCAAGCGTGTTGACCCCCTCTCCTTTTTCACGGACAAGAAGTTTGTCCAGAGGTATCGTCTTCCTAAACCAGTTGTCAGGATTTTGATAGACAGGTTCGTCGACACTAGAGAAATCAAAGTCCTAAGGGGCAAGCATGCTGTACCCTACAGGATCAGAGTAAGTCTCCTTTTCCCCGAGCAATAAAGACTATAATTCTCCTATACATCTATTTATACAAATGGCTTTGCACACACCTGTTCTTAAGAGGTTGTTCTGCCTATCTGCAGTCTATTTTTTCCTTTCCTAGGCCCATGTTGGGTGTACCATATCCCCCTTTCACTCTATCTTCCGCAGAACCATACTGATAGCAAAATCCATTGAAAATATTTTGACTTCAGCTAATTTAACTTTATTTGTTTTTACTTCATAGTTCTGTGTGGCTTTGAGGTACTTCGCCACAGGAGCAAGCTACCAGACTATCGGGGACTGTCACGGGGTCAGCAAGAGCGTGGTGAGCAAGTCTGTGGTAGACGTGGCTGAATACTTCAGGACACACATCACAGAGTATGTGGAATGGCCGGACTCTTTTGATGAGAAAAATGCCAAAGCCACTGCCTTCTACAAGAAAACAAAGAAACCAAAGTGCTTCGGTCTGGTGGATGGAACCCACGTTTCCATAATGTGCCCCAAAGGTGTAATAAACGACGAGAATCAGTACTATTGCTATAAGGGGTACTACAGCATCAATGTTATGGTAAGTTAAACATAATTATTTCTCTTACTTTTCATTTGGTTTCTTTCCATCAAAGTTCCTTTCATAAAGAAAAAGATGTAAAGTTTATCTTCTTTTCTTCCTTCTTTTCTCTCCTGTTATTTGACTTAAATGTCTTAAGTCCTAACTTTTTCTTCTTTACATGTTGTCCCTTTTTTTTCTAGATCATCGCAGACTATGACGGGATCATATTTCATGTGAATGCAGCGAACCCGGGAAGCTCCAATGATATATATGTAATGAATGGGTCGCAGGTTAAATTCCTAGGAGAGAGGGGGGACTTCCAAGGATACTTTTTACTGGGGGACTCTGGGTAAGTAGTTATGAAAGAACAATTCTCTCTCTCTTGTTTTTTCTCAAATAAAATAGAAACAGGTTTTTCCTTTATTTCAAAAATATAAATATGATTTTCCTCTTGAATACAACAAATTATCCGATAACTTTATTTATGAAAGTCATTCATAAATTTCTTCCTCCAAAAATAAAACGATTTCTTTTAGGTACGTCCTGACAGACTATGTCCTCACCCCTATAAAGTATGAGAAAACGCAAGCAGACATAGACTTCAACAAATGGCACAGGAAGACTCGTTCTTCAGTCGAGAGAACCATCGGTATCCTAAAACAGCGCTGGAGGTAAGGCTTAAAATATTTTAGCTTCTTATATATATGCATAAACCATATGTAATTTCTACAGTAACATTTAAAGCCCCCTCGTGTTCACCTTTTAAATAAGATGTGTAATATTTTTTTAACCAGGTGTCTAGACAGCAGTGGGGGCTACTTGTTCCATTCCCCTCCCACAGCTGCGGCTATAATAGAGTCATGTGTTGCCCTGCACAACTGCGCCAAAGCGGCAAAGGTTCCTCTTCTCCCAGACTCCTTAGACAGAGACAGGTTCAAGAGGATAAGGCCCCCTGTTCCTCAACCTGAGCAAAGGACTCCGGCTGAGCGTATAGCCTTCAAGAACCTGCGGTCTTCTTTCGTCCAGAAACACTTCAGCTCAGAACACAAAGAGACTGAAAATGTGCTACAGGTGGGAGAGAATCCCGAGGTTCAAGACCAGAGAGAAGACCCAGGTGACCCCAGCCAGTTTAACAGTTATCCAGATCTTCCTTTCCTTATTTAACAGGTGAACAGAGTCATGGAGCAATTCTTTCAGGATCAGAATCGGTTATAACTCTTAAGATGTTTAAGGACACTTCTATTTTATCTTATTGTACATATGTATAGAGTAAATATTGTGTATTTATTGTCCGACAAAGAAGGTCTCAGTGTGAATTAATATAATTAAATTCTTTGTATATCCGTCACAATAAATTTCAAACCTTGTTATTATGTATGAAGGCACTTATTTGGCTTAACTTGAATATTTGAAACCACGACATAAATTAATCTCTATGTAAGGAGGAAGCATCCTTCCTTGTGGTTCTGATGGTTTCATTATACGAATGTACCTTTTACATTTAACCTGAAGTCCCTATGTTATCTACTTCTCAGATACAGACTTCCATATGTACGTGTGTATATATAAGTATCAAGTACTTATTTCTTTTGAAGATCTCCACTGTTCTTCAGTTTTCTTTTAATTTCTTGGATATAAGTGAAATACTCTCATGTTCGGCACATACGGACATATGTGTAGAGGCAAGGAGAAAGGATGCTCCGTGCTAAAAGTCAACTTTAAAATTCAAATCATTAGCTTTACAGTGATACATAGCATGAGAAGATACTCCTGTTAGTTTTGGAGGAATGGCTTGCTAGATATGGGTAGGTGTGACCATTTCAAGAATGTTAATAAGCTCTATGTCTAATTGGTCATGAGATATATAGCTAATTAGCATAATTTATGCTAATTAGCTAAATTCGTATAAATTTTTATTCTTTTGCCCATAACTTTTGATCTAGAAATGGTATTTTCATTCTGTTTTCGCCATAGTAAACCTTGTGGGGTGTTCCTTCAAATGGAATCATTGATTTTCCTATTTAGAATGAAAATCATGTTTCCATGGCAACAGAAATCAACAAAAATGCCTATTTTGGCCCAAAAACATTCTTTTTACATGCCAAATTTGGAACCTTTCCACCCAAAATAGAACGTTTTATCAAAAACCATTGAATTCTCCATAAAAAAGTAGCCTGTAACAGTTTTAGTCATATTTTTCCTATTCTAGTCCATAGTGGTGCCCCCTGGTGGCTAAATCTGGTACTAAATCCCGCAGTAACTGTCCTTTCTGCTTGCTGGCTCACATATACCACGTGAACTATGAATCATTTCTGTCATCCTATAGTCAGAACAATCAACAGCATGGAAACAGCAAAGTCTTAAAAATTCTATTCATTACTTTCCTTAATATTCTTTAAAAAAGGGCCTTGTACATTCTTTTTCTAATTATTACAGAAAAAAGTTATCCAACTGAACCTGTTTTTTTCTATTACATGTTAGATATTTAACTCGATGCTTAACAAGTCTAACACAATTTGTCTTTAGTTCTGCAGTCTTAAAAGTAACTACACATAAACAATTCTCCTCACTTTATGTATTAAAAGACAGTCCTGTATGTGACTGGAAAAGATTAATCTTTGGTGTTTTTGTCTTCTTGATACCAGAATGACACATGTTCATTAACACTTATATATTATCCCGGTATTTCTGTGTTGCTTTACGTGCCCTGGAAGACCTTTTCAGAGGGACACGTTTCTTTTTATCTTCTCCGTAGTCCTTCTCTGAAGCTGACACTGAAGCTTCTGTGTCTGCTTCAGACTGGGTGTCGATGTCCTTGGGGATGACAAGATTTTTTGCCGCATCCTGATGATCTTCCTGTACGTCTGTAGCCACTATAACAAAATCGTCGCTTTTTAAGACACTAAACTGAGGAAGCCCTTTGTCTTGAGGACTTATACAGTTGATAGCTGCATATGAAAGGAAACATAATTCTTCAGTATATTTTTTTCCTACACAAAGCATGAACTAAATATTTAAGTTTTATTCTCGACCTCATAGAATTTATTTATTTCGGTCTATCTGAAATAAGAATCTTCATTTGTTATCTTTTTTTCGGATCTCCTTACCTTCACCAGGTATAGCCAACTTCATCTTAGACGTCTCCTTTTCGAAGAAAAAACCAGGGTTAATGTTGCTCTCGGTCTGATATGTGGGCGGTTTCCCATCTTATAAAGGAAAATACAAAAACCAAAAATTAGAATAAAAGAGAGTGAATAAAATCTTACATACATGTTTCTATGTCAAAATGTTTACCCATCTGAAAAACATGCAAAACCCCAACTATGTTTTGCCTTCTTTTCCTCTAAGGACTGGATGAGCATGTACAGTTATCAGAACTTACCAGTGGGAGGTTGTGGATGGGTAAGGAAAGCAGATAAACCGGAAGGGTCTACTTCTGAGGGATGTATCTGATTCCCTAATGTGTGCATGCAATGAAAGTGAGAGCCTCCTGTCAAACACCTAGGCGACAGTTATAATATCAGTTTGGCTTTTGTCAGGCTCTATGTCGATCTTTTTTTCTTTCATTCTACTGCCTTTAGACTTAAAATGTTCAAAGAAAAGTGGAACTCTCAGTTATTTTAAAACAGAGGGTCCACCTTCATACTGCCTACAGGAAACTCAGTTATTAGAGGAATATAGGATACTTTAAAACTAAGTGCAATAATAAAATACAACGTCAGAGAAAGATTTAAGTGTGTTTTCTGTACCTTGTGTCTCTTCTGTCTGTAGAGAAGCCTGAGTGTCAGGCTCTTGGGAGGCACTGCCCTCCCCCTGTGGCTCCGCTGCTGCATCATCTACTTCTATAGCAGGAGAATTAACCATAGTTTCTTTTGTTTCTTGCGGTGAGGTCTGCTCCGGTAAGAGTGGAACGGGAGGAGAGGGTACAGGAAATTCGTTAACATCTCGTGGGGGAGACATGTCCGGACCTTCAGCGACTGCTTGAGGAGGGGACGCTACAGGAGATTCTGTCTCTTCATCAGGGTCCTGACGGTTCATGTTTCCATGCGTTTTAAGGATGGGACGACTGACTGAATAAAGACATGAAAAATAAATTTCCTTCTTTAGTTTTAAGCAGTAGCTTATAAGAACATACCCATACCGATTGCCTGTATGTTAAGGTTATGTGTCCCTTTTTTATACTCATATTCACATCAATAAAAAATTTAATTATTCCTTTTGTCTTACGCATGTGTTATTCAATGGAAAAAATTATATCAATGAAAGCTATACTGAAACTAATATATTTATTTGTCAATTTATACTCACATTCAATTAAAGTCCTGGCTATAGTTTCCTTATTGAGCTTCTCCTGAAGGTCACCCAGCTTCTCGAGGTTGGCCACTACCCTGTCTAGAACTCTCTCTGTGTTGTCAACCAGCTGCAAAGAAGTATTATTACAAAGATTAAGGGCCTTTTGAGTAGAAGCCAATTGCTTCATACTTTCAGACACCCGGGCAAAGCTGTCTGCTACAGAAACAATACCAACAGTTATTTTACTCTGAGCTTCTTCTACAGCTTTTGTGTGCTTCCCTAAGGACTCAGTCATGGCATTCACACTTTGCACTATTTTCACTTGCTTGGACAGTAAATTGTCTATCAGTTTATCGTTTATAACCTCTACTCCTTCGACTGTCTCCTTTTGGTTATGCAGGAAAGCAGCGGACATTTTTTTTAATGTATCAGAAGACACTTTAGAAGTCTCCTCAAGTTTTTCAATAAATAAATTTGTGTTTGTCATTATATTTCCCGCTGACTCTACAACCTTCTTAGAGAAATTGTCATAAGAAGTAGTCATCTTTTTGTTGGAAACAACCAGTTCCTGCGTTGCATATCTCATATCCTCAGATATTTTCACTGCAGACTCAGCCAGAGCCTCGTGAGTCTTTTTTAATTCCAGGGTGATAGGGTTGGGATTTTCCACAGGAGTATGCCCAGTCCCCCTTTTATGTGTAATAAACTCCACACTACCAACTCCTTCGTCCTCTAAGTCAGATAGGATAGGAGAAGAGGGGATGTCAATTAAAGATTTATCTTGTCCATCTTTCTTTTCCTTCTTTTTAGAACCAAACAGTTTTTTTCTTGAAGAAGTGTCACTTTTTCTGGAAATTTCTTCTAAAACAGACACGTTACGAGGGGAGTCAAAATCTTGCTTGGCCTGCAGGCGTGGAGAGGTTCTGCGTGGACCAGTAGGGACAGGCTTATCCTTGGTTTTAGCTACAGTTTTCTTATTGGAAGAGGTTTGTTTCTTCTCTTTGCCTTCTGTCCTAGAAGGAGTACTGGTCAAAAAATCATCTCCATCTGCTTTAGTGTCTTCTTGCTTTTTAGAGGCGGCAATTAGTTCCTGCACCTCTTCCTCAGTATACAGCTTTACCCTCTTAGAGGGATTCCGTAAGTCATCATCGTTTGTCCTTTTTGTGTTATAAGGCAAATCCAAGGCTTGTTCTAAGTCATCATCCTCGTCTAGATAAGGTTCATTGTCGTTTAACAAGCCTGAGAATGAGTCTGCCCTCCTCCTTATCCTTCCTTGGGGTAGAGGAACACAGTCTTGGTCTTGGGTGTCTTCTTGTGGTGGTTCATTGCCTAAAGAATGCTGCTCTATCAACCTTGACATAGAGGGATGTTTACCTTTCCCTGAGGTAGAGGGCTTATGAACTGTCCCTGAGGTAGAGGGCTTAGGAACTGTCCCTGAGGTAGAGGGCTTAGGAACTGTCCCTGAGGAAGAGGGCTTAGGATGTGTCCCTGAGGTAGAGGGCTTAGGATGTGTCCCGGAGGTAGAGGGCTTCGGACCTGAGCTAGAAGTAGAAGGACTAACAAAGTTCTTTTCATGAGAGGCTTTACTTAGGTTCCTTTCTTTGATATCATTAACCTTCTTCAGAAGGGTATCCCTGTCTTTATCTTTTTTCTCATCCAGTAACTGTCGGCTACTTTTTTGATTTTTCGGGACACTGGGAGTCCCCTTCCTCTCCTTTTCTAAGGTAAGCTTTCTGTTAAAAGAGTTGCATATTTTCAACATATGAGAAGTGGATACCCGGGGCTGTAAAGTAGTAGCGCGGGCAGGGGCAGGGTGATGAGAAACCGGTTCCCTCTCAAAGTTCTGGGTGAGGTCAGTGGAAGCTTCAGCTTCTTCAGCATGGTCCACCTCCACTTCACTGTCTGTTTCTCCTCCCTGAGTGCTATGTGTTTCCTCTGTGTCTGCACAAGAAGCATTTTCACTTTCACCTTCCTCGAGCACTGGAACTGAAAACATAAAATAAAATGAAAGTTAATAATCAGGTCAATTAATATGTGGTATGTCAGGTCCGCATGTGTAGTATAAAGTAAATAACGTAAAAAGTAAGGTTTCTTTCTCTTTAAACAAAATAAGTACATAGGTCAGAATATAATAAGGTTCTAGCTTTCTTCATGGAAAGAAGCTGTAAGATACCCACCTCTGTCTATGCTCTGGAGCATCTGGCCCTGCACTGTTGCCGCAAGGGAATCGGATGGCATTTTCATGCTCTCATAGTCCACACGTGTAGATCTATATGGGTCATAACATGACCACTCTATATCTCTCTGCGATGGGTCTCCGCCCTTCAGATCTGGAGGCTGCATTCCTTTGATTCCTAAGAATATATTATTTTATAATCCAATAAAAAATACATGAAAAAAAGTAAATTTGACAGTAGATATGAAAACATATCCATATATTCACTTGAAATGTGTTAAAGTTGGACCAACATATACAACTTACATAAGAGAGAGGAGACATGATATATTATTACATTTTTCCACCTGCTGTCCGAGTCCAATTTATTAATTAAATAATACTGTAAGATGACATATATTTTTATTTCTGACAGTGAATAAGAACATAACAACCAAGAGATGCTCACCTAGTATTACCTCTGTGCCACAGAAGTCACATGCTGCCTGCTCAAGGTCAGTCAGGAAATGTTTGTCATCCTTCTGGCCACTCCCCGTCTTATATATCGAGTCTATGTTCTGACGCTGCAATGAAAAAAAAAATAGATAAGAGACTAAATAATAATGTCTTACAGGAAAATTAACAAAAAACATTAAAAGATAGGTCACAAAATTTATTAGAAGATGAAAAATACACATGTCCGCATATAATATAAATAAAAAGTAAAAATATATGTACCTTGCGCTTGGCGTCTTGACAGAAGTATGTTACTTTAGATTTACACCCATCCCCGTCTCTGTCCTGGCCGCCGTTAGCATTCACGTAATCTTTAAAAACAAAAGGATGGGAAAAGTTATATTTTAATTTGAAGATGAATGATAAACACAAGAAGAATACAGATTTGGGTCTAAATGAGGACGTTTTATTTAGTCTATTGGATTAGTTTTAGAATAATTCTATGTGACACATATAGGTAACATGCACATGTCAGAGGTAGGTATAAGACTTATATGTGTTGATGTGATAAGTGTCTAGATGTATTTAAGCAAAGAAAATTTTTTTATTTTACCTGCAAGTTCCTCCCAAGCCAGTTTCTTGAGGGTTATTCCATCGGCATAGCATTTGAATTTCTCTTTTAACACAGGCTTAAGATGGTTTGCCCCGTGTATCAGAGCCCGGGTCTCGTCGGTCTGCCAGTGAAGAGACTTCTTGCGTGGAGATTTCCCGGTTTTGGTTCTGCTCCCCTGGGAAGACGTGTAAGAGGGAGCTTCTTCTTGCTCTCCTTCCTGTTTGGTAGAAGAACTGTCAACAGAGGTTGAAAGGCCTATTTCACTGCTGCCTTCTGAGAGAGCACTTAAAAAAGAGGCGGCCAAAGAGGAGAAATCAGTTTTTCCGGTAACTGGAGAAACTGGAGGAAAGTGAGAGGGATGCT
The DNA here is from genome assembly GCA_949317995.1 of Acholoe squamosa. Classification (NCBI taxonomy): domain Eukaryota; kingdom Metazoa; phylum Annelida; class Polychaeta; order Phyllodocida; family Polynoidae; genus Acholoe; species Acholoe squamosa. Next base: position 51,821,974 of record OX439040.1, read on the forward strand.
CGGAACTTGGGGCCTTCCTTTTTTGTCTTTTGGAGGAAAGGTCTGTTTTATTCTGAAGGTTCATGGCTTTCATCAGACATGCTGTCATGTAGGAAATAGCTTGCTGTCCTGCGTCCCCAGGAAACATTTCAGGCGAGATAAAGTCAGCATCGTCTTCCTCTTTTCCCTAGAAAAATTAAATCAGTATAAATGATTGTGAACTTGTTTACTTTTAATAACTAAATAAATTAACTTTAAATCAGTATAGACTTAAGAAAGTGCTGCTATCCAAACACAGAACTCGTAGGGCATACACGAGGGGTGGGCCCGCTGCCCAGGGTGCCCGCCCGTGGGTAAAAAGACCTAAAAGGTTAAGATATAGGACTACCATATGCTTCGTTCTAACAGGTATACAAAACAGAAATACAGATTGAAGACTAGAAGGACCGGAGTGACAGCAGAGGGTGCCGGTGAAGCTATGATATCAAGCGAAAACTGAAGAACTGTCCCCCCTCCCGGACTATGAGGACAGACCCTTACCCCCTTTGCCTTCCCACAGCCTTTGGGCTTTGAGTTACAGCGAGATTTGAAAGAAAACATCTTTTTCCTTACCTGAAAGAACGACATTTCGACACGTGTTATGAAAAATTCACTATTGCAAATGGCGACAGGAAGTGACGTAGGACAGTGAGGAAAGGGAATCCCCGGGGGTTTCCCGGTATGTGAGGTATTTTACATGAGATGCGGACACATACGGACAAGTGTTAAAACATACGGAGGGATACGGAGGGGTACATGCAGACGTCCGGATGTATTCCGCCCTATGTGTCCGCATGTTCTTATGAAAAGGAAAAAAGATATGGACGGGTGGCGGAAGACATTTTTTATATTATTTTTATTAAGACCCGCAGGAAAGCCATATGTATTTGTCCGTATGTTATTATATTTTTAAACATAGGGAAAAACAAGCCCCTGGTACCCTCCCTCCCTAGCCGTTTTTGATTTACCAACATAGGGACGTCCGTATGTGACATACGGACGTCCGTATCTGTCCGTAAGATAAGGAAAGACAGGGCCCAGGGATGCTTTATATCCCAAAGCCACTGTGAAATTATATGATTGATTTTGATATTGTTTGGAATTCTATGTTCACTTATTATCATAATATCCCCTTCAGTGGGATATGTGATGGAGACCCTCTACAGATCTGTAGATTATGGGAGACAACCTCCAGGGTAACAGGCAACCCAACATTGATGAAGGAAATTATTTAAGTCCGAACTTACACTGCCCTTGCACATCTTCACACCATAAAAAGCAGCTTTAAGAAAAGGAGTGAGACCGACTAAGAGGGCAAATTGTCTTCCCCTTCTGCCTCCGGCAGCACACATGATACTGCTATATGGGCTCAGCCTCTGTGATACAGGATGGAGCACTAGATGGCTGGAAGTTGGGGGGGGGGGGTAGTGTCAGTGAGCACCTCGGGACAAGTGAAAGTGGGGTCAAGCCTGAAATGTCAAGTACATAATGTGAATGGGCTGGCATTGTCTGGTTACAGGGAAATAACCACCTCAACTATGCACCGCAAAAACACTAAAAAGCCTGGCGAGAGCTTTACAAGTGGAATAAATGAATGAACTAATCATGCTATGATTATACCTATGAGGACTATAATTGTATCGTAATTGGTAGTTTATTCAGCAGTTGTATTGCCCCAAGATAGATTCAGTGTGAACAGGGATGAGGCCTTCAATTAGATTCAGAGAATGATTAGCCTCATTCTCCATTATTGCCCATGAGCGGCATGATAATGCATAATATGAATGAGCAAAGACATACTTGGTTACTGATTTCAGGTCACCTTGGATGCCAGCATTACCTAATTTCAAAATAAGACATCCTCCTTGAGCTGCATGTGTACTTGTGTGCCTCTCTTAAACAAAACAGCTGCCTGTATACCTAGCCCTATAAACAAACAGAATGGCATATATATATATATATATATATATATATATATATATATATATATATATATATATATATATATATATATATATGGGCAATTTCTTTTTCAGGGGTCTCTACTTTCGAGCCAAGTTGCAACATAAAAAAGTGCTAAAACAACTACTTTTCAGGCTCACCCCCTGTCTAAAGTATCTTAGCTACATTAAACGTCTTTTTACATAATGACATATCATGACCTTACTATAATATTTACTTCACAATTTAATAACTAAGTTACACCACTATTTTCCTCTGTAGCATTTACTGAAGGCCTTTTAGGTGTAAGATCCAGCAAGTGCACTGTCCACACCATATTTTGAGCCATATAATGTACTACAGAGAGCAAAGTATTTGAGATAGCTTATTGATTTTTTATATGGCCAAGATACTCATAGGGGATGAATTACTTGTGATTTTACAAGCATTTTACTACAAAATTAAGGAAATTATGACCAAGTTGCTGGATCTTACATTGCCATAAATTCACCTATATGCAAAATCAGGCTGAAAATACGAGGATAATTCCTTCAGGTATATCAAAAATATTTTATATATCTAATTTTTCAGCCTAATGTGAATGATTGAAATGGACATTGACCTCTTAAATGGAGTCTGCATCAAATTATACTTTGGAATATATGGAAAAGCTGTTTGTGACATTTGAAAAAGCTCAGATTTTCAAGGCATTTAGGGCTTAAACCCACTAAAATCATCCAAATCGACTAATTAAAAAAAGTACTTTTAGATCTAAGTGTCTGCTATATGTTGGTAATGGCAAATACGGCCAATATGACATTAAGAATTTTCGACAGCAGTGTGACATAAGTGCCGAAAGTTGAGACCCCTAAAAAAGATTTTACCCATATATATATGTGGATCAACACGGTAAAAGGTACGCCCACGCACCCCCTCGCGGGCGTACCTTTTACTGTGTTGATCCACATATATATGAGTCTATAAATGATGTCCCATGACACTGGCTACCACTAGTCCCTAAATTTGATAACATGCACGTCCCTGCACCACTATCTTAGCAATTCATTATGTGTGGCTACCATAACGGGGAATGTGTCTGATAGTAGGTCTGATTCTTATGTAATGTAACATAAAAATAGATAGCCTGCATGGAGTGTACACTGGTGTATGATCAGTGAATAATGTCAGAGTTAATAGGCCATGAGTGACCAATAGGAGAACAATCAATTTAAGATGCAGTTCCCTGAAATACCTTTTTGTGCATGCTTCTGGAGCTTAATTTAAAACATCCTGGGATCACGACCCCAGCGATCTTAGGAATAAACCAGCCTTATCCTATTAAGCGATCTTAAGAGTTGACTGGGTTCACATATCCTAGCCAGCACTAAGATCGCAATGATCTTAGCCTCAGCCCTCCTACACTATTCCAAGAAGAACTGACTAGGCACAGGGCTAAGAGTCCCAAAATAAAGGAACAGCTGTGGAGTCACTCTTCTTCACAAGAGTGCTTATACCATCATTCCCTGTTCCCATGTGGGCTAACAAAAGAGCACAGGGTGCAGTTGACCCCCATACAGTATTCAACTTCAAGAGTTGTTCCCCTGAATGTATGATTTATGCTTGCCTATTAGAAGCATTGTGCCCTCCCCCCAGGACAAAGAGAGAGAAGGGAAGAATTACCTTACAGTGCACTTAACGCATGAGTAGCCCTAAGAGCCCTCAAGGACACTCAGCAAACGTCCTCCCTCCCCTCTTTATGTATGCAGCAGGCTATTCACTCTTTCGATCAGGAGTGTTTCCTGTAAGTGCTCTTGAACTCAGGTGAAACCACTATGCATTTCTTTCACTAAGATCGCAGAGATCTTAGTGGTGGAAATGGAATAGTGAAGTGATCCCAGGACTTGCTATTCTGGACAGGCCTGCAACCACTGCATTACATAGGGTAGACCAGCCAGGTCTTATGATATGTGCCTACACTAAGATCACTGGGGTTGGGATCCCAGGATGTTTTGAATTAAGCTCCAGAGATGAAGTGCTTGTGCAGATTAGGTGACATTATCAGTGCAGGCCAGTAACTTCAGACTGTTCTTCTTATAGATTTTAGAACAGATTATGTCATATTCGCTAACATGCAGATATATGATATTCATAGGGTCCCAGACATATGGCTCATCATACCCAAAACCATTGTCCAGCCCAGTGGCCTCATGCATGGGTAGGGTGTAACACTTTGGATCAGAAGATCATTAGTTCTATTCCCATCAATGCTGAGCTTTTTCAGTATGTATCACTGTCAAGCTATTTTAGGCACACTGTCAATGTTCAAGTGTCAATGTTCGAGTGTCAACTCAGTGCCTTTATCCTATGATAAAAGCACTAAGATTAGCCAGTTTGGGCACTCAAAATCGTCCTGAAATGAGGTAACCGTGGTATAAAGCTAGAGATACATTAGGGAAGGCATAGAATTCCGGATGATACCTAACTCCGCGGCATGCTGCCACCAGGTATTGGACAGCTGAGGAGTTATGACCAAACTCTTTTCTCAATATTACTTGAAGGTTCAGACACCACCTTTGATCTATACAGGATAGCTCAGGTTCAACAGTCAAGCTCTGTGTCACCCTTCAAATTTGACTCACTTGATTAGAGTGAAAAGCCATCCAGATTTTTAGAAAATAGTCGATACTGCTTCTGATTACTTGTACTGCTCAGTACTGCTGAATGCCTTCTGAGGAGTACTGGCTGTGCCAAGTGGTAGCGTGTCAAGGAATGCTGTCTAGCTTTGAATATGCCATAGGGTATTGGAATGGCTATTTGTCAAATCAACCTTAAATAAGGCAGGCTAAGGCAGACATTGCGAGGCAGATTTTGTAGATATTTGATAGGTTGAGCATGGGGCAGGGCACGGCAATCACCTGCCACTTTAGTTCATGTTTAGAAGCTCTAGACGTTCCCGAGGCTAGGAAGGGCCCATCAGACAGATTAGCAGACAGGGTTGGAAGAGTGGAAATGACTGCATTGTCTGTAAACAATCACCCCTCATGGACCAAATTTACTAAACAAGTTCACAACATGATATCCTTGCTGCTTGCAGGGCATTAGCTATGGTATAAGAGGGATAATGATGCAGGTGAGTACTACCATTACAGAACCATTCAGCACGTTCAGGTGGGCGGCCCAAAAAGAATTGAATGAAATAAGAAATAGGAATGAAATAAGAAGTACAATTTTACTTTCTCATAGAAGAGGGCCATCCACTACAAATTTGGGTGGGTATCATAATAATTTATTACAGCATGATTGAAAGAACTTATGTTGGGAGAGCCTTCCATGGCAGAAATAGAGCCTTATTTTATTCACACCTAACACATCTAGAACAGGAGCAGCTCAACACTGATGCACAGAATTATTTGAGCTCGACCTTACACGACCCTCACACTTCTTGACAATATGACAAGCGGCTTTTAGAGTACTGAGTCCCATTATAGAAGGAAAAATTGTGCTCCTCCTGCCACAGACATGAGGTCTACCACAATTTTGGCCTTAGCCTGTGTGATACAGAATGGAGCATTAGGTGGCTCCGAGTTGTTTTGGTGAGCACCTCAGGGGAAGTAAAAGTGTCAAAAAGGTGTGGACACTGGTGGGTTTCCACTATTCTCAATAGTCATTATCAGGGTCAAGCCTGAAATGTCAAGCTGATGACTATTGGGCCAGCATTGTCTGGTTACAGTGAAATAACCAATACTCAATTACATTGCAAGTCCCAAGTCCCCTTTTGGGCCCTAGGAGAAAAACTAAAAACGTCTGGCAAGATCTCTACATGTGGAACAAATGAATGATTAATCATTTCATAATTATTCTTCAACAGGGCAAATATATCTTAATTGGTGGCTTATTCAGCACTTGCAATGCCCTCAGGTAGCTTCAGCAGGAACAGGGAATAGGCCTTCAATTAGGGAAGAGGCACCCATTTCGGATGCTCCTGGCCACACACGAGGTGGCAAAATTTGATACTCAAATTCTGTACCTTCAACTATGATGAATTCTACTTTCCATTGCACCAGTTAATACATACTACTTAGCCATCAATATCCATGAATAGGTTTTGATAAATCTCTCCTATACATATTATTTAATGAACTGTTTATATTTTGCCTTCCGAACATCAAATTGCCACTAAAGCCAGACAACACATGCCAAAAGGGACCCTAGAGGCAGACACTATGTTATCTAGTTGATACAGACACAATGGGCCACTGTATGTAAATTATTCTTTAGGGCCATGTAGCAGAACATCATAGGGAATACCAGCTCATACAATACTCCTCTCCAGAAAAAAAACTAAGATGTCTAATTTTGCATACCTTTAACAGGGCAATCTGCAGGCCCAATTGCACATGACTTCCATGGGCAGATGGAGAGGTGATTAAATTTAGGTGTTAGATATTAGGAAAACCAAAAACAGATTAAATATCCATCACAAAAGATTCTCATTGTGGTGAAAATCCATTGTGAATGTATATGAATTGTGATATAATTGTGTCCCAGACAGGGTGCAATTGGTGTCCGACTGTAGAGGTAATCTGAAGGCAATATAAGAATAACTCCCACAATGTAACGTGAGGGATGCTTTCAGGTTTTCCAAGCTAAATTATCAGCAAAAGTGTACATGTTTCCATTGGTATATCAAAAGATCATGTAAACGTTCCAGTAAAAACACAAGAGATTGATGAATCAAACCAGGTTTCCCATTTACTCATGTTATCATCAAAATATAAGAGAAACACCCTGTGATTGCACAGTTGTAAAACTATGTAGAATGGGACTTATATTTGTTATGCTGTATTTGTTAAAGAGTATGACAGCTTAGTTTTCATGGCTACTTCATATGGTACCTGAAATCCCTCTATTGATTATGTAATCCAATCCAAAAGGTGTCCAACTTTAAGTATCTGTCTGACTCTGTGCCTTTACTCTAGATTCAGAGACTAATTAGCCTCATTCTCCACTGCTGCCCATGAGCAGCATGATAATGCATAACATTTATGAATGAAGACATCCTTGGTTATCATAATTGCAGTTTGCCTGGGATGCCAGCATTGCTTGATTTCAAAATGAGATATCCTCCTCATGCTCCATGTATACTTATGTATCTAAATAAACACAAAACAGCTGCATGTATAACTATCCCTATAATGGCCATAGCATTGTGTTTCTGTAACTTTAAAAAAAGGTGAATGCATGTATACGAGGCTATAAATGATGACCCACAACACTGGGCCACCTTATTATTACAATTACAGGTTGGTACTACTCCCAAATTTTGCACTTCCCTGCATTAGATGCTAAGCAATTTAAAGTCCTAGTTTGTTTAGTTACAATGGCAGGGGATGTGTCTGATTGCAGCTTCTTGTGAAATGTAACATAAAATGGATAGCCTGCTTGGAGGCCATGAGTGACCAATAATAGGATATTCAATAAAATAATCTGATGCAGTTTCCTGAAAGTGAAATATAATGCCTTTTCTGCACGCTTCTGCGATGAACTGCTCTTGCAAATTAGGTGACATTGCCAGTGCCAGCCAGTCACTTCAGATTGTTTTTCTTATAGATTTTTAATGGATTATATCATATTAGAGGGTAAGGAGATAGAAGAAGCTTAGAATTCCGAATGATACCTAACTCTGCTGCATGCTGCGACTGGGTATTGGATTGACAGCTTAGGAGTTATAACCACGCTATTTTGTCATTGGCACTTGATGGTTTTTTGGCAATGTGTTACCAAGGGTTATTCATCTTAGAAGAACTAGTATTTTTTGTAATGAAATGTGACCCATCTGGATAAAACGTGCATCCGGCGGATTTTTAGTTCTGAATTTGGCCTCCAGGGTGCAGTATACGAGTAAAACACTGAAAAATATAACAAAAATGCCATAGATCAATTTTTTTTTATGGGGAATCCACTGGCATGCTCAGAATCATTCCATCTCTACTGAAAATGTTCCATTTATAGAAGGCAAAGGAAACATCCATGGGCAAGGAAACATAGAAAATTGACATATATGGCAATTTCTGGTTGCCATGGAAACCACTCCATTATTCTATATGGGAATCTTTGCCACAGATGTGCTGGATATTTCCATAAGGAACTCAGCAACAAAAACAGACCCCAAAAAACCCTCTAGAAGCAATTTCATGATAAAAACATCACATTTCTTTGTTTATTTTTCCATAAAATGGTATTTTTTGCATTAACAGTATTTAAGCCAGGATATAATGCATTTAGAGCTTATTTACATATTTGTAATTGTTACACCAACCTTGGTTTGAGAAGTAATTACAGAAGAACTACATGTCCAGAATATTTTGGCTCAAGATATCTCATTTTAAAGCCTGTGACTTACATTTTAAAAAAGCCTTTTCCCCCCTGGATGCAGGTTTTGTGGACACTGGTGAGTTCCCACTATTCCCAATAGTTATTATCAGGATCAAGCCTGAAATGTCAAGCCGAAGACTTTTATGAATGGCAAGTCAAAAATCCCCTTTTGGGCCCTAGGGAGAAAAACTAAAAAAGGTCTGGCAAGAGCTCTACATGTGGAGCAAATGAATGGACAGTCATTTCATAAATATACTTCATCGGGGCCAATTTCTCTTAATTGGTGGCTTATTGAACAACTGTTTTGCCCTCAGGTAACTTCAGTGTGAACAAGGATTAAGCCTTCAATTAGATTCAGAGAGTAATTAGCCGCATTCTCCACTGCTGCCCATGTAATTGCAGTTCGACTGGGATGCCAGCATCACTAAATTTCAAAATTGGACATCCTCCTTGTGCTCCATGTATAGTTGTGTATCTAAATAAACACAAAACGGCTGCATGTATACCTGAACAAATATAATGGCCATAAAATTGTGTTTTTGTAACTTTACAAGATACTGGGCCATCATATTATTACCTTTACAGGTTGGTTCTACTCCCAAATTTTGATAGCATGTATGCACTTCCCTGCATTAGAGGCTAAGGAATTTAAGGTCCTAGTTTGTTGGTTTAGTTACAATAGTAGGGGATGTGTCTGATCATAGCTTCTTGTGAAATGTATCATAAAATGGATAGCCTGCTTGGAGTGTATGATCAGTGAATAATGTCAGAGTTAATAGGCCATGAGTGATCAATAGGAGAATATTCAATAAAAGATGCAGTTTCCTGAAAGTGAAATGTAATGCCTTTTCTGCACGCTTCTGAAATGAACTGCTCGTGCAGATTAGGTGACATTGCCAGTGCAAGCCAGTCACTTCAGATTGTTTGTCTTATAGATTTTTGATGGACTTTAATGTCATTATAGAGGCTAAGGAGATGAAATGTGTTACCAAAGGTTATTTATTTTAGAAGAACTAGTATTTTCAGTAATGAAATGATTATTGTGAATCCAATAATTAAGTACCTTAACTGGTTAAACCTGATTCAACATTGCTTTCACCGGCAAACCTTTCGCAGGAGAATACCACTGCTAATGACCATTCTATCCAGTAAAGATATTATTCACCCACATTGTCAACTCCTAAATCTACTTACTCACCAGAGTGTGAGATTGTTATGGCGGTTGTCTTAGGGCATCAACGGCATGCTTGGCTGCAATGTACCACTTCCGTTGTTCTAGTGTAGATAATGCATTGTTTAGACACTGAAAGGTTAATATTTTATAGGTAGAACACTACAAATAACTTATTATGGATTACATGCAATAGATTATTCCCTCCACCTCCCCCACCACGCCCCTTTCACCCCAAATGAAGCACCCCATGCATCTACAGTCAGCATATTCCTTACGGTGACAGGGGGGCGGCAGTCAGTGCTTTGGATATGCTGACTTTTCGGTCACTGGTCACTGGTGACAGCATTGTCAGCCTATCAAATAGTATTGCACAACCCATAACCTTGAACACCCTTTCTGTGACTTGTACTCTTGGTGTAGTATCCAAAGACTGGAGGTGCATTTCTCCTATATAAGCTTCTATCCTATTCCTATATATAGAACAGAATTCTATACTATATTCCAGGTATAGAAAAAAAGGTTGCCCCGCAGGGCTATGTTTTTTAAATTGATGCTTATATAGGGAAAAGAATAGAGTTTTGCCGCAGGGCTATCAATTTCAAACCTTCTATCATCTATTTTCAAATCTAATATAATAGCCCTGTGGGGCACCCTTCTTTTCTATTCCTTATAAGGAACAATTTTGAATTAATAGCCCTGCGGGGCAACCTTCTTTTCTATTCCTTATAATGAACAATTTCAAATAAATAGCCCTGTGGGGCAAAAGTCTATTCTATTCCAAATTGATTAAAAAACCCTGTATACAACCAATAGGGACAGCACCATTAGGGTTTAGGGCTGTTCCACTAGTTCTATTAGAAGAGAGGGATGTTATCATGGTTTGAATAAACCACAATTTCTATGCATGCATCTACAGTCAGCATATTCCTTACTGTGACAGGGGGGCAGCAGTCAGTGCTTTGGATACGCTGACTTTTCGGTCACTGGTCACTGGTGACAGCATTGTCAGCCTATCAAATAGTATTGCACAACCCATAACCTTGAACACCCTTTCTGTGACTTGTACTCTAGGTGTAGTATATAAAGACTGGAGGTGCATTTCTCCTATATAAGCTTCTATCCTATTCCTATATATAGAACAGAATTCTATACTATATTCCAGGTATAGAAAAAAAGGTTGCCCCGCAGGGGTACTAATATAGGACAGAATAGAAGGTTGCCCCACAGTGCTATGTTTTTTTAAATTGATGCTTTTATAGGGAAAAGAATAGAATTTTTTACCTGCAGGGCTATCAATTTCAAACCTTCTATCATGTATTTTCGATTAATAGCCCTGCGGGGCAAAATTCTATTCTATTCCTTAAAAGTATCAATTTTGAATTAATAGCCCTGCGGGGCAAGCATCTATTCTATTCCTTATAAGCATCAATTTTAATATAATAGCCCTGTGGGGCAACCTTCTTTTCTATTTCTTATAAGGAACAATTTTGATTTAATAACCCTGCGGGGCAACCTTCTTTTCTATTCCTTATGATGATCAATTTCAAATAAATAGCCCTGTGGGGCAAAGGTCTATTCTATTCCAAATTGATTAAAAAAAACCTGTATACAACCAATAGGGACAGTACCATTAGGGTTTAGGGCTGTTTTTCATGTAGTTCTTTTAGAAGAGAGGGATGCTATCATGGTTTGAATAAACCACAATTTCCTTTTGTTTTATATCTTTATATCTTTTTTTTTTTAACCGACGCTGATTTTGAAGGATACCGGCCTGATTGGCAGAGGCAGGGTTTCACAGGGACATGACCTGATGGAGCAGCTGAGCCATCACTGCAGCTGCCTGTATATCGTTGCCTCAGTGCAAGAAGGTTGTAACTGAGATTTTTGAGTTTTCCTTTGTTTTAAAATACATTGATTCTACTATAATATGAAAGTACCGAAGATCTATCTATGATATGTATTGCTTCAGGCCATACCCAGCAAATTGGCGTGACTCCTCTTCAACCTGTGTGAAGTGGCTCACACATGTCGCTAGATGGAACACGACGTCGCTATAGCACAAGATCACCAGGAATAGCAATGGTGGTGATCACATGGCCTCACCTCAGATGGCGAGGATGGTGATCACTCAGACTCACCAGGGATGGCGACGCGGGTGATCACTCACCTCGCTAGATGAAACACGCACCTCGTCATAGCACATGTTCACCAGGGATGGCGAGGAGCGTGATCACTCATCCTCACCAGGGATGGCGACATGAGTGATCACTCATCCTCACCAGGGATGGTGACATGAGTGATCACTCACTTTGCTAGATGAGACGCACACCACGTCATAATGCACATTCACCACGGATGGCAAGGATTGTGATCAGTCACCTTGCTAGATAAAACGCGTACCTCGTGATAGCACAGGTTCACCACAGATGGTGAGGATCTTGATCACCCACACTCACCAGGGATGGCGCCACGAGTGATCACTCATCTCGCTAGATGAAACGCGCACCACGTCATAGCGCAGGTTCACCATGGATGGCGAGAGTGGTGATCACTCAGACTCACCAGTGATGGCGACGCTGGTGATCACTCACCTTGTTAGATGAAAAGCTCATGATCATCGACATTGGTAATCATGCAGCCTCACATCTGCCAGATCAAAGTATGTTTTGCCAGAGAAGGTATTGCCATATGTATCTTCCCTCTAACCACAGACAAGGTGTTCATGTTGATATTTCCCTATGTATTTTTCCTGTGACCAGAGAAAAGGTGTTTATGGATAGTTGCTTTCATTTTAGAGATACCTCTATCTAAATTCAATTGATATTCTCTCTATAAAATCTTGTTTGATTCAACTCTGAAGTATTACATGGAAATCAGTGTGAAACAAAGCACATTTGATACCTATGGGACTTATACTTCATGCCCACACTTCCTAGATAGGCTACATGTTGAACAGTGGTGCTGTCTCACCAACTTTGGCAATGGTGGTGATAAGTTGCCACTGTGAGTGAGAGTGACTGACAGATGATGCAATCCTCAGAGAGCATTGACTCGGAGTGACACAAATTCACGCATTGAGTGAGACAAAGGCTGGCAATGGTGGTGATAAGTTGTCATTCTGAGTGAGAGTGAGTGACAGATGATGCAATTCTTAGAGAGCATTGACATGGAGTGACACAAGTTCACGCATTGAGTGAGACCAATGTTGGCAATGGTAGTGATAAGTCGCCATTTTGTGTGAGAGTTGATGCCAGTGGCACGGGAGTGGTACAGTATCACACAGTGAGTCAGATCCATGTTGGCGATGCTTGTGATAAGCCGCCATTCTGAGTGAGAGTTGACAGGCAGTGGCACATACTCACGCAGTGAGTTAGATCCATGTTGGCGATGGTGGTGATAAGTCACCATGCTTTGTGAGGGATGACAAGGGGTGGCACATACTCACGCAGTGAGTGAGATCATGTTGTTGACTGTTGTGATAAATTGCCATGCCATGTGAGACTGACACACAGTGGCGAAAGATGACGCAGTGAGTTATCACTCAGAAAGGAGTCACCATTGATGACCAATCATGGCGACAGATAACGACAATTTGCTGGGTAGTGTAATAAGGGTGTGTCTACTTGGTGGTATCGTAATTGTAACACTTCTCCTGAAAAAAAGAAAAAACTTGAAAGATGCAGTCAAAAGCTTCTTGGACTATGGCGACGATAATTGTAATAAGTCATAATTTACCTCTGTTGTGCCACGGATTGTATAAATGTGCAATTATTACCCCAAAAATCATTACACAATCCCTAGAAAGGTCATGAGTGACCATTGGATTCAGGGGAAGTTGAAGTAGAAGAGTGTCTATTGGCTAGTAGAAAGTCCAAGCACACTGGAGCTCTTCGTAATATCAGCAATAATTATACAAAAAGAATGACATTTCTCAAATTTTATGGGAATATAGTTCACATTCAGTGTATAACAAGCAGTTTCCATGAACCTATTTTACACTTTCATCTGAGTCAGTTTTATTTCCAATATATCTCTATTACCTACTATCTATTCTACAGGTTTTTGAAAGATGCTTCAGTCTTTTGATACAGCAGAGCATTTCAGAATCTTATTATAGCTATCATTTTGTATTTCCCTCTTGGAGTGCTGATGATAATATATTCCAAAAGAGATGACCGCCGTATCTGAAGGACCTCGACGATAAACCTCAAACCTTGGATTTACCTTTAACTCTTTTTGTTGGTTCTCAACTCTCTTGCACCTTCTCCACCCGCTCCCCAGCCCCTTTGAGGTGCTGTGGGTGGTGGACAGCCACTCTTTACATCATAATTATTTCCATTTCATCCTGATGAACTCTCTCTCTCTTCTCTCTCTCTCTCTCTCTCTCTCTCTCTCTCTCTCTCTCTCTCTCTCGCTGTGATGTGGTAACCTTGGCAATGTGGTCAGGTTTGCAAAGAAGTGGTGATGACCACACTATCTAGAGAGAGTTGACTATACACTTGTATAGGGCAGCCCTACAAAGATATGTCAGGTGTTTTAGAGATGCATTCAACATATGAGCAACTTTCCTTCTAGCCCCAAATGGCACTACCAAAATACGGTAGATTGAATTGTGAAGAGGGTGAAGTGAAGGATTGGTTGACCTTTTAAGAGGTGATGATATTAAGAGACACATGAACCACAACTATAGAGCCGCCGACTTCATAATAATGTCAAAGGTGGAGGGTCTGGTAAAGACATGTGCCTGGCCAGTCGCTACATGAGATGCTCCAGGAAATGCAACTTCATAGAGATTCAAATGGAAGTAGAGATTAAAAACCTTGTCCTCCACGTGTCACAGATAATGCTAATGAGTTAGTATAGCCATGGCAGGTCACTCCCCCTGTAAGGCGTTGTGTTATACGACTCTTAGAGACTTCAGTCTAGGGTGCTTGGTGGCAACTATTATATACTCGAGTCTCAGTAGTATTTACAAGCTGCCCTTCACCTTTCACTCGTCCATTTTCCTTCTTCTTACCGAAGGAGAAATTCCCCCACCTGTTAAGTATTTTGAAGAATTCCATGTTGCTTCAAGGCTTATTTTCACTGAATGTTATTTTCAAACAAAAATTATTTACATTTTCAAAAGCCGTTGGTGGATTTTGGCAGGAATTTAGTCGGGATATTGTACACAATCACTGCTTATCTAAATATCAGGATTAGCTCTCTCTAGTAGTGAATGATAATCTCAAAAGGTATCTTGACATTCTTTATTGATACTTAGATGCAAATAAAGGCCCTAAGCAATGGTTTTCTATCAACAATCATACTTGCACTTGGAACAGGTGATCCTTGAAATAAATTTACATTCTTGAAATGTCAATAGCCTATAGATACCTGAAACATTGTCAGAATAACCTTCTGTGAGAACGTACCAAAACACCGCGTATTGGAGCCTCACCTAATATTTTGGGGAGGAGGGCTGTAGATTTCCATTATTTCCTCTGGATCTGTAGTATTCCCAGCAAATACTTGCAGACCTTCGGCACCTTCCCCAGGAGTATATTAATTTAATCGTGGTTATATTGGCAGATATGGGGTTTGGCCATTTCCAATGCTGATAGTCTGATTCAGTAATTGTTCTCCACTCTCCTATAAGCTCATGGCAAATTAGTGGTCTCCATATGAGATTCCCCGAAAATATGCAGGCATAGTTAATTAAGGGATATAGACAGAGTTCAACGATGATTTGTCCTTTCAGGCTCTTTCTCCATGCATGGGTGGCAGGCTGTCTCCCCTAAGCTTGAGGATGTAGGCTGAGTAGGAGGCAGACTACCAGCCACAAGTGAAAAAAAAACAACCAGAAATGACAAATCTGAGTTGAACTATGATTGTATTCATTTCATGGGCTTACTCTGTTTATTTAAATCATTTTTACTAATCTATTCAGCGACTAGTTTTTCAAGGGCATGGAGAATGGGCCACAGTGGAGAATGGGGGGAAGTTTCCCCATGTTTGCCTTGGGAATGGCATCCCAGTACCAATCTATAGTAAACCACGTATGTTCCAACCATGATATAAATTTTCATCTTGAATGGTTTTAATCAGGTACCCAAGGGGATACTCAGTTATCCTAACAGCTATTTAGGAAAAGGTTTAAGCATCAAAATACAGTGCAGAAGATTCCAATATTGTCTCTCATAAGGGAGGTAAAATTAAGTGCTGGCATAGATTGTTTGACGGTTTTCCTTAGATTCATGTTACTGAATAAAGGTCTGTAGAAGTACTAAGACTAACTGCTTATCTGTTCATAGGTCTACCCAAGTCATTTGAGAACTAGTTTGTAATTGTTATTGTGTTTATTAGCACTTTCGTCCCACCAAAGGGTCGTTTTTTTTTGCGTGCCCACAGCATAACATTCCGGCAGTACTGTGGAGCATATTAGAATACAGACAGTAGTGCATGGAAATGCACATGATATGTCATGACTAGATGTGAAAGGAATAGGATAATGTACGGATGCTACTCAATACTTCAGTTGAAGACAAAGGTCTTAACAATATTTATGAAGGTGTTTTTGCTTTGGGCTCACTGTTGATGGTGATTCAGCTGGTCCTAGATCTCCTGGGGCCTTTCCTTTGTTCAACCTCGCCCGAGGCCCTGGATGCTCATGCAAGTGGACTATTGGCATTTGAGTTAAGGGGAAGGCTGAAGTCTCGGCTCTTCTTGAAAACTGGCGGAGGAGTTTCTCAGGTTTTCAGCTTTACATTTTTTAAAGTTACACATGCAGTTCTGTGTATGCGAAGCCATTATGTTCCAAAAACGGTTTCAATCTCTCTAAATGCTCCTCAAATCTGCCAACAAAGGCTTTGGGTGTCAAAGGCGAACTCAATTATTTCAGATCTGCACTGCACAATTTCCAAAGTAGGTGCATTACAGTCTGGCAGAGTTCTTGTGGTTTTTAGCCTAACCCGGACTTGTCAGTTAAAGTCTTTTTCTCTATTGATAGTTGATTATTCATCTATAAGGTCTCTACAATCATTCCCAGGCGGGTGTGGTGATGTCACCATTGAGCAATTTGAATTATTCAAGATGACCGCCAATATGTTGAAACTTCTTTAAAACGATCTATTTCTGCTTCTAATTAACATAGAAACATAATTCCAAGCTCAAGGGGCCAAGGAATTCATATTTGCCATGATCAATAAGCTAGGTGGTAGCCATTTTGAATATTTAATGAGATAATAAATCATCAACATAATCAACATAAATTATCACTCATACTTTACTCATTGATTTGACAAGGGCTAAAGTTCTATCTAAGACAACCAATATATATTTATGAAGTCAGGGCACTACAATACAAACATGAAAGAAAATGGCTGCCAAGGCAGGTGGCAGTCATTTTGAATTTTGATAACATAGTCATGATGTACACTAACTGTTCTTGATTTACTGTAGGGGGAATTATTGCACTTACTTCACTTCTTGATTTGATTATGGCTAGAGTTCTATCTAACTGATTCGAAGCACCCAAGGCAGGTGGCAGTCTTATTGGATTTTCAATAAGATAATCATGATGAATATTAATTTTCTTGTTTTCCTGGATGTAAAATGCCATTTAAATCTCCACAGTAGGCCCCTTCATATTTTTCTGACAATATACAAAATGATAATCACTCTATATGATGTCTTAGTCAACAAGGACGACCTTAGAAGTCTTTTGTTCTAATCAAAAGTGTTCATTCCTAATTATATGGCAGTATGTACTGTTAAAGCTCGTATCCCAACTAAAATTCTGTCATTTTTGGGTCATGCCATATTTGAATAAATTATCTCTTCCTATAGAACCCCCCAACGTTTTAAAACATTATGCAATGTATTTCTGTTACAAATATGCATCTGACTACATCAAATTTTTACTGTAGGTTGACACTAAAACCACTGGATAACATAACAACCTTTATTTGGGCTGTTGGTAGCACACTGAGGGCACCTGGGTGATAACTGATGCAATATATATATATATATATATATATATATATATATATATATATATATATGCAATTACTCTATGTAGGGACAAGTGGTCATTATGGTTGTGGCTAACTGGTGGAGCCCTCTTCTGTTATAAGATATCAACTCCCTAAACCCTGGACTTTCATTTTCCGCCATAACAAAGAGCTATTCCAGATCAAAATGTCTCCTGTTTACATATTCAGAGAGGTCTCATGTCAAAATTATGGATTTGATTTAATGGGGAAAGGGGTATAATTGACCATTGTATGATTTATTTATAAACTTTCTACAGGGTTGTCCTAACTGAAATTGCATTTTTAAGCTGATTATCCTATGCAGTGTCATAAATGCAAGATATAGTATACAACAAAAACATACAAATTTCTTGCAAAATATAGCTTCTAAAGTATATAGATATCTATATAACATCTTTCTAAAGATTGAAAACCAATGAGATTCATCCACTTTCAGCAGATATCTGCATTGTTTTGGTTTGGTTTGGTTTGGTATGAATTCACCTCCACTATTAGTGCTTAAAAGTAAGAGTGTCTATGGTTCTTGGACAGAACAGTGATCGCATCTATGGATGACTGAATCTATGAGATAAATAATCGAATCTACAAATAGAGGTGAGGGGGGGGGGACCGCTACCAGGGCTTCAATCCCCTACTTTTCTCCAAGGATAGTGAGTGGTGACTTTGCCAAAGTAACCACTCACCTCTGTAATCAAGGTCTGTGCATAGAAAATAAAGGCACCAGAGGGCAGCACTGTTCCCTTTACTTTCTCCCCCTTACTATAGCATATGGATAACACCTACACAGACTAAATCTGGTAACCAGTCCACGCCCATGGGCTGCACGGCAGGGTAGCCACTCCTGTCACCCAGATGTGCCTTTGCAGTGTAGTGTTGTGTGAGTACACCCATCTACTATGCCATGGACTCTGAATAGATATGGACTTATACTCCAGCTCTATCCATAAGAGAGGTGTTATTAGCATAAGGATCTATTTCTCTTTCTATACATTTCCATTTAAACATTTCCATCTTTTTATAGGAAAATCTTCATCAAATGCTCCTTATTATTTCACTTTTCATAGCAACAATACAATAAGAACATTGTATATTTGTGACATGTACTGGGAATAGGGGCCTTAATGCACCCTGCACTAAGGGCCCTTTTCGCAGATCCTGTCACATTTATGAGACTATATACAACCCAGTATACATCATTAGTATCATAGAAATGCATAGTAGGGACCTCTTATGGCAAACACCCAAACTAGTAGTATAGCCTAGGTGATCAGGAGGCTATTGCGAAAAGAATCGGAAACGGATTCTCACTGACGTAACTCACCTTCCAGTTCCAGGCTGTTCTGCTGCTCAGAACAAACTTCTTACCTTACACTCAGAATCAATCCTCTTAATGTGAGTTTTACTGGAAAGCATTCCCCAATTCATGAAAACTTAAGAATCAATTCTATAATCTATTACCTTGCTGCAAAACAGGGGAGAAGTCATTGTTTGGGGGTAGTCAGTTCCCATTTAGGAATAGCACCTCCGACAGAATTGAATTCCTGTCCTTTCGCAACACCCTCCTGTATGACGACTTGGGGTAGTCATAAAGGCCTGACTACCCGTCGACGACCCTAAACTGGTCATATATGACAGTTTTCCAGTAGCGGTGGGTTTTCAGTGAAGTATCAGAGGCGAATTTATGGTCACAAGAGTTCATCTGAGCACATATGTAGAGGACAGGCCTAAAGAGTGATGGCAGGTTTTTCAGACAGGCTTTCAGCAAAGGAGCAGCTGTCGTGCTGGCCCACCACCCAGTCCTTCTTGCTGGAAGGAAAAAATGTCCCCGTTCCTTGATGGCCTGTTTGTGACCCTATAAAGGCTCTGGGATGTCACTCCCATAAAAACCAGGTGGTGGTGGGGCGGGTGAAATGAAGAGCTTGTTGGTCTTTCAAGTAGGCACTGACAGAAAGAGACATCCTCAACTAGGGCTACAACTTTTGGCAATATCATGGCATGAGTGTTGGGTGCCATATGTGATGCACCGGGTACTTTGAGAGAAGACCACCTGGAGGTTAATTCAAAACATCCTGGGATCGCAACCCCTGTGATCTTAGGAATTATTCTATTAAGCGATCTTAAGGTCAGACTGCGTTCACATTTCCTAGCCAGCACTAATCTTGATCGCACTGATCTTTGTCTCAGCCCTCCTACACTATTTCAAGTACTGACTGGGTACAGGGGAAAGAGTCCCAAAATAAAGGAATAGCTGTGGAGTCACTCTTCTTCACAACAGTGTTTATACCATCATTCCCTGTCCCCATATGGGCTAACAAAACAGCACAGGGTGCAGTTGACCCAGTACAGTATTCAAGAGTTGTTCACATAGATGTATGATTTATGTTTGCTTATTAGAAGCATTGTGCCCCCCACCAGGACAAAGAGAGAGAAGGGAAGAATTACCTTACAGTGCACTTAATGCATGAGTAGCCCTAAGAGCCCTCAAGGACACTAAGCAAACATCCTCCCTCCCCTCTATATGTATGCAGCAGGCCATTCACTCTTTCGATCAGGAGTGTTCCCTGTAAGTGCTCTTGTACTCAGGTTAAACCACTGTGCAATTCTTTCACTCAGATTGCAGTGATCTTAGCGCTGGAAAAGAAATAGTGAAGTGATCCCAGGACTTACTATTCCTGGCAGGCCTGCAACCACTGCATTAGATAGGGTAGACCGGCCAGGTCTTATGATATGTGCCTACACTAAGATCACTGGGGTTGCGATCCCAGGATGTTTTGAATTAAGCTCTTGGTCCCCTTGGTCTCCTTCATAAGGCTGATGGTTGTGAAAGTAGTTATCCAGTGGTGGCAATGAATACTGGGGGCTGACAAGTTACCGCCCTATTATTAACCTTTTGTGCCCAGATCTATTTTGAGGAGGCTGATTTATTCAACAAACTTGACATAGCAGAGGCCATTACCCATGTTATGTCTATATCAAGGTACTAATTCAAGTTGTAACACATAGGGCAGTAAAATAGCTTCCATAAAATGTAATATGAAGCATAGGTTAGAGTATTATATATGACAGTAGGGAATGATGATGGCACAAGATGGCAAGAGGCTAATTTGGATGAAAGAGATTTTTTCCATTATTATTTTGGTAGGAATTGGCTATTTAGAATTCATAAAGCATTATTTTGACATTTCAAAGCAGGTCATATTGATGGAAATTAAAAACAAGTATGTATTGTAATTGGATTCCTTGGGGAAAAAAATCACATAAAAATATTTCTTCTACATTTTTGGTATTCTTTCAATACTTTTTTGGTAATTTTAGGGGAATTTCTGTATTTTCCCATTATTTTCAGGGCCAGAGCGTGCACTTTTCATGTATTTTAAGCCTAATTTCATCTTATTGTTTCCTGCAAAAGGATCTATTTTATACCTAATACACCATGACAAATTTAGTATCGTTGGAAAGCTCTTGACATTACGAGACCGTTGGTGTTAAAATTATCTTAATCTGATTAATATTAAACCTAGGGTACTCTGATGAACATATGTGACAGGATCTGCGAAAAAGGCCCTTAGTGCAGGGTGCATTAAGGTCCCTATTCCCAGTACATGTCACATATATACATGCTTAAGAGCGCACTTTTGCTAATCTGGGCACGTAAGGGTTAAAGGACTCCTGTTGCCTCACTCTTATTTTGTCAAGCACGAGGTTTGGAGAGAAGAACAATCATTTAACTTTTATTGCATTGAGTTAATTTTGGCCCCCGCAACCATAAAATCGTGGACCCACCACTGCACCAGTTCACACACCTTTAAATACTTGGCTCCAATAACTCCCTGCCAAACTGCATTAACGATTGCTTGCTCTTAAAGGAAATATCTAATATAACAAATGCAAGTTATGTTAAACAAGCTAATAGTACTTCTTTAAACAAGCTAATAGTACTTCTTTATACATTGCTTCCTTCTAGCAGTGTCTATGGTTTCTTTGAGGTAAATACATGCCTTCCAGTAATGCCATCCTACATCTCAATGCCTCCTTATGTTGGAAGATAGATTACTGTGCTGGCAATTAACATCACTCTGCTTCTGCTATTCATAAATGATGAGCAATGTGTTCTGTAGGCAGCAGTATTATCCTGGTGATGAGAGGGGGTATAAGGAAACAATGAATAGTGGCAAAATGGGCCATAATAGTTAATTGTATACTGCAAAAATAGTGTTTGGTTATACACACCACATTATCTACATGGTGTTTGATTCTTAAATGCCTTTGGTGTTCACACACTTTGAGCTAAATGCCACCAGATTCTAAACACTTATCCTGAAAACTACATGCCTAGTTCTTACATACCTAAACACTTAGACACCATAGTGTTTAGGTGTTTGGGTTTAAACACATCCCATCTCTATGTGTTTAGTCTTAAACACATATTTTAAAGATAAACATCATAGGTGTTTAACTATCTCAGAGGCATGATCCACGGAAGGAGGGGCAGGAGGAGTGGGTAGGGAAGTAGGGAAGCCTCAGAGGCTTGATGCACGGGAGGAGTTGCAGGAAGAGTGGGTAGGGAGGTAGGGGCAGCCTCAGAGGCATGATGCATGGGAGGAGGGGCAGGAGAGTGGGTATGGAGGTAGGGAAGCTCTCAGAGGCATGATGCACGGGAGGAGTGGCAGGAAGAATGGTAGGGAGGTAGGGAAAGCCTCAGAGGAATGATGCACGGGAGGAGTGGCAGGAAGAGTGGGTAGGGAGGTAGGGGCAGCCTCAGAAGCATGATGGACAGGAGGAGTGGCAAGAGGAGTGGGTAGGGAGGTAGGGGCAGTCTCAGAGGCATGATGCACGGGAGGAGTGGCAGCAGGAGTGGGTAGGGAATTAGGGAAGGCCTCAGAGGCATGATGCACGGGAGGAGTGCCGTCCCTACCTCCCTACCCACTCTTCCTACCTCTCCTCCCTTGTCCAACCTCCAGAAACCGTCCCTACATCCCTACTCACTCCTCCTAACTCCTCTCCCGTTTACCAGTACCCAGAAGCCGTCCCTACCTGCCTACCCACTCCTCCTACCTCCCCTCCTGTATACCAGCACCCAGAGGCCGTCCCTACCTCCCTACCTACTCCTCCTACCTCTCCTCCGGTATCCAAGTCTCCACCCAGCAAATTGGAGTCAGTGTGAGTCATAATGAGCTGCTATGTGTGAGCAGCTTTCGGGTTATAACACCAGTGTGTCAGCTCGTGTCACAAGGTGTCAATACTCCCACTGTTTGACTCATTATGACATTTAGTGACTCATCTCCACAAGACATAATGTGGCACAAGTGTGAGCATGCGTCAGTCTGTGTCAGTAGTCACACAGTGTGACACATGGTGACTCATTTCCTAACCCATTTGAGCTAACATCGCGTCAGTATGTGCCAGTATGGGTGAGTAGTCACAGGGAGTGACGCATAGTGACTCATTTCCTTATTTGCGTGAGGTGACACTGAGTGAGCATGAGCCAGTCTGTGTGAGTAGTCACACGGACTGACCCATAGTGACTCATCTTTCAAAAGATAGGTGTTGACGCTTGAGTGAACATAGGTCACTATGTGTCAGTACTCACCCGCAGTGACTCGAAATGGCATCAGTGTCAGTATAAAGAGACTAGGGAAATTGTATAGTTCAACTATATACTTGCACTTTGGGTTTGGGCCAAATTAGGGAATTGCTGTTTCTATTGATGCTGCCTTATAAATCAAAGTGTTTATAGATGATATCTATCAATATGTATATAGGGAATATAATGGTGACTGAAAACATGGGTTTATATTCTCTTTTGGTGTATTTTAAGACAATTTTCTTTGTCTATGGGAGATAACACTGAGTTTCAATTATCAACCTCCTATGTGGTATTCAGGCTTACATTAGTCTTGGTGTAGTAATTCCTTGAAAGTATGGTGCATGCTGCCCAAGGTGATGGCATATTACCATGAGAAACAGGTAAGAATTCATAATATGAGGTGAATTATAATGTTGTTTTGGGTGATAATAGGAGCAAAGTGCCTCACTTCAAGAAACACATCAGGTTCTGACACATGCGTCAGTATGCGTCACTATGTGTCAATACTCACACATATTCACACACCTTGACTCACAGTGACCCATCCTGAAATTTTCTCTCCAGGAAGTACCTGACACATGTGTGACCATGTGTCAGTACTGCGTCAGTATTGTGTCTGATTGGTTGATTTCAAACTCCTGGTCCCTCATTGGTCCATTTCAAAGTTCCCGCTCTTTTCTTGGTTTCTTTGTTCTCAGTATTTCACAACACACAGACACAGAACAGCAAGGAGAGAAGACAAGGTGGGTAATCCTACAGTCCTACAGAACTCCAAGTAACCTACAGTAATATATCATGGTATCTTCTTTTGTGCCCACCTTAATCTTTAGAGTCTCTTACAGTATTGATACAGTTGATATAGCATATGTCAGTAACTTGCAGGTTTGGGGGCCTGGGAGAGTGGTGGACTAGGTTGTGGTCAGTTTGAGGGGCAAGAATATTATTTTTGTTTCTGAGGGGGGGGGTGATTTTGTCTCCAAATAATTTTATCTTCCCCTGCCCCCATTAAAGGTCAACTCATTCAGGGAGAGGGTATGTACTTGGCTCAGGGGGAAGTTCTAGCCCCCCCCCCTCCAAAATGAAAATATCTCACAACATATTTTGGAGGGAGGGGAGGAGGTGAGGAGGGTAAAAAATCTTGTGCTGATTATATTAAAGGTATTTGTGTAATGCATTATTGAACTTAAATGTTTAATTTTTATTTGACAGGCACAAAGAAGGCATTTTGAGGAAGGAAAAAGGGAACAAAGGAATCTACAGGAAACCCTTCCATGGACATAGATATGCAGCTCAATTGATGACAGTGATTCAGAATAAAAATGAATGAAGAATAAAGTCATACCCCCACCCCCCTTCCAAACCCCCTCCCCCCATCCCTATCTCAGGGGAAAAAAACCTGACGCATGTGTCAGGATGAGTCAGTATGGGTTAATGCCCAGGTGTCAGTATGAGTGTGCATGTGCCATGACATATGTTTCAGGCCTGAGTCAATGTGCGTTATAGCTCAGGTGTTAGTATGGGTGTTGATTTGCCATGACGCATGTGTCAGGCCTGAGTCAGTATGTGTTATAGCCCAGGTGTCAGTATGGGTTTGCATGTGCCATGACACATGTGTCAGCATGAATCAGTATGGGTCATCAGTCACACCTGGTGGCGCATTTTTTTTCTATACAGCACCAGTGTGAGTACTCACACACAGTGACTCAGAATGACACCAATTTGCTGGGCAGGGACCACCCCTACCTCCTTACCCACTCCTCCTACCTTTCCTCCTGTATACCAGCACCCAGAAACTGTCCCTACCTCCCTAGCCACTCCTCCTACCTCTCCTCCGGTATCCAAGTCTCCAGTGAACGTCCCTACCTCCCTATACCCACTCCTCCTACCTCTCCTTCTATGTACCAGTCCCAAGACGCGATCCCTACCACCCTACTCACCCCTCCATCCCTCACCCCCCTATTCCATCCCTAAATTCCTCAGTCTTATCCCAGGCCCTCAGTTCACCCTTCACCTCCTCCATCCATCCCTAACCCCCTCAGTTCAGCCCCTCACCCTGTCCATCCTAATACACCCCTGTCCGGTCTGATGTACCCCTGTCTGTCTGTCCATCCTGATACACCCCTCCTTCCTCCTGGAACACTTTTACTCCTAAACTCCTCCTTAAGCTAAGCACTGTGTATCTAAACACTTCCTAACGCTAAACACCAATAATCTAAACACTTACTCATGCTGCACACCTTAACGCTAAACACTTATCAAAACTAAACTCTTGTTAAATCAAACACTTAATAGCTAAACATGTTTAAAGTTAAACGCGTCTAGCCACAAAATGTGTTTAGAAATGTGGGCAAGAATGTGTTTAGCTATGTGTTTAGATCCTAAACACTGGTGTTTGGTTACTAAACACTAAATTAACAGTTTTCCTCTAGTATGAAGTTGGAAAAGTCTGATCATAGGGTGCTGTAATAAGAATGAGGAGTAAGATACGTGCATTCTAGCTACTTTATACTGGGAATAGTGTCTACTGTATCTCAAATTGCAATTCAAGGGCACTTAGGAATGAGGGAGGATGGCTCCAAGGGGATGGATGCTGTCCATATCACTTTTACCTGTCGTCTATAGATCCTCATAGATCATGCAAGGAAGTCCATTTGGACTATTGGTGCTGTCTTAGCTATTGTCGCTCATGTCACTCTCGGAATCATCTAGGCAGGGTCACAGAGAAAGCTACTGTCAGTCAACCCGCACTCAAGAGAGCAGTAGCCATCCTATATTGCCTGCCTCTCCTACTTAATACTATGGATACCTATACTAGCCTCAACCCTTACGTGGTCAGAATAGCAAAAGTGCGCTCTTAACCATGCATGTATGTTCAACAGACCACCATGGGTTTATTAACTTGACTTCAGCATCAGAAGACTCGGAATGTCAAGGGCTTTCCAACGATACCAAATTTGTTATGGAGCACTAATTATGTAATTATTAGTAGACATAATTGACGAAAATTATGAATTAAATATAGCTTAAAATGCATGAAAAGTGCCTGCTCTGGCCCTGATAAAAACAAGAAAAATACAGAAAAATCACTAAATTCACAAAAAATATTGATAAAAAACAAAAAAAATATTGATGAAATATTTTTCATGTGATTTTGTTCAAGGAGTCTAACTGAAATATATATTTCATTCCATTTCCATCAGGATTGCATCCTTTGAAATGTCAAAATAACGCTTTATAGATTGAAAATAGCCCATTATAAAAAGAAAGTATGATTATCAGAATGAGCCCAGATCTTCTTGTGTTTCCTACTTATTTATCAAATACTCATATTTCTTCTACAACATAAATAACATATGCTTCATATTGCATTTTCTGAAGGCTATTTTATTCACCTCTTTGTCAAAATAATTCTGGGCACGAAAGGGTTAACTGGACAATGTCCCTAATGTTTCTAGAATATTAGTATTTATATCTAAGTAGGTCCTCCATTATCAGACAGATTTGGTATCCAGATGACATTGTTTTGACTATCGGGTCAACAGTTTTGCTCATGAATGATATTGCAGATGCTGCCCGATGAGAGGGGGCAAAAATCAGATTGCCTTTGTCTGGGAATGTCTAAGAGCTCTTCCACTTGTCCCATTACCAGTGGTCTGATTCGTTATCAGTTTCAATTGATCTGGGATTGGAGAAGAGAAATATCTAGCATGATAACAGTCATTATTATTTTTAATCAAGTTTGCCGATGGTCATGATCGGGTCTGATTCTTTCATGTTAGATGGTGCCCGATGGCCCCGCTATATAAGGAAAGAAAGTAGTCAGTTCTTGATGCGAGCAGACGCATAATTAGGCCAAAATCAGATATAGTGTAGGGCTCACTATAGATTTGTCCAAAAGCCTACTTTGTAGGATATATTTATTCATTTTCAATATCATGCACTGGATCCTCCCCATCAGCTTACCTATAGCTACCATATTGCGGCTTTTCAGGTCTCTAATATTAAGTTTACCAAGTTTACCCAAACTTTCCGTGACATTTGCTTCTTGTCTGGTATAATACTTACCAAAGACCTTGTACCACCAATATTGCACACCAAGAATACAGAGAGGCAGTGATTGTTCACCCCTTGAATATTCTAGTATCACTTAACATCGCTACTTCATTGGCAGACGGGGATCTGGGCCATAATTTCTATTGCCGACGTTCTCCACTATCCTTAAAAGTGTATTGAACATATGGCACCTCAAGGGCCTCCAGATGATATCCTCTTCAATAGAACAGCATCAATGGTCTGGAGAGTTTTATATGGCCTTTAGGGCGAGAGGGAACAACTTCTATTACTATAAATCTCTATAATCTTCAGTGGTGGCAAGAGTATACGGTTCTGACAGTGTATGCATTCGCACACTGCAAAAATGGTGTTTAGGTTTTAAACATGTTGAGGTAAAAACATGTTTTAATCTAAACGTTTTGGTCCATCGGGTGCTTAATGAACCATGTGTTTAGGATTTAAACATTAAAATTCTAAACACCTAATCAGTTACCCTCAACAAGTTTACATGTTTAGACCTTAGACAGAAAGAAAACTAGGTGTTGAGCTCTTTAACATTTGGATTTCTAGGTGTTTAGACATATGATATACAATAGATGACAGCAGTATGCTCATATGGACTTTCTGCAAACATTTCCATGTTATTGATGAGTTATATAACGTTGAATTATTACATAGTTTCATATAACAAAGCATATACAATGTCCACAAAATGTTATGAAGCAGTTTTACTCTTTACTGTTTGTACTTTTGTGTCACAATGATGCATCTGGTGCTTAGACACCCATTTTGTGTATTTCTGAAATTCATATGGCAGAATTCCTAAAATCAGAAAGAAATATATAAACAGGTCTAAGCACATTGGCTAAACACATCATATTTCTAAACATTTTACATGTGTTTAGGAGGATATTGTGCTTACAAAAACGTTGTAAGATTATTTTTAGAATTGTGTTTAGGATCTAGACACCTTTTTTGCAGTGCAGGTACATTATTCTTGTTGGCGCTGTTAATACCATTCTGCCTTATTCCCCCTCCTCTGCAATATTCCTTCTACACTAATTTACCAGCAGTATGTCAGAGGCAGACAACAGTTTACATATTGGTCTCTTTCTCTGGGACAGTATTTATTTCCCCAAATAAGGATCAGTGAAATACGAAATGTGATTCAGTCGGTCCAAATTTGTAGGATTTCCTCCCCCAGTGGGTATCTCCCATTAACAACAGTTAGAGCATGGATGTCATTATTGATAAAAGCTAATTTCTTTACTTACCCATCCTGCAGATATTAAACAATGGCTGGCTAACGTCACTTTGAACGTGAACTTTATTACTAGCATGTAAACCTCCCCCACCCAATATTCTGCCAACATACTATCATAAGCTTTATTTTTGTTACATTGCAATAACATTTGAGAGAAACTTAACTGAGCCAAAGAATTTCAAAGAATAGAAGATTACTGAGTCTTAAACGTAAAGTAAGATTTAATCAATGTCTATGGAATCAAGTGATTACATTACTGATTTTCTTAGCATAACATGCTGCCTACTATTAGTGTAATACGTTGATATGCAGTCAGCGGTAGCTGTTGACTTTGGGGCATTTCTAAGTGTGCCAGTTTAAAGATTTCCCATTTAATTTTAAGTCTTTTTCATCGCAAAAGCCTTTCTAGAAGAATATCTAATGTGGATTGGTTAGCTTCTCACAATTGCACCCATTGAGGTAATCAATAGGATCCAGATTGGTTTTACGTAACAAGTGAATTATTAATCAGGCATGAACGGCTCATCAATTGAGCAAGATATCTTCTACCTCCATTAACGTGACAGCTTGATGAATTTGACCATTTTGTTGCCGTTGTGTACGTACATAGGAGGGACTGAGGAAGCGATATTAACAAGAATCCCATGTAAATAAGGTGCTCATTGGCAAGGGATTTTCTTGGAAACGGGAATTTTTGAAATGGGACACACGGAACTCCTCAGAAACGGGACACATGGAAATCCTTGACAAATTCAGAAGGGTATCTATAGAGCCTATGACTTTGTGCTGTGATAGATCATCTATATAATCACCAGAACAACCTCTGCATTTGTCTCACCCTCTGTCCAAAATATACAATATCTCCAATGGTTTAGTAGATGGGATTTGAAGTAAGCTGTTTTGACAGTTGGGTAGGGCTGGCAGTGTTAATCTGTTATTGGGCCTAAGCCTCGTGTTAGCATGATCGATTAGCTAGTACCTGCTTTGCCATATTCTAAAACGGACTGACACAGTATGCAGTCATTCAGTACACGTTTCCATTGTACCCCTGACTGTACCCAGCAAATTGTCGTGAGTCCTCGTCAACCTGTGTGAAGTGGCTCACACATGTCGCTAGATGGAACATGACGTCATTATAGCTCAAGATCACCAGGAATAGCAATTGCTATGCCACGTGAGTCTAACACACAGTGGCGAAAGATGACAGAATGAGTTATCACTCAAAAAGATGTCACCATTGATGACCAATCATGGCGACAGATGACGACAATTTGCTGGGTAATATGAGAGGCCAATGGGCTCAGAGAACATGATTTGACTTATGTGAGTTACCGATTGCCATTCTAAGTGTAATCCAGCTTAATGTACGAAACCCTTTGCTCATACAGGTAACAGATTTCTTAGTCTGAAATGTAAAGGTTTGAACTATCCCTTGATGGTTTTGGTTCAGCGTAAAATGAATATCGAAACCAAACTGTGAACAAGGAAAACAATTGATTAACTCTCATGGAATGATATATCACATTTCCACTTATGTACCCTTGTACAGGGATTGCTGAACACATAGACCTTTTAATGCCAATACATTCAGACATACACCACACAGTGGTAGCTACTGTTAGT
Source organism: Acholoe squamosa (assembly GCA_949317995.1). Lineage (NCBI taxonomy): Eukaryota > Metazoa > Annelida > Polychaeta > Phyllodocida > Polynoidae > Acholoe > Acholoe squamosa. The sequence goes on from OX439040.1 coordinate 51,852,042, forward strand.
ACAAACCCGATGGCCCAACAGTGGCTTGCCCTGTACCAAGTACAGTGTTCTTTATAGCCCATTTACACTTGGGGCTGAGAGTGCATGTGTATACAAGAAACCAAACAATAATACGGTGGTGACATTCGGTCATATGTGTCATAATCTTTGGCTTGCAGTTCATCATACAGTAGAGTGGAGCGCATGCAGTTACAAATGCTGATGGTCGATCATATCTTTATTATGTGCTTGGGGTAAAAAGACAAAATATGCTCATAAGTATGCTGGCCTACAATAGAAATGTCTGAACAGTGATGAAGACTAATGAATCAGGCTGCGGGGGTCTTTCAGTTGCCATGCTAAAAAGAAAGACAAAAAACAGCTGGTATGAAGTACATAACTGCAATTGGCAAATGCTGATTAGTATCCTAGGAGACTTGTTGATTGCTTTTCATATAATCATATTTCGTATTCCTTTCATAAAAGCCCACTGTGCCATTCCTTTGCGACGTTACATCTATGAACTCCTTCCCTTGGAACTATAATAAAGGTCTCTAATGTCGGCAAGCGAATCCCATAAATTGTTTCACTATTGACTAATATGAACTAGCCGAGGACTCATGAATGGTTCAGGACATAAGTTCGTTGAATCTTGTTATCTAATAATGTTGGGTATTACTGCTACATCAAATCACTTGTCATATTGTTAGTTGATGAACTGACACTTGCTCTCTCCATTGAAAGAAGACTGGAGATGGCTACAGCCCATGATAATATACAGTTCTTGAGTTAGAACTTCTTTCTCTTGGCCAAAGATTACTGTTTACAGCAGGTCTCGCACCGAGGTACCTCTTAATTAAAGCTGTCGCGAGCAAACACTGTATCCACAGGGTGTCCACATGTGCTCTACAACTTGCTGACACAACGCCTGCTGTCTGTCCTGAGGCAGTCATAATATAGCAATTTAAGTCATGCAGTTCTCATGTGTATATATATATATATATATATATATATATATATATATATATATATATATATATATATATATATATATATAACCTAGAATACACCGTATATGAGTGGTTTATGTTCAGAGGTATTACATGTCCAAGGTTATAGCACAAGAATTATGAAAATAATTTTTCCCATCGTCAGCTATCTGCATGTCTACCATCTTGACTTGAAAGAAGTATCGAAATAGATGGAAGAAAAGCGATATGCATGGCTTATCTATGATAAATTGTTTTTATACACATTCTGTTCATTGCATAGCTTTCCATATCATTCACATATATTATCACTCACTACACCTGCTTCATCGTTCCATTGTGATACATGCACTTTGAATAAAATGGTTCAACCATTCATCTTGACTCGAACACTTAGCTTCTTGGTATACCTTATGTCGACCACCTACAGTCAATATCAATACTGTGATCAATTAACTGTGCCTCGTTAGCAATCGTTGGTCAAACTTTCTTTGCCTTTTAGATACATACATATAATTGTGAAAACCATTCTGAATGTCATCTGATAGAGGTTATCCTGCAGTATTCGGTATTAGGTACCAACCAGATAATTGGTCGAGTCAGGGGCGACTTACCCAACATGAAATATTAAAGGTGGGTTCTGTCACACCCTATGTCTCTTTAGAGGAATTGTAAAATGCATTTTCTATTCCGAAGTCCCCAGTGGTTCCAATATATCTTGCCAAGGGTGCTGAGCACATAATAGGGCGACTGAAAGGTCTCCAGATGAGGTTTTACCCTTCAGGTTGTTGTTCCAAAATAAGCACCACTGATCCAGGAATATATAGCATTTCTGGGAGGTAGGGTAACCATGTATTAAAGGAAATCAAATATATCTAGTTAATCAAACGTCGGTAACACTGTCAGCTGCAGCACAACATTATAAAAATGAAACCCCGTGAATCGTCGCCCCTATCTATCATGTTTGCTCATCGATTTCATCTGCTTCTACCATAGAAATATTGTTTAGTTAAACACTAGCTCACCAAAAGAACTGAAGTTCTAATCCCCTAAATAAGAGGCCATTGTAATCTAGCTGCACCATTTATGGAGACCATGCGGTATTATGGCATTACCCTGAGATGGAGACAGGTCATCTATCATAAGCAAAATAAACTCTACAATTGCTGCAGTTTCTTTCCTTTCAGACTGGTATATGCATTGTCGCTGATGGCTTAGTAGGTAGGAATGGACGTAAGCTGGATTGACAGTGCGGTACAATGTTAGGTGTGTTAATCTGTTGTTAGACCTCAGTCTCCTGTTAGCGTGATCGATTAGCCAGTGGCAGCTTTCCCATATCATAAGATGGGCACAGTATACAGCCATTCAATATCTACCTTCTATTGCACCCGTCGGGTATTATCTGAAAAGGTAATGTGATAAGGGGATATTTTATAGATAGTAGAGAAACAAGAGGTACAGGTGAATGATGGTAATCAATAGACTGCAATGTAGATCTTGCACAGCTAAATTGACATGACTTGTTTGCCCCCTCATACTGTGTGTCAGTAAATCTGGAAAAAAAAACATACTGCAACAAAACTGATATTTAGGGGGCTGTCTCTGTAAATTGAATGAGTGCCATGCGTGACAGTACTTTCCTGGTCCTATTCATTTCTCTTCATTGCCTCTACAGGGTCCCTTTGAATGCTACATGAATGGTTAACTTAGGAGGGTGTGCCTCAGAATTTCTTTTCCTAACAGGACAGGAAAATGGCAAAGTATTTGCTTTCCATTGAGCCGCTGTTGAGACAATCAACATCACCCGACAAGTGAATGATATAAAATGTTAGTTCATAAATAATCTGATAATAATGGATAAAACCGATTTCGTGATGATAAGACCCATAGTCAAGAGTGACTATAGCAGCATATTATTGTTTTTGAGCCCAATAGTCAGATGGCTATATTCATTAGTGACATATTAGTCATAATCATAGTCTCCACTGACTAAGTTTAGGGCACGTGAAGTGATGAGGTCACAGTTTTATGTACACAAGAAACACAATTCAAAATTGAATGTTCACTTAACCCAAGGAATAAGCACAGTCATATTATTTTATGTTTTCATTCCACAGCCATCCAAATGGGTTTAGCATTTGGTGTGTGTTTAGAATGATGGCCCAAGACATTAGTGAGTCTACAGAGACCCAATTATCTTAATTAAATGTTGATGCCTAGGAGTTGACTGTCTGTATACACTGTCTTTGTTGTATTGTTGTAATCAGCTGTTTCTTCTTGAACTTAAAGCTGATTTTACATACCAGCTGACTCCAAGGAATTCAACTATGATTGAATTCATAATGAGACCAGCCAAACACGGTTTGTCTGGTTAACAAAGCAGGCAGGCATTGCAGCCAGAGACTACCTGATGCAAATGTTTGGCGTACTAAGAGGTTACGTAAGATTCTATCAAAACGTGATGAACAAGTAAATTAATAAGATGTGGTTTCTTTAGCTGTCAGGAAGCCATATAGGGCGGCTTCCTTTCTACCAGTGTTGTGTGTCGGCATGTCTATGGCCACTTCTGTCAACAGTACATGGCCAACCACATCCTGGCTGCCTCTGGACAAATATTTGCCAGATCTCGTGTCCGTGTGCGTTCTGAAGGCTCCCCAGAGCCACATCGCTATTCACATTGCAAACAGGTTGAGCTTCGTGTCATCTGACTAAGCCATGGCATTGAAGGCAGGAGGAGTACCACTACATGGAGGTGGGTGGGTGAGTGAAATGCACAGCTGGCTGGAATCTGATGAAGTGTTACATTGAAGGGCCTGCACTAGTCTGATTACCGACCCTACCACCAAACCAACTTAACCTTTATGTGCCCAGAATTATTTGATGATTTTCCATTTATTTCACATGTACATCACCCCAGTGATAAAGACCATGTATATATAATTCTGAACAGGTCTTTGATATGGAATTCACATTATGCACCTGATTCTTTTTTACTTCAACTTTCAGTTAAGAGAGAAATTTCTGACTGAGTGTGGTTACCATAGCAACCAAAATGTTCCTTTTGTTGTTATTCACTAGTATAATAGTCTCTTTAGTGTTGTGATGCTCTAATCTCATTAAGTGTGAGGTTTGCATTTATAACTAAACTCAACTAGTTCTGCCTGTGTGTACTACCAGGGTGCAAAATGTCTTGGTCACAGTTCATGAAATCATTTACATGGATATGAACAATTCCTATGAATAGATTAGTTGTAAGGTTGGGAGGTCTATCAAAGGTGTGGCAATAGGGGACAAATGATCCAGCATCACCTTGCTATCATGCTGGATCCTATCTCCTTGGGAGATTCCCTTCAAAGAGTCACATGTATAACAATTTATTTTCAGGTTTTGACTCACTGTGTCTGAGGAAACGGAGATACAGTCACATGGATGCTCTCATTGGAATAAGGGGGTCATGGCCGTTCTAATGAGGGTATAACTTTGCAGATTGGACCAGTAGATGTTCCTGGATGAAAATTTGTTTCAATATGCATGTATTTAAGCACAAAACCGCGCATTTAAGCGCGCCTGGGCACCTAAGGGTTAACCAAGCCTTCATCACCACATTCTAAACCCCTCAGGATGCCTCTAGGCGTCATGCGCCTTTTCACGAGCATCCCACTGCACAATAGCCTACTACGCTTAGCTCACCTCAATAGCGTTGGTGTGCCACATGGATGCAGGGGTAGACTTTGGGGTTGTTAATACATCATTCATGCACCGTGATGACCATTTAAGATGCAGCATTAATATAACTTTGTCACCCTTAAGGGGCTACACTAGGGGTGCAACACAATGGTCGCCTTTCGTTTAGGGTTTGTATACCGGGTGGTTAGAGGCTCAGTAAACGGAAATCGCAATTCCTTCGTGAACACTGAGTCTTGTGTTTTCCTTAGCTAGCCTACAATTATAGGAGGTAGCAAATAACTGGCAAATCGAAGGCAGCCTACCATTGTTGGAGATACACTGTGAGTAATATCTGAATTAAGTTATATTTTAATACTAAAGGGGGGCATTGTAATGGGGGCTCTTGAGAATTAGGCCTGATTAGATTAATTCAGCTCTTGAGAATTAGGCCTGATTGATAGTAGACAATCCGTGGAGATGATTTCCTGTTGATCAATAACAGTCATAGGTATCAGCATATGGAAGAAGATCGATCTACAAGTGAGTATGCATGATATGAATGTAGCATCACACACTATCTGACATCCAATTTGCCCCCCCCCCTCCACACACACACACACACACACACACACACACACACACACACACACAAGTAGACCTTCATGACTATGCATTTCTACCCAAGGACACCAGAGGAAAATCCTATACACAAAAGCTAAGTTATGCTTATATGATGAAATTCAGCTATAAAACTGTTATATGAATCATCTTTTGACTCCACATTTACAGCCACTGATGTAGATAAAGAGAAGGCAATAAGCCAGAATTCAACTTAGGTTTGACTCAAGGCGTGCTTTGGCCATTTCAGGTACTCCTCCTCCCAGATTCTGTTCAGATGCCTGATTAAATCATGATGAAATACGCGGCAAGCTCACTTACTTGGCTGTACATTATTCTGCTCAGCATGTTGACCTTTAGTATATATCTCTCTATTGCCTGCTGTCCTGCCTCTTATGTCATTTCCTAAATACATGTAATAGGGGGTAGTAATACGTTAGGTCGGTAAATCAATTATGCCTGGAAGCGTGTACAGATATATGTAAATAGAGAAGTCCCCGGCAATTTAAGTATAATGTCGGACATCCATGTAAAATTCAGGGAAGTAGACTTCAAAAGAATGGCAAGAGAGATGCAGGTGATTTGAGGGAAAGGGAAATAGGTTTGATTGCATGTGGGATGATGAGATTTCTTTAAAGCTAGGAACTTAGGCGATTTTACTCTTTATTGGTCCCAATGGGAGCTTTTAGGAATTTCTAAGATTAAAAGTGCGTATGGTTGGAGATGTCCTAGATGCCCATATGCAGAGCAATCCCATTAAAGGTCTGTGCAGATCTCTGGAGGGTAAAGTAATCTGTGCGTTCTGTCAGAGACCATTGTGTCTGTTCTCATAAGTAACATAAACTGGCAAAATGAAGCTAGCAGTTTATGAGAAGCGGTATTGCCTACCATCAAACAAATATGTCTTTCCTGGATGCAGAGGACTGCCTACTGCTTCCATAAATGCATTTAATCAGTACTCCTATTTTGAAAATCACTTTGTGCAATATTAACAATGATTGTTGTCTGGATGGCCATTTGTTGGGTTCCATTATGTCTACCCATTCCGATGTATCCGCCAGATTTTTCATTCTGTTTCATCCAAAATGTTTTGTTTTGAAATGTCCGCCAAATATTACTTATTCCATTGTGTCCACTAGGTTTTGTTCCAAAACATCCACAAAAAGTTCCAAATTCCATTTTGTCTACCAGCTCTTGTTCAAAAATGTCCACCAAAAGCGTCAAATTCCCATTGTGTCCACCAGCTCTGGTTTAAAAATATCCACAATGTCAAAATTCCTTTGTGTCCACCAGGTTTTCTTCTGAAACATCTGCAAAACGTTCAAAAATTCCTTTTTATTCACCAGTTTTTGGTTCAGTATTTCCACCAAAAGTGTCCAGATTCCATTCTATCCAACAGCTCTTCTTCCAAAATGTCTGCAAAAAAGGTCCAAATTTCATTGCGTCCCTAGGTTTTGTTCCAAAATGTCCGCAAATAGTTCCAAAGTCCATTTTGTCCACGGGGTTTAGTTCCAAATTATCCACAAAAATGCCCAGATTCCATTGAGTCCAACAGGTTTTGTTCCGAAATGTCTTGTGGACAGAATGAAATCTGGACATTTTTGTGGATGGGTCAGGTCGTCAGAAAGTGTAAGATTCTGCCCTTGAAAGGTCTGAAAAAATAATTTTCAAATTACTTTGGTTTTGTGTGATATATTTATCTCTACAAATTACTTTATATAACCTTAACAAATTTGTGAAGGGATATCCCGTCAGCTCAGAAAACCAAAAAATACCAATTTAGGATGTCCGGTTCCATTTTTATTGCTGATTTTGTGTCATGTAACGTCAAGTACCAAAATGATGAAATAAGAGGATTTTAAAGTTGCTCTCAGTAATATAAGAATGTCCCATTATGCACAACAAACACATGAAATAGCAAGGCCAATATGTCTATTATTGACTTCACTTACAAAATGGAACAAAATTTGAGTTATACATCCACAGTAGACTGCCTCTTACATGATGATAAAAGTACAGGACATTACGTAACGTCCGGTACTTTTATCAGAATTATTTCACATAAGCTGCTCTCACAAGGAGACAAATGCAGATAGACACACAATTTTCTCACCAAAGTAGAGGATAATAGGGCCCTTCATATGGGTAATAACAAAAATTTCAAAGCTCAATTTTTCCATGTTTTATGACTGCTTTAGATTTAGGTACCAAACTTTACAAATTAGAGATTTCCATTTTCAAAGACACATGATGAAAAATTCTCACTCAGTAACATGTCCAAACCTCATGGAAATGATACCTATGATTATATACAATACAAAAAGTAATTTTGGGATATTCCAGATGTTCTTTATACAATACAGGACACTTGTGAAAAATACAAAAACTCAAAAAAGAACAAATTTGACTGTTTTTTTTTCACTTCGGCAGGCTATAAGTCTAAGAGTCTTTGATGGATGACAACAAACTTACATTTTTCTGATAGCCCTAAGTGTCCTCTATCAAATGAGACTATGCGAGATACGATTGGTTTACTACTTCTTTCTCCAGAGCCATAAGAGTCCAAAATGACCCAAAAAACACAAAATCTACTGCTTTCTGGCGAACTGACCCGGATATCTTTTAACAAGAGGTGTTGGACACAATGGAATTTTGACACTTCTAGTGGACATTTTGGAACAAGAGCTGGTGGACAAAATGGAATTTGGAACTTTTTGTAGATGTTTTGGAACAAAACCTGATGAACACAATGGAATAAGTAAATTTAGGTGGACATTTCAGAACAAAAGATGGTGGACGAAATGGAATTAAGGATCTGGTGGATACATCGGAATGGGTGGACATAATGAAACCCATTGTAAGAAAAACACAACTTTCAATTGTATTGTCACAATTCACAACATGCTGTATTGAGTTTTACCATGGAAATTGTAAATGATTTCCTGATTTTCGTTTCAATGAAACTATTATTCTCAGCATGAGACTATCGTGTCATTCTTATTTTTTCAATGAAAGAGTTTTCTTTTAAAGTTATGAATTAATCTACTGGTTCCACATTTGTACATTCAATGAACAAGCATGTTTTATGAACGTATGTGAGATTATCTTATGAATCAATTGACCCCCTCCAACATGTTATACCACATCAAATTAGCAAATAAGTACTATATCATCCCCTACATATTGGATAGATGTGCCCATAGAACCACAAAATTCCCCATATCTGTCACTATTATTTAAATGAACATAGCAGTTCATTAATGCAATGAGCAAGTCCGAAAAAAAAAAAAACTACTTACCCTTTTGAAGGACATACAGGAAAAGGAAAAGGGGAACTTTGAGGAGAATAAATGCACATGCCCGACAAGGCACCAGATCGACTATGTAGGGAATCCATGAAGTTGTTCTGTCTCATTTGCATGTGGATATCATTGCTGGCAGTGTCTTTCTGTTGAGCAAAGTTCCTCTTGGGAAGGCCAATCACCTTGCTATGCTGGGTATTTGAGCTGATCAGTTGGACACTGAGTGTGCCAATATTAGCATGGTATGATCTGCTAATTTGTCCCAAGCTAGGTGTCCACATGTGCACCAGTAAGAATATCTACAATGTAGTCAGTATATTGACCTGTTAGAAATAATTCAATATGGGGAGTAGACCTGGAGCTTAATTCAAAACATCCTGGGATCGCAACCCCAGCGATCTTAGTGTAGGCACATATCATAAGACCTGGCCGGTCTACCCTATCTAATGCAGTGGTTGCAGGCCTGCCAGGAATAGTAAGTCCTGGATCACTTCACTATTCCTTTTCCAGCACTATGATCACTGCAATCTTAGTGAAAGAATTGCACAGTGGTTTAACCTGAGTACAAGAGCACTTACAGGGAACACTCCTGATCGAAAGAGTGAATAGCCTGCTGCATACATATAGAGGGGAAGGAGGATGTTTGCTGAGTGTCCTTGAGGGCTCTTAGAGATACTCATGCGTTATGTGCACTGTAAGGTAATTCTTCCCTTCTCTCTCTCTTTGTCCTGGGGGGGGGCACAATGCTTCTAATAGGCAAACATAAATCACACATTCATGGGAACAACTCTTGAATACTGTACTGGATCAACTGCACCCTGTGCTCTTTTGTTAGCCCATATGGGGATGGGAAACAATGGTATAAACTTTGTTGTGAAGAAGAGTGACTTCACAGCTATTCCTTTATTTATGGACTCTTACACCTGTGCCCAGTCAGTACTTCTTGGAATAGTGTAGGAGGGCTGAGGCTAAGATCGATCTGATCTAAGTGCTAGCTAGGAAATGTGAAGGCAGTCTGACCTTAAGATCGCTTAATAGAATAATTCCTAAGATTGCTGGGGTTGCAATCCCAGGATGTTTTGAATTAACCTCCTGTCTCAGTTAAATAGATGAATGTAGATATCGATATTATATGATTTTCTCCAACGATTTGCCTACAAAGATATTATGATATTACTGTAACTTCACAATGATCATGGGCTATATATATAAAATGTCGGAAATAAACGCTATAAATGTGGATTCTGGGAGGGGGAGGGGCTTCAGCTGCAAGATTCAACAGGCATTAGACATGTATCCATAAGGAATCAATGATACCCATAATTCTAGTACTATATTGTACGTTGCATTCAATTTTTTCTGTTGAAAATTCTGAATCAATAATACCCACATTTCTAAAACTGTTACTCACTCCCCTTAATTATAGCTAAGTATTGGATTATTTATGCTAAACATATACAATAATAATATCATGTGCCATAGATTTCAAAGTAGTCTTTGGCTCCCTTTTTATCTGACTTCAGCTATAGTGATTGATAGGATGAAAGGCAAGGTTTGAGATCTTCTAAAATCTGCAGGACTATACCACTTCGACAATGTATCAACAAATCAATGAAGAGATCGATTTGAAAGTGAGTGTGCATGAGGTGGAAGTTTCAGTGCATGCTTATTGTCTGAAACCATGGTATGACTCTCAAGCATAGTATACGTTTCCTGACTAAGCATTCACAAATACTGTACTATGGAGGAAAACTCTTGATATGTTACCTAAATGTTAGATCAAATACAGCAGCAAGGCACTGTAAACGAAGTCCTGTGTGTCAGAAGGTCCCTGACGTTCCTCCGTCAAGGAAATAAATACGTAAGGGGCGTGGAATGAAATTAACCACTACAGTGGTTCATTCCAGGAGCTTAATTCAAAAGATCCTGGGATCCCAACTCCAGCGATCTTAGTGTAGGCACATATCATAAGACCTGGCCGGTCTACCCTATGTAATGCAGTGGTTGCAGGCCTGTCCAGGAGCTTAATTCAAAAGATCCTGGGATCACGACCCCAGCGATCTTAGGAATAAATCAGCCTTATCCTATTAAGCGATCTTAAGAGTTGACTGGGTTCACATATCCTAGCCAGCACTAAGATCGCATCGATCTTAGCCTCAGCCCTCCTACACTATTCCTAGAAGTACTGACTAGGCACAGGGGTAAGAGTCCCAAAATAAAGGAATAGCTGTGGAGTCACTCTTCTTCACAAGAGTGCTTATACCATCATTCCCTGTCCCCATATGGGCTAACAAAAGAGCACAGGGTGCAGTTGACCCCCATACAGTATTCAAGAATTGTTCCCATGAATGTATGATTTGTGCTTGCCTATTAGAAGCATTGTGCCCTCCCCCCAGGACAAAGAGAGAGAAGGGAAGAATTACCTTACAGTGCACTTAACGCATGAGTAGCCCTAAGAGCCCTCAAGGACACTCAGCAAATGTCCTCCCTCCCCTCTTTATGTATGCAGCAGGCTATTCACTCTTTCAATCAGGAGTGTTCCCTGTAAGTGCTCTTGTACCCTGGTGAAACCACTATGCATTTCTTTCACTAAGATCGCAGTGATCTTAGTGGTGGAAATGGAATAGTGAAGTGATCCCAGGACTAGCTATTCTGGACAGGCCTGCAACCACTGCATTACATAGGGTAGACCAGCCAGGTCTTATGATATGTGCCTACACTAAGATCGCTGGGGTTGGGATCCCAGGATCTTTTGAATTAAGCTCCAGAATAGCTAGTCCTGGGATCACTTCACTATTCCATTTCCACCACTAAGATCACTGCGATCTTAGTGAAAGAAATGCATAGTGGTTTCACCAGGGTACAAGAGCACTTACAGGGAACACTCCTGATTGAAAGAGTGAATAGCCTGCTGCATACATAAAGAGGGGAGGGAGGACGTTTGCTGAGTGTCCTTGAGGGCTCTTAGGGCTACTCATGCATTAAGTGCACTGTAAGGTAATTCTTCCCTTCTCTCTCTTTGTCCTGGGGGGAGGGCACAATACTTCTAATAGGCAAGCATAAATCATACATTCAGGGGAACAACTCTTGAATACTGTATGGGGGGTCAACTGCACCCTATGCTCTTTTGTTAGCCCATATGGAGACGGGGAACGATGGTATAAGCACTCTTGTGAAGAAGAGTGACTCCACAGTTATTCCTTTATTTTGGGACTCTCACCCCTGTGCCTAGTCAGTACTTCTTGGAATAGTGTAGGCAAGCATAAATCATACATTCAGGGGAACAACTCTTGAATACTGTATGGGGGGTCAACTGCACCCTATGCTCTTTTGTTAGCCCATATGGAGACGGGGAACGATGGTATAAGCACTCTTGTGAAGAAGAGTGACTCCACAGTTATTCCTTTATTTTGGGACTCTCACCCCTGTGCCTAGTCAGTACTTCTTGGAATAGTGTAGGAGGGCTGAGGCTAAGATCGATGCGATCTTAGTGCTGGCTAGGATATGTGAACCCAGTCAACTCTTAAGATTGCTTAATAGGATAAGGCTGATTTATTCCTAAGATCGCTGGGGTTGTGATCCCAGGATCTTTTGAATTAAGCTCCAGGTGCGCTCTTCTCTATTCAGATGGTTAATCAAATACTGAGGAATTCCAAGCTAATTCCCTTTACTGGGCCTTGGATTGTTTGCCTCTGCTTATTGGTCTTCATTTCTCTATAGCAGGTTGCACTCTCTGTACCTCTCATTGCTAAAACACATAATAAAAGCGTCCCAGCCTGATGATTGTTTTTATCACATTGCCTGTGCCAAATAAAAGGAACAGGGCACTTCAGGTATTATCCCAGGATTGGATGTGAAAGGTATATGAGGATCAGAAATCAAACAATGCCTGAAATACAGATAAAAAAAAGCCTATCAATGTTCTAGTAAAGATAATAAGACCCAGTAACAATTCTACAGTAATGCATTTGGCCACTTCAAGGACCCAGCATTTCATACTTGTCTAAATTCATAGATTTCGTTTTAAGGCAAAGAGAACTAGCAGTTTAAGCGATGACACATCATGTTAACATGTAAAATGATTTCTTTTCAAGATTCCATGTCAAGATTACGAATGCCTTGTCAGGAAAGTTATTCATAGCACTCTGAATATTGCATTGGGCCAAAGTGGGACATCTATACATTTCTGAAATTAAACCTTTTTCGAGGAAAATGTTCTAGACAGCCGTCGGTTGAGCAATCAGGTTAGAGAAACTCTCAGTGGATCTCTGGGGGGGGGGGTTAAGTAATCAGAATGTTCCAGAAATGGATCCTTATGGTTTCTCCCTCCATCGACAATCTGAAAATCGACACAACCGGTTCAGGAGGATTGTTATTACCTTCTACCATCGAACATGTGTTTCCTCAATGCATGTTGAACATTTCGAGAAAAAAAAATACATTCAAAGCCACTATCAAAAAGACATAAAGTTAAATACCAATTGATTGCCAATGCATTGGATGGGAATATCATCGAGCAAAGTCCTTCACATATTTTCCAAAGACATCTATTTTCCAGCTGCAGGCCCCAATATCCTTCCCAATACAAAATATAACGCATACTTTGCACCGAACATTTCAATACAAACATAAGACTGATTGCTAGAACGAATTCAACATTTGTGCTACTGTTATCTACTGTTCCTACAGACAATACTCATTGTTGATGAATAAGCCTGCAGCACAAGCCCACAAGCCTACTTGGTATATGATTGAGTATGAGCAGGATGAGCAGGAAAAGAAGATTATAAAACGCTATGATTAAGCTGCACAGAGAAAGTCTAATTCCAATTACCAGCTTCCAACAAAATAATTAGTAAACAAGATATGGCCGTCAGTAAAGAACATACCAAGGGTGAATTTTTACAATCTGCCAGATGGTTATATGGCAGATGTGACATACTTGTGACATATCCAACTGAGCTGTTGGAATGTCTCCCCGTGCAATTAAGAGATGAGTTTCTAGCTCGTGCACCCATCTCCTCTTTTGAAGTAACATCTTAAACCATATCGGCAATCTTAGATTTGCCAACATGATAATTATACCAATGCACAATGCATCATATTGCTTCACATACAAACCCTAGGCATGGCATCGGCCTCAAAGATTTGTTATGAGTGAATGAGCCTAAGCCATCATTCCCTGTTGGTAATTTACATTTCACATCCTCCAATAATGTGGTTTTCAGTAGACGGCAGCGTGGTGTATTTTCCTTATGCCCGTTCTACCTTTCTACAATTACACACTAATTAGAACTTCCCCAGCAAATTGTTGTGATTCCTTGTCACCCAATGTGAAGTGGCTCACTCATGTCGTTAGATGGAACATGACGTCACTATAGCACAGGTTCACTAGGAATTGCCATGGTGGTGATCACATGGCCTTACCTCAGATGGCGAGGATGGTGATCACTCAGACTCACCAGGGATGGCGACACGTGTGACTGTCACCTCGCTAGATGAGACCCGCACTACATCATAACGCATGTTCACCACAGATGGCGAGGACCGTGATCACTCACACTCACCGGGGATGGCGACTCGGGTGATCACTCACCTTGCTAGATGAAATGTGCAGCACATCATAACGCATATTCACCATGGATGCCGAGGATTGTAATCACTCACACTCACCGGGGATGGCAACGTGGGTGATCACTCACCTAGCTAGATGAAACGTGTATCTCGTGATAACACAGGTTGACCACAGATGGCAAAGATCGTGATCACCCACACTCACCAGGGATGGCGATGGGCATGATCACTTACCTTGCTATATGAAAAGCTCATGATCACAGACACATCATCAACATTGGTAATCATGCAGCCTCACATCTGCCAGATCAAAGTATGTTTGCCAGAAAAGGTATTGCCATATGTATTTTCCCTCTAGCCACAGAAAAGGTGTTCATGTAGATATTTCACTATATATTCTTCCTCTAACCACAGAAAAGGTGATTATGGATAGTTGTTTTCATTTTAGAGATACCTCTATCTAAATTCAATTGATATTTCCTCTATATAATCTTGTTTGATTCAGCTCATAATAGTTACAGTTGATGTGAAACAAGGCACACATTGGATACACATTGCACACCTCTGTAATGAACCAGACATCTAATAGTGCTACCTGAACACCAAAGGAGGAAAATGAGTGAGGTTCCACCATTTGTGTGAAAGTGAGGGCTGCATAGTCACACTGTGAGTGAGAATCATGTTGGCGACAGTGGTGAAGCTTCACCACACTGAGTGAGAGTTGACAACGAGTGGCACATAGTCACCCATTGGGGGATAATCAAGATGGACAGAATGGTGGAGATTCTCCATTATGAGTGATAGTTTAATGTGAGTGACAAAAGATGACACAATGAGTGAGGACAATGTTGGCAACAACCGTGAAGAGTCACAACGCTGAGTGAAAGGTGACAAACAGTGGCAGACAGTCACGAGGTGGGTGAGAAAATTGTTGACGACAGCCGTGATGATTGGCCATGCCATGCGTGATCACGACGGTGCATTTCATCTAGCAACATGGGTGATCACTCAAAAAGGCCTAACCATGGATCACCAATCATGGCGACAGGTGACGATAAATTGCTGGGGGCTTTAGTGCATTTGTAAGACACGGTGCTCAGACTCTAGACCTAGCCTATATTATAAGATATAAGACTGTTGGGTCTGTTCTAGCCTTAATGACGGTGTACACATATTTATTGATGACAGCAGTACCCTGTTAACTGTTTGCCTATTCAGAATTCCCCGAATTCCTGTGATCATCTTCTCAAGCAGTTTATTCTTCATATTTTTACTATCCATCATTTGTATAGTTAATTTATAGGGCACTTCTTGCAAGAGTCACCTTTGAGTCCTTGTCGCATTTCCTTCTTTTTTTGTTAATACTATCTTGTATTCCTTGGCTTAGAATCCCTGAACGTGAACCCTTTGCAATACCTTGCAGTGTCTGCCAAGCTGTGGCCGTCACAGAATCAATAGCTTTAGACAGCTGGTAGATGCCCTGAAGTGGGCGATGCACTCGTCAATAGCTATTGAGAGCTAAGATGATGCCAAGAATACTAACTTCCTTTTAAGTAGGGGGGGGGGATGCTCAATCCAATGCAAGATACTTCACTTGCAATTCAAGTGCATTTAGGTAAATATCATCATTATGATGATTATAATTATCAATTGTTCAATTCATTACATCCCCTTTATCAGAACTAAGATGGAGGTCAAGCAAGAAAAGGGACAGCCAAGTTTATTTGTAACAGCTATAAGAAATTTAAATACCAGGAAAATCCGCTCTCCAAATGAAGTAGACAATAGCTAACTGTCAGACTTAGTACAGACGCTTTAAACACCTTGAAAACCTTGCTCCCTATGTTGACAACTTTATGGCCTTTCACTCTAGGGTCTTCAAGGTCATGTGCATGGACCATCTAAAGTTATCAAGTTGAAAAGTCTGCACCAGGGCTGACAAGTTAAATTTGACTGGGTTTGACTCAATGATTTTATGCTATTCAACAATACAAGTCTGAATTTAGCAACTCTACACTTTTGTGTGAGGGCTATATTACATATACACTAGTATACTATATCTTCTACGATTGTTTGTTTGTTTATTGATCAACTAGTTGGTCGAAAATCATAGAAGGTTTGCATATGACGAATTTGGAGGTATTCCAGCCCCTACTCTTCGAATTTTAGTTTCCCCCTCTATTTTTTTGGCTCAAAGTGTCAGGCTGGATGAGATCTTTGTGTTACATATGGGTTTTGATGGTCCTATATGAATATTTTGGGCTCCAGGGGGCTAAAATGGGCCCAAAATTGTCTGGGCGAAATTGTGTCTGGGCGAATGACATTTAGGGGCCTAAGTTACAAGCCATGTTGGGGGCTTCATTTCCTACAGAAACAATCATCATACTTCCATGAAAATCTCAGGTCCAGACTATTTTGACCTGTAGATTAAGAAAATCACATTATCATTTATGTCAGATGTGTCCTTGCTATCATAAAAGAAGCATACTTATAAGAATTATTTTTCATGATTCTGGGCACATGTCTGGGCGAATGACATGTGAGGCCCCATATGCACACTTTCTATGATTTGTGACCAGACTTTACACGTTACAACAATACGAAATTTCATCAAGTTGGGTGATATGGAAATAGGTGACAATCGTCACAAAGAAGTGCAGGAGAACAACAAATATGACATATTACATATGGGTTGTCATGTATATGCTTCACAAAATAAAGGAGTCATGTAAATAGAGTATAGCGGTATTTACACATAATGTAAATGACATTCAAAAGATAGCGGGCTATAGCCCTGAAAAGGCCCTAAAGCGAGTTCAGCATAAAAACCAAGGGTAGATCCTATAACTTTATGGTGGGATAGATTCCAGACCAATCAGATAATCCCTCCATTGACTACATACTTTTAAGGGTCCAATTTGCACCCACTCTGTGACAAGCTGCTATATGATCTTGCCATTACCAGATCAGGAAATAGATTTTGTGAAAGAGGGGAATAGTTGATGCAGCTTATGGGAGTTCCCATACGTTCCACTACACCCAATAGCATTTAGATCAATGAAAATTCAGAAAAATTGATTTTTGCTGTACATTTCTCTACCCAATTCTATAAAATAGAGGTCATAGGACCATTACACTATAATCATATCAGGGCAGTATCATATTGGGCCTGAAGTAATATTACAACTGTTTGAAGCCCAAGAGCCAGCTATAATAAAGAAAACAAGGACAGAGAAATGCTGATTTTTGCATTTTCGTTACCTATTTTCTCCAGGAAGGAAGCATTCCACCAAAACCAAACTACTATCACTTTTTAGGGTAATAATAGTACTTTACCGTTAGTTGGTGCTACCTGTCCCTCTGACCCAAAATTACTGTTGGAAAGTAGAGAAAATCAGTACTAAGTCTTTACCATGTATCACCACTTTGTTGCAGGTCCTCCATCTTCATTTCCACAGTTTATCTCATTTGGAATTACAAGAACCTCACTTTTCAAGCTGATTGAAGTAACGGTTTTAATGCTATGATTTTTCAAAAATCAGTTTCAGATAAGAAAAAACTCTATTCTACAAGACTAAGCCTTTATGTTATCCTCACTATCATGGCATTTCTCTGGAAAGTGGGAGGATGTGTCTGATGACCTAAGAAATGCCAAAGCTCTAGTCCATTCTGCTTTGAAAATATTACACACTGAAGTTGACACAAAAATGAAATTTTTGAAACCAATGGTCAAAACCTCTCATATATAAGGGCCAAAATCTCAGGAACCAACGGAAGTTTGAGGCTACAATTTTGCATGTGGTCATAACCTATATACACCTCAATATAGAAGGCAAATCATCCAGATCGGAGGGGCTAATGCGGGGAAAGTTTGAGAAATATGTCCATTTATGATGGAATGACCCATAGTGGTTTTAAAATAATCATGACAATAAAGAAGGTAGCTTTCGTCTGCATAGCTCTAACGTATTTACTGAACTTTTGCAGCACCTTATTACATGTTGCAAACTTCAAAGTGGAAACATTTCCCTATTGGTTGTTACATAAGAAAGAAAGATAATATTATTTGACCATAATAGTAGCTCTTGGTTTCATCAAAGTATATGATTTACATCAACTAAACTATTTCTAACGTAGGTATTGAAATGCATATTCTAATAAAAAAAAAAAACAGCAGGCATATTTTGATGCATTGTCTGACATCAAAGATGACTCTAAATGAAGGTGTGCTGCATGGATCTGCATGGAAAAATAAAACAAGTCTTAGAGGCCTACAATGTGAATCCGTTTGAAATATCCACATTAAGATATTTCTATTGTTTTTTTTGGGTGAATTACATAGCCTATATCTTTAGCAAGCTGGCACTGGTTAATAATTTTTGGTAGGAATTAATGCTGAAGACACATCCCTTATCCTGGATAGGGGAGATGGGGGATCTCAGTTTAGTTCTTTTTTTAAATGCATTTGGGAAAAAAATCATATTCTGATGGTAATGATTAAAAAATGTCATTAATTGAAACAACCGAGTGAAACTTAATGCAATAGATTATCCGACTCTTAGCAGCTGGCATACTTCATACGTTTTGAGGAGCAAACCCAAGCAGCCTACGTATAGACGATTTTGGACATAAGGTGTGATCCATATGTGCTACCTCTAAGTTACATTGTCCCCTGGTGAAAGGACAATACCCCTGATACAAACCTAGGGTGAATGGCCTTTTTGAGCCTCTTACTGGGAGCTAGAGGAGCAGCTCACTGTACAGTTTGAATTGAGTTTTTATAGGCCATAGATCAAAATGGTACAGTTCGATATTCGTTACAGCCAAACAGAGACAAGAAATGAACAAATAAACAAATACACCATACCGTGACCCCTCCTGCTCACACCCAGGCTTCTTTTAAGGATAGCACTCAATGGAGACCAGACAGGCTCACAGGAAGGGCCTGTGAGCCTGTCTACTTCGTAGAAACACTGGTGGCCAGGCACTCAACCATCAAGAATCTATAATAGGAGATTTATTCCGGTTCCTGTGTTAGAGCATAGAGCTTATACCAAGGGAGCGTAACAATCCCAGTGGATTGTACCCCATTTGTCTAGTCTAGATTCCATTATCACTGTTAATACCCTCATTCCACCAAAAAATTGCATTATATATAGCGAAAAGCCACTCCCTAGTCATTGGATGGTTGCCTGATGGGATTGTAGAATCTACACCATGTCATGACAGTATCAAGTCTCACCGTTCAGAGTCGTGATGCAATCAATGCTTTAGTTGTCAACTGGCTTTTCTTTGGGCATTTCCCAACATTTCAAACACCTCCCCCTAAAGTCCTTGTGTTTGTGTGTTGTGCATGTGCGTGTGCTTGAACTCGTGGCATCAATTAGACCCATCCATTGATGTATAAATGCAGCTGAAAGAACTCTGATTCGGGTGATTGGGGGAGAATGCACAGGTAAAAAAGATAGAATAGGTTCCTGAAAAGAGGAATAGGTTCCTGAAATGAGCATTTTGTTCGGACCCTGTGTATTGGCATCTATGCATGTGCTTGATTAAACCATGGCTTCAGTGGAGGATTGATTTAAAGTGCTGTTTCCACTGCTGTCGGATAAATCTTTGCTAATCTGACTGACTTTTCTATACTTTTATATATCGTTGCATTACAGTGTTCTGATAACACTGGTGACTCCTGTTCCTCTAGGGCTATCTGAAACAATTTCTGAATGAATGCTCCTTCTAAGATACATGCTCTGATCCTACTTCATCTTTGTCTTATCCGGTACTTATCTCCTGACTGTGGTGAACCAGTCCCTTCCATCACCACTAACAACGAATTTTTGTCACCTGAAATAGTGGGAAAGAGGCTACTTAAATGTAGGAAGCTGAGCTTCTGTCCATCTAAGAGGCAAAGTAAGGTTGACTAGGATTTCGATGTTGACCAGTCTATCCTAGAAGGCCTACTTCCATACATTTGTGTATTGAGAAACTCATATAGATTGGTGTGTTGTCAAGGGAGTTACAATAGGGATTACACGTGTTAATTAGGAACCTCTGGCTTTACTTTCCCCAAGCTCTCTATCATCTGAACTGCCTGGATGCCTGGATATCAATGCTCCTTGATATCCAGGCATAGTGCTTTATTATGCAGTTTCTTAATAACTATGATGAGTCCCTGGTGGGCTATCATGAAAAAGAAAACAACCTCTTCTCAATGAAGGAAGATACCAATATCCTATATTAGGAGGCGTCCGTGAGACCCTTGTCTATGCCCACATCGGGCACACATCCTAGAGTACAGATGTTCAAAAGCTCCGCTTAATTAAAGCTGCAACAAGATCTCAAATATATGGTTCTTCCACTTTCTACATGTCTATCATCACAGTACTTGTTACAGTGTTCTGGTGAAATCTCAATCTATTTCACAAGTTCTAACCATGCTAAATTTAAGCATATATCTGTGTGGAAATAAAATGCTTCCAGCATTTTATCCAGTCTTGATTGCACCAGCACGGTACTTTGATTTGGATGTGTGGCAGGGGAGCAGACCAGTCAGTGCTGCCACCTGGAGGCTCAGACAATTATCAGTAATTGATAAATTGCAGGTAATGAGACTGACAGGCAAATTCATACTCCACGTGGTTCCAAGTACTCACCAGACTCTCAAGGACTAAGCCCGATGGCTCCACCTTCTGCTAATCACTGAGCAACTCTCAACCCCCGGTTTGCAACAGGTGACACACTTTACCTTTTTTCACCCGGGGTTCATAACAATACACCTTATAAACTTTTCCACCACTCCCACCCTCTTTTGATCGTGTGGTTTTCATAAAACTCAGGACTTCGTAGTACCTTGATATGTTGACTTACCATATATATTATACCCAAACTTTATACTATGGACTCGGAACATTTATCCATTGTTGGTAACATATGGTACAAGTTAGTGCCTTACCTTATTTACATATTCCATGCTTATCTTTGGGTACCAGTGTAATGAAACTCCACTTTATGAACTTCCTGTTCAGTGTTCTCATTACCAGTTAACCAAGTGATTTCCCTCTCCACCAAAGGGACAAACTGATGTCCTGTATTGTGCATATAATGGGCCATCTATTACCAGAATAAATCGGGAGGGGTACATACAATTCTGTGAAATACATATCAGAAAACACTATACCAGATTTTATACCAGATTTAATACTTCACTGGTAGTTTTGTTTAGTGATGTTGTTATGGGGGCTGATAATTATAATTAAATCTTCAATAAGAGTGTGTACCTATCTGTGATAATATGTGACCAGGCAAGCAAAAACACCTCTCTGCAGGGAAATTCATTATCAAAGTTCATCTCAAGATCTTTAAAATGAGACATCATTGGCTTAAACATTTCTAGTAGTTATTTCAGAAACCCTCCTTGAACATAGGTTGTTATTCATATCTGAAATCGATGAATAAGGTCTAAATACTGTAACGGTATTTGAGATGCGGGTAATAGAGAAACAACACAACAGCTGCCCTTACGGTTGTAAGGAGGCTTGGCCTCATATATTGTAAACTGATTAGCAAGTACAACAGGTTGGAACATCAATGGTCATCTATCTGGAACTACAATGTCCTTCCTTTAGCCGTATCGCTGCGGGGAAGGCTGGTACGACCTGTACCGGTTGGAGCCTTGGATACGACTAGGGAGGCGACGCCCTGCAGCCACTTATATAGTGCTGCCCGAGGCGCGCCCCCTGGTGGAGTGAGGCCGAACCACGTTACCCGCAGCACTACCCGCCAAGTTACCCGCAGCAGCCTAGCGCTACCGCTACACTCTCCCCTCGTTATTTACACATATGACTGATACAAAAAGAGGGAGGTGTACTACTACTTTAAGTTAACAGGAAAGGTAAACAGATATATCACAAAACGGCGTCCCCTATCACGCCAACTACTTGAGGAGCTACTAAATAAACAGCTGGTGCACTTGAACTCGAACTCCAAACGATCCAGTGACGACTGGGGGTAAACAGATGAACGGTCCAATAACCAGGATCTCAAGGCGGATCTAAACTCGAACAAAAACTCCACTTGTATAGTCCTTGACTACTCCTGTATGCCATCCTCCGGTCCAGCTGAGAGGTGGCCACTGCCAGAACCACCCTGGTTCCGGGACGCTTGCCAGATTGTCTGCCCGCTCGGGGGACCCTACGCCGTCCACCAGGTCCACTACTGCGATGGGGCAGCAGGGGCCTGATCCTCCTGCAAAGAGACAACAGCGATTATCATCCCTTCCAGGCCTCAAAACTTGTAGGCGTCCCCCTACTTTCCCCCCTGGGTTCTCGCAGCTGTACCTCAGAAGGAGGGGTCCTTAAGTTATCCCAGCACATCATTCTGGGGGGTCCTCCTGCTATGGGCGTTCCATCTGTGTCAACTGCTCCGGGCGGCTCCGACGACACCACAGGGTTGAGGTGTGAGACGAAGTCTCCACCGTGTTGTGGTCGATGACCCGGCAGCGGGGACTAATGTCTCCCGCGACCGACCTATACTCAGGGCCCAGGTCCCGGGGTGGCACAAGGTAGGCCGCAAAGAGCTCCAAGGGGGTGGGTTGATGGCCCAACACATGCCACCACGGCATGCCCACAAAGACCCTGGAGGATGTTCCTGTAGTGTCCGCCGGTGCTGGCGGACGGCGGCAGTGCCGTGTACTAGTCAAGGTCCCCCGAAAAGACGACCACGGGGCCGGACCGGAGGGTGCTGCAGGTGCCTTACGGGTCTTGGAGCCATCCCTCGGGGCCGGGGCCAGTTGGCGGGGTGCTCCGCCACGCCTTTCCCTCGGCCTCCCTCTCTTGTCTTTTCCGCGGAGAGGCTGGAGGGGTCCGCCACTCCGGGGACAGAGGAACCGACTCCTCTTCGGAGGGACAGAGGAGAGAACTCAGCTGGGCCTTCGTCGCCGCCTCCAGAGCCGCTCTTTCCTCGGGTAATATGCCGCCTCCGGGCCAGCGCTGAGGTGGAGCAGGGGTGGGGGATGTGGGACTGGTCCCTATGATGTTGAATTGGACGGGACTGACCTTATCCCAGGCCCGGTGCAAGCCTGCAAACTCCTCGGCAGACATAGTGATTGGGGTCACCACCCGGGTCATGCCGGGACCCTCTGCCACCGCCTCGAGCTGCTCCTCCGTCAGTATTACATGTGGCTGGCCACTGAGGGGGTCGAGCAGGGGTTGATGTGAAAGGTAGACCTGAGAGGCTAGGAGGTTGGCCACTACTACCTCGTTCTCTTCCTGGTCCAGGACCTCGGACCCCACCAGTTCAGTGCAGTTGCTAGGGGACGGTGGAGGCACTCCCGAACAGTGTGGCAGTTTGTCGGGGGTGGCAACCTCTATGGTGGCCCCCTGCTCCGGATGGATCTGGATGTGCGCATCCGACCCGGCCCCAACCAGGAGGGTAAGCTGTGCACTAAGCTCCGGGCTGGGCTCAACGGACGCAGACCCCATATGGGCCCCCCTCTGCTCTCCCTGCGGGTCCTCCTCCGGGGATGTACTTCCACCCCCGCATCCCCCGACTGCCGGCTGCTCACGGAGTCGCTCAGCAGCGCCAGGGTACCGATTGGGTTGGAAGAGGAACCAGTGTGGGTGGCGGTGGAAGGCTCCTTGTCGTCCCGGAGCCGAGCCACCCTAGAGGTGACGCTGGGACTGTCGGGCGCAGACCCCGTACAGGCCACCCTCGGACCCTCCGACACTTCCTTTTGTAGGATGATGGAGGGGAGCTCCTCTGAGACTGTCAGGACATCCGCCTCCCCCAGCTGGTGGTGGCACTGGGGAGTGCTGGCAGGATGGGCGCTATCCTCCTGAAGCTGGTCCTGGGTCTCCCCCTCCCGGGCCGCATCCCCTGGCTGCCGGCTGCTCACGGAGTCACTCGGCAGCACAGGGGTACCGGCAGGGTGGGGAAAGGAACCGGGGTGGTTAGGGGTGGATGGCTTCCCACAGTTTTACCCCACAACTGTCGCTGGTAGGGCAGAAGGTGGTAAGCTCTGTGGCGGGGGGAGACTGGGAGGGAGGCGCTACTTCAGTATGAAGTCCCTCGTCTGCCTCCTCGTCTGTACTGAGCTCCACCTGCTGATAAGTCACTGGGGTGGGCTCCTGGGGGCGGGACGTTGACTCCGAGAGAAGCAACCGCATCTCCGCACGTCGAGCGTCCATGCCTTCATCCCCCTCTCACCCCGCCAGGTAGGCAGCCAGCAGAGTTTTAATGTCCATGCTGGTCAACTCCGCCGCCTGGGACAGGGACCCCGCGGAGGGCCCGAAGGCGACCATGGTTTTTACAGCGGTGTCAACTGGTTGAGGTGGGGACGGCAGAGGCTCCTTCCCGGAGGTCTCTGACCTCCCTGCTGAGGAGGCTTTTCCGCGGGCCTAGTCGGCTCCCTGTCGGGTAGGGGCAGAGGCCTACTACTGGAGAAACTCGTCACTGTCGCCTTCACCGGCCTACACTCCTTTGCCTTACTAGTGGGTGCCGCCGGTGTCCTCACCTTCTTGAAGGGGGGGGCCCTGGGTGACTCCCTGGCGGTGCTAGCCTTCCTCTTGGTCTGAGGGATCTGGACCTGAGGAGAAGCCCGACTAGGTCCCTTACTGCTGGGGGGCGGGACCGGGAACGACCTTCTGGGGTAGCGGCCTTCTTCAGGGACCCACCGGCATCCTTGGAGGTGGAGGAAGCCACCGGAGAACCCAGCTGGATGGAAAGTGAGGCTCCTAAGTCGTGGCCATCCCCAGGGTCGGTCACGCCCTTGGCTGCGGAGGCAGAAGAGGTTCGCGGGAGGGCGGGGCTTCCGAGGGGACTCCTCCAGGGAGGACCAGGAGGTGCCGCCGGGAGACTGGGTGCCCTCCCCCTCCGATCCCTCCATCGAGCCCTCCTCCTCGCTAGACTCCCCGCTAGAAAGGCGAAGGTCTTAGGGCAGTGGGGGCAGGGTACTCGCGCGTCCGCCATGATGCCGTGGACACATGTCAGGGGAGCGCCGGAGTCGCAGGTAACAGTGTCTGTTTCAGTGCGGGTAACAGGAGAAGGACCAGAAGAAGGTAAGGCTGTTCGCGGTTGTGCTGCTGCCGGGCCGCGTGGGGCTAGCCGATCAACTGCGGGTAACGCGGGTCCCGAGGTTAGCGGCTGTTCCAGCCACCTTTCCACCCCCTCCGCGTGCAGGGCTCGCTGACCGGCTGTGGGTAAGGCGCTTGTAGGGTATGGTATTTATATTGTAATATTACACTCGTAATGTTCATGTACCCGTGGGACTCAGACCCAGGTGTCTGGGTGTAATGGGGGAGTCCGGATAGCAGGTGGCAGCACCTGCCTCCGGGTTCATATCCGTTACACCAGGGGGCCTTCCACTCATCCGTCACACGTCAGGTGACGGGTCTGAGTTCCGTGGACTTTTTCCCTATATAAGGGCAGTTCCTACCATAGTTCTTCAGTAGTGGTCCTACCACTGCTCAGCACCCTTCTACTGTTACCTACAGGTAACCGAATGCTATCCGGCATGTAGTCTCTATAGGCTGTGATCATATAACTAAGGTCAGAATAAAACACTCGGTTGCCTAACCTCAAACTTCTTCTCTATTCGTTATGATTTGACATCTAACCAAAAGGACGAACCACTACAGACTGAAAGAAACAGTACAAACTGAGGGTTGACCACAACCTTGATACTATAATGGTGTTGACCACAACACAAAACATGGATAATGCGACAATGTTCCATCTATTAAACATTGGTAAAGACATGAATCAGGACTGCTTATAATAGCATAAATATATTGATAATTGAAGACATATTGATTAAGACCATTCTTTCAAGGACTTTGATACGGTTTTCTGTTTGTAATTTAAATGTCTGTATAATTGTTCTTCTGTTCTGACTATTGCTGTAGAAAGTGTCGCTTCTACATGAGCTTATGGTCAATAAACTTGTTTAAAAAAACCTGATGTTCTTCTTCTCCATGTCAGATATTGATATTAATCCTGCTGTGGATAGCTTCTGCCATTATACAATGGAGTCTGAACACTATAGGCGAAATGTGGAATTAAGACACTGCAATCCCCTCAGGCTGTCAGTCATTATGGTTAATGTGAACGCAGGATTACTCTTGGAATCCTGCGTCAAATTAATATGAATATATATATATATATATATATATATATATATATATATATATATATATATATATATATATATATATATGAACGTAGCATTTGTACATCATTTAGAGGGATTATAAGTTCAATGCACAGCCCAACACAGTTTATTTAGACAAAATTTTGGATTTACAACAACCAGCACAAACAGGAGGACAAAATTGGTAGGAAAGGTTGATCTAGTATGATATTGAAGATGCCTTCAATATAACTATTGTATCAATGAAATCCACAAATTCATTTGCTGCTTATTGAAATACATGTGGCCAAGTATGAAATGCCCTGCAGAAGGGCATCTCTCAAGAATCAAGATGGTAAGACTACAGGCCTTCCCTAGTTGTACGGCAGTGCCTGGGGTCTGTTACTCAAAGTCTAGTAGGTACAAAGATAGGTGCACGTAAATCTACTAGTATCTAGTAGGTAGGCTAGTAGGTATGAATTGTTAGTGTTTCACTAGGCCTACTCTTATTTGTTCACCACATAATACCTAACTTAGGTGCACAAAAGTGCAGCACTTATGTGCACATAAGTCTACTTGGTACCAGCTGCTAGCTGGATGTAACTATGACCCTAGAGATAGAGTATAGAGGACAAAATTAACAACAAACTTTCACTAAGGGACCATCCACTAATTATGTACGCACTTTTTGGGCAAACATTTATGCCCCCAACCCTTTTTTTCACCATGTATGCATTGGGCCCCCCTCTTGCGTACATGCTTAAGTTTCAACCCCGCCCCCCAACAGAGGGATCAATTGGGGCAGCTGGGGGGTTAAGGACCCATAAATATGAACCTTCTTTACGAGATATTAGTACTTTATCACAATTATCACACGATTTTTGTAAGAAATGGCCTCGAAATCCTCATCATCCACATTATGGCACAATTTGCTATATATAAATCTTTGCAGACCCAATATTAAAGAGGTACTCAGCCTCCACAATCAGAAGCATTCATGACTTGGAGGGGTAGGTCTGACCCTGTATAATGTAGATGGTACATGTATGCGACATATGTACACCTAACACTTAGGTGTATGAACATGACATTTAAGTGAACAATGAAAATAGATCTCCAAAAGCTGTTTGAAAACAGCCTATAAAATCAATAAAATCAGTTGATTTTCATCAGTTGTATCAATGAAGGACTGATATTGATCTTAAGCTTGTTTCCCCCCAGTTTCATAAGGGTGGAAGACATTTTGAAAATTTTAGGACGGCTCAATAGCTGTCCTAGAAATATGTTTAGAAACACAATATTTCTGGACTTAAGTGCATGTATGTGTATGATTTTAAAGTGTACACAATACCATATATACAGAAACACATTAGTTCCTGCACTTAAGTGCACATAAAGTTGTCTGTGCATAAGTGCTCTGTACACTTATCTTCCTACCAACTGAAACACAAACAGCCTACACTTATCTTTTACGTGCACCTATGTTCTGGAGTAACATACCCCTGATGTACGACTGAGGATAAAGCTACACTAATTTGTGCTCCCCCACAAACACCCGGACTAATAATCCAAGAGCCTTAGTACCACTCTATACATGCACCTAAATGTGTGCTGTCTAGTCATACAGGAGGGTGTTGCTTCTATGATAAAAGGTAGTACTGGCTAAGAAGTGCCTCTTCTGCAGAACTGGCCTTCCATGTAGTGATAACTTTTCACTTGTGTCACAAGTGGTCGTGCTAGTATGGTGCTAGAAAAGGGTGATTTAAGTAGGTGCCTAGTCAGCAGAAGTCAGTCTGTATAGTATAGTATAGAGTGTGTGACATGAGTAGGTACCTGATAGTGCAGCTCTCTCTATTTTAAACAAGGGAAGTTGCTTTTCAGACTGTGGTGAGCGCAAGTTGAATGATGAAGCAGAGCGAGACTTGTTTTGAAAAATGGATACATACTGACTGCTCTATTTACCATAGGAGTAACGCCTTCCTGGACAGCCATACGGCCTCCAGTTGTACCACCACAGCTATCAGTGTATTTCTCTGTCCCTTCTTGGCAGAATGGTCCACAGTCGTACCATGAAGAGGGGAACTTCTGATATGACTCGGCAGTATGACTGCAGTATAGGTAAGGGTGGGTCATACTGGAACTGTGCAGTTGTAGAAACTTGAGAAATTCCATCCTCATCGATCAGTGGCTATTTACATTCATATATGCAGTTCAATGCAACATGCCATGATCCTCCGGGGTTCCAAGAATAGACTGTGTATGTATCTTTATTGGGTATGTCATCTTTATTCAGCACTTCCTAATCAACTATTCGTTGCAGTGTAAATAACAGTCAGCCGACAGGGAACTAGTTCATAGCAATGCAGTACCCTGTGAATAGGTTTCTGGGTGATGCTTCTCAAAAAGCTACTGTAGTCAATCACGACAGAGGTTACTATGCATCATATTCAATCATGGATGCATACTTTTTTGCCCTTTTGATGTGGATTAAGAATCATATCATAAGCCATATTCAGCGTATTCAGACACTTGAAACAAAATTAATCTGTGATGGCTATAAGAAACTCGATATTAAGGCAAACTGGTTCGCATATCAATTGTCTTAAAGCACAGTTGTTGAATGAAGTCTTCATATGCCCTCCAGAGACGTTAGGCATGTAGCAATAGCTCACCTAATAGTAATCTAATAATACTGGGACAATGATGTAAATATTGTTTTATCGAGAGCTGAGATTTAGTATTGCTTATTACATGATTTCTGTGATTTCTGGATATTCCCATACACATACCTGTCGATATTGCACACCATGATGCATGCAGCATGACTTTTGTAAGGAGGCATGTTATCCATGTAAGGAGGCATGTTATCCATGTAAGGAGGTATGTTATCCATGTAAGGAGGCATGTTATCCATGGATAACATGCCTCCTTACATGTCCTTACATGTCATATGTTACATGTTAAAACCTACAAAATTTTTCATTGCCAGGGTAGGGGTCGAACCTGCAGTCTCAGATCCCAAATCCAACTCCCTATGCAGTGCACCACAGGGACTGACGAGAAATGCTTGGTTCTAAAGTACCAGGTCTTGATATGATAGGCCGAAACCAAACCAATGGCTGCCGGGTGCCGAGGTGTGTGTACCGTTGGTCTATTGGTTAGAATGCCAGTAGAAGCAGCCCGGTGGTCTAGTGGTTAGCTCATTGCGCTCAGCTTGTAGAGGTAGGCGGGACGAGTCCCGGTCCAGGCGAATGTTTTTTTTTCGCGTCCAAACCAAACCAACAGCTACCGGGTGCCGAGATGTGTGCATCGATGGTCTAGTGGTTAGAATAAGGTTAAAATATCATTATATAGAGGACTGCGGAACGCATTCAGACCAAACCAACAGCTGCCGGGCACCAAGGTGTGGGTACTGAAAAAACACGGACAGCTTCTGGTGGCATTCTAACCAATAGACCGAGACACGCCTTGGTGCTGGGCAGCTGTTGGTTTGGTTTGTGCGTCCCGCAGTGTACCGATCGAGTACACACATTATGGCAGGCTTCTAGTCCCGGGGAGGGAGAACAATTTTTTTTTGTTTTCAACTTGAATTTATTGATATTCTATTGATATCGTGTAATAAAATAAGTAGTCAATGGATAATTCATGACTTGTGTGTGTTAGCAAAGTGTGCTAACACACACGCATCATGAATTATCCATTCATTACTTGCTCAATATTCCATTATAATGAAAAGCTAGATATAATTATTCACAAATATTCCATCTGTTTCAATGTACATAATTCACAGGGATTATCAGTGGTTTCTGTAATGTTTTAATCAATACTACGTTTTATTCACAATGAATATCTGGCAAGCTGTTATCTATGTCCACATGTCTATTCATCATGCATGTTATCGTGAATAACGCATTTGTTCTATTTACTCATTTAGCCACATGAATTACAGTTTACTCACAATACCATTGAAACTTAAATAGTTCTCAGAAAAAATGCCAAAAAGAATAACTTTTGGTCAGGATGTTGGTCGATGCCACCTGCCACCTGTTAGTAAGTTGTCTTATAGTGTTAGTCCACACTTATATGGCTATGTCTCACCACTGTGGTGCATGTCTGAATGTGAAGGTTTCTGGCCAGGAGGTTTATGACAAATTTCTGACCGGCCAAAAAGGTGCAGAACACAGCTGAATTCCATACAGGACTGACAGAACAGGCATTCATGCAGTATTCAAGCACATGTTTCAAGTAAGAATTAGTCTTAAATATCCTCTATGAGGCTGAAATTGGCTACTATCTGTCCAAATATGAAGGTTTCTGATCATAAACCTTCACACTCAGAATTGCATCACAGTGATGAAACAGCCATATGTGAACATATAGATTGTATCTAAATGAATATATCACTTGTTATTAAATTTGTTGTCTTATGTTGTATTTTAAGATTGCTCTACCAGAATGTTGTTAAGTAACATAGAGTTGATACCCAGTGAATCAATAGCTAAATTACAACCTTCACTATCATGGAGGTTTTTTATAACTTTTTTCCCTCCTTATTGTTCTAAATCAAAGTTCCATATATGGTCAAATGAACTGAGGTGGGGTCTCACTGGGCTCACTAAGCGGTAAAAATTAAACTGCTTTGATTGTTTTGAAATTGTGAGTCCAAAATACTGGTGCACTGAGGCACCTACCCTGAAAATTGGGAACACTAATATAAAAAAATTGCCAATTTTTCCATTATTTAGCATTAGTTTCTATAGGATTCTGGTCCAAATAGGTTCATTTTTGGGGAGTTGCTTTTTCCACCATCAAGTGAACAGATTCATATGATATCATTCTTGCATGATGCTGGGCATTGTCCTTTTATAATAGTAATCTGTCATAACAACAAAACTTCTTAATTCACTTTATCTGGCACGAATGGTTCCTCTGAAACTACACCAAATTGCATTGCAATATCAAATATGGCAATACTGAGGTATAATGTTAATGAATCTAAAATTCTTTACCTAATGACTGATAGCTGACACCTAAGGCTTTCTAATTATATTTTTGCATTTGATAAATGTGATTTATTTCTCTTCACTATCATGTATTAAAGCATGAGGCACATATGGTTCCACTTCACCTACACCACAAGGTTTTTAGTTCAACTCCAGGCAGATTAGGGGAATAGTTCTTGAATTGATTATATATAATGCTAAATATTGGGGGCTAGTGGAAATATATATAAAAAAATATATACATTTCCAATGCATTTTCTCTTTACTTTGCCCCATACCAGTGGGAGCACTATGAAAAATGTTTGAAATACCCCATAAAAAAACTTATATCTTGTAGTCTGCTGCTTTAAATATTAATGATACATAGGCAAAACTATAGTTTCCAAGCAAGATCCTGACCTTACCCACCTAATGGAAATGAAAAATTGACCATATTTGACCTGGAGGTTAATTCACAAAAATTAGCAGTATTTCGAAATAACCTCCAGATGGGCCCTAAAACTACAACTGAAATGGAATTTGCTTTTTGAAAAAGACCCCTCTCAAAGGGTTTATCAATAGTTTTGTGAACACATGGATGTTATCGGATAGGGCAACTAATGGGAAGTAGTGAATATATATATATATATATATATATATATATATATATATATATATATATATATATATACATATATATAAGTTAATATGTTCGGTTAATAATAATAATAAATATCATAATAATATTATAATAATATCACAAGTGGAATAAGGAAGGAGACAATGGGTTTGGTGAGAATTGACTTAGTCAATATCAATTCTGTATATGCCTTTATTAATAAGACAATAAATTACAACAATAATAACTAGCAATATATAGAATAACAATATAATACAATAAATAGCAATAACATATACTACAATATCACAGTAAAAGTTTAAAATTCTGGCACCACCCAGCGTGGTGTGTGCCGCTCGAGGAGAATCCGCCAACTGACGGTTAATTTGGATCCCAGAGCTTATATAGGCGCTATTTGTTTACAGTGACGTCATACATACCAATGCGCGCCCTGGAGGAAAAGTAGATCCAACCACTGCACATATTAATTATATATATATGTACACGGGTGTATATAGTCCCATAAGTTAATATGTTCGGTTAATAATAATAATAAATATCATAATAATATTATAATAATATCACAAGTGGAATAAGGAAGTAGACAATGGGTTTGGTGAGAATTGACTTAGTCAATATCAATTCTGTACATGCCAAAAAACCGCCAAACACAATGGATACACCATTCCACACTATAACATCACATCTAAAGCCAATAAGTCCTTCTTAGAATCATGTAAATAACTGTATACAACATTGGATTTCCAATTTGCTCTCTTCTTAATATTATCGACCTTTAAACCAGAATCTTTTAACAGGGTCGCCCCACCATGTCGGAGTGAATGAGTTGAAACTCTGTGGGAAATATCACATTTTACAGCCATAGCCTTCAACCTGGTATTAACATAGTTATAAGTTAAAGGTTTGTTACATATAGTGAACAATAATCTATTTTTTGAAGCCTTACAAAACTCCAAGTACCTAGCTGGACAAAGACCAGAATTATCATTAAGTTTTAAATATACCACGTAAGGCCTCCTACCATATTGGTCAGTTTTAGAAGTTTTAACATCAATTCGAATACAATCGACAAAGACACGTCTTTTGATTTAAGGTTATGAGGGGAGTCCACTACATGGCCCACCCTGAACACACCTCGGTAACACAATAAGATAGCTGACCAGAAGACTACATCCTCATACACAGACAAATCCAGAATAGATTTGATTTTTAACATATCACTGGGAGTTAAAGGATATGTCTTATTAGAAGAACATTTATAATCACGCTCGATACCATCCAGTGTCTTTTTTACAATAAAATTACTACTATAATCAGAATAACCTTTTAATTTCTGATAATACCACACCGCAGACAAATAGTTCCTAACAGAAATAGGTTTCATTTTATCTGATAAATATACACTATACAACGAAGCCTGAGAAGGACAACAAGGTAGGGGATCGAGATTAAATTCTTTACAAAATTTTTTGTACCTGCTAAACTGCTGTTTGCGAACCTTACGTGTGGACTCAGCCACGCCCCTGTACAAAAACCTTCTCCTTCTCCGCTCTAGCTCCCTCAGACCTGGAATCATAACAGCACATGTTATATTCAGTTAAAACATTTTTACATTTCTGTGGGACACCTCTGTAATTTAGCCTAGACAAATGGTCAGCTAAAACATTCTCCTCAGACCTAATATATGTTGCATATATTTCAATATTATGTATAAAACATAGCCAAAAAATTTCTCTCAACCAGGACATACACAACTTATTCTTGGACCTACCGGTATTCAACATAGCCAATACTTGCATGTTGTCCGTAACGCAATGAACTCTGGTATTAGAAAACTTTTTAATCCAGC
This sequence comes from Acholoe squamosa, assembly GCA_949317995.1. Taxonomy (NCBI): domain Eukaryota; kingdom Metazoa; phylum Annelida; class Polychaeta; order Phyllodocida; family Polynoidae; genus Acholoe; species Acholoe squamosa. Next base: position 51,885,765 of record OX439040.1, read on the forward strand.
TTTTAAGGCCTACCACCACTGGATAAAGCTCGTAAACATTTATATTTCTATGGTGAAGTTCGAGATTATCAAGCCTAGGGGCCTGAACAAAATGACCTGTACAATCCACCATAGGATTAGAGTCATTCCAAGTACCATAAAAATAGTCTTTATCAAACCAGGCCCCAAAGCCCTGTACAGAGGAATCGGAATACATAGGAGTACATTCATTATCATTTAGAATGATATTTCTACAATTGAAAATTCTACAAAAATCCCTCCACCACAGTAGGTCATTTTGGGTTTCCTCATTAAGTTTAATAACACCCCTATTCCTGGCCTTTGCACAAAGATCAAACAATCTCCTGCTGAAGGTTCTACCACCACGTACTACTTGGGAACAAAAAGACATCAAACCACCAATTTTCTGCAATGTCTTCTTAGATACAAATTTTTTACCTAAGCACTCGTCTATTGCCATGCTCATTTTATCTAGCTTACTCTGTGGTAGGGACAGCTCCATACACCTGGAGTCAATTGTTATACCCAGAAAAACACACACCTGGCTGGGCTCAGTCACCTTCTCTTACGACACAACAAACCCTAAATACTCCATACACTCAATGAGGATATTCCTTTTACGTAAGCATTCCTCTCTAGACTGAGCTATGATAATAAAATCGTCTAGGTAGTTTACTATCCTATCTACACCATAGAATTTAGCTAGCGCAGTCAAAAAATCAGATATTCTACTAAATATATACGGAGCACACTTTAGACCAAATGTCAAACGGTTACTCACAAAATACTCGTCTCCATTACCAAAATTCCACCTGAAACCTTGATAGCCCACGTGTGGGCCATAGACATTAACACTTCTATACTCAGATTTTAAATCTACTACACACATAAAGTCGTCTCTATCGAACTGAGCTGTAACAGTGTTAATAGAGTTGTATGAAAACGGACTAGAAGTGGTACTCATGTAATTATTTATAGATATCTTATCAGGCATACTGCAGTCAGTGATGGGACGGAGTTTACCATTAGATTTTTCCACACCGCCTAAAGCATGGACACACCTGGGTTTGACATTTGACTTCGTAACCAAACCCTGGGCTAGCTCCTCCTCAATAATACTACACATCTCGTTATAAAATTTACCTTCTAAAATAGACTTATAATTTTTACAATCATACGTTGTATCACACCCTGGGTCAATAATTTTGAAACCCTCGGTAAAACCACACCATAGAAAATCAGACTCAATCTGATTGATATTAATAAGGTCTGACTGCCTAAGAAAACTGGCCAGCCGACACGGGAGTATCTGAGCCTTCCTACCATAAATGAAATGCTCACACATACATACCCCATTTACACAACTGTCATAGACCCTGATGCTAGGTCTATTTAAACATTCCACCGTAAAAAGTGGTACCACCTCACCCTGTACTGGGCAACTATAAGAATTAAATAAATTCTTTGACAATTCACAAGAATTATAAATATTTACACTATCATTACTACCATTATCACCCGGAATGATAGAAACGGGAGGCTTAGGAGGGTCTACCGTACATACTAAATTAAAATCAGGCATCAAAACTTCAGATCTTAAAATAGGACCCTGCCCAAGGGCTACACACTAATCCTTTTTGTTCTTTTGGCATTTATCCTTGCCATGGCTAGGAGAACTACATACTTCACAAACATGACGGTACTTACAGGGGTCCTCCCTACAGCCTTCAGCTCTATTAAAAGCAAAACAAGTGCGAGCTGACCTAGATTTGAAAGATTTGGGCTTTGCCACCTGTCCCTTCTGGGCCTGAACGGTCCCGTCGTAAGATAAATATCTAAGGATATCAGAGTTGTCCACCCTCTCAAATGCTTTCAAAACCGTTCTTGTTTGCCCAATCCTTTACAGACTTGTCATATTTAGATAAAGCTGACACCGTATAGATTCTTGTACTCGATTTTTCGATCAACATTTCAAGATGGCCAAGCAAATAGAAAATATCCTCGCCTTCCTCATACTTGTCTTTCCCAAGACTTACATTTACCAGCATTAACCGTTCGATACAATCAATTTTGGAATTTTTCTCTAGATAATTCTTCTGATCAAACTCACCCCGGTGCCTTCTCCGTGTAGAATGTGTAGTATCAGTAGAGGAACCCCTCGAACAAGATGAATCTTTATCCCAATCCGACGAAGGAGAACGGTCCCGTCGCCATCTTGGATTCTTGTCGTCATGGCTCCTCCGGTCACTAGGCGAGCGCTGTCTACGTCTCCCCCGTTGCTTGGTTACAGCGCCTTTGGAATCCCGCGTCAAAACATCCCAACGTGAGTCCGTCCGACACGCCCCTCCTACCGGATTGCTCTGTTTAGCTGCTATGGTCTCGAGAAGATCTTTGATATCAGCAAGCTGGTCCTCCATTACCGTAGTCCTTTCCTCCAGATTAATGAACGTCTGGTCAGCAGATAAGCCCAAATTAACTCCCGAAGCTATTGGGATAGGTGACACCGGTTCAACCATATTTGGATCAGAGCTGCTCGAAATCCTAGAGTCAGCCTTATTCCTCGTATTCTTTGCAGTTTTCTTAGTACCAGGATTGGTTTTAACACCACCTGTCGATTTTCTACCCATATTGCAGAGTACAGTACCGTAGTTATACGAAAAAACACAAAGAATAAGTTTAAAATTCTGGCACCACCCAGCGTGGTGTGTGCCGCTCGAGGAGAATCCGCCAACTGACGGTTAATTTGGATCCCGGAGCTTATATAGGCGCTATTTGTTTACAGTGACGTCATACATACCAATGCGCGCCCTGGAGGAAAAGTAGATCCAACCACTGCACATATTAATTATATATATATACACGGGTGTATATAGTCCCATATATATATATATATATATATATATATATATATATATATGTATTTACGCATGCAATTAAAATGTGTGATACGTTTAGCTTATTAAGTTAAAGTAACCTCTAGCAAGGAAATTACATAATACATGCAGGCCATTTGTATAATCTCCTCAACTCATAGATACAGTCCCTCATTCCATCACAGCTTTTTCTTAGTTTTGCAGAATTGGTCAGACAATGGTTATATTAACGAAGTGGCTTTGCAACTAGGTGAAGGACCGTACCCTACTGTTTGATGACACAACTGGTCATGTGGTCTTAAGTCATTTGTGGCTTTCATGCTATTACAACCGTGGAAATAAATGCACATACATTCTTATTAGTGGAACAGAAGTAATTTTCACTTCAATATTAAAGGCGGACTTATGCTGTTCATGTTTTATGCTCTAGCCCAGCTATTGAGATTATGGGGGTCTCATCACCACAAGGGAGATCCTCTATGACAAATTTATAGACTCCACTCTTGAGCAATTTTGATAGATGGCACTATGTCACATGTGCACTACTATTTGGAAAACAGAAACAACCAACAGTGTAATGTTCATTTGATCATAGCACACAACTTTTAATGACAGGCCCTTATAGGCCTATTTTCTGTAGGGGAAAGTTTAGATCCCCTAGAATTATGCACTCACAATCTAATCTACATACGATTAGGTCATGAAGTCCTCTATAAGAGGTGCCTAAATTGGACCAGATAAGATGGTGCAAAAATAGAATGAAAAATATATATCGTGTTAAAGACATATCACACATCCTCATCCTCTTCCTTCCAAAATACCCAACATGCATGGTCCTATGATAAATTTTAGTAACAAAAAATAAGTAGTGGCAGGACTGCAACCCGCCCCGAAATACAGTAGCATCCTGTGCAGTATTCTCCAGATATGGGAAGAAGTATTCACTCTCATGACCTGTGTAAATGAACATGCCATAATACCCTGCATGTAAGGCACGCTTCATCCATGAGGATCTACTATAAAACACTATTAACCTGCCTAAGACTCTAATGTGCCTTATACATGTGGCATGACTTAAAGTGCACCTTCCTTGTGGGATATGTCTTATGTACAAGGTATTACGGTAACTTGAATATATGAATAGCACATACATTATAAGTACAATATTTCAATCTGCTGAAAATCGCCTCATGAGAAGCATCTTGACATTGATGTCACGTGTAGACAATTGTTATGTAAGCAGATGGACATTGTACTGTACTAGGTATTACTTTTTTTACCTTCTCTATCCCTATAAGGATATATCGTTTTTTTCGTTGTCATATTTCAGTGGCACATCTCTTTGCCAAGCAGTTGACTAAGTTATGAAAAGGTCCTGCCATGAAAAAAGGATATTCCGAATTCGGTGTGCATGCATTGCGTCACCTGGGGACACACACAGTAGCCACAGTATGGGTGGGACCTCACGGCAATCCAGAAACCCAAGAAAGCAAGCCATCTTCTCTCCTATTCTAGTCTGTCTCTGAGGAACTAGGCTTGAGGGCCCATATGAGAATGACATTGGGAGGTCCGGTTACACACAGCCTGAGGACAGCCTCTGACCTTTGCCTGCTCTTTGTTATCAGGCTCCAAATAAATTGAGCGTAACAAGGTGTGTAAAGCCTGGGTGAGAAATAGGTGATAGATTGGGTGAAGAGGGAAGTCAACTGATGGCACCTTATGTAGGGTTACTACTCTCCTTCAGCAGACAGTCATAACCTGTAGCCGATGACAAGAATTGCAGGCTGCAATGTAGGCCTTACTGGGTTACTGTATTTTGATCAATGACGCATTCGGACAGAAAATATGCCATTTTTTCCATTTGAAAAAGGGAAATTTGTTACAGGGGCAAAAATGTCTCCTTCACCAGCAAATATGGCCATGAAGGTAGAAAAGGATATATGTCTAAGGGGAATTCATGTCATATCTTTTGAAATGAGGTGGGAATCTCTTTACAAAAATAAGATAACTGAAAACATGTTACTGGAAATATGGCCGAAAATATATAACTGAGAATGATACTAGAGCTGCTAAGGAGTTTTCAGAACTATGATTGAGCTACTTATGAAATTCACAAGCAAATGAGATGCACATCTAACATTTAGAATAACGGAATGGTTTCCATAGCAATTACAAACCATCTTATTGGTCAATTTTGCATGGAAACATTCTTCCCACATTCCGAAAATGGAGGATTTGAATCTTATATGAACAGTTACACAAAGCATCTCCTAGGGGATCTTTATATTTCCTATCACATTTTAGCCACAGCCGAACCCTTGTTGGCTAAAATACCAATTCAAAACTCTGCGTGGATGGGACTTTGCATGTGGAGTCAGATATTGAGGTAAAAGGACAGTTTTATACCTTCTGCTGCTTATCTGCCTTTTGGATAATGTTCAGGCCGAATAGTACTCTAAATTTCTATGCTTAAGTGCTAAAGCTGTCTGCCTTACTAGCTGCTCTTTTAAAATGGAAATGTCATGCCTGTCAGAATACGATTGAGACCAAGTACAGAAGTTTATATATATAATTGTTATCAATTTATGAAAATGGATCATCGAGTAAATAAAATAATAATAAACATATGGATGAAAAATACATTCATTTACAATACACATGGGAAAGTCCTATCCACTTGGCATAACAAAATGTTTTTAACGTTAAAAACGTTTTATTAGGTTCCTAAGCTTGCCAAACGCTTGTTTTGAAAGAAAAAAAAAACACACATCAAAATATGTACTAAAAGGGCATTTGATAACGTTTTATAAATTCGGTTTTATTCTAAGCTATTAAACGTAATGATAATGTAAAAATGACGTAAACTAAAAACGTTTAATTACAACCCTTTAAAAAACGTTGAAAACGCGAACGCTAAGAAAATGTTTTTATTACGTCCAAAAGGTTTTCTGCCAAGTGGGTATATTCTGAAGTCCATTCCTTATATCATCTGTGTTGGATACAATCCTCTCTGAAGAATAGAACCCTTTTACCGTCAAGGGACTTTATGCAAGGAGACAAGTAATTTAGACCCTTTGCCCCTGTGGACCCTATCTGGCAGGTGGTCTCCATCAGGGATTCGGTCCCCATCTGGGAAGATAACTACCATGTAGGACCGGTATTCCAGATAGCAGCCACACAAAGTTTAATCAAAACCACAATGATACAGACCTTTTCACTTCTTCTATAGAGGCTATGATTATTGCCGCATGTAAATATACATATATGTGCACATATATATATGAGTCCTCAAGTCATGAGGACTGACGACGGCTAAAACCTGTGAACTGCTTATATTATATTCACATTATCAGATTATTATTCTGACCTTCTTGCATTTATGTTGATATTTTTCTCACTACAAGATGGTTAATAACCTCTGATCTATCATAGCGCGATTCCTAGACATTAAGACCCTATACCTATTAAGCGTCAGGCGAATAACACACTGAGTTGTACAAAAGTAGCAGTTGTCTCAGTATCATAACTACAGTGATTAACTTCACACATACGTTTATTTGATATACAGTTTTTTAATGTATATAGATCTACATATCATGCAACTAATGTTGTAGATAGACGTATCGGCTCAAAGTGTTGGTGAGCAGAACTTATTAAACATATTGACCGAATTCATTATATATGTGAACTAGGCTGACTATTACTAATATACTTGGTATAAACACATGTGTGATATGAGCTTATTTGTATGTTATTATATTATGTACACTTTACTATTCGATACATATAACTATATACTGTTGGAGTCTGGTCAACTAAAATTCACAAAACAGGGATACCACTTGATGCGATGTGTGAATAAAGTCCTTTCAAAACTCAAAACCCAAAACTACATGAATGATATGAATTAAGGGCAGGTTTTACATGTGAATGTATTTGATTAGAAATCAATTAGTGGCTGATTTTTTCCCTAAGTAAAACAACATATGAATACGCTTTTTATCTATTCAGGAATTCTTTTTCTTTCTGATTTCTCTCAGGACAAGTCATATATTTAATTGAATACATCTAAATGTTCAATGTAATCCCGGTGTTAGCCACTAATTCATAAATAAGTAACCGAGAAAAAAATACAGGCCCCTCTCTTACTGAGGTAAAAAGGTTTTTCTCTCCTCAGCTATCGTTCAAAACTATTTGTGTAATGGAGAGGTGTGACTTTTCTTTGTAAATAAATTTCATCACACTCAGGGAAATGGACTCAAATTAGGAAATTACTCTGAGATGATCAGTCATAATTATAGTGCATGAGATAATCCAGTAAGTTTTGACATTCTTTTTCTTCCTTAATGACTATGAAATGTGTCTTAGTCACTACAGCATAATGAGATCCTTATAAGAATAGGATAGTCATCATGTTTTTTGGACTGCACAAGACTCAGGCCGCAGTAAGGTTTGTTAATTGTATTTATAGACCCCTGGGAGTGTTTTTGGATAAGATTCTTTTACGGATAAAAGGTTATTCACTGAACCAATATCGAGATGACAACTGATTACCTAAATGGGTATTTATTCATCTAAAGCATCAGATTCTAAGTTATAGGATTAGAAAAAAACAGTCTCTATAGGGGTGCATCCACTGCCGATGGATGGACCATCCGTCGGTTTCATCCGTCGATTTTATCATTGTTTTCTATGGAGCAAAACACGGATGAAGGGCGACGGATGGTCCATCCGTCGCAGTGGACGCAGCCCTTATGCAGATCAATTAAGGTCACTAAGCTTCATATACCATGCAAACTAACAAACATCTTCAGGTCAGCAACTGACTTTCTGCCCCCTTGCTAACTGATACCAAGCACATTCAGCAGGGTCTTGCCAAAATATAACCAGGAAGAACCTCTGGAATTTCTATCAGAGGGAACTCAATTAAGGGAACGTGCATGACTTCGTTTCCACAGTATTGATAAATGATGTTACGGCACAATGTGATGATAGACACAATACACTTGAACGGAGGTTATTAAGAAACGTTTCCATTTTTTTTTTTAAATTAGAGACCTTCACAGTATTACCTCATTTAGGAATATACCAGATCATGTATCAATAAAGAAGTAGGAATATAATCTCCATACTCATAATGCTAAGACAAAAGTGCCAAACACAGTGTATTTTGAAATGAGGTTTGTTATCACAGCTGTAACTAAGCGGATACCATAGTGCATCATTAGTGGTATTACATTATAGCAATGCGTTATTCAGACCCAGGCTTTAAGGAAAATGAGTCATTACCAGCCTATTGCGTTTTGACAGCATGTTAACCTAGATGTCAGTTTCCTGTAGGGTCATTGGTAGTGGAGACTTCGGCTACCGAACACATCACTTCATTACAGACTTTAGAGATCAACACGGCCGTTGTGAAACAATATTTAAGATGCTTTTCTGACTTCGGGAGTTCGTCTCAGGACTGTCCTAACACACTAGTTATTACCGCATTACTTGGCGTATTTATAATCATCCTTTACTGCTGCTTACACAAGCTGCCTGAAGTCAGGAGGCGTCTTTAAAGATGAGGATTTAATGCAATAGAACAGCACTAAAAAGTCCAAAATCTGAGCTATGTGTGCCTTATAGGGCTTGCGCGAACTGCTATGACATGTGTAAATTTAATATGCAAGGCGCTTATGACATGCGGGGCGGAGAGGTGGTTTTCATGAAGTACCTATGCGCCTGGCAAAGGGGTGGGGGTCTTTGCAAATGCATACATTGGCATTCAAGGTTGGTGGTGTCTTTTAACATACTCTGTAAGTATGACCTCAATTTGGTTTGACAAACAAGGGGTCTACAGCTGGTCAAATACTGCTGAAAACGTACGTTGGTAGGGGTGTCTACTAGGTAGCTACCACAACAGCTCTATCTCTGTCAACTGAATGAGGGCAAAACCATGTCAATTTTGGAGCCAGCAGATCCTGTTGAGCTCGCACCCAATCCCTAACTAAAGAAAGGTTTTCATCATTGGCTTGCTGGAGCTATGATATTGTTCATACCTACATACCGAGGTGTGCAGACCTGTAGTTCACCTATATGTTCATTATCAGACAGGAGGGTGAGATTCCCTTTTGGCAATACGTGAAATGAATCCCCCCCCCCTCACCCCAATGGCAAATTTCCAGAGTGATACGTCCCGTAACCCATACAAGTATCCCCAAAATGACACATGGATCCGCTCTAAAGAATACCCCAAGTTGAAGCATGCTCCCTACATTAAAATCCTAAAATGAAGTTACCCCCACCCCCACTTGAGTTACCCCAAAATGAGCTACCTTTCTCCTGAAAAAAACACACACACAAAAAAAACAACAAAAAAACAACAACATGAATACTTCAAAATCAACATGGCCGTCATCCCCTTCCTCACCAGGTACCATCTGTTGCTACCAGTTCGGTGAGGAAGGTCTTGGTGAATTTAGCCTAATAGCAGAAAGGGCAATACTTGCTGGCATGAGAAATCCATCAAGCCCCCCCCCCCCCATTTACAGTTAACCCTCACTTCATTGACCCTTTACTTCTTCGGATCCCTCAATACATCAGACAAAATAATTGCAACCCCCAATATGTTATCTATTATATTTGAACCTAAAACCGCAGATCAATTTGCTACCTCAGACATCTTTCTTGCATTTTTAAAATCCTATAAAATGATAAAACCTATTGATTATCCTGTTGTATCCTGTGTAAAGATACAAACAACTACTTATACCTGTTACCATCGGGCCACCCGTTGGTAAACCTGTAGGGTTAACTTGGCGATATGACACCAATACTAAAGACAACAGCAATTGGAACTAGAATTTTCCAAGCTATTTTACTCTCGGCATTCACTTTACACTGTTATATATCACTGGCAGTGGTAATGCATGTTATGAGATAATTCATGAACCCCGAGGTCACCTAGATTGAGACGACCCTAATGAACCTAAAGTAAACAGATCGAGGACACATCATCATCATCATCATTAATACTATCATCATCATCATCATCATCATCATCATCATCATCATCATCATCATCATCATCATCATCATCATCATCATCGTCATCGTCATCATCGTTGTTGTTGTTGTTGTTGTTGTTATTGTTATTATTATTATTATTATTATTATTATTATTATTATTATTATTATTATTATTATTATTATTATTATTATTATTATTATTATTATTATTATTATTATTATTATTATTATTATTATTATTATTATTATTATTATTATTATTATTATTATTATTATTATTATTATTATTATTATTATTGTTGTTGTTGTTATTGTTATTATTATTTTTATTATTATTATTATTATTATTATTATTATTATTATTATCATCATCATCATCATCATTATTATTATTATTATTATTATTATTATTATTATTATCATTATTATTATTATTATTATTATTATTATTTATTCACATGTGTTCGTCCCTAAGTGTCGTTTTTTCGCGCACTCTTGCGGTACATTCTAGTAGTGCTGTGAATATGATCCTGGTTGTAATATGACATACAATTAGCAATCAGGTCTTGTGAGCTAAATTGTGCGATTAGAATGCAGTGCTCTCATGTTAATGATAAAAGGGTGGGCAATGTGCTTAACAACAGACAGATTATGCTGTTACATTTTATTCTTCACCATTTTAATTTATTTAATGCTCGCTTGAACTGTTTCTTTGTAATTAAACGTTGGGTGTCTTTATCAGGTTTGTCCCATAATTCGGTACCTCTATAATAGGGGGAGCATTGGAAGGCACTGGTCTTAGCCCTGCGTATGACAAACTTCAACTTCAAATCTCCCCTGGTATGAGCATTTAGTCTGTCTATTGCTTCACCCTGTTGTGCCTTTTTCCACATGTATAGAAGGAGGTGCTTTGATCTCCTCACATCTAACATTTCCACCTTACAATCTTTATGCTACTGGTCAACACTTACATGTCATACTCGAGCTCTGCAGCAGATCCTCAGTGCTTGGTTTTGCATTCTCTGTAGCTTATTTAACTCGCCAATATTGGCACAACCAGTATAAAATGAACAATACTCAATGGCCGGTACTATCATTATCTTATATATATCTGTACAGATCTCCTTTGTCATACAATTCCTGAGTTTACTCAGCTTATATAATTTGTTGCCCATGTTCTTCTTAACCTTGTTTATATGTGGATTTATACTTAGCGCTCCATCAAGTTCTACACCCAGGTATGGGTATGTGACACAATTAGGTAGAGTCTTGCCGCCAAGCATCATATCAGGGCCCACAAGCCTATTGAGCTTAGTTTTTGTTCCGTGCAAATACTCTTATTGGCATTTACTGTCATAAAGTTAACATTGCACCACTTATTTATGCAATTTAGGTCTTGTTGCAATTTGTCCCTAGTGATCTGTGCATCTACATCCAAACAATACAGCACCAAGTCATCAGCATACATAGTGTATTTACAGCCTTTGATTGCATCCCCCAGGTCATTGATAAAGAGCACAAAGAGCAAAGTGCCTAAGGTTGACCCCTGGGGTACACCATAATTGACCTTTAAGTGTGGCGACCTGTTACCATTGGCTATGGTTTCATGGGCACGGTGGGATAAATAACTCATTTAGCCATTTTTTTAGGGATCCATGTATGTTCAAGCGGCAGATTTTGGCAATTAATGTGGGGTGATGGACGCAATCAAAGGCCTTGCAAAAATCTATAAAACAGGCCACAGTTATAATGCCATCATCTCTGGCTTCAAATAGATCCATCACAACATTAGGGACAGCATCAGTTGTACCTTTTCCAGGCCTAAAGCCAAATTGTGTTTTGCACAATATGTTATTATCTTCGAGGTGAGTGGATAATATTTTATCAACAATTTTCTCTAGCAACTTGCCTGGAAGGGGAAGCAAGGTGATAGGGCGCCAGTTTTTTATAGATTTTAGGTTGCCTTTTTTGGGAATCGGTACTAAAAGTCAACATGACCAGGATGCAGGAAAGGAACTATACTTTAATGAATTTTTGTAAATAGTAGTAATTTTGTCAACCAAGAAAAACATTACATCTTTTAGGACCTTGCTGTTGACCCCATTTATGCCACTGGATTTATCAATGTTAATCTTTTTCACCAAGCCTAAAACAATATCTTCATTTAGATATTCCTCCAATGCCAGCTCTTCTATATCATCATCAACAATGGGGACCGGCACTGGCGGTCCATGATGTGGTATTTTATCGTACAAATTTTGACCAATGCTACAGAAATAATCATTTATATACTCAGCTGTTTTCTCAACAGGGACTCTCCCACCAGTGAGCTCATTATCCAGTTGTATTGTGAGATTTTTCGTGACTGGATTCAAAAGTTCATTTACTTCATGCCAGAATTTTTGTGGGTCTCCTCTCGCTACCTCTAGCATACGCAAGGCATAATCACTTTGGGCATACTCTAGCTGCCTGTGGTTTCGATTCCTCATGCGTCGAATAACCTGCACAGTTTCCCTATTATTAGTTACCTTCAATTCACACACTAATTCCTGCCTTTCATTGATAGGACTCATAGGACCATATAACAATGGTTTGCATCTAGGATGTTCTTCTGATATCTAAATATGAATATGACTTTGGTAACCCTTACAATACCTAAGTGACAATTGACCTCTAATTGACAATGATAGAACATCTGAGATTTCAAACTGTTGAATATGCAATGACTCTGGTAGGGAGTCAAACCAAGTGCCAGAACTGGATCTAGAAATCGGGTAGGAGAATGAAGCTATATATAGTAATAGGGTCCGTCAGTCTGAGGGCCACCAAATTGATACCCATTGCTTGGCAGTAGGCCCAAAGCAGAGTGGGGACTACACTTACTCACACTTTTCTACCCTTCTCTCCACGAACTCTGCATGGAGACTGACTTAAGTTGGTGCATGTGACTCACAGACAGTCATAGGGACACACCGCCTCGTTCTTGCACCTGGTAGCTATGGTTACAAAATAATGGTAAGATAATCGGTCTTTATCAAGTTCTCAGCACAAGTTGTGTCATATTTAATAATCGATTATAGCCATGCAGCACTGCCGAAGGAGTAGACACACACAAGACCCTTACACACAAAATCAACTTACATTACCTTTGCCTTGGTTAAACTTAACATCCACTTTGTAAGAAACTTCACTTGCCCCTCTACTAATATAAAAACTAAATTATTCAGTGACTGACACCTTGCAGTCACACACAGTCTCAACAGTTGTTAGGCCCTGAGGACAAACCCGAAATCTAAAAAGAAGCAAGCAACTTGTCTGCAATAGTTGGCGGTCTGTCTCTGAAGAATTGCTGTTGAAGGGCCATGAGAATGACATTGGGAGGCCCACTTGTAGTTACCCTGAGGACACCCACTGACCTTCCCCTGCCCTTTTGTTATCAGGATCCAAACACGTTGAGTCTAACCTTTTAAGCAAAGGCTGGGTGAGAAATAGGTGATGGAGGAGGTGAGAGTCAACTGAGGGCACCTAATGTGGAGCTACTGCAGAAAGTCCCTTTAAGGCATTCCTCGGTATTCCCTCCACAACTGCTAAGGACATAGCTAGACAAATACGTTAACTATTCCCAGAAAATGCTTTCTAAATATAAATTGACATCTGATTTTCAGTGAGTTAATTATTGGATTATCTTACAATTCACATTCTATATGTGTCATTTGCAGACCACAATAATTCGAGCATAGATTTTTATGAGTATGGGATCAAAAGGGGAGTTTTCACTATACTTTCCTAGGCCCACTCAATAACAGCATAATTTATTTTAGTTTTTAATTCTAAGTTTATGTTGCGAAATAATACATCGAGTGTTACCTCTCAATGTCCCCAAACCATTTATTTGGTTCTGATTGGAGTTACCATGACTAATATTTAGGAGGCACCTTATCCTAAAGCCTTTGCTGCCTTAAAATTCAGTGCGTGTAGTTTAAAAGTTAGATAATGCAGTTTTTATTCCATTAAGGTTATAATTAAAATATGATAACACCGGAATTGAAGTACTCCCGGGGAAGTACTGCCCTCAATCACAGAGCTGTGTTATGGACATTTCAGTGTGTCTAGAGGTAAATCAAATAGATTTTCTTTATGAATACGTTGACCCAATGGCCTACCCCGTCATATTCCTTCCTTCTGATACAGACTGGTCTCTGCTATTTATTTTCTCTGTAATTTATTCATGTTGTCGAGGCATGGCCCACGAAAAAAAACATTCACAACTTAATATAATAGGTCAAACCTCAGTAACTTATAGATTGAAGTCAAACTCTATTAAGTTTCCAGTACTTTATACCATTATACTCCATGTGCTTTTTGGCAACATATGTCGTATCAGAATCTTGTTTGGGTTAATTGTAACATGTGCCGACTCCTTAGCCTCGTACTCCACTGTATACCCATTGGCGGTCATAATGGTGGACCTTTAGGTGTCAGAAAGACAATTCCTAGCATGCTACAACTAATTACACTCTACGTAGTTAACAAAATGATTTTTTTCTTTCTTTTTTTTGAAACACATTGTTAAAATTCAAGACAATATTTTGGAGTTCATCTCTACGTTAAAGCCTATATTAGCAACGCCCTCTTTCGATACTTTTAAAAAATGAATGGCACCATCTATGTCCACTAATGCCAAGCTTAAAGTGCAGACAGAGCAAAAGGTGATTTTTGTTTCTTAAGTTGAGTTCTACTCCCCTGCTCTATTGGCTAGAGCTGGCAAGGACAACTTATGAAACACTAATGCAATTGTGGCATCCACCTCCAGTGCACCTCTCACTAGTATTTATCCTTACAGCCTTCCACCTATTCATTTGTGTGCTGTATCTCATGTTGAAATCAATTAAAATATATGGACTCTGCTTCTATAGTGGGTATTGGATGGTACCATTAGTGTTTCTTATGTTGCTTTCTCCATGGAAAATGGCTCAGTTTGAGTCCCATCTGAGCTCATTTTAGCCAACTGCCTAGACTCAAATGAATAGAGCCCCGTATTACCCCACACTTCTTGTAAATGCGGGGTAATACAGGACACTTCTGTGGGGTAAGACAGGACAGGGGAGGAATTTTTTATTCAATTTTTTATTCATTGATTTCAATTAGTCTAATACATTATATAGGTGTCCTGCTAATTTATCTGACACTCACATGTGCTAACAAATATTCCAATCTAAGCAGAATTTGACAAAAAAATTAGTGTTTAAATGGTTGCCATGGTAACCAGGTTACTATGGTATGCCTAAAATCCCATATATTAAATAGTTCTCACAAAGACCTTTCATTTGAGCCATTTTATGATCAGATCCATCAAAATGCAACTGAGATCTGGTCAAATTCATGAATTTTTGAATTTCAATTTATTATGGTTCTAGCTGTGGTGGTCATTTTCCAAAATGGCCACCACAGCTACACCCAATGCATAAAAAACTGAAATTCTGAAAATGAGAAGGTTGTATCTTTGTCTTGGGAAAAGTAGTGGATGCTCAAGTCTATCGTTGTCAGGAAGGTTTTAAAGACAAATAAGGACCCTTGCCAGGATAATTATGGTTCTGCTGCTGATAATCTCAAATAACTCTAGATTATATTAGTTTGATATATAATCAATAAGAAGATGGAAAAATATCCCTGTCACGGTGCTTACTTTTCCAGTATGACAATTTAAGTGTGAAATGCCTTAATTGTGACCAGGTGAAGGAAAACATGCCTCCTGGGGGGAAATGGATTTTTAAAGTTTAAGTCATGGGCTTTAAAATGAGATATCTTGAGCTAAAATATCCCTGGTAGATTTGCTGTAATTGCTTGTCAAACATAGGTTTATGTGTACAGATGAAACACTAAAAATGCAAAGAAATACAGTTTTGTGGAAAAATAACCAAAGAAATGTGATGTTTTTGTCATAAAATTGGTTCTAGAGGGAATTTTTGAGTTCTGCATTCGGTTCTTGGTTCCTGAAGGAATTCAAAATGAGTTTGTTGTAAAAATTCGCAATTGGAACAGAGGAGTGGTTTCCATGGCAACCAAAAATTGCCTTATCTACCAATTTTCTATGTTTCCATGGCAACCAACGTTCCAAAAATGGAATATTTTCAGTGGAGATGGAACGATTTTAAGCACACCACTGGATTCCTTATAAAAAATTGGTCTAAAGCCTTTTTTTAGCATATTTGTCAGTGTTTTACCCATATTCTGCCCCCTGGTGGCCAAAACCAGTACTAAACCCCCCCCCCCCCCCGGAGGCACGTTCTTCCCCGTTGGGCCACAATTATAGAAATGAATAGTAAAAACTATTTTTCACATGGTGTCCCATATCTGCTGACCCACTGCTGATTTTTCCAAAGGGGTTACAGGATAGAAAGAGGATATCTATATAAATATTTTGGAAAAAAATAAATGGGGGGTCACGGCCGAAATGAAAATGTTATGAATTTTTCAAAAATATTAATTTGGAACCCTTAACTATGAAGCCCTATGGGAATCCAAACGACATTTAAGTATCTTTCATGTATCTATAGTGATCAGAAATGAGCTGAAAAAAATATGTACAGGTAAAGATGTCCATTTAGGGTTAGAAATATCATGAAAATACAGCAACTGATGGGTTCTGATTTCTGTGTACCAGGTAGCTTTTGTCTTTAATTAGGATAATTGCTCAAATTGGCTCTTAAATATTATAAAGGTCCTCCCCAAACAAATTCCCATAGGTAATGCATTGTCCCTTTATTACAACACTGAAAAAATAGTGTGGGGTAATACAGGACACTTCACACAGATGGTGATAAACTTATTATGCAAGTTTCAGAGGATACCCAAATGATACCCAGGTGATATGGGTGGCTCTTTGGCTCGCTTAATAGCTATAAGAACCAACACAACACGAGTAGTTCGGGTTGGGCAAAACCCTCAATCTTCCACCTCTCGGATGGCTTTTATTAAAGTAATCATTTTTTTCTGACCTAATCAGAGAAAAGCAAGGGATAAGGGTAATTTGGCTATCAGATTTTAGTATTTCAAATTTTTGACCATCCTAAATCACCAGGCTTTTATCAGTGGCCACCTACAGGTGTCGTATTTGGTGCAATGAGCTATATGATATATGTGTACATAACAGATGAGGTCATCATTGAGGGAAGATGACCAAAAGTTACAGACAGAGAGATATCTCTTAAATTGTTAAAGATATGGGAGTAATATTTCCCTCCTCTGACTCAGCTATTGAAATTATTTCTCTAATGAGAACGCTGAACAGGAAATTCATAAACAGGAGTTTTATTACACTAACACAAGTAATTACAGTATATGATAAAGTTTATAAGGCGTATTGTTATGAACGCCGAGTGAGAAAAGGTGAAGTGTGTCACCCGTTGCAATGGGGGCTGAGAGTTGCTCAGTGATTAGCAGAAGGTGGAGCCACTGGGCTGAGTCCTTGAGAGCCTGGTGAGTACTTGGAAGCACCACTAGGTGGAGTATGAATTTGCCTGTCAGTCACATTATCCGCAGTTTATCAATTACTGATAATGGAAAGCTCCTCAGGCTTGTGTTGTAATTAAGCCTCATCGCCGCAAGTGAAATGGACTCAGTGGCTGTCAGTGATGAGATCAAGGTACATAAGATACTATGATTACATTTGACATTCTTGGCTTTAGATCCTGCCTAATTGCAACAATAGGGAGACATCATTCAGTACATCACAGGGACGAGTTGATAATGTAATGGTTCGTTCTATGGTGTATAGATATGGGTGGCTCTTTGGCTCGCTTAATAACTATAAGAACCAACACAACATGAGTAGTTCGGGTTGGGCAAAACCCTCAATCTTCCACCTCTCGGCTTTTATTAAAGTAATCAGAAGGTCAAGTAACGCGTGTGGACTGGACGAAGTCCAGTCCCCTTCTGCCTTTCGCCCAGCTCCTTAGTAGGAGCTGGACATGAGGCGTGGTGCTGCCCCCTCTTGTACCAAACTGGTATTGTGAAGCGATGCCTGGTTGGTATAGAAGGAACAAGCAACACACGGGTGATCCGCACTAGTATATTTACAACGATGCCGGCCCCTACACCACCCTCCCGAGACTTTACCTAGGGTAAGTGTTACAATAGTAGACTAGTAAACCTTCGTATTACATATAGTGACTAGTATTTACACAGGTAAGTCTACGGTATAGTAGTTAAATAACTAATATAACAATAGAAGGGGCATTATAAATATTATGTACATTAATAGACATCTCTACAAATAACCCGAAGTATATAAGTATACAAGTACAACCAGATAGGAAGTGACACCTTATGTATCATCGACCTATTATTATAGAGTTATACTTTCATTACTATTTACCGTTAACCTTGTACAATAACTATGTATCCGAGGGTGATAATTATTGGATTTAAAAACGTTACAACATAGTATTAACCCGAAAAAAAACAGCAACTCTAAACAGAGTGTTTATTTTTACAAAAATATTTTGTTTTATATACCCAAACTCATAAAATTGAGTCGCTTATTAGTAATTAGGGATGTAGCTAGGGTACTATACAGGTTTTTTTATGAACACCTACTGTGGTTTTTAATACTGTTTAAAAAATATTCAAATGAACACAAATAGTAGTAATTAAAGGTGTCCTACCAGCGTAGTAAAACCACCTGTACAATAATACTAGACTTCCGGCAAATCTGGAGCAACTGGTTTCTGCAGCTCCATCCGGCAACATTGATGTGGTGGCAAGCCACGTTGCTGTTGTGATGTGCCCTAAGGAAGATGTGTAGATGGAGCCCCCTTTCGAGTGGTGGTCCAGGAGTGGTTTGGATGGCGTCCATCTATGCTGCAGGTTATCATTCCAGTCCACTGGTCTCGGGTGGTAACACGAGAGTGATCTCTGGCATAAAACAAATGCCTTTACGTATACACGGGTACATATGAGCCGACAGCAGACAGACAATTACAAGCAGGTAGACTCATTGTCAGTGTCCATCTTCTCAGCCGACTCCTGGTTTGGAGCCGAGCTGCACTATCATTCTCGTCATCGAGAAGCTTGAGGTTTCCAGTGTTCAGATCCACATCTAGCAGACGTGAGCTCAAATCACTGGTGCCCTCGGCTGAGCTACCCCCTGCTGCTCCAGCATCCAAGGGGACAACTAGGGATGACAGTTTGCCATACCAGTCATCTAGATGCTTCCCTAAGCAGAGGAAGAACTTAAGGTCTGCCTCCTTATACCTTGTGATGTACTTCAAGTTCTCAGCAGCATGGAACTCCTTAAGCTTCTCGGCTTCCTTCCTCTTCTCAACACAGGCTTTGTATGCCTCTTCAACTCACTTCACCTCCTGTTGCTTAATACAATCTTTTTCGCGCTTTTGCATTTCATACATGAGGTTGAACGTAGCTTCAGTCATATCTCACCAATAGTTGATAGACTTCTTACGGTGAAGTGCCTGCCATTCGCCCATCAGATCGTTCTGGATCCTACAGGTCAGTTCATCTTGGTGGTCAATGAACGTTTCTGGATCTTGGAGTCCAGCTAAGGTATTTTCCACCAGCTCCATTACTGAACGGGCACTTGCGCTGATTGCCAGTGGGTCCCCACTGGGTCATGGCCCACCGAAACTTCGTCCTTGCCTCGTAATTATATACATTTCCCAATTTGGACTTTAGTTGGTCGATCAAAATTAGGTAAAACATCCGCACCGGCGTGTCATTAGGTCCGGATTTCATCTATTCCTCATCGTCACTATCACCATCTTTATTGACGGAACCAGGACACATATAATGAATAGTATCATATGCACAATCGACAAAGCCGCGGGGAATCCAGTTTTTGAATCCCTCGGCTGCATTCTTCCACATCCATTTCTGGTTCTTGTCCTTTGAGATATCCATGGTCATCTCCTCCCACATTGTCACTGCTTCCAAGTCACTCTTGGCTGAGTCTGGCAGTTCCGGGTGGCTTTCACTTCCTGAGTCACTGCTAGTGTACTGTGTGTTTACTCTATTAATTTGATGCCATCCAGACCTTGCTTTCTAATCGCTGCATATAGATGTAGTAAAGTGCATTTTGGGGTTTGAGCTAGCTCCTTATAAATGGTAGAGTGTGCCACTACCTCAGCCCAGTGCACCTATTAAGCTGTGCAGTGATCCTACTCAAATAAAACCAGTGAGAGATACCTCCTGACTGAAGATTTTTATTGTTTCTCCTCCTCGGCTACTAACACCTCAGGCACAACAAGAGTACAACGGTTCATCAAATACTCTGGCACCCTTTGATGATCAACACTCCATTATATCCTCTAGTTCATACAATGGTGTCACAATAACCTTATCTCCTCTTCATATTAAGTCTCATCAGCAATAACTCACAATTACTAAGATCTCGCATTATCACACAGTAAGCAAGGCAGCAGGCAAGTTTGGCCCAATTCAACTCCTAATTAAACAATGCAGTGTACTCACATGGAGAATATTAATTGTTGTTATGATGATCCAACTTTAATGTGGATCCTAAGTCCATACAAGGAGGATCCCTGCATGGAGAGGGAGAGGCCCTTCCATGGCCTGGAGTCCGTCGATGTTAATCACTGCCATTAATTGCTATCTCCATTTTGTATTAAGTTCATAAGTTGAAACACTATCATTCCCAGGCAGTGTTGTTCTAAGTCCCAACTGCTTATGTCTGAGTAACCTCCAGATCTACCCAGCTTGTGAAAGGTGAGGATGTTACCATTAACAAGTGCATGTTGAATCTCCAATACTATAATGCTCCTTTCCTTAACATGTGTAGGCTACTCCCTGTTGTGATCTAATGGTATCTAGCTGTTAACAGTTAGCTTAGATATGAGTGCCCAACTTTCTATGCTTTCTCCATGCTCCCTCTGAACGAACTCCTTGTCTCCTACTCTGAATTCTACAAATATGTAATTCGAGTATTATTATCCCAGCGCGCCTGTGCAGAGACATGTATTTGTCTCATGACATCACCATCTCATTTATTTCCCTTTTCCTTACTCAACTTTGTAAAGTAGTTATGTCCTAATCTAATATTCTTCTTCCCATTATTCATCATTAATCCCTCCAGTTCTACTGGTCCTAAACTAATTATCTCTTTCATTTTCAGATTGGATTTCGGAAGTTCATCTCCTTCATCTCTCGACTGGAGCCATCAAGCCTTCCGTCTCAAATCTCATTATGGACCTGAATGACAATTTATACCTTAATTCCTGTGGAGCATGCCATCAACTCTTTTGTCTGTCAATAAACATTAATCACTTTGTCTTGCCTTACTGCCTTTTTCTTTGCTTTTCTACTAAATTGCTTTACATATCCTATCATTGTCAGCACTGCTGGTTATACATTATTATCCATTATGGATTTCTCTTACACCATCGTACACTAGAGTATATCTGTGCCAGATTAGACCCGACTGGTGGTGACAGTACCAGTCGAAGTCACAAACGTAGTGACTGCAGGCGACCCGCTAGTAGTGACTGGGGGTACTGAGGCACCTGGGGTAACTGTGGTGAGTGCTGTGGTGGGTGGAGTGGGAGCCTTCGGCTTGCCTGTGTCCCCCTTCTTCCCAGAAGCAGGAGTAGGTGCAGCTGGGCTCTCTTTGTCCCCCTTTCTTCTCCTTTTCGGGCTTAGCCGGGGGCTCAGGGCTGGAGTCCGTTTTACTGGATCCCTTTCCTTTTGCCCTAGTACTCCTTTGGTTACCGGTGGTGGTATCGGTATCCGAGGAAGCACCCGACTTGAGCTGGGCCTGATGCTTGCGCTGGGCTCGGCGAACAGCAGTTAGCTCCTTCTGCAGTGCAGAAAGCTCACGGCGCTTTTCTTCCACAGCAGCTTGCTGACAGGCAATGTCTTCGTCCGAAACCAAACTGACTGCCTCTGGAATGTAGGCACCCGGCTTGGTCTCTGACTTGGACCTTTCCACAGCAATGCAAAGGTCCTCATCCTCGAGAGGCCGAGACAGAACTTGGCATAATCGTGGAGTCTGTGTCCATTTCGGATTCAGACTCCCGTAGCTGGCTGGTTCTCTGAGAGATCCCGTTGGCTACTAGTACAGCCCAAGGGAGCTCCTCTTTCACCATCATGGCCCCGGCGAGGCGTCGATAATTCCAAAGCCATGATACTGGCATGCTTTCTGCCAGCTTGTCAGAACACTAGTTGATGACTACTGTCCTAAAGTCCTTGGGTATCTCCCCCTAGATAGCAAATATACCGGGCTATCCAACCACCACTCAAGGGATACCCCATTGAGGGAACAGATACTCCTTGTGTACTGGGTTAGGTTACAGCAGTCCTTAACTTAGGACTGTGTCTGACACCCTCGGTCAGCTTTTTATTCTTCCTGGTATTACCTACAGCCTTTTCCGGGTCTTGCTTAGCCACAGCAGGACCTTTCCTATGTGTAACACCTTCACCCAGCGGGACATTTTGCCATTTCTTACGATTTGGCTATTTCCGACCCGTCTTCTTCTTCTCAGAAGCTACATTGGTCTTTGGATGCTTCCTAGGCTGACCTCAGACAATGCTTATAACCTTGAACGGACCCTCCCAAGGGGTAACGAGCTTTAACCTCTTGAGTGATTGGTAGTATCTCAGCACCTTGTCTCCCAGATTAAAACGTATTCTTTTCGCATTGGTGCCATAGCCCACCTTCTGCCAATTAGCGTTCTTAAGTAATTCATTCCGTACCACCTCGTATCCTTGTTTAAATCTATCCCGAAGTGATTCGACAAACAGCACACTGCAAGGGGCTTCTGGATTAAAGATGCAATTTCAGTTAGAACAACCCTGTAGAAAGTTTATAATGAATCATACAATAGTCAATTATACCCCTTTACCCATTAAATAAAATCCATTATTTTGACATGAGACCTCCCCGAATATGTAAACAGGAGACATTTGGATCTGGAATAGCTCTTTGTTATGGAAGGAAATGAAAGTCCAGGGTTTAGGGAGTTGATATCTTATAACAGAAGAGGGCTCCACCAGTTAGCCACAACCATAATGACCACTTGTCCCTACATAGAGTAATTGCATATATTGCATCAGTTATCATCCAAGTGCCCTCAGTGCGCTACCAACAGCCCATATAAAGGTTGTTATGTTATCCGGTGGTTTTATTGTCGACCTACAGTAAAGACTTGATGTAGTCAGATGCATATTTGAAGCAGAAATACATTGCATAATGTTTTAAAACGTTAGGATTTTCTATAGGAAGAGATAATTTATTCAAATATGGCATGACCCAAAAATTACAGAATTTTAGTTGGGATACGATCTTTAATTCCAACCACTCCATAAACCAAATCAGGGGGCACTGAACAATGTTCATCCCAATAATCCTGATGGCTATTCACCAAGGGCTTCAGAACTTGTATCAGAGTCCTGTTAAACCTTTCCACCTGGCCATCAGATTGTGGCCTGTATGGATTAGTTTGGGTTTTGCATATAGCTAATTAATGGCACATTTCCTGCCATAACTCTGACTCAAACTCCCTACCTTGATCACTGTGCATCATAAGGGGCACACCCAAATGTAGCACCCAGCTTTTTGCAAATGCTTCGGCACATGTAGCGGCCTTATGATTTGGTAGGGGGAAACACCCGAGTATACTTTGTGTAATAGTCCGTTATAACCATCATACACATATTCTTATTAGATGTACTTTTCAATCCCCTAATGATGTCGACTGCAATCCGAGCAAATCTAACACCCAACAACTCTTAGGACAAGGGTAGCTTGCCCAAGCCGGGTCCTGGCTTGGATTTACAACAATCAGGACAAGTTGCAATCCCCCGCAGTAGGTCGATTCTCATTCCTGGCCAGTAGTAACGCCTTTGCAGATGTTCTATGGAGTGTTTCTTCCCGAAATGACCACTTGTTTGATGGCCATGAAAATAATACATAATATCCCTCCTAATCGAGGTGGGAATTACTATTTGCAATGGTTTTTTGCCAGTAGAAATGGTTTTCCATCTGCATGATATACCATCTCGGATTTCTAGCTTGGTCTATTGAGCAATGATTCGTCTTGTCTCCATAGGTATTCCAAAATGCATGCTGTGATCGAATCCGACTGTTGGAACTTCTTGATTGTTTCTGGAGACCAATCAAGATAGCTACATACAGCTTTCTCCCAAGGAATCTGGGGTGTGGTATAATTATATACCAACCCGGCAACCACAGCATTGTGAGCCCCACAGTCTTCACAATTTACATTTTGGCGCTTCCGGATCGGTTGCCTCGACAAGGCATCCACATTGATGTGCTTCTCGCCAGGGCGGTGTTCAATTTGTTTATGCTCCAATCCAAATTCGGATAGATGAGCTAACCATGGTCCAATCATCCCCTCTGCGTCTTTAAAGTTAAGAAGCCAACTCAGGGATGAATGGTCTGTTCTCAAAGTAAAGTCAGTCCTCCAAAGGAAATGCTCATACTTCTTCGTATACACCACTACCGCGAGTATTTCCCTTTTAGTGGTACAATAATTACGCTATGTCTTGCTCAAAGGTCACCATGCACGAAAAGCTCATTCTCGGGATGAACCAATATTTACATGCATTTAACTTGTTATATCTATGTAGAGAAAATTGTTATAACAAGAGTTGTTATTTTTCATAAATATTCCCACTTTTGTTCTGCAGTTCTTGTCTTACCTCTCACTGAGTGTTTTCACACTCTTCCTCAAGGGGGCACCCCAGTCACCCTAAGTGACCATGGTTGCCTACACTGATAAGGGTACTGATGACGTCATCAGTACCCTTATGCACACACTGTCCATAAGAGGGCACTACTCCTATTTTTATTTTAGGCCTTTAAAGAGATTCTCATTATGGCGACAGAATAGGCTCACATAGACCTAAAATATTGATATATCAATCTATATCAAATTCCATTTTGTCATATAAAGTATATAGAAGGTTATATAGTGGAATATTCCCTTGAAAAGAAACGTGCATGTTGTCCTTTAATGTGTTACTAGCGAATGCTATTGGAACTTCAACTCCGTTCTGGACCTGAGAGAGAGCCGCTCCTATGGCATTATTACTAGCATCGGTGTCTAGTATGAAATGTCCCCTGGTGTGGGATATTTCAATACCGGTATTTTTCTAAACAAATCTTTTACTTTGTTAAAAGATTCTTACTGCTCATTGGTCCAAGGAAAGGACTCCTGAGCCCTACTGGGTGTGCTAGGCATTGTAAGGAAAGCTTGTACGTGAGTAATTTGGTATAAACTCATGGTAATAGGAACAAAATCCTAAAAATGATCTAACCTCCTTAGCACACATAGGCCTCTCCCAATTCTCCACAGCTTCCAGCTTTTCCGGGTCTGTACTTACCCCATCCGGGGTAATTATCCTTCCTAAGTATGTTATTGTCTTTTTAAACAAATTACACTTTTTAGGCTTTAACTTAAGGCTGTTTGCAAGAATCCTATCCAAGACCAATTGTTGATTCCATCATAGCCTTAAACGTAGCTGGAGCATTACACAACCCGAAGGGTAAGACATTATACTCGAATAACCCTAAGTGCCTAGAGAATGTGGTCTTCTCTATGTCTGTCAGGTGCATTGGTATAAGCCAATACCCGGATTATAGATCAAGGGTACAGAACCATTGGTTCCCACCCAAGTTATCCAAAGTCTCGTCTATCCTTGGTAGAGGATACGAGTTCTTCTTTGTCATTCCATTTAGTTCACGGTAATCGACACAGAAACGGATGGTACCATCTTTCTTTGTGGTCATACATACAGGGCTAGACCAGGGGCTCGTGCTTGGCACGATTACCCCCAGTCCAGTTCCAGCTGTTTTTGTATTTCCTGTTCGCATATTAACTTCTTCTTCAGAGGAAGTCTACGGTACAGGATTTTAAAAGGTTTCTCGTCACCAATATCAATGGTGTGTAACACCTTGTCGGTTCTACCTATGGGTCCTCCATCCATACCGAAGGCATTTTCGTAGGAGTTCCCTTAGTTGCCTTTTATCCTCCGTATCCTCTAAATCTGATTTATTTACGTATCTACGGATTCCAGCCCGACGCTCAATAAAAAAAATCGTGTCGGGTTCAAAAACTCCCGTTTCACCCTTTTGGCCCACTGATCCGCCACATCACAAGTGGTACCCGGAGGGATTTTTACCATATGTATAACCGTATAAATGTATAGTCTCAATACACATTGTACATGCAAGCAATAGGGGTTCCCTATACTCATCATACCATCTCTCGGATCCAACATAGCCCCATACAGGCTTGCAAAATTCAAACCAAGAATTCCATCATCACTAACCTCTGCTATAGTAGGCGAAAGAACAAATTCTTTACCTCCTATGAGGATAGGCATAAAAGTCCTCCCAAAGGTCTGCATACTGCTTCCATTGGCCGTGTAAGCATTTACCCCTGTTTTGAGGTTCTCATGACTGCCCTACACCGAGTCGAAGAATCTTTTGGACACACATGAATGGCTACCTCCAGTATCCACTAAGAATTCTCCTACCTGACCTTCCACAGTTACAGGTATATATCACCATCTCCCTCACAATGGGGATAGGTTGCTGGTGAACTGATGAAAGTCTCCGGAATCACCAAGATTCAATCCTAGCCCTCTTAAAATCTCCAGACAACGATGACTTGGGGGAAGGCGTGTCAAACACACTCAGATCAAGTCTTTAATCCATCCTTCCTCTCCCCCAGTGCGGCCACTCGTCCATTCATCTCCTCCAACATTCACTTTTGCACTAGGGTTCCTGGCCCCGGTCAGTGTGCTGGGGTGTGCACCCACAGTCACCCGACCTCCAGATAAATCTGATCCCGATTCTTCCAGCGGTGTACCCAGGTAGCTTTTTGGCACTCGTTTCTAGATAGGGCTATACCTAATGCCATAGATATAACCCCCTCTAATTTTCCTCAGTTTCTGCGATCACCGCATCCTGTAAACTTTCTTCGGATGCGACTTTGGCTTCATAATAAGCCGCCATTACTGGTTTTGGAGTGACACACTCCGACGAATAGTGTCCCATTCTTTGACACCTAAAACACTTTACGGTTCGGCGATCGACTCTAGGTCTGGACCGACTGGTTTGCAATGCTTCAGTAATTTTCTTACACATCTCTTCCATTACTTTTGTCATGTCTTTCGACTGATCTCTCGTCTTAGATGTGTTCTCTCGGATACTATCCTCGTATCCTTTGACTTATTAAACATCTTCTTTGGAATGTATTTCCTGCCGGAGTTATTCCTTCTCACTCGCAGAAAGTACTATCTTTCTGTTCAATGTCAATCAACTCGAAGTCATCTGGTACACTAGACTCTTCGACTTGAGGCACCGACGTGGCTATCGGGGTAGAAACCGACATGTTCGGAATATTCCCCGCCAACATGGATCGTTTCTTTATGGCCATGTCTATGCTATTAAACACATCATGCAATATGGACCCTTCTTTCCAGGCATCCCTTGCAGTCTCGGTCTCTCAGGCCTTTGATGTTATCAAGTCGTCCATGTACCAGTCTTCGCTCTCGGTCTCGGGTGTGGCCTTGCTCAGTAGAGCATGTAGTTCCATACTGTAGGCTCTGAAAGCCTCTGTTGGCTTTTGTGTTCGCTTTCTAAAACGAACCATCGGGTTCTCCTTGACCATCTTACACAACAGCCCAATAGCAGTTTCTACCAACTGCTCAAAACTCCCCATTAGGCCGTACCAAGTACGCCATTGATCCATGGCCATATGACCTGGACCAGCCTTCAGGCATCTAACCAAATGTGGCCTCGTCTCTTATGGCATCATTGCAATTCATCACGTCGATGAAATCTTCTAACCATTCCTTCCATGGTCAGGTACCGTCGTATTCCTTCGGAATGACGGCTACCCTTCTAGTCGAGTTGTGAGTGTACGTCAGCCTACCACACTGCTGTTTGCTCCATTCAGTCACCTTGGTTTCATTCAAGGTTCAATTGCCTCCTAGTCCACCGAAGCTACTGTTATTGGGTGGGGGCTTGACCCGAACCCCACTGGGACTGTCCAGCTCCCGTGTATCCACCACCATTGTATGGTCTACCATAGGCTGTACCCGCAGCACCACTCGCCCTTTGGCTATTCCCATAGGCAGTGCCACTGGATCCACCATTACTAGGCACGCCTCCTGCTTGACCCTGTTGGCTTCCGGCTTGCGCATTTTGCGAAGTGCCCGGGTTACCAGCATTCAATTCAATATTTTCAGCTTGATCCACATCTACGTGGAACCCATTTGTTTCGACACTTCCGTCCGAAATGTCCCGTTGTATGAAGTCTGCGTCCACTGCAATTTGATGGACCGTTGGCACCTCTCTGATACGAACCTGATGGGTCTTTCCACTTTGGTCCTTGGTTCTGACATAGACCCCTTCCTGGTACACATTGTGAGTAGCATTATCATTTATAAATGGATTGTATGCACTCGCCGGCTGTTTTGGTGTTGAGCAGGTGCCGAAGTCTACCTGCTTAACAAAGGTCTGATCCAGACTCGAATCAGGAACTAATGGAGGAGGGTTGATCTTTTCCTTCTCCTGTAAGTAGCTTTCCATAGCTGACTAATTTAGGGTCAGAGTAGCAACATTAGCTGTTAGGTTTCTCTGCTCCTCTCGTAACTGAGCATAATTTTTCAGATAGGATTTCACTTCGAATCCTCTCATTCTCCTTAACTGCTCGGTTCTGCTCCTGTTGTGCCTCTTTCTTTAAAGTATCCTTTTAATATACAATACTTCTCGCTTTTCTCTTTCTGAGATCTCTGATACGCAGTAGTCTCCCTTTGGATCTCATCTTAATCACTGACAAGTTTAGATTCCGCCTCGGCATTATGCAATTGGAGTTTTCTTAATTTCTCCTCCATGGCATTTAACTCTACCAGTAGTTTATTTACCTCCCTAGCATTAGAAACCTCTTCGGATCTAGCTTTTTCAATTGCTCTCCGCCTATCAGTCTCCTCCTTTTTAAGTTCTGTTAATTTACTTTCCCTCCCCTTCTCTTCCATAGATTGCAATTGCACTCTATGAGCTAGAGAGGAGAGTCTGTATTTTAGATCAGATTCCTTCAAGATTGCTTCTTGTTCTACAGAGTGAAGCTTATTGATCTGTTCCCAGGTCTCATCTTCAATCCTTTTCTGAGTAGCCATGAATGCTTCATGTTGCCTTTTAGGTTGTAGCTCTACCTGCTCTCTAGCCTTTAGATAAGCAGTGGTTGACTTATACCCGGGGGCCATTCGACGGCCGTGTCTTGACCTCTTGCTCCCCCCTGGGTTAAACGCTGAGTCTGACAATGCCTCATCTAAGGATATTCCCAGTGTATATGCCTCCACAGTTTTAGGTAGTGCGGTGCGATTGATATCTATGATATCCCTTCTGGTTAGAATTGACTGGCCAGTCCCAGCTTCGCCGTCGACACTGTTGTGTCTATTCTCTCCCTGGTCATCCTGATCGCTTTTGTGATCAGACGATGTCATTAAGGGTTGATGGTTCCCTTCAGCCCTATATCTCCAGCTGCCCTTGATGCAACATTCAGCGTTCCCGTCCTCTGGATAGGACTTTGGGTCGCCAGTCTGTAGAGGTTGGCGAAAACATTCTTGGAAACACCGGGTTTCGAACCCGGGACCTCTCAACTTGCAAGCGAGCGCTCTACCACTGAGCTTCATCTCCAGACCTGATATTCTCTATCTTCCACCTACATCTGGATTGGTATGACACAAGGGGGCAGTGTTCACTGGCTGACCAGCCCCTGGGGGCTGGTGCAACTGGAACGGGGACAGATAGCATACCGCCATGGACTCACAGCCAAAGCTGGCTCCTACACTCCTCCCCACCAGCTTCAGCTACTCCTCCAACCCAACCTCCAGCAGGTAACTAGTTTACCCCTAGCAGGTTGAAGCTTTAACTGTGTCATACCGGCCAAGCCACCGAGTTCCGTAGCCCCCCCCCTTACACGGGCAGGGCCACTCAGTGTTTCCACCAATGTAGAGGTTGGCGAAAACATACTTGGAAACACCGGGTTTAGAACCCAGGACCTCTCAACTTGCAAGCGAGTGCTCTACCACTGAGCTACATCCCTAGACCTGACGTTCTCTACCTTCCACCTACATCTGGATCGGTATGACACAAGGGGGCAGTGTTCACTGGCTGACCAGCCCCTGGGGGCTGGTGCAACCGGAACGGGGACACATAGCATACCACCATGGACTCACAGCCAGAGCTGGCCCATACAGTAAGGATAAGATACCTTTTAAGTAAGGCCCAATGAAATTCATTCATAGAACTCTTTCAATATTGAGAAGGCAATAGGTTTCCTGCTCTTTAGTTCACAATCAAACACACAGAGATGTAACAGGTACTGAGGCAGAAGGCTATGAAACCGAATAGCCTATCCATGCTTGTCAGCTGCCTCCAAGAAATTAGCCTTGACATCCCAGACAAACTGGCAAACATACTTAAGGCAGCTACTGACCTCCTGCCCTTTCGCTATCTGATATCAACCACATTTAGGTTAACCCTAATAGGGAGGGAACATCCAGTACAGGTATCGGACAGGTCGTAAGGGATTTGAGCATAAAGGCAGACTATAGGATCATTTTTCAATCACTGCATTAAAATGGTGATATATTCCTACTTACCAAAAGGAAGGTTTTAATTCATTACTTTAATTTCAAATATAATTGCAGGGCTTTAAGCGTTCTTCCTCAATAAACATGAATCAAATTCATTATTCTCATTGTATTCAGTGAAGTTAGTAAAGAATCATAAACGGATAATTCATAACGTGTCAGGCGAATTGTGGTATTCAAGAGTGGTAATTTTCACGTCCACTGCAATGAATTAATTGTGTTCCTAAACAAGATTTCGTACTTTGTGTTAAACATTTTGATGTCATTGATCTCCCTTAATATTGTAATCATTATGTTTTAAAATACTCCTACATCCCTGTTACTTCAAATCTGATTGAATGATTCTATTATGTGGTAATAAAACCTTCAGACATACCTTGTCTGGAATGGGTTTAATGACACTGGAGTGGGCGCATAGTTTTTATGAGTAAAGGGAACTCAAACTTTGCTGTGATGAGGATGGCCATTGTCTGATTGTGCCCCATGATCTACCTGCATAAATGAAGTCAGTGAATTCATGCTTCTTTTCCTCCTATAAAGAATCCACTCGTCCTTCTATTTTAACATCTTTCTTCCATACCTCCATCACGTAGTTTTTCACTAACATGTTCTTGATCAATTGATCTTTGTCTTTCAATGCTTTCCTACGTCTTTCTGTGTATGTGCTTTATGTTATCTCTCTCGAAATCTACATCGCTGTTTTAAAACTAGGTCTTAATGTAATGGGTCATAATGGATTTCCTGTCGGTTTGATGGTTATATTTTGTGAGCTTATGGAAATGAACCTGGACAAATACACAGCATGTGGATGCAGCCTTTCATTTTACTTTATCTGTCTGAGTAAATACCTGGGTTAGGTATACATGGGACACTTTATATTTGTTGCAATAGAACTGGCTGTATATTGATATATTGAAATCCATGAATCAGAATATACTCATTCGTGTCACGTTTTCTGTCCTATCTATTAAGTATTGTACTCTAAAATGTTATATATTTTATGAGTGCACTCTATGATTATACCCATAAGATGTTCATTGCTAGCTAGCTGCATGACATCATCTTCTCATGCCATCAGCTATTTAATTATCAAACACATAAATAAGAAACGATTTTTTTCTTTGGGGGGGGGGGGAGGGTATTGCGACAGGAAAGGCATAATACAAAGGGGTCACAAACTCAATGTTCAATACCTGTTGATTCTGTGAAAATTGATCGATCTGCAACTTTAAAACATTCATCATTTCAAGAATGACAATTATGGATCACATCATTTTGAATCAGCAGTGGTTTCCCAACGAGGGATCATGAATGATTTGATACACCAGCCAGATGCACCTAGGAGAAGAGATCCCACAGTGCTGAAGAAAAACGCTGAACAGTTCAAACGTCCTCTTCCTACACTTTGTGAATGAAAACAGACAATTCACGCAGAAGTTATTCTGCTGAAATACCACAATGGATGAATTATAGTACAGTCGGGGCCTCTGATGACATCTCAGACCGTCAAATGCATGTGTCTTTTATAAGAGCCGTCACCCAACAGTCCAATGCTAACCCCGGTCACGTAAAGCTGACAAAGGAATCAAGTTGAAATTTCCCACGTCTCAGAAAGGGTATTCTATGTTGAGGAATGAGGTCCTTTGAGAAACAGTCATTCCTTTCTATCAGATATATGGGGGCTAGTTATTGAGTACGAGGACAAGGGGTTCTAGAGACAACTACTAATGGAATTGATTTTTGAATTGAATCTGACAGGAGATCTGTCGAATGAATCGTTTATTGATGGTGGCTTTGTCTGGCGTTATGCATAGGTTCTAGCCTTCCTGTGTATGCCATACAGGACACTCAGAACCTTTCAACCTTTTCACTCATTTAGACAAAAAGAAGGTTTGTCTCCCAGAAGACATGGTACACAGGGAAATATTAAAGAAGGTTGAATTGTGCTGAATGTATAGCTGTGTCTCAGATCTAGACTATCAGTGTGGTAATATAATCTTAAATCTGTGTGATCATAATCTCAGTCCGAGATGGAAGATTATCTTGAATCCTTTTTGTGTTATAATACACCCGATACAAAGAGATAAATAATGGTTCATCATCAGGCCTATGTTTGTGCTCAAAGGTCTCAACTAATAGATCTTATATGAAAGGGACAATTTGATTTCTAACGAGAAAGTCAATGAAACAATTACATCTGACATTGGTTCAATAAAATCGATTCTGGCTGATTATGCATATGTAATGTTTTGACACATCATGACGCTATTTAGATGGAACAGAAACGCATCCACTATCCCTCTGGTTAAGCCCCCCCTTTTCTTTCAGAACCGATTGATTGGTAATCACAGTCTGCAATACCATCCCCTAGATTCTCTTTCCTAATACTGAAAGATCCGTTCGCAAATATGGAAATGCAATCTTGTTGGAAAAGTTTTGATGAAAAGCGTCTGATTCCTAATCTCATTATGTGAGTCTATTAAGTTCAAGTATCTTTTTCTTTTAAACTTTTAGAGTAATAAGCAACGACACATGTAATTGGATAAGTCTTCCTTAAGAATACCAATAGAACAAATAGGCCGGCTGAAGTAAATGAATTAAGTTCAATTCTTCTCAATCACGTTCATCCAAATTTGGTCAATGACAACATTGATACATAGTACCCAGCTAGCAAGGCCACGTTGGCACAACGCTGGCTCAACGTGGTATGGGGGTGGCATGACATCATATTTTGACATTGGTTAAAGTGCCTTTTGTCCAGCAATGACGGTTGAGTCAACATCAGCACAAAATGATGTTTGTCCAAAGTCTAGCCAACACCTAGCCAACCTCTTAGATTTGATGTTGACCCGACCTCTAGCCACCAAATCCTGTTGTTGACCAAATGTTGTTCCACCAGCTGAATGACGTTGGCGCAACATTATGTAAACATGTCAGATATTGATGTTGATTAATGTTTAATCAACCATCCCTTTTCCGACCTATATATATATATATATATATATATATATAT
Source organism: Acholoe squamosa (assembly GCA_949317995.1). Classification (NCBI taxonomy): domain Eukaryota; kingdom Metazoa; phylum Annelida; class Polychaeta; order Phyllodocida; family Polynoidae; genus Acholoe; species Acholoe squamosa. The sequence continues at coordinate 51,919,323 of OX439040.1, forward strand.
ATATATATATATATATATGGAACTATATACACTCGTGTATATATATATAATTAGCCGCGGACAGTTAGGGACTACTTGCAGAGCGCAATGATATCTATGATGTCATAGGGTGAAGTCATGGTAAACAGTCCTCCAGTATATAAGAGGCTACTTTGAACCAACTGTCAGTTAGCCAATCTCGTCTGTACAGGTAACACCACGCCAGGTGTTTCCTTGATTTTCTTGGATTACGGATTGATTATCCAATCAAGATGGGCAAGAAAGGTGCCAAATTGGTTACTGCTTCAAAGAAATCGGTCACTTAGGATATTCAAGCGATATGGATTTATCCTGTGGGGTTCAGGTACCTTCACCACCCAGCCACGTTAATGGGTTTGAGGAGAATTCACGCGCTGACCAGACGGGGGACAGGATTAACTTGCTGGAGGGAGAATTACATGAAATCAAGGGTCTTCTGCAGGAGGTGATTGCTACTAGAGGGGACCGGAGAGATGAGACGTTGGATTCGACCAAAGGGGCGGGGCGCCCATGTGCTGATGTTTACAAGCAAGCTATGACGTCAGGTTGGCAAGGGCGCAGCCGCGTTTCCAGGGAGAGACGACAACGGTCACCGAGCGTCCATAGCAATGGTTCGAGATGCGAAGAAGTCACTCACCGAGGTAGTTGGTGTGCGTGACTCTTCGAGAGGGTCATCAACTGACTCTACTGCTTCCAGGCTTCACGCTGGTACCAAGATTGGTGAGTTTGATCATGAACAATATGTTAAAAATCAGGATAAGATTGATAAGGTTGAGAAATTGGTACTGGTCAATATGAAGTTTATACTAGGGGCATACAAAGATGGCAATGACATCAAAGGTATGCTAAGGCATTTAGAAATGCTAGTGGAGTAATCAGATACAAAAATTTACACTGTAGCAGCTCTGGTGGCAAAAGATAAGTCTGTTCGAGCAAGGGCTAATAATGATGGTATCGAAGCTTTTGTTATGATCGAAAATTCCAATATTTTGAGACATTTATCATATGATGGTATGGTTCAAGCTCAGAAGGCTTATGCTTATGCTAAACCTAAAAATGTCAGTAGATCAAAGGTCTCTAACAACTCGTGTTCAATGCATTCAATAGAGCCGAGGGGTGTGTGAGAGACCCCTGCAAGTATAGACACGTTTGTAGTGGTTGTGGTACTACTGGACACGGCAAGACCGAGTGTCAAAAATTTAGAAATGATTAGGGATTTGTAGGTAGCCAATGTCCTATAGCTGGCAGTTATGTGTGTTTGGTGCCTGGTCCAGTTGTAGTAGGCTCGGTAGATGTTGGTTTGCCTCCACATACCACTCCAGTACAGGAGGTGGAAGACGTGGGTGGGGTTGATGAATTGATTCATCCACCTGAGCCTGTATGAGAACAGGAGAGTCTTGTTAACGTAGACTCTCCTGAAATTAATTCCATGCAAAATATGGAAGATGTTAATAGTTACATTAATCCAAATGATATGTATGTTACATTCAGTGGCCCAGTACAGGGTGAAGATGAACCACTATTTTCTGTAAATGTTGAGGGTTTGCCTAGCATCAGGGTGTATGACAGTTGTATGGAAGGTGTATGTAAGTGTGTTCATTATATTGGTGGGGAAAAATCCTAAATTTTGTGATGCAGGGTGGCATCTTTTCTCCGACAGAAAGGTCTCATTAATATAAGTGATACTGAGGCTAATTGTCTATGGCATGGATGCGTCCAAGGTTTCAAGATTGTAGACCCAGACTGTAAAACTTCCTATGACTGTAAGAATTATAGGTCTATTCTTGAAGGAAAATTTTACAATGAATTTTGTGATATATTATTGGACCAATTGGAGGCGGGGCTTTGGGGTCAAAATCTGAGAGTAAACCTCAGTGTATTCACTCGCTTGGAGGGGTGGAGAAATCCAATGGCAAGTTAAGGCCAATAACATATTGTAGTATGCCCAAGAAAATCTCTATTAATAACTTTATGGATACTACCAGTTCTACCTTTTCCTAAAATAATATTAGCACTGTGACTGCTCAGTTAGATAGGAATGATTACATGATTGTGGTGGATCTGAAATCTGATTATAGAACTAAAAACGTATATGGTCCCCATACAACTATGCAAGGTTTCAGGTGGAATTTTGGTCATGGAGATGAGTACTATGTTAGTAATAGATTAACCTTTGGTCTAAAGTGTGTGCCTTATATATTCAATAGAATATCAGATTTCATTGTGGAGGTAGCAAAGTTTTATGGTGTTTGAGGATTGTCTCAGTCAAAGGAATCTATTGATGGAATGTATGGAGTACATGGGATTTGTAGTCTCACAAGAAAAAGTAACTGAACCAGCTCAAGAGTGTAAATTTCTAGGTATTATTATAAACTCTAGAGATTTGGAATTATGTTTACCTAAGGATAAAGTAGATAAATGAAGGGAATCTTATTAGACAATGTTAATAAGAAGTTCATTTCAAAAAAGAACTCGGAGAGAATTGGTGGACTTATGTCATTCTGCTGTCAGGTGGTTAAAGGTGGTAGAACCTTTAGTAGAAGGATTTTTGATTTATGTGCCCGAGCTAGGCTGAGAGGTTGCATTAGAGTCTCTGAATGTACTAGACAGGACATGCTTTGGTGGTTGGAATTTTTGTGATACGTTTAACTGTAAAAGTTTAATCCTTAATGACTCAGTAGATTCCTCTATTAAGGGCTTTGGTGCTTGGATGGGCAATGATTTTCTGTACGGAGACTGGACATCTTTTGATAAATTTAATCTGGGTGTGGACCATTTTACTGTTCCTCCAATACTTGATAATCTCAAGAATCACCAGAGGAATATCAATGTGTATGAGTTGTAACCTGTTATGATGGGCTTGAAACGTTGGATTTCTAGTTATGAAAATAAAAGAATCCATTGTATAACGGATAATATGCAAGTTCTAGCTATGATCAACACGGGTAGATCTAAAAACAAACTTTGCATGGAATGGTTGAGAGAATTTTTTTGGTTGTGCTTTATCAACAATGTGGAGATTTATGCTACTTATATTAGGTCAGAGTATAATATTCTAGTTGACCAGTTGTCGAGGCTTGCTTATAAAGGTATGCCTGAAAAGTGTATTGCCACTCTACAGGATAATAACATGTGCTGTTTTGATTCCAGAGTGGAAGAGGTTGCTAAAAAGAAAAAAGGTATCTTTTGGACCAGGGTGTGTTAGAGAATACTAGGAGAACTAGGAAGCAACAACTTAAAAGGTATAGGAAATTTTGTAAAACATTTGGTTTACAACCTTTTCCTTGTTCTTCATCTCAAGGTTCAATTTATGCAGTGTATTTGTCTGAGAAGATGAAGCCATCATCTGTGAAAAATTACATGTCTGCAGTTTGGTACCAACAGAAGTTAAATGGTTTGGTTGATTACAGTAGTAATTTTATGTTGAAAAAAATTTGGATGGTATCAAGAGACATGATACTTATCCTACAAGGGACGTTCATCCTTTGACTCCTCATGAAATGCTAAAATTAAGGTCGAATTTAGACCTAACAGAGCAGTTATGAAATCTTGGTTGGCTATATTAACATGTTTTAGAGGTGTACTCAGGGTGCATGTGGTAAGGTCCCCTCACTCGTTGAGGGTAGGTGATGTCAAATTTGAAGGTGAATATGTTAGCTAACATGTTAGAACTTCTAAAACTGATCAACTTGGTAGAGGTTCCTTTTATGTATTCTTGGTTAGAAATGACAACTCCTTGCTGTTCCTTTATAAAGGCTTACAATGTTTGTGTAGGGGTAGATATAAAAATGATTTTCTGTTCAATTCTAGAGGTAATAATATGGAGTACCAGTATGTCAACTCTGAGTTAAAACATCTAGCCTTACATTCTAATATCAATGGTTGCGTTTATACTCACTCTCTTAGGCACGGAGGTGCCACTTTATTAAAGGATGCTGGCCTCAGTATAGAGGATATTAAGAGAAAAGTGAACTGGAAATCAAATGCTGTGTATGGTTATTTACATAACTATAAAGATGAATTGTTACAATTGGATAGGTTGTGCAAATCTCATTTGAAATGCTGATTGGTATGTGTTTGGCATGTTTATGTGTGTGTTTGGCATGTATGGTGCTGATAGCCACAAGGTCAGTAACCCACATTTGTTCCTGTGATTGGATCATTCATCATTATATATTCATTGTTATACTCTACATATATCGTATCAGCTATAATATTATATTTATGTCCGTATATTACCGGTATATTCTTCCCTGGTAGCGAAATAACTTATATATATTTATATATATGTATGTATTTATATATATATATATATATAAATATGTATAATATATAAGTTATCTTGCTACCAGGGAATAAATAGATACCGGTAATATATGGATAATGATATAATACTATAGGTAATAGAATACTGGTAATAATGGGATATTAATAATAATATAATAAGTGAACGATATATATGAAGAGTGTTACGATGAATATATATGGTAATAAATGATCTATCACAGAACACATGAGTTTGGTGGGTTACTGACCTTGGGGCTATCAGCACCATACATGCCTTTATTAATAAGACAACCATAATAATTAGTTGACAATAAGCATAAGTCAGTAAAATTGAACAATAGTAATAACAATAGTAAAAATTAAAAATCAAGGGAACACCCAGCGTCGTGTTACCTGTACAGGTGAGATGTGCCAACTGACGGTTACTTCAAACCTGCTCCTTATATACTGGAGGATTATTTACCATGACGTCATACTATGACATCATAAATACCACTACGCTCTGCAAGTAGACCCTAACTGTCCGCGGCTAATTATATATATATACACGAGTGTATATAGTTCCATAAGTTATCTCGCTACCAGGGAATAAATAGATACCGGTTATATACGGATAATAATATAATACTATAGGTAATAAAATACCGGTAATAATGGGACATTAATAATAATATAATAAGTGAACGATATATATATGAAGAGTGTCACGATGAATGTATATAATAATAAATGATCTATCACAGAACACATGAGTTTGGTGGGTTACTGACCTTGGGGCTATCAGCACAATACATGAAAAACACAAATAAACACGCCAAACACATGTAAACATAGCATTGGATCTCCAATTGACCTTTCTCTTAATATCCTCTAAACTGAGGCCAGCATCCTTTAATAACGTGGCACCACCGTGCCTAAGTGAATGGGTAGAGACATAACCTTCTATATTAGACTGTAAGGCTAGATGTTTTAACCTAGAGTTGACATACTGATATTCCAAACCATTACCTCTAGACTTAAACAAGAGATCATTTTTGTATCTACCCCTACACAAACGTTGTAAGCCCCTATATGGGCACAGCAAAAAGTTGTCATTCCTAACCAAGAATACATAGAAAGAATCTTTACCAAGTTGGTCAGTTTTAGAAGTTTTAACATGTAGGCTAACATATTCACTCTCAAATTTAACATCACCTATCCTCAACGAGTGAGGGGATCTAACCACATGGCCTACTCTGAGTGCACCTCTAAAACATGTTAATATAGCCACCCAAAATTTCATATCTGCTCTGTTATATAGGTCTAGATTCGATCTTATTTTTAACATTTCCTGAGGAGTCAAAGGATGAACTACCTTTGACGGATTAGTATCGAATCTTTCGATACCATCCAAAGCCTTTTTAAACATGAAATTACCACTGTAATCAACAAAACCATTTAATTTTTGTTGGTACCAAACTGCAGACATGTAATTTTTCACAGATGATGGCTTCATATACTCAGACAAATACACTGCATATATTGAACCCTGAGATGGAGAACAAGGAAAAAGTTGTAAATTAAATATTTTACAAAATTTCCTATACCTTCTAAGTTGTTGTTTCCTCGTTCTCCTAGTATTCTCTGTTTTCTCACTATTTTGGCTTGGACAGTGCTTTTTTGCTCATAACCCCGGTGCATTATCAAGCCATAACCCTACTCTCAGACCTTTTCTTCGTCTTCAAGAAGGTGCTGGTTTCAATCCGGACATCTTAATAAATTGGAGAAGTATACAATGTCAACTCCTCCATACATTTCCTGTTAAAACCGTTTAGGTTCAACGGGGAATCGATCCCCGGCCGCTGTGGTAGGAGGCGAGCTGGCTGTCCACTATACCAAGGGGGAGTGGATTATTAACCCATAAACCCACGAGTTTATCGAACATATTTCTCCATTTTGTATCAATTTCTTACCTTATAACCCCAGAATTAGTCCATGAGAAGATATTTTGTAAGTGCATGCAATCCGCTCGGTTTTCCAAGCCAGCGTAGCCATTGTTGTCGTTCTGCCCGACATAGCTCCACCTTTACACACATTTTTCAGGTATAATCCAAGCATGTCAAGCCCTGTTATTCTAGCACCACCAAATATACAATCTCTAGTTGGTGTTCGCCTACATTTTGTATCCATTTTCTTCAAAATAAATAAGAATCCATTGATTTTCCATACCGATCCAACGCACACAGCCCGGTACACGGCCATTTCGTCTTCTTGACGAAGCGGGGAGGTGCCCGGATGTAAGAACTAGGTCAGCCACGCATCGAGCAAGGAATGGCTGTACGAGGCAGGTGCCGACATGTATCGCTATAGAAAATAAATGGATTCTTATTTATTTCGAAGAAAATGGATACAAAATGAAAACGAACACCAACTAGAGATTGTATATTTGGCGGTGCTAGAATAACAGGGCTTGACATCCTTGGATTATACCCGAAAAATTGTTGGAAAGATGAGGGTATGGATTATTAACCCGTAAATCCACTCGTGCGTTCCCATAACATACATTAAACGCATAATACACCCTGGTCCAAAAGAAACCTTTTTCTTTTTTGTAACCTCACCCACTCTGGAATCAAAACAGCACATATTATTGTCTTGCATATTATCTGTTATACAATGAATCCTTTTGTTTTTATAACTAGAAATCCAGCGCTTTAAACCCATCATAACAGGGTACAATTCATACACATTGATATTTCTATGGTGGTTCCTCAGATTATCAGGCACTGGAGGAACAGTAAAGTGGTCTACACCAAGTCTAAATTTATCAAACGATGTCCAGTCCCCGTACAGAAAATCATCACCCATCCAAGCTCCAAAGCCCTTAATAGAAGAATCTGAGTACATAGGGGTATTAACCAAGTCGTTTAGGATTAAACTTTTACAATTAAAAGTATGACAAAAATCCAACCACCAATGCATGTCCTGTCTAGTAAATTCAGAGACTCTAATATAACCTCTAGGCTTAGCGCGAGCACACAAGTCGAAAATTCTTCTACTAAAGGTCCTACCACATTTAACCACCTGAGAGCAAAAGGACATGAGACCACCAATCCTCTCAAGGTTCTCATTAACATTGTCTAATAAGATTCCTTTCATTTTATCTACTTTATCACTAGGTAAGGTTAAAATTTAACTCACTACTGTTAATATTAATACCTAGAAATTTGCACTTCTGTGCTGGTTCGGTTACCTTTTCCTTTGAAATTACAAAACCCATGTATTCCATACACTCTATCAACAAATTCCTTTGACTGAGACACTCCTCATACGAGTCTACAATGACTATAAACTCGTCTAAATAATTAACAATCTTTTTTACACCATAGAACTTTGCTACCTCTACAATGAAGTCAGAAATTCTGTTAAATATATAAGGAGCGCATTTGAGACCAAAGGTTAATCTGTTACTAACATAGTATTCCTCACCATGTCCAAAATCCCATCTGAAACCCTGCATCGTTAAATGGGAACCATATACATTTATAGACCTGTAAGCCGACTTTAAGTCAACCACATTCATATAATCATTCCTATCCAATTGAGCAGTCACAGTGCTAATATTATCATAGGAAAAAGTTGAGCTAGTAGTATCCATAAAATTGTTAATAGAGATTTTCTCAGGCATACTACAGTCAGTTATGGGTCTTAACTTGCCATTTGATTTTTCCACTCAACCAAGAGAATGGATGCACTGAGGTTTACTATCAGTTTTTGAGACTAGACCCGCCTCCAACTCATCCAATAATATACCACAAAATTCATTGTAGAATTTACCTTCAAGAATAGACTTATATTTCCTACAGTCATAGGTAGTTTTACAACCTGAATCTACAATCTTGAAGCCTTGAATGAAACTGTGCCATAGAAAATCAGCCTCAGTACCACTAATATTAACGAGACCTCTTTGTTTGAGAAAAGCAGCCACCCTACATGGTAAAATTCTCCTCACCAATATAATGAACACACATACATACACCTTTTATACAATTGTCATACACCCTGATGCTAGGTAAACCTTTGACATTTACAGTAAATAGTGGTTCATTTTCACCCTGTATTGGGTCATTACAAGTAAAAACCATATCACTTGGATTAATACAACTATTAACCCCCTCCATATTCTCTGAAAATTTTATTTCTTGGAATACGCCTTGATTAACTATGTCAATCCCACTACCATGTTTTGACATGGGCTTAGTCGAATGAATGAATCCATTGACCCCACCCTGTGTCTTCCACCTCCTGTACATCTACCACACCTACCATAACTGGATCGGGCACCAAACACATATAACTGCCAGCTATAAGACATCGACCACCTACAATTTCCTAATCATTTCTGAATTTTTGGCAGTCAGTCTTACCATGTCCAGTCGCATTACATCCGCTGCAGATATGCCTATACTTGCAAGGGTCTCTCAAACACCCCTCTGCTCTATTGAAAGCATAGCAAGAATTGTTTGAAATTTTTTGTTTGGTCCCATTTCTAGTTTTGGTGGCGTATGCCTTCTGAGCTTGGATTGTACCATCGTAAGAGAGATGTCTAAGAATGTCGGAATTATCAATAACCCCAAATGCCTCAATACCATCCTTGTTAGCTCTAGTTCTAACAGATTTGTCATAAGCCACCAGGGCTGCCACTGTATACATTTTAGTCCCTGCTTTTTCTACTAGAACCTGTAAATGTTTTAACATACCCTCCACATCATCATTCTCCTTGTAGCAATCCAATACAAAATTTAAGTCGACCAATACTAACTTCTCTACTGTATCAATCTTATCACACTTTTTTACATAGATTTCATGGTCAAACTCACCAATTCTGGTACCAACATGTAGCTTAGAAGAGGTAGAATCTAATGACGACCCTCTTGAGGAGTTATGTGCCCCGTAACGAGCAGAAAATGACGATTTCGACCTCCACTGACGACCACGGCGAGTGACTTCCTCCCATCTCGATCCGTTGCTATGGACGCTCGGAGACCGCTGTCGTCTCTCCTTGGAAACGCGGCTGCGTCCTTGCCGACATGACATCATCGTCTGCTTGTAAACATCAGCACGTGTATGCCCCGCCCCCTCAGTCGAATCCAACATCTCGTCTCTCCTGTCCGCTCTAGTAGCAACCACCTCTTGTAACAGGCATTTAATACTGTGTAACTCGCCTTAGCATAGTTGGGTGGTGAAGGCCCCTGGCCTAAACAAGATGAATCCAACTCGCTCGAAAATCCTAAGTTGGCCGATTCTACTGCATTTCTAGCCAATTTGGCCGATTTATTGGATGCAGTAGCCGATTTAACACCTCTAGGTGATTTTCTACCCATCTTGATTAAGAAATCAATTATTAACCAAGAAAATCAATTAAAAATCAAGGGAACACCCAGCGTGGTGTTACCTGTACAGTTGAAATGTGCCAACTGACAGTTACTTCAAACCTGCTCTTTATATACTGGAGGATTATTTACCATGACATCATACTATGACATCATAGATACCACTACGTGCTGCAAGTAGTCCCTAACCGTCTGCAGCTAATTATATATATATATATATATATATGAGTATATACATATATATATATATATATATATATATATATATATATATGGGTGGGGCTCCAGAAAATGTCCATTAAGCAAATTTGTCATGTTTTCTTTAATAACTCTGTAATAAGATCATTTCAGGTGATATGAACAGCATGGTTACAAAGATCTCAATGAGTACTTATGTAATAACTAAGGAATAAATTATATTTTTCCTGTTATTTTCTGAATTTACCCATATTTTGCTTGAAAAATACCAAAAAATCCATGTCCCCTGAGAAAAAATGATTTTCATTCAATTTTTTTCTCTATTCACATTGTATTAACCCATTTTGCAATTAATACAACATATTTTAGAGACCCTTCTGTACATCACCGTGAATTTTCAAGAAAATTTTCAAATTTTTTCATTATCTGATGAAAATCTTTAAAAATAGAGGTTTTCTCATAAAATCATGTTTTTATTTAAAAAATGCGTTATCTATATGAATAGAATGCGTTTGAGGTAGTTTTTTGACAGTATGTAGAAGTCTGACACCCACATATTGGAGCAGATATGCAAAAATCTGAATATTTTACTGTTTTCTCTCCATAAATGAGGCCCAAAGAGGGGTAGAAAAATGACCCTTTTAAGGCTATTTTCTTTGGGGAATAATTTATTATATAAATATAAGGCATATAAAGATGAAATTCAGTTGACACTGTGTGTGGTGGGGGCCTGGAAAGGATCTTGCCATTTGATTCCGGAAATTCCACTTCAAAGTATGATAAAAGACAGAAAATTGAAAATGTTACGTTCATCAGATTTATGTCCGTTCATCGGATTCACATGGATGATTTACCTCTAATTTGCCTAATTCTTCAATAATAGTTAAAACAAATATCAATAGGGTACCCAAGTAGTGAACTGCACCAGCTAGTGTAAGAACTTTTTCAATGTAGATTATTGTTTTGCTGTAATAGGAATGCAATCATAAATGTTACGTTCATCAGATTTATGTTACGTTCATCGGATTTATGTTACGTTCATCAGATTTTTGGTGTTACGTTCATCAGACTGTTACGTTCATCGGATAAACTGATGATAGCATATGTATGGCATAAATCATCCATGAAGAAAATTTTAAACAACCAGTAAACCTGAGAAAATCAACCTAATCAGCATGGGATATGAATTTTCCAGATAGATATATTCTTTAAGGAGATATTTCATGATTTTCCCCAAAAATGTTACGTTCATCGGATTCAGGCTAATGACTTATCAAAGATAAAATCCTTTATAATGCATAAGTAGATCAAAGAAATATCTTTAGGTATAGCTAATAAAAGTGAATACAATCATTTCCAATTGTCAGTTAGTGGAACATTGTTCAATTTTATATTTTTTTTGTTGTTTACAAGAATTTTTAAATGAACTTAGAGCAAATCCATCATTTTCTCAATTTACCTGATATTTTAAGCATGACACAAGATATGTGGAAACGAAGGAAAAATTTCTATATGATATTCTGTGCATAGAAGAGATACATCTCTACCAGGTTCCAGTGAATATATATCATGGTATATTGTTTGAAAATCATTTTTCCACAATTTTATCTCATTTAATCAAATCTGATGAACGTAACACCCCTCTTAATGCTTAAAATATATGCATTTTGAGCTAAAAAATAGAAAATGATGGAAAAATCCCAACTTCACAATATTTACCATTCTCATGGCTTATCACCTCCTCCACAGACATGTAAAACTATAGAAGTCTAAGGGTAATTAAAAAATTTGATCATTTTTTCTCAAAATTGGACATTTTCTGGAGCCCCACCCATATATATATATATATATATATGTGCGCGGGCGTACCTTTTACCACGTTGATCCACATCTGGTGGGAGTTGTTCTGCCAATGTTGGGCCAACGTTTGTTACACTGTAATTGGTGTGAGGAGTGCCAACGTTGGCACAACATCTGATTACCAACTTTGATACAACATGAATTATCTGATGTTATACCAATGCTGGCAGATCATCAGGAGTACTGGCAACATTGGCCCAACATTTATTAGCATACTTTCGTATAACGTTGGCAGTCTGATGTTGGCCAAACTTTAGAATACTGCCTGCCACGGTGCCGACCATTGCTGACATTGGTCAAACGTATCCTTCCTAGCTGGGACTTTGCAGTCAATTTCACCAAACGCATACTATAGTGTCATCAGTAGAATTGTGCAATGATAGTGCCTACCATATTCCTGGTTAGCGGAATCCTTAGTGGGGTAACCCCTGCTGAATCTGGTACCTGGAGAGATAAGGACTGATAACAGCCAGCATGATGGGAACAAGTTGTTATGTATAGCACCCTAAAATTCTGCACTGAGTGAAGGGAATTTTCTGATTGGTCATAATGTATCCCGCTAAGGCGGAATACCCCGTGTATATAAGGCACACCCCACATATTTGACAGTCTTAACTTGAGGGCATCCTATAGGGCTTGATCTGGACCGGTTTAGTACTAATCAAATGCAAAATAACTTTGGCTTTTTATAAAGCACTCTACAGGTCCATCTCCACGTATAAGCTGTACCTTTTAATGTAAACCAACAAACTGCCAATACTATAGTGCCATCATAGATAGGGACAGAACTAGCTTGTGATTGACTTCCCCATTTCTTTCGTTTTACAGAACCCGTGTCAAAACTCTTTCCTTTTCAACCATACTCTGCAACTAACAGGTCATGCAATCTGTTGTTTATTATTAAATGTACATCTGTAAATTCACAAATTTGACTAATTCAACTCTATCAACACCCAAATCTCTGTCAGATATTTGTTTCCCTTGATTATTCACAAAAAATGCCTGCATAAACGTTCGCATGGCGCCGCTGGAATTAGCTCAGGTTTGTCACAAAGGGTTTACGTGGAAATCATCCTGAAATTTGAATGTTTAATGCAAAAGAAATGAAAAGAAAGCAGAATCTCCAATATCTTTAACAAAGAACGACTCTATGAATTTGAATATGAATTTATGATGTTAAAGAGCATACCTGTGTTTGAAACTTTATGTGGCAGCCATATCAACATTTATCGTTTTATGGACATCGCATGTAGTTGAATGATCAAAAGAGAGAATAATGCTCCATCAGGAAATAAGAATCAAGGATCAAGGCTAAGATGTCCTTCTTCAGAAGCGCCCTGCCCATGGTGTATTTGACAACAGACTATGTTCCTACCATTTTGATAAAGTGTGTACGTTGTATTCGAGTTATCATGAACAGTCCTACTGGTAGGACAAGAACTCAAATGATAGTAATTTCTCCATACCTACTCACTTATTTTCTAGATAAAACGGCTGAAAACAACAAGCCATTGGACGATGCAGCCTTATTCTTCAATGCTTCCATTCCCTGATAAAAGACTGTATTCCTCTCCCTTTTTTGTTCTTCTTCACATTCTTTGCCTGCCTATATATAGTTCTGTCATTTTGACTGAGAGCTGGCCAGTGTAGACTAGGGCATGTACATGTTCCTGTCATTGCACCGCAGACAAGGCCAACCCTTGACCAGACCTCTGAGTCGGGGGGTCATTTCATAATACCAATACTCCACTGGGCCTCTATTGGCCAATCATAGGACCGATCTATACATAATTGCCAGACAAAGAGGGTCCAGAATAACTTTGATATGTGATAGTTACTTGCATATAATGAAGTTCTGACTAAAGAAATCTGGCAGAAATGGCCGATAAAGCAAGGGGTAATTCATTATAAGATTTTTTGATATTTTCAGATCTGAACTGCCTGACAATAATCAAGAATCCCCCGACGAAACAGTCCTGACTTTGTTTCTTGGCCACCTCTGTCGGCCTCTCTCTGTGAACTATTGGTATATAAGCACGCCATATAAAATGCGGAATATTGCAGTTATTGAATACCAATAATATTACACTTATTCAACACTAATAATAAGCTTATAAATATATCTCTTGTGGCTCGTTAGCTGATAATGAAATTTTAGTTTAAATCACTTGGCCATATATAATGTCTGATAAGATTGATTCAGCAGTAACAAAAGTCCATGCACGGAAAGCTCTAAAAACACCTCTAGCAAAATGATAGGTTGAGAAGATTGCAAGTAGGCAGATATCATGTTATCAGTGTTGCTGATGAAGACCTTACAGAACTAACCCTATCTGCCTAGAATATCCTGCGACGGGATCCAGGGTCTTCCTAATAAAATGAACAACGTCAAGGCCAGAACCGCCCTTCCTTCCTCCCACAGTTCCTAATATCTAGCTTGACGTTCATCTAATCACATCCCTCTATTTTTTCTTCACCCTGGTATGAATTTCTCTATTAGTATAAAATTGACATGCAAATGTAGAGCCCTTCAATGCATATTCGAATTTTACTTATGGAATTATTGGTCTCTTGGAGACTCTTCGACCACAACCTCTGTCAGTGCTCATAAATACATCTGTGCAAGGTAATAATTATAGCCCCTTTGCCATAATTCAAATGGCTCAAATTTGTTAAGATGGTACTGAAAGAGGTGCTTCCATAATATCCACGAAATACTCATTATTTTCTTCAGTCCAACCTATCAGTAGTTATGCTGCTGCTTGACAGGTTTTGGCCACTATGGACCCATGCTAACTCAAACCAATATCATACTTCACTCAATATCATTCAGCCTACAAAGCCATAGATATCCATTGCAGTGCTGAAACCGTCCCTAAACCCATAGTCAACTTGGCCTCTAGCTGTCGCGCGATTAACCAATTCATTTCCCATGTGAATTTCTGTGACAGAGACCTAGGGGACTATCGATGGTAGCAGGTACGGCCCACTCACGGCTTCTCCCACTTGTGCTTACAACCCAATCAGCATCACCTAAAGTGTATAGGTATATTTACACACATCACAGGTACAGTTTATTAACAGGTCTGCTCTATCTCAACAAGAAGAAAGAGGAGTTTCTTCTGTCCAGTCAGTACTTGTATATCTGCAATTATTTTTGGGAGGCAAAAGTATGAAGATAATCAAACAGAAAAATGAATGTGCTAATGCAAATTTGACTGGATGGTGCCACTGAGTCTAACTATAAAAGTACTCTACCTGTCTACAGGTACATGAACATGAACCTAGTAACCTTGTCCGTCTAAGAAGAGATATATACCAGAACATATGGTGGTAAGATAAGAAGAGCAAAGGAGAATCACTTATGGTCACAAGATACAATTGTCATTCTTGCTAGCTCACTGCCAGAACTTTCAACCCCTGGCTATCCCTCTGTGCATGTCATATTGATTCAGGCGGATATTGGGTACTGGTGGCAATGGACATCAAAGGCACCTGCCGATGCCCATCACATGTTTTGCAGCCCGGAGGTGCTAGTCCGGATTGCAATAAGTGTCTTCTTACTCGGGGCTTTCGGTTTTCCTATCTGTATGGACCGTGGTCATGGTAGTAGACCCGCACGGTGTTTATGTCCATGGGGTCTGCAGGAGTCCAGCTAAAGGTCGGACATTTGTCTTATCCAAATTATGACCTTTACGTACACAGACCTGTTATTACCAAGAAGATGGAAGGGGAGGGAATAGATTGCTTGTGCCGGGGATCCCGATTGGTAAATGTGAATGATGATGGAATTTGGAAGCAAGAAATAGTCAAACCAAGGGAAATAAATGGCCTAAGTTGTTGATAGTTCTGGAACCGAACAAAAATTTATGTATAGGTCAGATATACAATCAGAATGCTATATAGAATACGTCTTTTTTTCGTAAATAAGCCATAGACACCTTATCAATTCCTGATGTGTAAATTATCAGCTTCACATACAGATCTGAATTGGAGAGAGAACGGGTGTGACATGACGTATGTGGCTGCCAAACAGCATATTATATCCTAAGCTCCACATAGAAGTTATAGAAGTTTGCTATATCTTATTGATCACAGTAGACAATCTGTAATAAGATTGGTCAAAGGCTGGCTCTTTCCTTATAACTGCTTCTGACAGTCCTATTATTTTCTGATGTATAACCAAAGAAATTCCCACACTGTTCTGTCTATTATATAGAAAGGGAATTAAATAGCCAGAAAGTACCTGTTTATAGACACGTGTCGTACACCATTAACGTCTCCTAATCACTATGATGTGAACATACGTCAGATATAATTATTTGTAATTAGGTTTTGTTCTTCTCTCCCGTGAATATTCTATGACAGTGTTAAGCACAAGGATTACACATATCACGCAAAGGGAGAAACTTTTTCCGGACTTGTGAACGAAAACTTTAGAGCCATTCATTTTCCCCATGCAGTTATATCATGACCATTACAAGTAAATAGTTCCCTTATCAGGGTTGCACTATCTGGCAAGAATGAATGATCTATAGGCCTCCTAGACATCAGAGCTAGCAGTATTAGAGGAAGGGAAGATGCTAATGATTATTGATGACTCCTGCAAACATCTTACATAAAGTCTCTCCCGCAGCCTTAAGGGATGACCCAAGAGCCGCGTGTGAGAGGCAGGACACTAAGCAAGAAAGCTCTTGTAGGGCATTCCCCCAAGGGGTTGACAGATAGCCCTCGGAGTAGAGTAGTCTTTGATATGTGACGACCAGTCACATCAATGTTAGTTAGCAATGTGCCCAAAGCTAAAGCTGCCTGTAGAAGGGTAATGGATACATGGTCTAACTACCAGTAGTATATACATGCAAACTGAGCGCAATGGATTAGCTACTAACTAGGTCATGACCTACTGGTAGACCGGAAGTGACCTAGTTTCAGCCAATCAGAGGGCTGGATTTGACAGGAAGTGACGTCATAAGGTCATGACCTAGTTTTTTCGACCAATCAGAGAGCTGGATTCCATTTGACCTAGTGACCTGACCTAGTTGCATAAATTAAAAGAATTGTGCAATACCTAGAGCTGACCTACTTACAAACCGGAAGTGACCTACTAACCTACTTGCAAAAACGTATGACCTACGTATGAGGGTGTATTGTGCAATCCTTGAAACAAATTACACAATAACCATGACTCATTTTCTGATGCAATGTTCCTATGAATTTACGCAATACTTATGACTCACTATTTTGATATGAGATTAAATGCAACAAAGACACAACTCGGTTTTTTTTAATTCAATCTTTTTATTTTTTTCTTCCTATCAGAGTACATGCTAGGTATGAATCATTATAATCAGATATGCTTTGCAAGCAGAGTACATGGATATTATATGGAAAATGAATTCTTGTTGCAGTACCAACTGCACCCGGTCTTGGCTGGAGTAGGACTTTGACTACGGTCCTCTAAGGCCCGCATTCTCTCCATTAAATCCTTCAAGGCCTTTCTTCCTATGTCGTTCTCCTCCAGGGCTACCACTTTGTCCATTAACTCGGCCATGATGATGAGAATCTTGTCTATTACTTCCGCCGTGCTCTGAAGCCCGTCTATCACGTCCAGTTCACGTTTAACTTTTCCTTTCACCAAAAGATTGCTCACGTCTGCTTTGACTGCTACTTCTTCTGGACTCATCTCGAAATTCATTGCCTCTTCTTCTCTCTTTTTCTCAGGAAGGGCCTGACTATTTTGTCCATTAAGTTGAAGGGGACCTGAGAAAACCTTTTCACAGTGTGGTGTGGATCCTTGGTCCGACATGTTTCTATGAGGAAGTTAATGCAGTGGGCTCCACACGTTTTAGCGTAAAAGTTTTGCACTTGTTTTCTGCTGAACGACCCGTGACCATCTGACGACTTTTGCATGAACCTCTGGTGATATATAGTAAACGGAGGTAGGCCATAGGGATCAAAGTAGAATACATTCCCGTTATGAGAAACGTAAAATGCCACCCAGTGCTGACCAGGTTTAGAGCTTGGATCTGTGTTACTGACGAAACATGTAGAGGGAATTGGTTTTTTAGGACATTGATTACTGGCAAAAGTTCCCAGGTAGAACCGCCTTGTGTGTGGATGGTTTCCCAGTGCACCTGTTATGTCTGAAGTTCTCATTTTTTTCTCAGTTCATGTGGTAGTCTGTGACAGGAAGACAGTCAGCCGTTAGTTGGATGTTGTTGTCGTAGAAGGAACACAAGACGGCAGATATGGCGTGAGTAGTCGGGGCGGCAAACCTAAGGGAAATGCCCAGCTTTCCTTGCTTGATGAGATTTATACGACTGTCTTCAGGTGCTCTGTCTGGGGTGAGGTCGAAAACAAAGAAGGAATATCCATCTTTGAAATCTTCCAAAGTTATGCCACAGTCTTGCCCCAAAGCCGACAGCCCACTGTCTATGAACATTTGACTGTAGGCTCTGATGCAGTTGCCTGTTTCGAAGTCGGTCTTCAACTCAAACTTTTGATCGTCATATCTCACACATATTTCCTTCACGTTGAAATGCCTGCAGTTGAAAGGATTTTCTGTCTTAGTCCCAGCAGCTGCTGTTTCCTTTATCATACACAAGACTATCCTGGTGGGGATCTGAGTAGTGTCAGGTTGAGTCCAACTGTAGTCTTGTGAGCCGCCGTCCAAAGTGTGTTTAGTTACTTTACACCTGGCTATGTGATAGTTGAAAGGGCCCCAATGTGGATTCCTGACACTGCTGACGTGAGTTTTCACCACCTCGTCGTCGACACATTTTTGGAGAAGTGTCATTTCAGCTTTGGTGATTTTGACCCAGTAGTTTTGATCGGCTGCTTGCATCATGTAGTAATTGGGCTGATTTTTTTCGAATATGAACTTGATTTCACAGTTCGGAGGCAGCACCTTGCACTGTTTAATTAAATCCAGGTGCGGCTTCATTACTAAGGCATGCTTGTTGCGGGCACTGAACTCTGCTCTCCGTGCCGTCCATCCAGCATTTTCGCCCGCTCTGGCTTCCATGTGACCACAGGTGTCTTTCATGTACTTTTGACACCCTTTCAACCGAGTCTCTTTGTCTTCTTTGTTGCAACAAATTGTGTCCAAAATGTAGGCCTTGAGACCATAGTCTTCATTGTTGCCGGTGACTTTCTCCCCATTTATCAGCAACTGGCAGGAAGCAAAGAGAGCGTGTGCCAAGTTGTTGACTGGAGCAGCTTCTATGCCTACGGCAAGGTGAGTTGTTCCGTCTGCCGCCACGGCTTCCAGTTCCATGTACAGCTCAGTTTCTGAGAGGTCTGTGTACAGGTTGCTTGGTTCGAAGGTGAAGTCAAATGATTCAGTGTGTGGAGTCAGGGCATTGTTGGTAGTTTTGGTTATTTTTTGACATTTTAATATGTCCTTTTGAGTGACAGGCAAGGCGTGTAGGTCTAGTTCACCTACTGCACATACCTGACCCTTGGGATGAAGGAGACTCATGACTAGAACAAGGTCCTTCCTCTAGCTTGTCCTCTGCCTCTGCCGCGTTGCCCCTTACGTCCTCCGCGCTTGCCGGTTGCTCGTCGTTTGACTGGAGGAGGTTCAGATGTACCTTTTATGTATCCTTGAGCAGAAGAAGCAGCCCTTTTGAGTAAGTTCTTCCCTGTAGCTTTACTTCTCCTAACTACACTTTTCTTGAAGCCTTTTCCTGTTACCACGTCGGACAAGACTCCAGCTCCTGTAGTAAGCAAGGCTTTGCCTGCAGATTTGGCAGCCGAGCGTCCTATTTTACTTAAGAGGGGAACAGCTCCTCTCAGTAAACCACCTATTAACGAACCAAGTCCGTGCCCTCTTTGTCTGCCCCTGCCACCGTACGCTGGTAAAGCACCGTTCCCAAACTGTGATTTTCTGTAGTATTCAGCGTACTGACCCCTAGGGGCCAGGTATGGAGGTGTTCCATAGTAGTGAAGCATGGTAATATACTCCTATCCTTGAAGAGGTCTGAAGGCAAGTACCACCGACACTGATCCGCTTTCAAATGGTATAGGTTCCCCAGTCTTGTCTCTTAACTATATCCCTATCTGTCTGAAGGTGGTTTTAGTGACTGGCAGATATATCAAGTTCTGGAAACTTATGGTCTGCATGTCACCGTTGTAGCGATTTATGTTGATTTGCCTGAGAAGGGGTGCTTTAGAATCACCCACAAGACTGTGCTTGACTATGTCAGAGTACACGAAAGCACATCGACTTTTGAACTGAAGGTCTACCACGTAGGGGCTTTGTGTCTTTCCACTTAGGAAAACACTTCCGTCAAAACCTAATTGTTTCCCTAAGTTTTCTGGGAGTTGCATGACCACACCAGGAGGCAAGGAAACTACACTTTTCATTGTGTATTTGTTGTAGTGAAACACGGTGGCTTTGTTGTTTTTCCTGTAGTTTCTTAGTTTTCTCACCAACATGCTCTGTAGTTTATTTATGGTCCTGTTCAAGTATCCTATCAACTCTGAGTTGCTTTCCAGGTTCACACCTTCTAAGGCAAACATATTGTAGATACTACCTTCCTTGAAGTAATACTTAGACAGGTATCTGCTAATTTCCTTGAAGCGTGTACATATTTTCACAGCCTGTAACTGACTGGGAGAGAGCGGAGAAACATTAGCAGAGTCTGTGAAGACGGCCTTTTCTTCAAAAAAAGAAAGAGACCTTTTTTCCCTGTCATCCATAGACATCACTTCAGCCACAGCCGACGATATTTCCCTTTTCTCTCTGCCTGCCGTGTCACGCTCCCCCTCAGCCTCCTCCTCTTCCTTTTCCTCCTTCTCTGGCGTGGGTTGGTTAGAAGTGAATCCTCCAGATGGCGTCTCAGTCGCAGCAGCAGGAGTTGGTGGACTTTCACTTGCAGGACCAGCAGGAGGAATGGTTTCAGTCGATCCCACAGGGTTGACATGACGTAGGTTTTTTGTTATTTTTACTCCTCTCTTCAAAGCAGATTGGGCTGATAAATTTGATGTAGAGCTTGAAGCTCTACTGAAGACACTATGGGCTCCTGGTTTTTCCAGAGGAAAAAATTCTCTTCTGCGTTTGTTCAATAAAGCTACTACAGAGCGGAGGTTGTTTGTCAGGTCGTTTTCTCCCTGTACCAAGAGGATGGGTTCTTCTTTGACGTTGTACCACGTGGTAGGACAGGTTATTTCTTGAAGAGCACACTCTAACTGAGTAGGAGAGTTAATGTATTCTGCCAAAATTGTATTGTAACTAGTTAAAGTGTTGTCAGGAAAAACGTTCATAGATGAGTTACTAGGTAAAGTTAAGGTAAACGCCATTTGTTTATGTTTTTGACAGGTTCCCAAGAGTTAAACTTGTCTCCATAACCCTTCCACTTGATCAAGGCTTCTCTTTTCTTGCCTTTTCCTCTGTATTTTACTATTTTTTCTATGTTGTAGCGTCTTCCGTGACGGACTTGCACCTTCTGGACCTCAGGTTCGTAGAAGCTTCCTTTTATCTCTTCTCCAAGGAGATCTTTCAGGTGGTACCCTTTGGGCGAAATGTTGTCGACTGTGTATATTTCCTCAGTCCAGTTAGGTTCGTACCCTCTGTTAAATGTTTTCTTTGTTTTCAACATTCGCACTTGATTTTTTCTCTTCAACTGAAGGACAGGAACTTTTTTCTTTTGAGGTTGATCGTACAACCTGTAGAACAAGACTTCAGAGTTGTCTTTATTTATGTCTGAAGGGGCAGCTCCTAAGGCTTTGTGGTAAGTCAAATTGTAGGACTTAACCAAGTCGGGCAGCAAGTCAACCCATTTGTAGTTATTGAAATGAGAAAAACATCTCCACATTTTTCCTTGTAAGGTAGAGTTGAACCTTTCGGCTAAGGCACACTTCACGTCGTCGTTCTCTCCTGTGAAAAAATTGATTTTTTGATCTTCACAGTTTTTTTTGAAAATTTTGTTGACAAACTCTTTGCCCTTGTCAGTTTGAATTTGTTGAGGTTTTCTTTCTTTGCTCATTTTTTTGAAAGCCTCTGTCACGTCATCAGCTCTCTTACTTTTCACAGGTTGTCCAAAACCATACCTTGAAAAAACATCTATTCCCGCTAGAATGTACTGGTATCCTTTGTTTTCCTTTGAAAATTCTCGCATGTCTATGAGGTCAAGTTGCCACTGTTTGTCTATGCCCCATGTTTGTGTTTTTCTTCTTGGAAATCTTCTCTTGTAAGGTTTGTGTCTGGTGTAAGCGTCTACATCTTCCAAAGCTTGTTCTATGTTTTTTTTCTTTGTTTTCTTGAAGTGATGACGTTGAAGTTTAGAAACGCTGGTGAAACTTCCAGGTTGTTTAGGATCTGTGTAAAACCTGAGCACATCTTTTTTCAAAGCCTTGTGCGCCATATAAACTTACGTCCAGTTCCTTTTTGACTTACTTTCCTCTTCTTTATAGGGGAAGCTCTTTTCAAGGGACTGGCAGCAAAGGAAGGACTGTGCCCTGCAAAAGCCGACTTGTTTTTGACAAATTTTAAGGTGGGGTTCAGCCTTTTAACTGCTCTCATGAAAACCTGGCTTCCTTTAGGTTGGTCCTTTTTCAAAGACTTTGGTCGGGCAGCAAAAGCTAACAAATCTGTTATGTCAGTTCCAGGCACACGTTCCCCGTTAACATATATTTCTCCGTCTCTGTTCCAATTCAAAATTTGACTTCCGTGACGAGATAATTCTCTGTATAGATTTTTAGCAGTCGTTCTGTAACTTGCAGGTATTCTTTCTTTTATGTCGGCGTCCATACCCTCTGTGTTGTCTCTTGCACGAGGTTTAAAGCCTTCCTCCCCTTTGAACTCGTCTACACTGTCTCCGTCTGAATCGTCAGGAAGTGGTGGATCGTCTCTAGTCTCTGTGAAAGTGTGGTCAGCATCATCGTCGCCGTCGTCGGTGTCTTCTAAAGAATTGTTTACACCCCCAGCTGCTGCTGCTGCTGCTCCTGCAGGACCTTGTCCTACTGCTCGACCAAAATAGGGACCTTCCCTACGTTGTCCTAAGGCCTTGGCTTTTTTAGTTAAAATTCCCGACTTTATCATAAGTTGATTGTACTGCCTTAACTTTTCCTTCAGTTTGAGGTTAGGAGAGTTAAGCACCTCATGTGCTTTACTCTGAAGGTGGTTCAGGACTTGAACCAGGCTGGAATCAGGAGTTAAACCTTCTCTTAAAAGTTGAGTGCTGTAGTACTGGTCTTGAACACTAGGTCCAGGCTGGGGAGGAGAGGAAGGACTAACAAAAGAAGATTTTTTTTCTCGGGGAACAAGATCCGCCCTTACGAGGGCCATCCTTGAATAAGACATGATTTTTTTATCGACGTGCTCCTATGAGACCTGTTATCAGGGGTAAGGCGAGGCCCAAAATGGTTCCCAAAAATCCTCCCTTTTGCTCAAAGGTTTTCCTCTTCTGCTTAACGGTAGCCTTGTGCCTTGTGACTGACTTGAGTTCTTTCTTGTAGGGTGATAAACGTTTGACTGCGTCGGACTCGTTACGCAACAGGTTTTTGTTCATTACGTTGACGCAAATTTGACTCATCAACCTAATGACCTCATCGCTGAGACCTTTGATAATGTGGGAACACTCTGCCGAGGAACACTTGGATATGTGTTTCAACAAGTGGTAATGTTTCCTAATTGTTTTAAATTTTCCTCCAGAAGGAGATCTTTTGGTCACCATTC
The DNA here is from genome assembly GCA_949317995.1 of Acholoe squamosa. Classification (NCBI taxonomy): domain Eukaryota; kingdom Metazoa; phylum Annelida; class Polychaeta; order Phyllodocida; family Polynoidae; genus Acholoe; species Acholoe squamosa. The sequence continues at coordinate 51,942,738 of OX439040.1, forward strand.
TATCTTTTTCTTTTCGAAGCTGAAGCTTGAGGAATGAAAACCAAGGTGTTCCAAGGAGTTGTTATGCTGTTTCTTACCCTAAGCTCGTTAGGTGTGCTCTGCTTAAAGTCCAATAGGATGTATGAATGCTTCTCTTTGGTTTCTGAGTTATATACCTCCGTCAAAAAGGATTTCTGTCCTGGAAAGGCCTGTTTGCTGATGTGCCCTATCTGACTCATGTCTCTAGGGTTTTTAAAAACAACTAGGTAGTGTGCATTTAAGCTCAAGGTTCTGAAGGCAGGATTGTTGAAAAACAAGTTTTGAGTAACAAAAATTACACTTAAACTGCGATGGTGAGAGCCCACAGTGAAAAGTTTCATTATGGTGGGAACGTACTCGGGATCCATGAGATCGTCTATTACGACCAGTCCATGTTTAGTCACGTCTCTTTCATCCTCGAACAAAAAGTCTTCTGAAAGAAGACCTTTGTTAAACTTAACCCCCAACTTCACCATTTCGTCGAATCCATCTTGCCATTGACTGTAGCAGTAGTATATGTCGTGTATTTTTGGAGTAACAAGCTCGTCTACACCTTTAATCAACTTGAAAACAAGTTGACTTTTCCCACAAGAAGTAGGTCCAGCTATGATCATTGTGAAGGGGCTTTGTAGACGTGGGTCAAAAATGATCTCCTTTTCCTTGTGATCCATGTTGGACGATATCTTAGACCAAAGTGACCAAAGGAGCAACCTCGTCCTCTTTTAAACCAGTAGAACCCTTGTTCAAACCTTCCACGTAAAGAGCTACATCAGAAAGTCCCATGTTGTATAGACTGGCTATTAGGCAGCTTGGATGAGATATTTCTCTATATTTCCAAACCATCAGAACTTCGAACACAGGATTTGTGACACCTTTTTTCCCTGGAACAGGGGTGGATATCAGGTTAAGCTCGTGGTCGCTCATTCCAAGTTGAGTTCCCAGTTTCCTCCAGTCAAGCTTTTCGAACTTGTCTGCCAGGTTGACGAACAAAGTATCAACTTTCCACTGTTCTGGAGGAATTTCACAATGGTCCACTACGTTGTAATATCCCATGTACCATCTACAATAATCAGTTAGATCGTAACGACCTATGTCACTTAATGCATGTCTCAATACCATCCACTTGCAACGCACGTTCTTTCTACTCCATGAAATAAGCATTTCTCTCCCCATAGAACGAAGAGACGGTATTTTTTCCATGTAATCCATTAAACTTAGTCTAAGTCCTAAGTAAACTCCTAATCGAGGGTAGTCTTTTTCAGATATTTTTTCACTGACCTTGAATAACAACTCGTCCGAAAGGTGAAACTCCATAGCGTCCAAATAAAAAGTGTTGAGCAAGTAAGGCAGGCAGGTAGGAAGGCAGGCAGGTTATGACAGGCTAGAAAGCATACAGTTGACTTATATAGGGTAGGGTAGGGTAGGGTAGGGTAGGGTAGGGTAGGGTAGGGTAGGTGGGTAGGTGGTTTAGGTGGGTGGGTAGGTGGGTGGGTGGGTTAGGTGGGTTATTTTGGGCGGCCAGCCCGGGCCAACAAGCCCCAAACCCCCCATACTTGAGGGGTGCCCCCACCCCCCCACCCCATAGTTTTTTAAACCCAACCCCACCCTTTCCTACCCTACCCTACCCTACCCTACCCTACCCTACCCTATTTTATCCTACCCTATTCTATCCTATTCTATATATCTCTCCCGTTCCCTTCCCCCTGTTTAGGTAAGCATGTTACATCGTTCTTCGTTCGTTTAAATTTGTTATGACGTTGAGTGTAAAGCGAGCTGATTGTGGTGAAAACAGTGAGTAAGGGAGATAAGCTGGGTGCACCACATAGCCAGATAAAACCAAACTTTTTCTTTCTCCTCTACACTGAAACGATCCAGGGACGATGATGGGATGTGAAATATGGGGCAGGAGGAAAACAAAGTTTTGGTTTCTAAGCACTCAGCTAGAAGTTCCAAAATAGACATGAAGAAATGAAGACGCTGGTTAAGTAGGCGGGGATTTTCTTTGGCGTGATGCTCTTCTGCCGCTTTCAATGCTTCCACATGGAAGGGGTTTTTCAGTGGGCCTTTTCCCTTTCTTCCATGCTTCAGGGCATAACCCAAGGTTTCCACCGCTGAAAATTTCGACAAGTTATGACTCAAAACCATTTTCCTCAAGGTTTTTCTGTCTTTGGATGTAAAACTTGATTGCACTGAAGAAAAAACTAAGTATAATTTTTTCCGGTGAAGAACACATTCTTTCAAGTATTTGCACACGTACCTGAAACAAATAGAAGAGCAACATATAATTTCATTTCTTTCCCTCACATATGTCAGAACTTGAGTGTCGTCGGGGTGACGTTGTTCTAATACACGCTGCAGGGAGTAACGCGACATAGTAGGTCGAAGGTTGTTGTGTCAAATAACGATGGTTTAGTCCCCGTTTAACCTTTATAGGAAACCTGTCAGTCTTTCCTTATCGCAATTTCCTGAAATGATTTATTGCTCAAGGACGAAACAAACGTCAGGGTCAGTGCCTGAGCGTTCTGAAAAGAGGGGAAAACATGTGGAAGGGTGGGTTTGGCCCAGGGGCCTTACCCGGAGGATCATCGTTTATTTTTGTTCAGTTTTATTAGGAGGACCAAAAATTAGATACGGGGTAGGCTGTTACCACCTTCAGCTGACCTTTTTCATGGGAGGCAGTTATTTCAGTAATAACTCTCACAACATGACAGCATCCATGGTAATTGTGGCCAATCTCTGTCCTGAATCCTCTTTCATAGAAAATTTTTGAACCTAAAGAGTGTGTAATTTTGTCTGGGTGAAGTAAAGTGGCTTTAATTAAAGCCTTCACCATAGTAGAATCGATGAAAACTGAATTACCAGGCCCTCCCCCCAAAGGTTGATCCCTTAGAAAAAAGGGTTTTTGTCTGTCTGAAATGAATTTCTTTGAACTTCCAGAGGAAATGGAATGTCTAGACATTAAGTGTACCATGGCACCATGTCCCAAAAGAACACCTGAAAAAAAACTTTCCCCATTTTCTGAGATAAGTTTTTTCACAGAGGGTCCACCAGGAACCAATGCAGTGGTTTGGTTGTGCAAAAAGCATTGTTTGAAGTTACAGTTAGGAGGGATGTAAAGATCCCTGTTCAAATTTTCAGGACAGAATTTCCACACAGCCCACACCTTACCTTCTTCTACGCCCCTCCTAATGTCTGAAATAAACACCTCCTGACGCCTTTTGTGACCTACGGTCAAAGACAAAGGCAAAGGACAAAAGTTAGCCATGTCTGCTTGAGAGAAGCTAGTTCTGATGAATGACGAATGGTCTGCGTTAATTACAGAACGGTAACAACAAGACTCGTTTTACAAGCCTCACCCTGAACGTTGACTGAACGTTATCACGTTTTTTATTTGAGTTAAGCTTTTTTACTTTTTTCCAAAACAACACTGACTAAGTGTAAAACATACTATGAATGGAAAAGCACGGTTATCTACGACTCATGGACGTGGTTGTACGTTATCTGAACGACAAGGGAACGTCCCAGCATCGTATCAGGATAGTTACTATAAAGTAGACTTGAGCTGCTCGATCTTCATCAAACCTTTTCTGACGTTTGTCTGCTGTTCGCCGTCCTGCTCCTGCACCTTCCAGCCCTGCCACCCTTTCATCTTCAAGGAGAACAATGCCTGGTCGCATGAAGACGGGACTTAGTGTCAGGAGAGGAGGAGCTAAAAAACTGGCTCCACTAACTTTTACTACTTCTAAACAGACAGTGGAAAAGGCGTCGGGCATCGCCCCTCCTCCTACCTCTCCAGCCTCACCTGATAAACCACCTGCAACTCCTGCTCGGCTTCCAACTGAAGTGCCTGATGCAGGAGAACAGGAAGCCGCTCTTGCAGCTCTTCATGGCGAAATCACTGATTTCCTGGATCGCGTCCGGGATCGCTCTCCTCAGGAAGCTGGCAACGGCGATTTTGACATCAGGGAATACATCAATCCCCCGGCACCTTTGAACTACCAACCCCCCACTGAAACACCTACGTCCGCCTCTTACTCACCCGTGACTCCGGAGGAACCTTCTCCCCAGGTCAGTCCAATTAAGGTTATAGACCTTACAACCTCATCACCGGCAGTTAAACCCATAGAAGTGGTGGACTTAACCCAAGGGACACCTTCACCTGCTCACCGCGGGGGGTATTCGCAGGTAGAGGTTATAGATTTAACCGGCCCTTCTCCTCTGTACTCTCTCCCGGTTCCAGTAGAGGAGCTGCTTCTTAAAAGCCCGCCGGAAAAAAGAAACTGTTCCAGTGAGAAAGAAGGGGAGCCTAAGAAAAAAAGACAGAAGCGCGCCTACCACAAGAAAACCCCTGTCTCTACCCCTGCTTCAGATTCCTCAGCGACTTCATCCTATGGTGCCGAGCCAATTGGTTCTGTCCGAGGTGTTCCTTCTCCTAAAGACAAGTCACACAGGCAAAAGTTTGGGGAGGGAACTGCCCCCAGTTCTTCCAGCAAGCTTGTGGGCTTTAGGTCAGTGCCTTTGGTGGTAAAAAAGTGGCCTGCTCGATTTGGTTTCCAAGAAAAGTCACCTGCCCCCAACCAGGTTTTTTATCCGGAAGGGGATAACAACGCCTGCATAGAAATATACAGGGAACCTAGCATCAGGGGAGTATGCTTGAGAACCTACCTGGACAAACCTTACGAGCGGTGCTTGAACCTAGAGGCGCGTGAATTCAGGAACTTAGTGGACCAGATAGAGTGCATCCTAGGAAAGTACAAGGAGTTACACCGCCTAGCTGCCCTTGGAGAGAGGAAGGTGGATAATCTTTTGTTGTCCTTGAACCAAGACTGCACCGACCCCAGTGGAGGCCGGGCTATGGTCCTGGTAAACTTGTACAAGGGAACTCCTAAAGTTCACATAGGAACAACCAGCTACGTGGAGGAAATGAATGCCTCGGTGTCTTCCAGCTTCAGAATGCCCCCCTCAGCCACACACTGCGGACACACTGTGTCCCCCTTCATTCTGGAGGACATAAAATCACGAGTTGGACCCTTCCTAGACGAAACGACCGATTTCTACTCTGGGTAAGTGGTCAACTTTGTATAGTGTCTGGTCAACAGCTCCTTGTTAAGTGCTTTTACATTATGATGTATATCAGGTAATTTGTAGTTAGATTTAGATGTACTCCGTTATTAGTCAACATAGCCCAGCGTAGGTTTAAGTTCCATATGTACTCCATGTATACTTAGGTTAGGTTTTTAGTTATAAGTTTGTATATAGAACATAAAGTGAAACAAGAAAAAGAAACCTTAAAAAAAAAATGCCGCCCAAAAAGGTAAAACAACTTTACACCGTCAACTGTCCAATGTGTAACACCCCTAGACCTCCACGTTTGGTAACTGTAGAAAACAGTGGAAAAACTTTATGTAACTCAGATTCTTGTAGAAGAGAAACTTTTTCCGACAGCTTAGAACTTCCAAAAGAAATAGAAAAAAATTCTTTGCATAAAAGCAGTTACCGTGACAACTTCAAGTCCATAGCTTCAGGTTTGGCTGTGCTTGGTAAGCTTCAGTCCATTTTCAACGTCAGAATGACAAGTTTCAACAAAGACTTGGGAGCCAAACAGGTAATAGAGGCGCTTACCTCTATTCATAGAAATCAAGTTATGGCTTACAAAGTGGCTGTCTCTTTTGGAAGGTTGTTGTCTTCCTCTAAGGAGGAAGAAGAAGAAGAGAAAGTCATGTACTTTCATGCTTCTGCCAACAACTCGTCTTTGTTCTATGACAGTGAAAGTCATAGAGACCCTTACATTTTTATAAGGGACGACAAAGACTTTGCAGAGTGTTTAGATTTAATAGAAAACAACATTAAAGAAGACACTCAAAGACCCTCTACTAAATGGAGTGTAATAGGCAACGTGAACGCCAACATCACACTGATAAGGGCTACGGGAGGAGAATATCTTTTAGGTAAAATGAAAACTGTTCCACCAGGTTTAAGACAAAGAGGAATGCAACACTTTCACAGAGACCCTAAAACCAAAAGGGCTTACAAGGACAACTTGTGTTTCTTTAGATGTCTGTCTTTCTTCCTGTATGAATCTTTAGAAAAAACTCAAGAGCTTTTCCTTGAAGCCTATCCAGGGGTGAACAAGGAGACTTTTGAGGGCGTTAACATAAGAGATTTAGACAGGTTAGAAAAAATGTTTGAAGTTAACATAAGAATCTTTTACCTTCCCTCTTTTGGTAAAAGAAAGGGTCGACCTAAAATTATAAGGTCAAACATGTGTTCATCCAAGAAAATCATGAACTTGAACTTACACAGAAACCATGTAAGTTTAATAACTAACATGGGACTGTATGGTAAAATGTACCCCTGTGAAAAGTGTCATAAAGTTTTCACTCGTAGCTTCCTTTTGAAACAACACAATGGGGTGAAAAAAGATTGCACCAAAGTCAGCTTCAGGTACAAAGGTGGAGCATACAATCCATCCAAAACAGTTTTTCAAGTTTTAGAGGAACTGGGAATAGTTTGTTCACCTGAGAAAAAAATATACCCCTATAAAATTGTTTTTGACTTTGAAAGCTATTTCGTCCAACCTGAAAATTCGTCCCCAGAAAATGCTAACACTGTGATAGAAAAAACTCACATACCCCTTTCTGCCAGTGTAGCTTCTGATTTTCCTGGGCATACAGAACCAGTGTGTTTTGTGAGAAATTCCAACAGGGACGACGATCCTTTGGTTAAAAATGTGTTGGAACACATAAACAACTTGGGGCAGTTGATAGGAGAACAGGTGAAAGAGAATTTTAGAGATGTTTTAGACGAACTAGACTCTCTAGAAGAAAAACAAAAGGAACTAGAACATAAAGCTAGCAAAGTTTTTCCAGCAAAGAACAAAAAAAATCCCCCAAAAAAAATCTCCCATGTTCTTGAAGTGAAGGAAAAACTTCTTACCTACATAGAAAGAGTCCCTGTTCTAGGTTTCAACTCTGGAAAGTATGACATTAATTTGATAAAAAAGGAATTTCATTCTTTTTTTATAGACACAGACAAAACAGAAATGAAAACCATAAAAAAATGCAACAAGTACATAGCAGTGTACACAGACCATCTTCTTTTCCTTGACATGTTTAACTATTTGGCACCAGGTTATTCCTACGCAAACTACCTGAAAGCCTTTCTAAAAGGGAAAGCTGAAAAAGGTTTTTTTCCCTACGAGTGGATGGACAACATAAGAAAACTGAACAACAAAGCTCTTCCTCCACGCCACTGCTTCTACAGTTCTTTGTCGGGTGGTGGAATAAGCAAAGAAGATTATCTTAAATGTAAGAAGGTCTGGAAAGAAAACAAAATGAAAACTATGAAGGACTACTTGATATATTACAACAACCTGGATGTTAAACCCTTTGTTTTAGCCATAAACGAGCACACAAAATTTTTTATAGATCGTGGGGTAGACATGTTCAAAGACGGTTTAACTTTGCCAGGTTTAACCTTGAAGTTTCTTTTCAACAACACTGCACCTAATGCCACTCCTTACATTCTTTTTGGTGAGAAAGAAAAGGATGTTCACTCCTTGCTCAGACGCAACTTAGTAGGGGGTCCCTCTATTATTTTTCACAGACATCACAAAAGTGGAGAAACAAGAATAAGACAAAAAAAATACGGGTCACAAAGCAAAGTATGCAGACACATAGTAGGGGTAGATGCTAACAGCTTGTACCTCAAGTGCATGGGTGAAGAGCACTGCACAGGTTATTATGTGGTGCGCAGGAAAGAAAACGATTTTCAAGCTGTTTGCAGTCAACAAATTAGCTACTCAGCCACAGAATGGTTGCGATACAAAACTGTGACAGACAAAGTCAAGATATTACACCAATACAACTACGGGGAAGTAGTATTGGGTTCAAGGAAAATAAAAGTGGACGGATATGATCCAGCTTCAAAAAAAGTATACCAGTTTCACGGGTGCTACTGGCATGGTCACATATGTCACCTTACTAAATCAGTTTTGAGAGACCCCAATGGAAAGGCATGGTTAGAAGAAAAAAACCAAAATACCATTTTGACTACCCTATATCTTCAATCGTTAGGTTACCAAGTAGAGGAAAAGTATGAGTGTATGTGGTTGAAAGAAAAAACTGAAAACTTGTGCAGAGAAACAAAAAGTGAATGGGAAATTAAAAGACCGTTGTGCCAAGGCAGAAAAAGTCAGGATGAAATACTGAGAGGGGTTTCTAAAGGAACAACTTTTGGACTTATCCAGGTAGACATAGAAACACCTGAACACTTGAAAGAAAAATTCAGTGAAATGACACCTATTTTCAAAAACTGTTTAGTAGGAAAAAAAGACGTAGGTGAACATATGAAACGTTACCTGGAAGCAGCAGGTAAGCTAAAACAACCGCAACGCCAACTTATAGGCAGCTACCACGCAGAGGGAATTTTGTTGGGAACTCCTCTCTTGAAGTGGTACCTGGAAAAAGGTTTGGTAGTTACGACAGTACACCTTCTCGTAGAATACACTCCAGAACAAACTTTTTTACCCTTCATGGACGAAGTAACCAAAGCTAGGAGAAAGGGCGACGAAAATATAGACTGTAAGATTTTGTCAGATCTGTACAAACTTTTGGGAAATGGTTCATACGGAAAAACCATATGCAACAAACAAAACTTTGTTCAAACAAAGTATCTTCACCCCTCTAAGGCAAGACGTTTGGCCATGCACTGGTCAGTGCAAGATGTGCAAGACATAAGTGACAACACGGTAGAACTGTCCTGTTTGCCCACCTCCATCACCTACGATCTCCCAGTTCAAATAGGGTTCATGGTTTACCAATATGCCAAACTTAAAATGTTGGCTTTCTATTACGACTTTCTCCTTGAATACATAGACGAGAAAGATTTTGAAATGTGTGAAATGGACACTGACAGTTTTTACTTTGCTTTAAGTGCAGAGAAAATAGAAGACGTAATTATTCCTGAAAAACGTGAAGCTTTCTTCAGAGAACGTCACAAATGGTTGCCCTCTGAATCATGTGACAACAGTCACCACAGAGAGACCTATGTTCAGACCAAAGTATTGGGTGAGCTGTGGCTGCCTCAACCATGTTGTAAGAGCCGTCTGGCGTTTGACAAGAGAACCCCCGGGTTATTCAAAGTGGAGTGGGAAGGTGACGAAATGACTGCCTTGAACTCCAAATGTTACATAGGCACAGGAGTAAATGTGCCCGTTAAAATGAGTTGCAAAGGTGTAATTCAAAAACAAAACCCCCTGACCACTGACAAGTACAAAGAAGTACTGGACAGTGAAAATGTTGTCACGGTAGTCAACAAAGGATTTAAAGTAGTAAACCACAGCGTTACGACTTACTCTCAAAGGAAACAAGGTCTAACCTATCAGTACATAAAGAGACAAGTATGTGAAGACGGTGTAAGCACCCTACCCCTTTCTATATAAAAAAATGGTTTCTTTTTCTAGTTTCACTTCCAGTTGTACATGTAGGGGTATGGTATTTTACACTTTAACGTTCATGCACCCGTGAGACTCAGACCTAGGTCCTTCGGGTGTGGTGGGGGAATCCGGATGGCAGGTGGCAGCACCTGCCTCTGGGTTCGTATCCACTACACCAGGGGGCCTACCACTCATCCGCCACACGTCACGTGGCCGGTCTGAGTTTCGCGGGCTTTTCCCCTATATAAGGCTGGTCCTAGCCCTAGGTTCCTCAGTAGTGGTTTACCCACTGCTCAACCAGGTTGTTACCCGAAAGGGTAACCGAATGCACTAGCAGCATGTAGTCCTCTGAGGCTGTGATCGTATGTAACGCAAGCTCTGAAATAAAAGCTCGGTTGCCTACCCGGAAACTTTTCTCTCTCTTCGTTATGATTTAATCTAACTTAACGAGACGAACCACTACACTGGTGCCGTGACCAGTTGGTCTTCGGGTAAGCGCAGTCAGAAATGACTGAGCTGAGCCCAGTTAGGGGAAATGGCTCAAATCGTGAGCTAGACTCCCCGATGGAGGATGGTGAAATCAAGTCACCACCCCAAGGTACGGAGTGGAGGGATCCACTAGAACACTACCCTGATGGGTTAGAAGATGTAAGAAGAAACTTACATCATGAACTGGATGAATTTGGAGACTCCTTATTCATGCCAGGAGGTACTTCGAAACCTACACCAATGCATAAAAGTACTGCTCAATTTGGTAAATTACCATTTGAGGTACCAAAGCCTAGTGCAGGTATGTTTGAAACTCCATACAGTTCTCGAATTAAACACCAAAAATGTGGATTCGAAAAGAACAAAATGGACGAGCTTGAAGACATGAGAGCTGAATACGAGAAGATCCAGAAGGATCTTATTACACTGACCGGAACCCGAGACAAGATTCTGACTGAAAACAAACAGTTGATATCGGAACGTCTCGATTACGATCAGAGTTGTAGACGCCAACAACAATTGTTGTTGGATCAGATGGAGAAAGAAAAGCAAGATTTTCAACTCCAGCACGAACAGTATCGTGATGCACTATATACGGCGGATCTGGAATACAGAGCCTCGTATGATGAGTTGAATAGAACTAAACAAGAGTTAAATTCAACTCAATCGGCCTACGGCAAGTATCAAGAAGAGCTGAAGAAAATAGAATCAGCCTTCAAAGATGCTCGGGAAACGTACCAAAAACAGACCGATGAGCATGAAAAACTCAAAGATCAATTGATACGCGAATCCACAGATTTGGCTGTTAAACAGACTAAAATGATGGATGATTATTCCGAACTGGAGGCTAAAGCTATCCAGATGTCAAAGTATCTAGAAGATACTGGTCGTGCAGTAGGCACTCTTGAATCAGACTTCACTGTTTCAGGAATTGCCCTAAACACGACAAGTAACCAGATGTTCTCTTTGAGGGGCAATGACGGGGTAACAGAGACAACTGTACCTCGTTATGAAGGAGTAAAGAGTCATCAGGTTAGATTTACAGATAATACCTCTATACCTCTTGGTCTAGGTACGGGAAATAAAGGGGATAATTCTGCGAGTGGAGCTAAACAAAGCCGCTCGGCAGGAAGCTCCACCTTTGACGGCGGATGGCCACAACAGTCACCTTTAGGGGGACCAAATGGCCCGTATGCCCAGTATGGATGGAATCAGTCCCAAACAGGAACGAATCCGTCCAATGGTAACACCCGGAACACGTCCGGAGGAACAACCGGACGAGCACCCGGAGGTTCCAGTACAGCTGGGGGGCAATCCGGATGTGATCAAGGATCCGGACCCTCAAGCGATCGTTCCAGGAGCAGACCCTCTGCCAGTGGGACTGGTTTCAATAATGGAAATCAGTCGTATGGAACAGGAGGAAACACTAATCCCAATAGTGGTTTCTTTAGCTTTGGTGGAAATACACAACCCACCAATGGTCCAGGGCCGGCTCCCCAAACCAGTGGATACACCTTTTCACAGGTGCCTCCATACGGAGCAGGGGGATCAGGAGGTGGAGGAGGACCACCATCCGGAGGCTTTGGAAGTACTTATGGTACGAATCCTCCAAGGAAAAAGAGACTCAGTCGCCGAGTATCTCTTTCTCCAGGGTTACAAGCGCTGCATGATTCTAATGCAGCGATTGCTAACTTAGGTGTTGATTGTTACAATCAAGGTCTGGACGATACGGAGATCATGGAATGGAGTAAGGGTTTAACCCTTACTGGATCCACGAATCCGGCTCGTAGAGTAGCTAAGATACCTACCCCCTTTAATGCCAAGAACCCTTGGAAGGAGGAGTATCAAGGCTGCGCGGATGTCTTTAACTGCAATGGATGGGGTAAAGCGGAAGCTCTGCCTTATTTAGTATGCTGGTTAAAGGAAGGCGACGGAAAAGGAGCCGTGGAACAATGGAGAGATTCTCAAATAACAGGACTCTCAGCCCATATGAAGTATGATGAACTCATAGAGATTGCTTCATATTTATATGGGAATATAGTTGGAGAAGACCCTTGGCTGACGTTCACTAAAAGAACACAGAAGCCCAAGGAGTCTGCCAAAGTGTTCGGCTTAGAATGTCAACGACTGTTGCATAAAGCCAGACCTCAATGGAGACTAGATGATGAATGCTTCCTAGATGAGATGTTTAAACAATTCATTGAAGGATTGCGGAATCAAGAACACAGGACAGTAGCCTGTGAAGCTTGGAAGAATGATGCCTCTTTGACAGATTTGTTCCAGTCCCTAGATCATTATGATCGAAAGGCCCGTATCTTTGCCGGGAAGGTACCCCAACGGATGTCAGCAATGATAATCCCGGAGGGAATACCCGAAACCGATTCATCCGAATCAGGGGAACCTGACGAAGATGAAAACGTTGGGGCCATTGGCCAAGGGAACCCCCGGTACAACCGGAACTGGGGAAAGAAACCGGGTTACGTCAAGGAGAAAGTGATCACTTCTAAACCTCCTGTGACTCAACCCGATACCAAACCCACGACGGGTCCTTCTTTATCAGAGGACCTGGTTAACAATTTGGTAAAGAAGATTACTGAAAATCTTAGGAGGCCTAAGCCTGATAGGACTGTTGTGACATGCTTCCGATGTCAGGAAACTGGGCATTATGCTGCCGAGTGTGAGGCAGATAAGCCAGTTTATAGAAACACTCGTTACCGGAGCAATCCGGGTAAGGAGGACTCAGTGAAGAAGGAAAACTGAGAGGGGGTGTCCACAATGGCAACCGGATTACCCCCAGAGTGAGTGATTGCCATGACTGCCAGCCTATCGCAGCTTGCGGTACTGGCAAGAATCCTCTAGCGATTTCGCCCAGCAGTGAAGCTAAGGAGCCTGATCAGTTCCTTACTCATGAGGCTGGGGAGACTGATAGTACACCAGGTGTCAAGAACCGGCAGAAGAACACAGAGGGGAAACCCGATATCAGTCCAGAGGGAGCGGCCAATGAGTTGGCCAGGGTGGGGTGTGCCCAGTTCCCCCCGGGTCATCCTTGTCTCGAATTCTTAAAGGGATGTGGATTTGACCTCGGCGCTAAGACGGAACTTGCTAAGTATGCAAGTAGTCCTACCTACTTGAAAGGTAGGAGGTGGTACGCAGTTGTATCTGTGAGTGGTAGATCCGCTGAGTTTCTTGTCGATACGGGTGCTAGCCACTCCTGTATTGCTAAGAGATTCTACGATCTTTTGCCTACGAATCATGAAACTTTCACAACGGAAGGAAATGCTCGTACGGCCGACGGTAGCATGATACAAACGTTCGGTAGAACATGTATGAGGTTCAGTCTACAGGAAGATAAGGACTTCATCCTTACCCCTACTGTGGCGAACATCGCGGATGATGGTATACTCGGTCTGGATTTTGCTGCATTATATGGAGCAAGGTTAGATTCCCAGAGGGGAATATTGGAAGTGAGAGACCCGTACCATCTCGAAGTACAATGTGTACTTAGGCAAGTAAGCAGTGTAGCCAGTGTAGCCCAGACTGTTAAGATACCACCAGGCACAGCCTGTGATGTCTTATGTCGAGCGGACAGACAGTTTTCAGGAAAAACTGGAGTTGTAGAGCCAGACATGGCCATGTTGTCAAGTATCGGATTGGAATCCGCTGATGTTCTAGTAGCTAACGCTGCTTGGACGGTGGTTCCTATATCCAATACCGGTAACAAGACTGTCTATGTACAGAAGGATACGATCCTTGGATCGGTTGTCTTATCCGAATTGATAGAAGACTGTAAACATGTTTCGGCACCCGGAGCCCCTTCCTCACCCGAAAGGAGCCCGGAACTAGACACTCTAGTAGCCGAAAGCCATGTAGAAAGTGATGAACAACGTGAAGCTCTAACTGACTTGTTGTACAAGTACCGTAAAGCTTTTGCAGCACCGAGTGAACAATTGGGGCGTACCGATAAAGTACTGCATACGATTGACACTGGTGAGAATGAACCTTTTAAGATTCCTTATAGAAGACTCCCACTAGCCAAAAAAAAGGTAGCTGAGGAGGAGATAGCTAAAATGCTTGAACAGGATGTAATAATTCCATCAACCAGTCCTTGGTCTAGCCCTGTGTGCATGGTGACCAAGAAAGATGGTAGCATCCGTTTCTGCATAGATTACCGGAAATTGAATGGTATGACCAAGAAGAATTCATATCCCTTACCACGGATCGATGAGACTATAGACTCCCTTGGAGGTAAGCAATGGTATTGCTCTCTAGACTTACAATCCGGGTACTGGCAAGTGGGTATGCATCCGAAAGATATGGAGAAGACGGCCTTTTCCAGTCATATTGGATTATTCCAGTATAATGTGATGCCGTTTGGATTGTGCAATGCACCGGCGACATTTGAAGCCATGATGGAAACTTTATTAAGTGACCTTTTATGGAAGAAATGTCTCGTCTATCTAGACGATGTGATTGTCTTTGGAAAGACATACGAAGAATGCTTGGAAAATTTAGGTATGGTCCTGGAAAGGATCATAACTAATGGTTTGAAGCTGAAACCCAAGAAGTGCGATCTTTTCAAAAGATCTATTAATTACTTGGGGCGAATAATCTCGAATGAAGGGATTAAAGCCGATCCGGAGAAACTGGATGCCGTGTCAAATTGGCAAGCACCCACGAATGCGAAAGAAGTTAGGTCCTTCCTCGGATTCTGTTCCTACTACCGGGACTTTATCCCAGGATATTCAAGGGTTGCCTTTCCTATCCAGAGTTTGTCCCACTGGACACCCGGGATCAGAAAGGAACGATTCCCTTGGGGACCCGAGCAAGACGAGGCCTTTATGAAAATAAAGGATTTGTTTGCTATCACACCTGTGTTGAGATACCCCACGGAGAATGATCATTTCATTCTAGATACTGATGCTAGTAATGAAAGCATAGGAGCCGCCCTTTCTCAGGTCCAGGATGGGGTCGAAGTTCCTATAGCCTTCGCTAGTAACACGTTGAGTAAATCTCAAAGAAACTATTGTACCACTAAACGTGAGTTGTTGGCTGTGGTGGTCTATACGAAGAAGTTCAAGCACTTTTTGTGGGGGAGTGATTTCACTCTACGGACTGATCACTCTTCCCTCAGATGGTTATTGAACTTCAAAGATGCAGAGGGGATGATAGGTCGCTGGTTAGCGCACCTATCCGAATTCGGTCTAAATCACAGCCAGATTGAACACCGAGCCGGGGCAAAGCATTTGAATGCAGATGCTTTGTCTAGAATCCCAGTGAGGAAATGTGCAAATGCTGAGTGCACTGATTGTGGAGCACACAATGCTGTGTTGGCAGGGGTTCGAGTTCCATTCGAAACCCATCCGGAACATGTCTTGAATTGGTCCTTGGAGACCATCAGGCAGTTCCAGAAGTCTGATGCAGTCACATCACGTTTGATTAAATTCCTTAATCAGGGTATCTGTCCCCCAAGACCCGTAGTGTCATTGGAGAACAGAGAGATGAGACGATTCTTAGCTCAATGGGCCGAGCTAAAAGTCCGGGATGGTATTCTGTTTCGATGGAAGAACCATTCTAATAGGAACAAAACCTTGCAAGTTGTCATACCTAGTGCTATGCGACGAGATATTATGTATTTCTGTCATGGACATAGAACTAGTGGGCACTTTGGAAAGAAAAGGTCTCTAGAACGTCTGACCAGACGATACTATTGGCCCGGCATGAGTACAGATCTCACCCGATGGGTGGAGACCTGTCCCGAGTGCTGTAAGAACAAACCAGGACCCGGGTTAGGCAAGCTGCCATTATCCCAGGAACTGTTTGGTGTAAGGTTTGCTAGAATAGCTGTTGACATTATTAGTGGGATTCCCCCCACTCCTAGTGGCAACACGTGTATGATGGTCGTGTCTGATTATTATACCAAGTACACCCGAGTGTTCCCTTTACCGGATCATAAGGCTGTTACTTGTGCTATGGCCTTTGTAAAAGGGTGGGTGCTGCACCTAGGTGTCCCACTCATGTTACATAGCGACCAAGGCAGAGAATTTGAGTCTAGTCTGTGGCAGGAGATGTGTAATTGTCTGGCGATCTGCAAGACAAGAACTAATCCCTATAGACCACAGAGCGATGGACAAGTAGAGAGATTCAATAGGACTTTGATCCAAGTATTGAAGTCTCTGGTAAATGAGCAGATGGATGATTGGGATGAACAATGTGAATTCGTGGTACATGCCTATAATGGCACTGTGCATTCGAGCACAAACTGTTCTCCTAATCTCCTCGTTTTTGGAGAGGATTTGATTATGCCAGCCGATTTGGTGTTCGGCGTAATAAGAATGAATCCGGAAGCCCCTTGCCAGGTGATGTTTGTAGAATCCCTACGGGATAATTTCAAACAAGCCTATGAGAGGGTTAGAGACGAGTTGCAGAAAACTGCGCGTTGGCAGAAAGTTGGCTATGACACAGGTCTAAAAGCTAGATTTTTTAATCTAGGGGATAGAGTACTGCGTCTACACCAACCTCTAGCTAACCTGAAATTAGCCAGTAATTGGGATGGACCTTTCACTATAACTCAGGTTATTAGTGATTGCACAGTGATTATTAAATCACAGCTTGGTAAATGTTACAAGTCAAATGTAGCGAGACTACGCCCATGGAGGGGGAGGGATACCTCCACCGAAATGTACGGCGATGGTCTATTGGAAGTAATGGAACAGAGTCGTGTTAAGCAACTCGAAGTGGTACCGACCCGAAAGCGAGGACCCGGGCGGCCACGGAAGGTTGCAGACCCGAAGAGGGTGGTGCCCCCTGTCGTAACATCCGGAAAGCAGGGGAAGATACAAAAAGTCTCGGCAGGCGCAGGTAAAAATAAGAGGAAAGGTCCCTCTAAGGCTAAGAAGACCTTGGAAAAGGCTCTTATGGATACCAGGTCAATAAAAGAGGCCTCAAAACCTCTTAGACGCAGTCCAAGGTTGCTACAGACTGCCGTAACCTAGCCTGTTAACACAACGAGTGTGTTGTCCTGTACTGTGTACTGTTATATGTTGTAACCTAGTTCAATGTATATTTGAGCCGGTCAAGAGTCTCTGGAAAAGGTCCTATGACAATGAACCCATGGTTTTGGACGGATAATCCGGTGGATATGCTTATGCTATCCATAAACTCCAGAATACCTAGCGAATTGTCATAGTCGAACCCTGAGTACGGACGGACGACCGATCGGGTATTGTATTGTTTTTATGTAAGGGCGCGTGACCTAATTAAGGGCACGCGGGAAAGTTGTTGACCCATTTTCGAATGGTCACGTGAGGCGCCGGTTTGATCATGCGCAGCGATTCAAGTTCGAGTATCCCGCCATATTGTCTTATTCCTGCGAAGGAAGAAGACGTGGCCGAGGGTGGTCTTGCTCTTGTTGGAGTCTGATAGCCCGTGACAGCCATATTCCGAGGTGTGCCCTCGTTAAAAGGCACCCGCCTTTCACTGGGTAAGCAGTACTCACTGCTTATCCGGTGGATTGGGATATTTTATCCCCGAACAGCCACTTCTGTCGATGGCAGAAGAGGCCGTCCGTCTTGGCGGCGGTGCCGGTGCCAGCACCCCGCCAGAGTATGGAAGTGGTTCTCCCAAGAGTCCCACTTATACATACGACGATCAGCAATACGATGCTGATTGTGATCAAATGGATCAACAAATGAATGTTGATCAGTACTTCTCTGGAGTAGACGATAGCGACGTAGAATCGTTCTGCGACGCATCCGACAACTCCAGACAAGTTAGTCCTGAACGCCGAGGCGTTCAACAACAAATTGATGTAGGTGAGCCTTATGTAGCCCCTCCATCCGAAGGTTTGAGTGGAGAACCGGCAGGAGCCCAGTCTCTTGACAGGGCTCTGATGCCACCTCCCCCTCAACTGCCGCCCCGTCTTGGTGGGAGTACCTCATTCGGTGCTTTGGGACCTGCTTCTCCGGTTGACAGGCCAATGCACCTAGAGCTGCCCTTCCCAGACAGTCCCGAATGGCATGATGTAGCCGGTCCATATGACGGACGGATGTTAGCAATTTCCGAGGAAATGCTGATACCCACCTGTTATGGGACGCCCAGAGAGGTTGACGAGCGTGTTGTCAACGCAATCTGGGAATGTGCTCATCCGCAGTGGGCTAATACCTTTCCGGAGTCCTGGTTGATGGATTACCATCAGATGGCCAAAGGATTGGTAGTCCACTTATGGTTTCGTAAAGCCGTCTGGGACGCAGAAATGGCTTTCCGAAGGAATACCTCTTATAGGCCTTCCTATGTGTCTGACAAAACGGGTTACACCGGTGTCAAGGCAGATGAGGTCTCTAGATACATAGACAGAGACCAGATCCTACTGTTAAGCACAGCGGATGAGTATGAAGCAGCAGGTAACGCTGTTGTGGATTACTGTCCAGGGGTCCCTATTACGTCTCAAACCATTGAGGCAGAAGAGGCCCGTATTGGTGTGTCTCCACTAGACAGACTCGGGGTAATACAAGACCTCGTAGTACGTCTATTGGAGAGACAGTATGCACTGGCGCATCCGGAGTTAGTACCCGGACCCGCACCCGTGCAAGTAACAGCCAAGATGGCCGATCGGATGGACCGTCTCATGTCTCCTGCTGAAGCTCCCACCTTGGGAGGCGCAGCAGTAGTACCTGAGAAGGCCCTACCTGATGCAGATGTTTCCCTTAAAACTGCTCAGTCTACCCCTACGAAGACTGAGCAAGTAAAGGAGAAAGCAGCTGGTGGAAAGGGTAAAACAACCCCCACCAAAGGTAAGGGTAAAGGGAAGCGGTCAGGAACCGAACCCTCTACCAGCACGAGTGTGGACGACAGTACCCGAACCCGTCGGGTGTCTCCACGCTCGGCCAATAAGAAGGGCGCTAAGGCTTCGGATGTCTCCGGCAATGAGACGGACGCATCCGAGCCTGGCACTTCTACTAACGGCAGATCCCGCAGGAGGAATAAGAAGAAGGTTGACCAACGCAAACCTGAACCTATCGAGGTAGACGTTCAAGCTGATAATACAGAAGCTGAACCGGCTGTCCCAACCGTAAAAGTTGAGCTCGGTGTGCCAATCGTCAAGCTACACGACGTAATGGCCGATTTGAGTGGAGACGCTCAAGATGCTGCAGCCCAGGTCCTCGCGGGTCAACAACCCGTTGTGCAACCTGTGGATGTACCATCCGACCCGGAGGGAGAGGAGCCGGTTGACCCAGTTGTGGATGTCACTCCGACTGACGAGCAAGAGGCTGCTATCTGGGCTAACGCCAATAGCAACTTTGCCGACTTCATTCCTCTACACAGGGGACACCTGAAGGGGAGTAAATCCGTATGGAGACTGCCCCCTCGGATCACCTGTGAGAGGCAGGAAGATATGGAGGAGTGGCTTCGCAAGAAGCTCTCTGATAGAAAGCCGGCCAATATGTACTGGATCTATTGGGAATTCGTTAAGAATTCGCCCAATGGTCTGTACAATTATGACCAGAAGGGCAAGCTCAAGTTTGCTCTAGATGAGTACTACGGGGAGGATCGTAAGGATTGTCCCTTCCAACGTTGTACTCAAAGTGAGGGTGAGGTTGAATTCTTCATCGAGAAAGACGCGTTCCTTCGTCATCTCGTGGAGGTTCATATGCACCAGAGGCCGGAATATGTCTGCGACCGAGAGGTTGGCAAGAAATGTGCTAAATGCACAGGATGTGTCACCCCCCGACGCGGAGACATGGTCCGGCACTATGTGACTTCGCATGGAGAGGGCCTGGAGGCAGCCATAGATCGGGTGATGAAAATTCACTCCGAACTCTATGGCAACCTTAGGGGCCTCAATGCAGAGAAGTTGGCTTCCCTCACACCGAGTACGAAGCAGTTTGCGCCTACGGTTCCTGGTACTAACCAGAAACTAAAGGCTCGGTTTGCCCAGACTCCCGGGTCCGGCAAACTAGAGTACGCTCAGGAGGAGTACGATCTGTTAAACGAATGGAGAAGCAACAAGGCCCGCCGTCGTGGTGGGGCTTATGTAACTCCATCCGGAGAACAGGTCCGAAGCCGCAGGGATTACCGCCAGGGACCCTCTGTAGCAGATAGGAAGAGACAGGCGTCTGAATCTCCAAGCCGAGCCAGGTCACCACTGGAGGCGCTGGAGAGACAGACAAATGGGGGAAGGAAGAAGCCACATCTTCCATCTCCTACTGGAACTCCTTCCCATTATGGGCGAGCACCAACTCCACGAGGTGCACAGAACCCGACATTCTTTGGTGTCAGTGGACCGAGTGGCCAGTCCGCCCGGAAACACGCGCCTTTGAATGTCAAAGACCCGAAGCAGTACCCTGCTATGGGCCCACCCGGACCAGAGATGCAAATCTTTGATCAGTACGGGAGGGTCAAGCAGGAACTGCCGACAGTAGGAGGTCAAGCTCCCCGACCTACAATGAGTGCTGTGGTGAGACAACGTCCACCCGCACCATTGTTGACGGCCAAAGACCTTAGAAGGGAATTGTCACGGTTGCCCCTGGTTCAGGGATTACCAACTCAAGGCCCTTCTTCGACCACTGCTAGTGCGGTTACTACTGCGGTTGCTTCTTCGCACACGCAGGTAGCTGTCACTGCGAGTGGGTCTGGAGCACAGCCGAAGCCTCAGGGTCAGGTACCCCCACCTGGTGCTGTGGTTCATCGGCCTAAGCTGATCCAGACAGTGGAGACCTTCTTCAAGAAGGAGGACAAATTGTCTTGCAATATCCAGAGCAAACAATTTGAGACGCTACAGCACCATCTGGAAAACCTCCACCTGGACATGTATCGTTGGACCGTGTCGAGCACTCTCCAGTGTATTGACGCGATCCAGAAGTCAGAGATCAACCGAATCTCGACTCAGATCAAAGCGGATGTTGCCAAAGATAAGCAGGAAGCTGCTAATCTGCGGCAGGAGGCCCTATCCGAGAAGGAAACAGCTTCTCAGATGCTCGACCTAGAACGAGCAACGAACATGAAGAACCAGCAAAAGTTCTTCAAGGTCTTCGGAGTTATCATGGATAACTGGGACGGTACACCTGAGCATGCTTTGAAGCTGTTCGAAGCACGCCAAAAGGTGAAACTTACACCTGCTGTCCCCGCATTGGCACCTACGGATGGAACTGGTATGAACCCCCCTGTTCAGCCACTGGCTCAACAACCGGGTCCAAACCAGCCACCCGAGGAGAACATGGAACAGTAAAAAAACTGTTGCATGAAGATCGGACATAATTGTGTGTCCCGGGGTTCTATTACCCATGCATTGTTGGATAAGAAACCATTTTTTTATCCAACCCGTATTGATTCGGGTACCAAACTGTACCCTAATCCGGAAACTGAAAACAGAAGGAGAAAACAAACAAGTCACTCTGGAGGAGGAGTACGAATGCTGTAAACACCATAATTGTACTGTGCCACAATGTAATGACTGTGCCTATTATAAAATCATGGACAATTTACACTAATATGGACTTTTGAACTACAAACCGGATTTACTACTACACCACTACTATTTGTGAGCTAGCACTACAGGCATCAGGGTTTAGCTACGCCCATAGAGTCCATCAACAGTCTACAACTGGATCTACTATAACCTCCAGTTAGCTAGCACTACAGGCATCAGGGTTTAGCTACACCCACCAACAAGTTTTACTATAGCACTTCAGGCATCAGGGTTCAGCTCGCCCATACCAAGCCATCAGCAGCATCCGACTCCTGTTACATCCTCCAATCATGAAAACAAGTAACTTTGTTGATATTATTATATTGTATGTAAAATTGTATTTATAACTATATAATATCTTTTATAAAGATATATTATTATATAAGGGTACCTATAAATATACTGGATCTGCGAATCCTAAAAGTTATTTAAGGTAATCCTAGACCTATAACTGTCTATATAGGTCATTCCTGGTCTCAATATATTAAGAGACTATAATTCTTCTGTAACTTGTAAATATAAAACACTAAGGTATAAACTGAGCTGCGTCTCAAAAGTATAAATATTTTTCTATAAAATAAGAGAAGGTCCAACGGATTTCTCTAAACTTAGTATTGTATTACTCAGGTTAATACCTAATTGTGTTCATATAGTATCAGATTAATTGTCCATATCTGATCATTAATATTTAATTCACTCTGTAAAGTAGACAGAGCTGTTAATTTAAAAAGTCGAAAATTTTTTTTCCGGGTTCAATAACCATAATACGATCATTGTTAACAACCACCGGTCCTTTTCAGGACCCTACTGTTGTCAAAACGTTACTATAAATCTGTGATAATTGTATATTTATCATTTATGGTTGTTATAAGCTAGTGATGGAAATAACATGAACGACACTCGATGCTATTATTGTATAATTTTTCAGAAATAGGATAGTCTTATACTATAGCCTATTTCACATCGAGCAAGTGTAATTAATACCCCTTTTTAGTATTGTAAACAATCACTTACTAGGTTATTAATACACTGCGGTTTAATTACCCCCAAGTTATTGTCTAAGGGGGGCAGTGTAGGGGTATGGTATTTTACACTTTAACGTTCATGCACCCGTGAGACTCAGACCTAGGTCCTTCGGGTGTGGTGGGGGAATCCGGATGGCAGGTGGCAGCACCTGCCTCTGGGTTCGTATCCACTACACCAGGGGGCCTACCACTCGTCCGCCACACGTCACGTGGCCGGTCTGAGTTTCGCGGGCTTTTCCCCTATATAAGGCTGGTCCTAGCCCTAGGTTCCTCAGTAGTGGTTTACCCACTGCTCAACCAGGTTGTTACCCGAAAGGGTAACCGAATGCACTAGCAGCATGTAGTCCTCTGAGGCTGTGATCGTATGTAACGCAAGCTCTGAAATAAAAGCTCGGTTGCCTACCCGGAAACTTTTCTCTCTCTTCGTTATGATTTAATCTAACTTAACGAGACGAACCACTACATACATTTCGTTGAAAGAAAAAAAAGTTTTAAACAAATTGTTCAAATGAACAAATTTCCTTCATAGAAAACAGTGTTAAAATGGAAAATGTTCATTTGAAAAATTGTTCAAACGAACATTTGTTCAAATGAACATTTTTCCCCATAGAAAACAGTGTTAAAATAAAAAATGTTCATTTGAACAATTGTTCAAACGAACATTTGTTCAAATAAACATTTTTCCCCATAGAAAACAGTGTTAAAATGGAAAATGTTCATTTGAACAATTGTTCAAACGAACATTTGTTCAAATGAACATTTTTTCCCATAGAAAACAGTGTTAAACTGGAAAATGTTCATTTGAACAATTGTTCAAACGAACATTTGTTCAAATGAACATTTTTTTCCATAGAAAACAGTGTTAAACTGGAAAATATTTTTTGTTCAAATGAACATTTTTCAAATAAAAAAATGTGTACTGTATCATGAAAAAAAACTAATAAAAAAGTAAGAAAAGTGAACTGTATCACCCAAAAATAAAAAAAAAACTTTTCACAAAAGTGAACGCTGTACATGTTCACGACAAAAAAAATAAAAAATCCGGCGCTGAAGAAATTAAGTTGGAACAGAAAAAAAGTGGTACCAGATTTCTTAACTCATAGCGTCACGTTCACCAGACTATTAGTATCTGGTTAGATTTAAGCAACCATTTTAACATGGAAAGTTTAGAAGCTATGCTTGTGGAGCAAACCACAGAAACTCCACCTTATGACTATTACATGCGTCCAGTTTTACAAAGTGTTGCTTCATATAATCAAGCTTCTTCTATAACACCTGACAATGATATAAGTTCTGTAGCATGTGGATGTTCAGAGAATTTCTTTTGGGAAATAATACCTGCAGAAAACATTGGTTATTTTAGAGGAGCTGAACCAGACACTGTTGACCACTGTATAACTAGTGTTAAAATGTACAAATATTTCTCTTCAGCTTTTTGGGACGCCTACAGAAACTGCATGTACTATTGTCGAGTGAAAAAAGTTAACTTGATAATGCATGATTGGTGTATAGGAGTATATCAATTGCACACTGAACCTGGCTGCCCAAGACACTACACAAGGTACACTTTAGGAAGTGTAAGAAAGTTTGCTCTTACTCTCCAAGAGTTAGAATGTAATCCCATAGTAGGAGTGTTTTGTCAGTGTAATTGTAAACTGGAAGTATCTGCTATTGCTAAAACTATTTGTTTCACATGTCTGCAGGTCTCTCTGGAACTTCATGCCTTAAGTATACCTGGAGTGAAAAATCATTTCTCCTTTGAGGTAAACTTTAAGGATGGTTTTTTATCTGGTCTTTTACCTGGACCCAAAAACAGTCAAACTTACTTCCTGGCCCAGGCTTTGTTCGAGCATGCTATATCTAACATAGCCAAACTTAACAGTTATTGTTTCCACAACACATGGAAAACAAGTCTTACTGGCCAAAGCTGGTATCAAGCAAGTAAATTCACACACAACAAATGTTTTTGTAGTATATGTGCACGCCCCGGAAATGGAAAATCTGTCTTCATCTGTAAATATTGTGTCTAATAAAAAAATATAATCTGTTATGTGAAATAAATGAGTTGTGTTTTATTTTAATGCATGAGTCATAAGTATTGCGTAAATCCATAAAAGTATTGCATCAGAACATTGTGTAAATTCTTACAAGCATTGCGCAATGCACCCTCATACGTAGGTCATACGTTTTTGCAAGTAGGTTAGTAGGTCACTTCCGGTTTGCAAGTAGGTCAGCTCTAGGTATTGCGCAATTCTTTTAATTTATGTAACTAGGTCAGGTCACTAGGTCAAATGGAATCCAGCTCTCTGATTGGTCGAAAAAACTAGGTCATGACCTTATGACGTCACTTCCTGTCAAATCCAGCCCTCTGATTGGTTGAAACTAGGTCACTTCCGGTCTACCAGTAGGTCATAACCTAGTTAGTAGCTAATCCATTGCGCTCAGTTTGCATGTATATACTACTACTACCACTGTGGTTAATGGGTTGTCTGGAGACGACATTAGTCGATATTTCCCCAACCTGAGTTTAACATGAATACATTCGAATGGGAACTGCCAATTTGTGTATTATCCTAGCTTATATCACCCAAAAGCTTAAGTATTCAACATAAGTAGATTTTGACCAATTGCCGTCACATACATGATGACATTTCACGATTAATGGTATTAGGCTATATCCACTTTGGAACTCCCCACGTCGTTTAAAATTACTTGGATTTCCATCCTTAGAAATTAAATGACAACGTGTGTACGGTAAAATAGTGTTGTTTCTCATCACTGGAAGCAAGCAGGAATTAGCTTACAAAGATGTGGTGTTTTAATTGTGTTTTAGGGTGTTTTATGTAGTGTAGAACGTGAAACTAAGAATAGAACAAAATGTGACTAGATTAGAATAATCTTTAATTCTAGATTGGTTACTAGTTAATCTGCATAGCATAATAAATAATCACTGGAGAGTACAATTGTGTGTCAAAATACCCTTCTGAACAGTCTAAGCTTTTGCCACTCTGGAGTATTCTATACAGCTGTAATAAGTGAAGTGCTATAGTATCTGCGCAGGAGGCTGTTTCCAAAACGTTCGAAGTCACTTATTGTGGAGGTACACTTCCGGAAATGGAAGTCACTCACTTTGGGTAGGTCACGTCTTTCTTGTGGTACAGAAGTGGTCAGGTGGGTGTAGCACATAGGGGAAAAGGTAATATAATAAGACGTGCGTCACCTGCAGCAGTCACTTTCCTTTCAATCTTTACTTTTTTGTGTTGCACCGAAGTGTTCATGTCAGTCTGGTACAGGTACCTTTCAATGAAGATGATAGCTACGCAAAACGAGTGAACTAAAATGAGTGTCACACAGTAAGGTACCTGCTTGTGCAATACACACTATATTCAAACAAGGCAGGTGGCTTTTCAGTATAATGTGGTGAGTACAATTTGAAAGGTGAAGCAGAGCGTAACTTTTAACATAAGAGGGTACCTGTTAAGTGCAGTCTTTAGCAACAACCTCCAGCACTTCCAGAGTAACCCACTTCCCAGGAATTCACGTCCTTCACTACTGTGGTCTAAGTAGGTACCCCGGGATAGGTATTCGGATACAAAAGGAACAGAGAAAAATCACTTCCATGCAGAAGTGCTCACCTTCTCTAGAAAGGCACTCAGTAGGCTGTTGCTCCTATTGTAAAAAGAGCTGTGAGTATATGCCCTCTTTTCTAAACAAGTCGTGCACTGCTTCACCTAAGTACTCGCACTCACCACATTAGTCTGAAAAGTCAACTGCCTTGTTTAAAATAGATAGAGCTGCACTACCAGGTACCTACTCATGTCACACGCTCTATAGTTTATTTATAGTTTATAATACTGACTGACTTCTCCCAACTAGGCACCTACTCAAATCCCCCTTTTTGAGCACTGTACTTGAATGACCACTTGTGAGCAACAAAAGGGACAAGTTATAGCTACATGAAAAGAAAGGACTGGAAATGAGGGCATTTTTAGCCAGCTCTTCCTTTTACTATAGGAGCAACAGCCTCCAGGTGTGACCAAGCAATAAAGTGTTTCATATGGGACTGTGCAGTAGAGCATGGAAGTTGGAAGTGAGGTACCTAAACATGAGATTTCCCTTCCAACCTTTTGAAAACAGCCTCTAGAACATAATTTTTAGACAATAACAAAATTGCTGAAGCTTGACTTCTCCACCTAAGGGGCTGGTCTATACTAAGCAATATCAGTCTTTTACAGGTAGCCTAAGATACAGGCAGGGTAATTAGAGGCCTATCACGGGCGATTCCCCTGTTAACCACAGCATTATCTATAGACAATCAATATTAGCAAACTTGTACACAATATGTGAGCGCATGTCCTATGGGTACAATTACCACATACAGTGTAAACAGTCGTCCAGTAAGCTAATAGATGATGCATATCGGGGCCCCACGGGCTGTATATACAGCATATACAGCCCGTGGGGCCCCGATATGCATCACTTAATAGGTTTATACCACCATTTCCTCCATTTTGCATATTTGCTTATTATCATACCACCCACTAATATTTAAGTAGATCTATGTGGTTACGTTCAGAAATCTATCAGATAAACCTCATGTCAAGAGGCCCGTAAAATACAATTCAGCAAATTAATACTCATTTACTTTATAATTAGATAATAAGATACAGGCAGGGTAATTAGAGGCCTATCACGGGTGATTCCCCTGTTAACCACAGCATTATCTATAGACAATCAATATTAGCAAACTTGTACACAATATGTGAGCGCATGTCCTATGGGTACAATTACCACATACAGTGTAAACAGTCGTCCAGTAAGCTAATAGATGATGCATATCGGGGCCCCACGGGCTGTATATACAGCATATACAGCCCGTGGGGCCCCGATATGCATCACTTAATAGGTTTATACCACCATTTCCTCCATTTTGTATCAATTTCTTACCTGAAATCCAAAGAATATAGCCAGGCGAAGACATTTTGTAAGTGCTAGCGACACGGCCCGTGGCCGCCCATTGTTTTTGTTCCTTGCCGGGAGAGGTACCGCCGTGTTCACACTCACTTTTGGTATGGAATCCAGCCATGACACGTCTTCAAAATAAAACATACATATCCTTAGATAGTCTAGATGATCCCTCCATACGTATATTATGTCCAATATATTCAAAATAAAGGAGAATCCATTGATTTTTCCAACGTCCGCGATTCGCGGTCCGGCCATTCCCACCCGCCTCCTTGTCCGGCGAAAGTGTGTCAGTGGCCCGGATGTAGATATAGGTCAACTGCTCGTTGTACAAGAAAGACGCCGAAAATTTCGGACCGTTTTGGAAAATCAATGGATTCTCCTTTATTTTGAATATATTGGACATAATACGTATGGAGGGATCATCTAGAATGTCTAAGGATATGTATGTTTTATTTTGAAGACTTGTCATGGTTGGATTCCATACGAAAAGTGAGTGAACACAGCGGTACCTCTCCCGGCAAGGAACAAAAACAATGGCTTCGCGCAGAGCGGCCATGGGCCGCGACTCGCGTACGATGGAAAAATCAATGGATTCTTATTTATATCGAAGAAAATGGAGAAAATTAGCACGCATTCCTCTTCTATGGATCGAAAACTTCTTGGGATTTCAATATTATAACATGACAAGCTTGGAATCAAGACGAAAACTGACTGGAAATGTACCACTAGGACCTCAGGTTAGAATTTATTTACTTTCGCATTGGATTTCATCACCGTTCAGTGTGGCGCTATGGCTAAGGCCTTCGCCTACCACCACTGCGGCCGGGGTTCGTTCCTCATATGAGTTGGGACGATTTTTCACAATGGAAGATGGCCAGATTGAATTTGTATATCTGCCACACATTTCCAAAAATATTCTAAGTCCAACTTGACCCCGAAAAAGTATATACCAAAAATTTCAAAAATGCACAAGGGTGGTATATGCAGAATAATGCACGGCTAAACTGCATATAAACCCAACGGAAGTGCCGAAATCGTGGTATAAAATGTAAATATACTAAGGCCTTGGTTATATTGTCAAAGCATAAAAAGCATCTCAGTTCCTACATTCAGCTTCAGGGCATTTCCTGACGATTATAGGCAATCAGCCCCAAAGTCCCTTATCATTTGAAGGCTTCTATAATGCCCCAAGGGGCATAGCTCCGGTTACATATGGCGCCACACTGGGGGTTCTTTTTTTTATTGGGAGACGGAAATGATCCCAATATGAATATACCCTGCTTGAGAAGTTAAACAGAAAGGAGGCTCTGTTCAGGACCCAAGGTTCACCCTTCTCACGTGGCTGCTTCTATGGATGGACAAAGACACAATTATCTAATGTATCCTGCTTGAGCTGCCCCCTGGTACAATATTAGGGTATCAGAGACACACTAGGTGTTTGATGCCAATGTCAGAGAAGCATGGGCTTACCGGCTCACCATTCGGAATCTGTGTGCAAGAACCCAGCCAATATAAAAAAGATCTGATACATATTTGCTTATTATCATACCACCCACTAATATTTAAGTAGATCTATGTGGTTACGTTCAGAAATCTATCAGATAAACCTCATGTCAAGAGGCCCGTAAAATACAATTCAGCAAATTAATACTCATTTACTTTATAATTGTCAGAGCCAATGCTGACTAACATGCAATTAGTCCATATTCAAAGCATCACCAACACATGCATTTCTGATTACGAAGGATGCTTATTCAGCTGCCTCTACAGGATCACTCCAACAAGCCATGGCAGGTGTGTTCTATATAATAAACACGTTTCTAAATCTGAATTCTGAAATTGATTGGCCAGATCTTCAATTTAGGAAAGTATTGTTTACTGTAGAATTCAGGAGTACTGTATATGTGCCCTAGCAATGGAACACCTGCTCTAGCAGTTTTGTAGCATCCATCACATACCTAAGCGCAGACTTAGCTATGGCCCTAGTTGGGGGACAAGAGATATGGAGAAGGGCCTGGCTCCAGTAGGGGTGTCGTCAACATCGTCTGAGTGGAAAAATCGATTTTACTGTTCTTTGGAGAGGTAAATACTGTCTGGGCATAGGAATGCCTTTTGGCAGTAACAAAAGAAGAAACCAACTTTATAGCAATTGTCAGCCGGATACGACACAGTAAAGAGGTGGAAACTGTTTCTTCTCCTATCCACCAAACAATAATCTTGATATTGGTGGTGTAGTAATACTTTCTCCTATTGAGAATATTGAAACTGGAAAAGCAAAAAATCTGCGAGAAGGTTGTGTACTGCAGTTGCCATTCTCGGTGATTTGAAATCTAATAGAACGAAAATCTAGTCCTTTTAAATCGTCTAAAGCCTTGTGTCCACAGGACAACACAATTGGTGAACGACAGAATTCCCAACGGCAAAAACACTTATCTAACATTTTTGTTGTCAGGAATGAACGACAAAAGCCGTTTTATCATTGGGAATGGACGACAAAAGTGGTTTTGTCATCGGGAATTCTGCCGCTCACCAATTAGGTCACCAATTCTATCGCCCTTTTGTCTTCCATTTCCAAAGATAATATCTAATATGTTTGATTTTTGTTGTTGTAAATGAACACTTCATGTGCTTTTGTTGTTGTAAATGGACGACAAAAGCGATTTTGTCGTTGGAAATTTGTCAGCAACCATTTTGACGTGTGGACATAAGGCTTAACAATTTGAAAATGGAATGCAGCGATATTAATAAATGGGGTGATTCAGTGAAGGTTGTTCACCAGCCTGAGAACCAATAAAATCACAAACTCAATATTATTTAACAACACATTATTTTATTGAAAGCCCTGTATCTTGTCTTGTTAAAAAGGTTGATTCAAGTCACCAACTCCAAATGCGTCAGTTTTTATAGCCTGTGGTGTAAAACCATAATTCTTTGCCCTCACATACGTAACATTTTTAAACAAACAGTCATAAAAGCTGTTTAATATCATCTTATGTACATCAGATTTCATGTCTGAAATTTTACAATACATGCCTTAAGGTGTAGCAAAAATGAAAACCCTGCACCAAGAACTTTTTATTACACCTCATCACTAAATATGGACTCCAGTGAAAGTTTTGAATATGTAGCCTAGCATTCTTAACTTTTCCCTCATACATTTTAAAATAATTAGATCTTTATGAAAAACACTCTCTATTATCTAGAGTGTCCCTACTTTCAAAGAAATGTCACTCTTTTCCAACAATACATATACATTCTGGTCCAGATCTGCAAAGGCACTTCTGAATACCAAAGAAAAAAAACGTTACGTATGTGAGGATTTGGATAGAGCAATACTTTTAAACATCACAGATCATCTGCATCACTATTTCTTGTACAGGACTTATTAAATTAATAGTTCAAAGGCATATCTTAACACACTAGACTATATTATGGGTCATTTCCATCTCACTCTGAGCCCATGCCATCCTCATTGGGCAGCCTGTCCTCCTCAGAAACCTGCAGACTGCAAAAGATTGAATATAATTGTTGAACAACTAAGGTGAGTAATATCAAGCAATTATGCTCTAATATTTACAGTTTCTCAATGGGGGATGAGAAGTTAGTAGGAACAAAAAATTGTGTACGGATAGAACCCCACAAATACCATTACTGACTGACAGTGCAGCCTTACCCTAGAATATAGCAACCATAAAAACATTTTGAAAAAAAAATTGCAGGATTGCTACATTCACTAATATTTTAGTTTGGGGAACAATATGCGCATCTAATGGTGAATTATGTATAGTCTGGGTGGGTCTGACGTACACATTGTAACCAAAATGAACAAAACCTCACATACATAACGTTTTCAAATTTGTGGGAAACTTGCAGAAATTTAAATGGTAAGTGCCTTAATTCTATCTAGGATATTAGATAGGGACAATTTTATAAGATTATCAACCAGTCTATTTGAAAAATTCTATTTGGAGGTGTGTGGTGCAACACATATAGTAAACACCTCACATACATAACGAAATGCTGAGGAGGGGGGGAAAAGGAATACTGCTGGCAAAGTACATACCAAAAGAGAGGTTATATGTACTGAAATGATTGATTGTAGGTCTAGGAGTAAATAAACAATGGTAAGAGCAGGTAGTCTTGCTAAATAATGCACTTTTGGGGTGTGGGAGGTGAAAATTTCGAAAAAATAATCTACACTTCTCACCCCAGAAGGCTGGGGTGTCATTTCAAAATATCCAAACTGGACCTAATGAACCCTAGCAGTAAAGGTAAACCCTAATTTCAACAAATAATAATGATTTGGGGATGAATATACAGCAGGAGTAGCTCAGGAAGGACAATTTCCATTCCCCAGTGAAAACGTTACGTATGTGAGGAAAATAAAGCCTTAAAGAGTATGGGGCTTCCTGGCCAAATTAAATGGCACAACCAAGCTGTTATGGCTAGTCTATGGCTTGGGACTTTCAATCAGAGGCAAATAAAACCCAAAATACATCATTTCCATGCAATCTAAGACAATTGCAGACCCTCACATATTTAACACACACTATTTCATGAGAATTTGATTGAAATTCCTTACCTTTTTGAGAAATTTCAGTGTAAATGGAGCTGCAAAATCATAGTAGACTGTGAGCTTAGCTAATTTGAGATCCTGTGAGTAACTTCCAGTGGTCGGTCATTTCTGCCAGGGCAACTGGAAACATTTCCTTTCTCCTCCACATATTTTCGTTACGTATGTGAGGATTTCCACACCGATACCAAAAGACCCCCTCTGTGGCCTTACTATGCAGACTAGAGCCATGATTTTTGTTTTAATCATTTAATTCATATACATACTACACTAGAATAGACTAGAAATAAAGAATCATTTATTTACATAGCCTAAAGACATCTAAAAGTGTACCTCACATACGTAACGTTTTGGGGAGTTGAATTTTGGTTTATGAGACCTAGCTTGTATCTGCAGCAAACCAGCACTTTCATTTATTTACCATCAACCCCCCCCCCTAGGGACCCTCCTCAACACAGGTAATAAGAACAGTGAGGATACTTTTTTAGCATGGAAGTTTAAGGTGTAAAAAAAGTGTTACGTATGTGAGGATGCTCACAGTTCGATATTATAACACATGTGTGAAAGACAGTTGAGGAAGGGACATGGCAAAAGTCTTTTTAATAGATAGCTATGACCTCTCACCAAAGGCAAAATAGGTTTATCACACTCTAATACTGCCTAGCTTAACAATAGATAGGTGGGAATGATGGAAAATTGGACTAAAAAGGGTATTTTTGGTGTATTGTCCAACTTCAAGCCTCCGTAACTCATCAAATTATAGGCCGATATACATAAATTTGCCCTCTACTTAAAGCTCAAGATGTTTTCTATCAGATGTGACTAAAATAATGAAGAATAGTGGTCTACATTTTTTACTGTAGCTCCTCAAAGCTAAAATCCTCTCAAAATAGGCCCAAACATTGCTCAGTGAATCTGCCCAAATACGTCCTGAAGAGATGTGTGTGCACTGAACTGTTTTATTCACTCAGGGATATACAGACATCTACTACTGAAGACACATCTATTATGATTAGGAACTGTGGTCACACTATAAAAACTACATATTGTCCCTATTTGAATGCAAGCAGTGAATTAGCTCACTATCCTTGGGGCTTTTATCTCTCTCAGTAGAATTCACTCTCATCAATCTTCTGGACAGGAGACATTTTCGGTTAGTAACTCATTAGTTAACTACTGTGGGATGTAGGGGACAGTGTAATCCTAGTGTGTAGCTAGGCGTATTCAGAACTAGCCACTGTGGAGACCCCTGAGGGATCTAACAGATATCACCTTTCAGGTTGACCCCCTAGCACCACAAATTATGGGTTTCACCATAATCTCCCGTACCTTGGAGACTAGGTACTTTCCAGCCATGAAATCTGATAATCACTGAACTTTTAACTGAGTGTAAACGTCTCATCAGGGTAGAACTATGATTCGACAACCACTTGCATTTTCCGGTGACATATATTGACTTAAATTATGACGAAGGCAATATCTCTGACAAAAGGTTTCATTAAACGACCGGCTCCCTGCAACAGATGGCCTTTGTGGTGTATGCTGAATTAAATTGTTATATCCTGTAATCCAATACCTTTGCAAGATTATTTAGTAGTGATGATTAAATTAGCAATAAATGGTGAAATTGACCTTCTTTCATACTTTGAAACCTGATTATCTCTTTGCATACCCATATCCTCACCATCGCCCACACTAATCCTCACACCTTTATTTTTCAGTTCTATCACTGGTGTCCAGTATCCTGACCCTGACCCTGATCTCCTGTGACCGCTTCTTCGGCATCGTCTTTGCAATGAAGGCCCATATGACGGAGCGGCGTTCAACAGCATCGCTGCTACTTATTTGGATCTTGGCCATTGGTATCTCATCACCCATGCTCGTGTATAGGGAGCAGTATGTGAGACCATGGCTAAACCATACAGAAATCTGGTGCCAGGACACATGGCCAGTTCAGTACACAACTGACCCTCTAACCAATGCCTCTGTAGTATCTCACCCACATCGTATGGTATACTACACCTTTATCTCTGTCATGCTCTACTTCCTGCCCATTGTTGTCATGACAGTCACCTACTCCCTTATCATCTACCAGCTCTGGTCCTCTGCCATCCCTGGTGAGAGGATAGAGTCGGACGTCAAAGCTCAGAACAAGATCAAGAAGAAGGTAAATTGAATATTTCATTAGTCTAGTCGTTTTGCAATTGTCTGTTTCTCGAGCTCCTAACTCCTCTACTCATCAATTTCCCTGATCATGGTAAAACTACACTGTAAAGAGTTGGGGTTATATAACAGGGTTGTTCTATGTAAATCAACAGGGGAAAGAGCAGTATTCTCAAATACACTGACTGTCACTGTTTAGTGACAAGCTTCTACCTGTAGACAGATATGTATACTATGAGTTGTCCTGTATAATTACTCTTGCATACCCTAGGCCAGCCAGTCACTCTGCACCAGAGTGACCCATAAAGGCTTTACCAAAATAGCCTTACCTCTAGGTCCTGCTACAGGGGGGGGGGCAGCAGTATCCACCATTTGTTAAGAATGTATATGCTTATAATGCCATCTCAATCCAATAATGTTCCCAGAGCTTATCAATTAATTGTAATACAATAATAACCTCTATGGGTTCAATCTAACATTGTGCACAATAGATGATGTATAGAGTAATCTGAGAAGAAACTAGGAACAACCAGTAATATACACCAAAGACACCACACCTGTGTCTAAATTGTATATACAAGTGCCTGGACTCTGAACTTAAAACTAGTTGGCAATCAGTGAGGGTTTCAGTCCTTGCTGGTTGGCATCCTGGGGCTCTGCCAGGGCAGAGGCCCTCTGGCCGGGGATGGATGGAGGACTTTCTACCGACTCTTCACCTTGTCTGCCTCTGGACAAGGTCGCACTGGTCCAACCTGGAGGAAGGGTTATCAAACCCCCGCGGCACTCAGTCCTGCGAAATAAAGCGGGACTGCCATGCTAGTATTTGCAGTCATCTCTATGTTGTACCGCCATACGACCCTAGATCCTGATTCGGACTATGGGTCCTGCCTGTGCACCCTCCGAGGGGTGTCGGGTATTAAAAGCATACTTACTTACTTACTTAAAGCTAAGCCGGGAGGCGTGGCGCAGTCGGTAGCGTGTCCCCTCACGGGCCGTAAGGTCATATGTTCGGTTCCTGGCCCGGCCGGGGCACAGTGGTGGTTCCAAACGTCGGCGTAAGGTGTCGTTTGAGTTCCTCCCTGCTCTGGCTAGGCTGTGCTGGAAAGTCTCTCGGCAGTCATGGCAGACAAATGACTTAAAACAGGCCTGTCTATCTCTCACTATGCCTATGTAGTGACAGATGTTAAAGAACCATTGCCTCGGTAAATGTGTAGGGGCGTGCTTTCCATCTTCCCATAGATTCGGTCACCATCATCCCCCCCTCCCCACTAGACTAGGGTCGGGGCAAATACGCCACAAGGGTAATCTCACTTTGGTGTGGATACAACCTGCGGGACCTCTCACCCTTGAGTGTCGGCCATAAGAAAGGCACAAGGTGAGATAAAAATTCAATCAATCAATCACTTAAAGCTAACATAGGCTAGTCCAGTGTTAAACTGACTGACCATGAAATGGTTTGGGAGAGATGGTTGTCTACTTCTCTCGCTCTCAGTGATGGCACTTCACTGGGATTGGAGACATTCTTGTCTTCATCAGGCATGCATGGTTTATAATATCAATGCCTGCACAATGTGCACATAAAAGATATTATAGGGACTATGTCATGGACTCACCTCACTGGTAGAGTATAGCAATGCCTATACATACTATACAATACAGTTCTTGTAGATTAACAGCACCTCTAGCTGTAATTCTACACTCATAGTTTCTATAAATTTACAGCAATAGTTGCTGGAACCTCAGTTGCCAGCAAAAGTTTCTGTAAATTTACAGTATTTTTTGCTGTTAATTTACAGCAAAACTTGCTGTTCATTTACAGAAAATATAACTGTTATTTTACAAGAAATATTTTTGTAATTCTACAACATATTTTCATGTAAATTTACAACATATGTTTCTGTAGATCTGAATAATCTTGCTGTATGGTTACAATGGTTGTTACTGTATGATTACTGTGCATTGTATTGTAGAATTACAGCAAACTCACCTCTTGTAGATTTACAGCAAAATGTATTGGAACCAAAGTTGCCAAGGGTTTTTGCTGTAAAATAACCATAGCTACTACTAACAGTGTAGCTTTTACTCACCAGTTGGAGGAAGGGTACATTAGGACAGAACGACCTGCATAATGTAGGCAGCCTCCTTAATCTGCCTAATAATCCATCAGTTGCGCGTGCTTCAGGCACATGGTGTCTGTCCACTGCGCTGAGGATCAAAACCTCTTCAATCCGTTTGATTAGATGTGGGATCCACTTTAACTGTTAAATCACATCTGGTAACCATTTACCTTCTGTCGCAATCTAATGAATGACCTTGGCCATGGTAGTCGACGTCAGAAGGCCCTGCGTAATTCTAGCAACAAGACCTTCCAAGAGACAAGCAAATTGCCACACCCCTCCCCATACACACAACCCATCCAAATTACGTCATTTCCACAAATTGTGCTAGTAGGGATGGGCTGACACTCGTTTGACTATGCTATCAAACCAATGAGATAAAAATGACGTCTACGTATTCTTACTAACTTCCCGACATAAAATGTCTATCCCACTGCTTTCCTGCTCCTCCTAACCCCGAACCCAAGCCCCCTTCGTTAAGCAAAGCATGTTGTAGGATGGGATTTTGAATTTAGACAAAGGCCAATGCTCTTTCTTAATGCAGGTTTATGCCCCGCTTTTCTTATGCATCTTCATTAATTCTAAATGTAATTGATTCCATACTTGATGACACCTGCACGGCTACACAATGGATTCATTACCAAAAAAACAAAGAAAACTCCAGAAAACATTGGCTTTTTAAAATAAATCCCATGTATTAATTACTCAACACGGCCCTATGTTCACCAACTTTGTAATGATATGGTCATCACAAAGGTTTCTTGTTTGTTTCGTACAATAAAACACCCACCCCTACCAGTGGAGAACTCGCCCGCCCCGCAATGGTAAATAAGCCCTTGTAGGCTTGGACAGATACATGACACTGGTGAGTTACGCTCTGCGGCTGCATCCAAGTATCACACAATGACTTGGTGTATTAACGCAATGATCTTGTCCTTCATTAAGTATCTCTTTGGTGGAGTGGGGGACAAGGCTGATTCAAAGTGATGTTTGTAAATTCACGAGCCTTGGGCAGATGGACTGTACACCCACACTTAAGGGCCCAGTCCTCTTGAAAGGAGATCCATTCTGTCGGTCCTAAGAGGACGGAACAACTTAGCTGTTGCTCCTCGAAAGGGAATGACCGCCATCCAGATGAACAGAAGAAACTCATTTGCAGGTATTTAAGAAACGAGCACCTCGGGAAATTGTTAACTTCTTGTGTGAATTGCAATCAATAACAACAAACTAGTTCAGGCCTTTGAACCATCATTTAGGACAGGCGTGTGTGTTTGGTGATTGAACACAGCAAAACACAAGCACTTAAGTCAATTTACCAAAGAGAGCGGGAGGGCATTTCTTAATAATGCTAATCAACGCTATCAAGAAATACCCTCCAGAGACCCATTAAATAAAGAATGGTTACGATACCAGAGGTACCATATCGTAAAATAAAAAGGGTATCGTAAAAAAGGTATTGTAGGTGGCCCATATCTTAAATTGGTAATTTAAAACAACCATTAAATAAAATATACAGTACCCTACAGTACAGTACACTTCTTGTTACTTTAGTGAATTTACGAGAGGATAAATAGTGTTAAATAAAGGAGATTTATGTCACCCAACAATCAATACCACAAATAATAGAAAATGTATATAAAACAGAAATGATACTGGATATGTGTGAGGTATTGAATGGACATTGTAATCACGAAATTATGTAGGTATATGTTGAATATTATGATTTATATTAATGTTTATACCTCATTTCTGGACTTTGACTTTATTAGGCCTCTAATACGTACTTGCTTTTCCCTCTTTGTCATGTTTATTTTATGAGACCCTTCTTATAAAATAAATTACGAACCCCCTTCTTAATGACCGATTTCCCTTCTACAAGACCCTTATACTCATCATTGAATAATGACCTCTTGTAAATATACGGTACCTTCTTTATCTAACGATGTGTTAGAAGCACTCATAGCATATCGTAATTTGCTTCTTCTAAGTGCATTATATACTTCTCATAAAAATACAACTTTTGTGGATCAACACTGTAAAAGGTACGCCCGCGAGGGGGTGCGCGGGCATACCTTTTACCGTGTTGATCCACTTTTATTTAACGGGTCTCTGATGATATTAGCTGGAGAATCCCCTTTTAGAAGCAAGGATAGTATAGGTTCCCTATACCATCCTTGATAGAAGGTTGATGTGAGCCGAGGATTAACTCCTAGACAGATACCTAAATTACAATGTTGTATATAATGAGTAAGGTATTTGTTTCTTGATCCGGAATGGGTGCTACCGGAGGTTATTTTCTGAGCATACTACGACTGCACTCTCCAATCCGTACCAACATTTCCATAGGAATAGCAAGGAGATTTCAAGCTGTAAGGCTGTGTGCGATCATAGAACATTAAGAAATGACCTCCTGAATGGGTAATCCTCTTAGGGCACACTTTGTAG
The DNA here is from genome assembly GCA_949317995.1 of Acholoe squamosa. Classification (NCBI taxonomy): domain Eukaryota; kingdom Metazoa; phylum Annelida; class Polychaeta; order Phyllodocida; family Polynoidae; genus Acholoe; species Acholoe squamosa. Next base: position 51,981,436 of record OX439040.1, read on the forward strand.
TGGTTTTAGATGGGTCAGCTTAATGACATAATGACGTGGGAAGCCCTACATAATGCAACTCATAGAAGATACCCAGTTGACACAGAGTTACAAATGCTTATTGTTTTGTGATAAATCTGTTGTGTTCAGAATTCCAGATAGAATAGCCACCTTACTCTTTAGATTCAGTAGATAGTTCATAACGTTGAATTATTCATTCAGTTATTCGGACTGTCTTCTTCATGGGTAGGCCTACTACTATGCATTGATAACAGGACAGACGTGAATTTCCAAATGATTATCAAGTCAATGGTCAATGTTCGCACCAAAACAACAATTTCAGATGAAACTTATAAATGTGTGACTAAAATACCGCCAGAAAATATCAGTTTTCATGGTAACAGTGATTGCTGATAATTTTTGCTCTGGCAGGTGAAAATAGTCCTCATTGACAGAATGGCTCACAGCAACCCTCTCTGTGACAATTGTTTACCCTTTCTGAAACCCGTTAAATAAAGACTGTATTTTTACGAGAGGTAACTTGCAGTTACGAGAGGTAACTTACGATACACTACAAGAGGTCAGAACACATCATTGAATAAAGAAGGTGCCGTAAATGCACCTTAAAACCCCTCGTAATTCCAAAAGTATGAGAAGCTTTTATTTAACTATCATTTTAAGAGTATTGTGGAGGGGAAAATGGTCATTTAGAAGGGGTATCCTAATTTTTTCATGAGAATAAGGGTTTTGTATGACAAACAAGAGGTAATAGAAAGTATGTATAAGAAGCATGAAAAATTTATGTCCAAAAATGACCTATAAACCTTTATATAAATCATAATATTCAATATAGATCTACACAATTTGGTGAATACAATGACCATTTAATACCTCAACCACCTCCAGAGTCCTTTCTGTTTTATATATATTTATTCTCATTTATGTTTTTCATTTTTGGGGGAGATAAATGTTCTTTATTTAACACGTTTTAGCCTCTCGTAAGTTCACTTAAGTTACAAGAAGTGGGTACCATAGTTCTTTAATTAACGATGCTGGAAAAGGGTCTTGTAACAGACTATACCCAATTTACGAGAAGCAAAAAATACGGAGCACCTACGGTACCCTTTTTTAGGTACCTTTTTTATTTAATGACATGGTACCTCATTTACCATAACCATTCTTTATCTAACGGGTCTCTGTTAAAATAGTGGGTGCTGGTTTATAACTGTTCTGAGTAGTTCATTGGTTTTAGATGTCTCAAACAAACTAAAGTGTTCCAAAAGTTGGTTCCTTCCAATTTCCGAAGGATTAATTCTTTTCCGTTCTGTACCCTGGGGGTGTTATTAAAAGAGGATACATGTTCACTGTAGCTTCAGGATCCTCCTGAATTCCCACTGTAAGGGTGGAAGCTGCCATCCTTGATGGAGGATTACTTTGGGATTACTTAGAAAAAGGCAAATATTCAACAACAAATCCTTCTTCTTGCTGTGTCACGACTTCCGCGATCATCAGAGGCCAAACTGGAAGTTCCCGAAGGTTCTTCTCCCAGAATGCACTTCTTTATTTATTTTAGTTCAGTCTCTCACCACAGGGTGAGGCACCAGTAGCGTTTTCCCGCCTGTACATCGTGAATTGACGATCGTAAGGTTATATATATATATATTATAACACCCACAACCCACATCCCTGGCCCTAGCACTAATTCTGACTTTCAGAATGGATAGCACGTCACTTCGTCACTTTTTATGTATATGCCAATGTACTGGGAACTTTTGCTAGTGTCGTCGTCCGTCACTTTTTAAAACCCCTGTGTCACAAGCGTCACTTTTTAAAACCCCTGTGTCACAGTGTCACAAGCGTCACTTTTTACCCATGTATAGGCACATATTTGTCAGGCACAAACATGAGGGATGAGACTCCAACGGGATTATTCCTAAAAGTGGCTTAACCTTTATTGGAACGATAGTCTAAAATAATCATACCGTTTTGTAATTGGTCCTTCAACACCGGAAATGAATTTGAAATGAAAATGGTTAATTTCTTCATGCACATCTTCATGCATTTTTTTCTTGCACTTTCAATATAACTTCATCAGCTTTTCAATTCAGTAAGAAGTACCATCAAAGAATTGTGTAAGAGCAAAACATGATTTTCTTTCCCTGAAATTTCTCCTTTTGTTAAGAGTGACAGGCCACGAGTGGTGACTTACAACATTGGAGTAGCTCTGAGTTTTTCTATCTGCTCTTACCACAGGTGGTCATTATGCTCGTCATCCTGCTGACTGTTTTTGCCTTGTGTTGGTTACCATTCCAAATCTCCATTCTCTTCGCTGAGCACAGGCCGAATAAGAATGCACCTGTAAGTATGAACAACGTGATATATATAGAATTACTATTAGTTAGGAATAGGATAGAGGATAATGAACCTTGTTATGCATACCATCATACATGTTATTCCATAGCTACTTGTCCTGACCTGATATACTACAATGTATAGTAATTCTTTCATGTATATGTATCATTAGCAATCTTGATTTTTCAGTTTTGTTGTGATCATTTAATGATCTACATACAGTTCAGTTAAATCCTCCAATAACAAAAATATGAATATCCACTGTGCATCTATATCATTTAGAAACTACTGATTTGGATACAGTGTCAATGATACCGGACATCTTTTTAATATGATAAGTAATAATACTACATTCCCAAGTCTTAACCTATTTTTTTCTAATTCAGGAAATAAGTCATTGGCAATATACTAAACACCAAAACCATTTAGTAACAATACCCCTCTCCAATCTTACTTTAAAAGGAAGGTGGTAGGTAAAATAATGTCAATATATATTTCGAAAGTTTTCATACTCACACGGCAAATTAACAACAAAAACTAGTTTAACCATCCCACTACCTTTATTGAGTATGAGTCAGAACCAGAGCAGATCTAAAAATAAAATTGGCTAAAAGGCGTGTTCAAACCAGCTTCTATCAAAAATCACTAAATTACAGGGGTGTAACACTATGGGAATCACTGCCCGCTCATGTGCAACACCTTAATAACCGGCCTCATTTCAAACATGCCATTGAAAAAATATTTCTTACCTAAACCTTTGACTAATCTTGGTATAGTGCATAGAGGGTAATCCTTATTGTATGTTGCCTGAATCGTCATTTACATATTGGCGTTTTTACATCAAGGGCCAGCAACCTGTAACTGTACCCTACCTATCAGTACTGAATGTGCGTAACACCAGGGTGCGCCGAAAAACCTCCTTTTCGGGACGATATGTGCTATAAAGAAAATCTTTAACAATCCCTATTTGGAAAAGAATGTGATGCATGTAAGGTTTTCAGGTTAGCCAAGGTATCACAATAACAACTACACAGCAACAAAGTATGTTCAAACCGGGGAGGACAAGGCATGTGTGAAGGTATCTGACAGATATAAACAATGAGTCTAAATTATCACTAATCACAAGAAATAATTAAACAATTCTAAAATCATCACTTTTTCAAAGATCTTAGAATATGAAACCTTGGTATCCATGGGTCCATTAATCCTACATAATGTATGCCTATATATTTTAAAATAATTTAAGTTATTTCAAGTATGAATAAATGGCACTATTTGAACTTACTTTGACCTTTGGACCTCAACATAAAGTCTCAACCGGTAATGGGTGGAGTCAATAAGTTATACGGATTGACTCCTGTATTGATTGTCAGAGGGCACCACTCTCTACCACCTGACTGAGACACCTGACTGAGACACCTGAACTAGGTCACAGGTATACATACCTGAGCAGGCAGGCAGGCAGAACAGACTGTTGTTTTCACATCAATACACAAAATGGTCTTACGATTATTTTTTTATACTATGTATTCTCTAAACAAATATAGAAATAAAATGTTTGCAGGAAGGTCCAGTTCAATGACTACTCTATGGAAAATATTATGAACAATCGTCAGAAAATCGTTAAACCAAAAGGGAAACACTCCTTGTTAAGTCCCTTATGTAATTACTGCTACTGGTACAGAGTAGTCTCAGGCCAGTACCTGCAATCACCTGCACTTGAGAGTTTCAAATCGTATTTGATGTGTGTAGTCTTATTAAATATATCCTGCCGACATGATTGTGTATTGGCTTCAGGCGTATTCAAGATTTTGGAACCGTCAAGGTTATTCTGTCAAAATTCCACAACCAGAATATTGTAAAATATTAGGGGAACAACGTTGGAGGCTGTATAGGGTAGAGTTTTCACTAGAAACCTCCAGGTTTGACTCTTGACGTACCGACGCAGAACAGGCGCGTGCATTGGTGCACTCTGCCGGCCTATGGTTGATACGCCCACCCTGTAGTTTAGGGTCAGCATGTTACACGAATGCACCCTTTGACAGTAACTTGAGCTCAAGATAGCCAACCTCTTGCTTGGATTGTTTATAGTGAAACATGAGCTACATATTTGCTTAGCCTTGATTACGTATCAGCCGACTTTAATGAAAAGGTTTCTAATTAAGGACTGGAAATCTACCGCTCTCCCTAGTCAATACTCTGAGTTGCTAATTGTTATCAGAAAATGGAAATGGACATTCCTAGAATTTTGTGTAGTATATGAAATAAGATAAAATACCAGGCCCTATATGTCATTTACGGCTTGCTAAAATAACGATAGTTACAGGATGTGGATAACAGTTCAGACAGTTATGCAAAGACTAGAGACACTAAGAAAATAGCTTTACACTCCACCCCTCTTTGATCGAAACACATGGTTCCATCTTCCATAGAAAGAATAGAATAAGGAATATATTTTATACAGGATGGTACGTGGAGATATGGATACTTTCCCTGATAAGATTCACTTCATGTAGCCTGCAGGGTCCAAATGCCAGATCTCCCATCAACAAGTCACTGACTAGACTAGCGTTAGCATACACATGCTGGGTAATAGAGGCGTAATATGTCTATTTGTATACAGAGTAGGTGTGGGGTCGTGTTTGGTATAACTAACTAACTAACTAACCAAAATTACTGACTTGATAGATGACCAGTATAATAGCCTGGGATTAGATCATAGCATCCCCCAAGTCAAAACGCTGACCAGTGCACTCTAGCTTAAAGCCCCACTCCCCACATTTGTGTGCCTTCGGCCATTTTGAAAACACTATGTGCCTGACATGGTTCATTGTTTTAGAACTTTATGACATTGCCTTAAGTTGTTCCTGCATCTTATAGCCTGGTTCAAACACTAAATGAGAGTTACATCATAGCCCCTTTATCACTATTATATTACGTCAAACTGAGCCTAGGACCTGACTGAAAAAAAAAATGTATTTTTTTGTATTCAAACATGACCTTTAAAGAACAAGACAGCACATAAATTTGATATCATCCTCCAATTAATTAGTTCACGACTGATAAGCTTTTTTCACTCATTTGTTTTCTCAACCTGCAGCTTCCCCAGTGGTATTCCAAGTTCACCTTCTTCTCCAACTACATTGCATTTGCCAACAGTGCCATCAATCCAATCATATACGCCGGATTTAATGAAAATTTCAAAAGAGGTGAGTGCGTTTATTCAAAATACTTTGCAAGTGTACATGGACCTTGTTTAATTTCACCTAGATTACTTTGGTAGGCAGAGTGCATAGATTCAGATGATACTACCATAATTGAGGTTGCCTGTTGTTAAGAGTTTATTTCTGCCGAATGTCTGCCGAATTGATGGGTTTTTTTTTTTACCAAAAGGAGGAGGCTTAGTGCTGTGGCTTATCTGCTACCGAATGAGAAAAAAAATGCAACACACGTATTTTAAATGGGAAGGAAGTTATAAATGCTCAAAATCAGTTTTCTGCATAATAATTAGCCACTCTAACTTGAATTTTATTATAATTTGGAATACATTCAAGTGACCTGAAAAATTCAAATTCCACTGATGTACCACTTTATCTGCTACAGTGTTATTCATCTAATGATGCGTAAAACCTTAAGGGATTGGAGTAAAAGTGAGCTTCCCAGACATCTGAACTTGTGGAAACGTTTGAATAATAGACTGCATCACAGTATCTGCCATTATTGCACCGTAAATTAAAAGATGAGACAGATAAAATATGAATGATCCCAAAAAGGTAATAGCCTGAGATAGGCCTCAAATCCTTTTACTTCTGAAAGCCACACTAATCACCTCCTGACATTGAGTTCCATCTCAAAGATTCAAAGCCTTATACAAAGTTCCATGGCTCCGTTCTTCTCACAACCTGTCACAGAACACCATTCCCCTGTAACACTTACGTCAGGGGCATTGTACCGTACCAAAGAATAATACAGTGATCAAAGTTGTTTCAACCATGATTCAACGGTGACTGCCCACTGTGGTGTACTACTATAATACAGGATCCCACCCCTTGTACTACATACACCCTAGCACAGAGTCCCATCTTGCTGTACTACACACACTCTGATACAGACCTCGCCCCCAAGTATTACTCACATCCTAACACAATTCTCATCTTAAGTAACTGTAGTTTTTTTTTGTTTCACTAAACCTGACACAGAGCACAATTCATTCCCCTGTACTGCTCACACCCTGACACATAACCCCATCCCCCTGTTCTACTCATAACCTGACACAGGCCCTCACCGCCCCCCCCCCCTGTATTACTCACACCCTGACACAGAGGCCCACAGCCATGTACAAGGGTGAAAATCTGAGATCTGCACCAATTGGGCAGGAAAGGTGCTAAAAAATAAAAGTTGAAAATGTATATTTTTTACCCCATAACACACTTATATATGTGATAGTCTATACTATTCCAAGAGGGAACAGTACCGAAATGATTATTTGACAAATGACAGCAGGGTAAAAAATACCGTAATGCTAAAACATCATAGGCCAATATGTCCGTTACCACGATTTTGAACATTCTTATTATGCCCTTGGGTAGCTTAGGGCTATATAAAAGCTGTTAAATGTGGATCAATGAAACTTACAGAGTATATAGAGGAATAATAAAGCTACATTCTAATATAAAATTTTAACTATTCAGATATCATTATACCTCTAAACGAGCGCTCTAAACCTATGGTAACAAACATATCTTGAAAAGTACATTAATTTCCCAAATTTATTCCAATCAGTTAATCTACAATGGAATGTTCATAGCTAAGTCAAACTAGACTTTATAACTTAATCTGCTGAGAGATGAGTATTACAAGTGATCCTACCTCCAATATGTTTTTGCTGAACATCTACATTTATTTTATACAAAAAGACAGGGTCACTTTGCCTACTTTTTATATTCAATTATAAAACGGCAGCCCATTCACTGCTCCACAATAGAAGTGACCTTAAGTGCATTATGGGAGTACAGTGCAGGCTTGAGCAAGGTCACAGCTTGTCTATCCTTCCAGTGGGATATCAGAGGCTTAAGCCTTTTAATCAATGTGATAAAAATGCTAGCATGTTCTATAAAGACAATAGACAACTCATTCTTCATGTCTTGACTCCCTGTTGGACTATAACGCACGATGGTCGAGGGCCTTCATAAGGCCCAAGTCCAGAGTTGACATGAAGAATATCCTTGTCTATTCTCTAATAAGTTACCAATATTCCTTGAATGTGAATATACATGACAAAATCTATATCTATGTTTAGGTATTGAGGTCTACAACAAATATCTTGAGGTGTCCTTATTTATTATTAGGCCTGGTCTACATGGTAGCTAATATATGACATTAAATCGTTTATTTTGCGATTGGTGTACGTCTCAAATCTTCACCCACTACTCCCAACCTGCCTGTGCTACTTACACCATAACATAGGGCTCTACCCCCTGCACTACTTAAAACTTTACACAGGGCCCCGTTCCCCTATACTACTCATGACCTGACACTGAGCACCATCTCCAAGCACTACACACACCCTGGCACACAGCTCCATCCCCCCTGTACTATTTGAAACCCGACCCACCCTAACAGAGGGCCCCATCTTCCTGTAATACTGACACCCTCACTCCCAGCCCCGTCCCCTATTCTGCTGACACCCTGAGACACAGACCCATCCCCATGTACTACTCCTACTAGAGCACCATTCCCCTGTATTACTCATAACCTGACAAAGAGCATCCTTCCCCTGTCCTACTCATAACCTGACACAGCGCACTACTGCACTGCCCTCTACTACTGACACCCTGACACAGAGCACCATTCCACTGTACTACTGACATCCTGACACAGAGCCCCATTCCCCTGTACTACTGACACCCTGACACAGAGCCCCATTCCCCTCTACTACTCGCAACCTGACACAGAGCACCATTCCCCTGTAATATTCACAAACTGGCACAGACCTCCTTTCCCCTGTACTACTCACATCCTGGCACAGAGCACCATTCCCCTGTCCTACTCACACCCTGACACAGAGCACTACTGCACTGTCCTCTACTACTCACAACCTGACACAGAGTGCCATTCATCTGTACTACTGACACCCTGACACAGAGCACCATTCCCCTGTCCTACTCACACGCTGACACAGAGCACTACTGCACTGATCTCTACTACTCACAACCTGACACAGAGTGCCATTCCTCTGTACTACTGACACCCTGACACAGAGCACCCTTCCCCTGTACTACTGGCACCCTGACACAGAGCCCCATTCCCTTGTACTACTCACAACCTGACACAGGGCACCACTGCCCTCTACTACTCACAACCTGACACAGAGCACCATTCCCCTGTACTACACATAGCCGACACAGAGCACCATTCCTCTGTACTACTCACAACCTGGCACAGAGCACCACTGCCCTCTACTACTCGTAACTTGACACAGAGCACCATTCCCCTGTAATATTCACAAACTGGCACAGAACACTATTCCCAGGTCTGAGACGGGGCTGAGAAGAAGACCCAGACTTGGAACATAGTCTGTACTCAAGAGTATCAACATGGATATATCTGTAGACAGCACTAGAAGTATACCCAGGGCCATTTATGGTCCTGCTTTGCTGTGATTAGTGGACCATGACCACCCTTTACTGGTGTGCATCCAAGCAGAACATGAGTTGATATGACTGTGTCTGTGTGCTACTGATGTGTGAGTTTAACCCCCCTCTACCTATCCTCACCTACTCTACCCTTATGGGAGCCACATTTAAACATAATTATTTTATATCAGAAAATTGAGCCAGCACTAATAGCTTAAATTGGAGGGTTCATATCTTAAACATTTTTGTGTTTTCTTGTAGCAAAGGCTTTGAACTTTTACATGGACTTAAGATTTTCCTTAGGAAATTTAGCACCAAAATCGGAAATATGTTTTAGTGTTGGCTACAGGTACACTTTATGGTCATTTGGACACAAAATCCATGATTTACTCTACACAATTACTGTAATTTTTCATGCTGTGTCTGTTCCTGGGTAAATAAATGTTCCCTTTTTATGTATAGCTATCATCAAACCTATAGAAATAATTGAAAATGGTAAAAAGAAACACTATTCATGTCACTTTAAAATCATCATTGGCCCCATAACCATGCTGAATGCAGGGCTAGAAATGGCCATGACCCGACATATAGGCCTGATGCCATTATGAGTACAGTCCCCAAACTGATTCCCCTGTACTACTCACATCCTGACACAGAGTACCATTCCTGTACTACTTACAACCTGACACAGAGCACCATTCCTATACTACTCACAACCTGACACAGAATACCTTTTCCCTGTACTACTCACACGCTGTAACAGGGCCCCAACCCCCTGTTCTACTCACAGAATGACCCAGAGCACCAGTTCCACTTACTACTCACATCCTGACACAGAGCCTCACTTTGAACAATGTATATTTTAACACCAGAAGGATGGTCTCACTGCAAAAAGATCAGTTGCAGCTGCTGGCATAAAAGAAATTAGACATAATTTAAAGATGTTCTCCTCTCTAAAGGAAATATTTAGAACTTAAAGATGCAATTTCAGTTAGAACAACCCTGTAGAAAGTTTATAAATGAATCATACAATGGTCAATTATACCCATTTCTATTTTTATTTTGACATGAGACCTCCCCGAATATGTAAACAGGAGACATTTGGATCTGGAATAGCTCTTTGTTATGGTGGGAAATGAAAGTCCAGGGTTTAGGGAGATGATATCTTATAACAGAAGAGGGCTCCACCAGTTAGCCACAACCATAATGACCACTTGTCTCTACATAGAGTAATTGCATATATTGCATCAGTTATCACCCAGGTGCCCTCAGTGTGCTACCAACAGCCCATATAAAGGTTGTTATGTTATCCGGTGGTTTTATTGTCGACCTACAGTAAAAATTTGATGTAGTCAGATGCATATTTGAAGCAGAAATACATTGCATAATGTTTTAAAACTTTGGGAGGTTAAATAGGAAGAGATAATTTATTCAAATATGTAATGAGCCAAAAATGACAGAATTTTAGGGATACGATCTTTAAAACACGCCCCCTTGCCTCACAAATTCAATATAGAAGGCCATTCAATTGCGATTTAACTTAATTGAAGATGCCATTGCAGTTTATATTCCGTTGACATGCCAATTCATCGGCAACTGTGTTTGTTGTCCAATGTGTAAAATCTTAGGGTACTAACGGGACTCCAAGACGGCAATCATAATTTGCTGAATCATTAAAAGATTAGATTGCATCGTCGTATTTGTGCTTATGGCTCATTTCACTACCCAGTGCCATTTTAATCAGCAGGAAGGAACAGCCAAACTGAAAATAACTGCAGTGATTTGACACTTCTTCTGACCATTTCTTCTGAGTATTTTAATCGAGGGATTAACTTCTCAGATCCAAATATCGGATGTCTCCATGCAGTGCAACGTAGCTGTGGTTCCCAAATGCATTCATTGTGAATTTGCAAGCAGGCTCTAGTGCGCCTGTTAACTACGTATGGTACATTCTGATGAGAAATTGCGCTGATCATTGACACAAAATAGCACTTGAGTTTATGACATAATAGTACGATTCAGCAGACAACTGAAATATCCTATAAATCTGAACTGTATGAACAGTGTCCGTCCTTTTTTTTTATAAAGTCTCACAAATTAATGGCAGGCAAAATAATACCCTTGAATATGGTCTCATGTCCCTAATATTAATACATCCTTCATTCTTTGCTTGAAGGTGCTAGATATCCTTGTGGTCAGTGCAGGCCAACCAAATTGATAGTCGTGTGGGGCCTTGTTGTTGACAACTGCACAATGAAATGACCATGAAGGATGGGTACCTAATACATGCTGTCTCACAAGTAGAGTGGTATCAATAGCCATAATATCAGAATATTGGACTGAACCACACCAATCCTGCACCTCCTCTTGTTGGCCATACAACTTCCGTGTGGCGATTGTGACCTTATAATATCCGATGTGTTGGCTGATTATCTTCAGTCTCAGGCTTTTGACCTTTCTGTATTTCAGTATTGCACAGGGAACTGAGTATTGTCATCTTTTTGGCACTGGTCAGACTGTTTAAAACGTTTCTGACAACTGATTCAATTAAACTCATTAGCTCTGTTCGAGTGTAAAATTCATGTGGTTTGACTGAAAAAGATTGTGTTTACTACATGTTCATTTAGAGAATTATTGGTATCAGAAGGGTAAACAACAATAGCATTGTAATTGTCGTCAATATAATATAGATAAAATGATGGAATCAACATTTCATATCCACAACTATTATTTTGAAAGATATTGTTTTAAGGCTTGACAATTGTAGTTCAGCCATGTCCTGAAATGATTTCCCAAAATACTTGATTCTTAAAGCAACATTTGACTCCAGGTTTATTTCTAGTTTCTCATGAATCGACCACCTAGTGCATGTATTTTCTATCCCAAACGTTTTATAAGAAAGAAACATATGTGCTGTTTACTGATACTGGTTGTTATAATGATTATCAAATATGACTCACGAAATTAACGTTTTCTTTCATGTTTATTTTCCAAGGATTTAAAACAATCATGGGATGTAGAAGACGACGAAAGCTTTACAGTGCTATGACCCGGGACTCATCGATGGATCTACGAAGTTCTTCGATGGTGACCAAGATCTAATTCCCGGTAGATGTGTATTTGGTTTAAGTTTTCTTCTGTTCCTACACTATACATAGTGGACCCTTTATACTTAGTTATTAGACTTTATACTTAGTTATATGCATGTCTTAATTTTTAATGGCATTATGCATTCTTGTAATTATTTTGATTTAGCCTGCATTTACTTCTACTTTCCTACATGTTCATTGGTACTTCATCAGAAGAATCATGATGCTCATTGTCAAGACTAGAATGGATTTATCAGGTTAATTGACACGTCTCTGTCATGATAACAGTGTATGACTCGCCTGAACCTTTTCCTATTGTCCCTGCTTGGTGCAGTTTATATGATGGAATAAAGATGTCAACTCTAAATGGGTGCTTAGCTTTATTGGGTTGCAACACAAAACATTGTTGCTTTGCTTTATACAAATGATAATGCAATAATATAATTATTAGTTGCATAACATATCACTGTGATACAAGCCTGTTAGTACATGTCATCAAATTGTCATAGATTTTATGTGGAAATGCATAGGTTTTATGTAAATAAGCTGTGATATAGATGACCTATGCTAGAAGGGAATGGGCTATGGAATTATTCATGTGTATTAATATTTACCCTGTGTCCTTTATTTCAGTGCTGCGCTGTTAAAAAGAGAACTAGCAGAGATTCGATGCACAGGAAAGCAGGATGGCAAGTGTCTGTAAAAACAGAAAACATCCATTCCGTTTACAAAGACATCCACAAGCCAGAGATAAGGATTTCTTGAAGCTTGATAAACTAATGATGGACTGGAAGGGAACCTCATTAGTGGGACAGCGTCTCATCTTATGTAAAGAGTGTACATTAGATGATTGGAGCAAAGTGCAGATGTATTGATACTGTATCCCATGGTACTAGTTTGTTTTATGTGAAGCAAGTCTAAAATGGGGAGATGATAACCTGCATAAACAATGGTGTATTATATGTTAGCAAGATTGGTGTGTGGACAACCCTTTCGTTTTCCCTCTGATTCTATGTCAATAATAGACATAACCTGTGTTTGGACATGATATATCACAGATATAAATCTTATGAGAGTGCAGTCTCATAACAATCTTTACATGTACCTTCTTAAGTGCACATCATAAACCTTCTGAATGACCTTGTATGATCCCATGAGGACTGCTAATGAAATCATATGGATGAAATGATCGGTGATGATGATGACATTGTAGAGAATACACATAGCTCTTTCGGACTACATAAATATACACTTGTATGTCACAGCCTGCGGGTGATGTACACTGAATGTCAAACTTTGCCGTGTAAAAGGCCCTCGATCAAAAGTATTCTTGGCTCACCATTAACTGAATACAGGAATTAAGTTGCATCTCCTCAGGGACTGAAAAGATGTGAGCAGTCTGTATTGTGGAATTATGTGTTCTATATTCTGTGCATAATGCTTATATTACTGCTAATGTGTCCATCCATACTAGAAAACCCTATGTGTGCAGTATTGTGGACTTAATGAGCATAGTCAATAATTATATAGGTGCGGGAAGGTTCAACATGTATGTGAGTAGTTTGCACTGTCTTGTTTGTATTACAGATCTGCCTTACCCATGCCTTACTCCACTCTTACCAACCTAAACAACCTTGAAAAAGCCCTCATAATTATTGCGTCGGTACTCTTGAAAAATTATGCCAATGGAGTCAGGTCGTCTTCAATGCAGGATAATGACCTCCGACCCATGGGTCCAATGGATAAAACGAATTTCCAAAATCACAACACAATACATCATGATGAAATTATGTTATTATTCTACCTAATGATTAAGTATGTTCTAGATCACACCTGAGGAGATTTCAGTGACCATTCCACTTTGTTCAGTTAGAAGTACATTCATGTGGTTATGTAAAGAATCAGCGATATGTCAGCTTTTCAAATTATAAGTATACGTGTGCCACAGCATGTTATATGACAGTCTCTCAACTTAAGCCTAATAAAGTGAATTGTGAACAGCTAGCCACAGAGCCTCTATAGAACTGCCTGCAACAATCATGCCCAATCCTTCCCCCAGGCGCAGATCATTCGTTTTCTGCAATTTATATATTTGGTAACTCTGTTGCCCTATTAGTACAATTCAAATTTATTATAACCATGATATCACAACCACGCAGTATCTTTGGACATATACTATTCTGAAATGTCACCAGTATTCATCTGAACCTTGTTTCAATATTTCCTACGACAGAATGCTCTCAAATTATAGTGGAAGGTATAGAAAAAAATGATTCCATAGCAGTGTCTACATAGTGACCTATAAAGTAGAGGTCTCCATATAGGGCCGGGTGGTCATTTCTTAAGGTACTACGACTGCATACAGTCTCTACGATTTGACATTTGACAACCTAAAAGTTAGTGCCAGTGATCGTAGGTACTGCCCTACAAACGACTGCTCTGTACCATCAGCACTTGTGTAGCAATAACATAGAGTTTGATAGGGCAGTTGTAGTGCTGTAGCTACTATATGACCAATACTATCAGGATGTATTGTCATTAAAATAAGTGTTTGGACTACGATTTGAAAGAGTGCAGCCATAGCACATTAAAATGGCCTCCTGAGTTATATATTCAATTATTGACTCAATACACACCACTATAAAGTCATACCGTCCAGGAGGCCATTTCTTAACAGGCTATGACTGCTCACTCTCAAGTCGTAGTGGTAATCCTTAATTTAGTGACATTACAGCCCAATAGTATTGGCCATGTAATGCCGGCAGCACTATGACTGCCCTAACAAATGCTATGTGATTACTGCATAAGGAGTAATCATACTGAGCAGTTGTAAGTGCATTCCCTAGGATCACTGGCACTAACTTTGAGGTTATGAAGTCGTAGTAGCTGTATGCAGTCGTAGTGGTTTAAGAAATGGCCTCCTGGCGTAGGAGCCAAACACCACACACAAATGGCTAATAATGGTGACCAGTTGTACCTCCCTCATGGCCTGGTTTGCACTCCACTGTTCAACCACCCAAAGGGGAAAGGGCTGCAGTACATACTTCTAAGAGCCAACCTGACAGACATTAAACTACCAATGACAAAATCTACGTTATCTATTACATGTCTATTTCATACCAGCTATCATGCTCAGGGGTGCTCCATCAATCACATAATCAATCCCTCTTAAAAGTAGTGTATATTCAACTGGAATCCCTAAATTAAGAAAAAAAAGGTGACAGGAGGGAACTGCAAAAGTTCAAGGTCCCTCATTTGTCAAGGTCCTCCAGCAGCTATGGGCTGTTAGGGTATTTTATTCAAACTGAAACCTTTGAAAGTATTTGTCGTTGAAAATTCTATTTGACTGTTAATACATGCGGTACACGTGCACTTTTTTGTTCCAGTCAACATTTAATGATAAGCACAGATCGCCATCCTGAGGATGTTCTATATCAATGAAGAATCATCAGTTATCAAGATTCAACCCTGAGTCCCCGTAGTCTAACCCTAATGAAGGCTCTTCGATAATAATTATGTTTTGCAAACAGAGCGTCTGATAATATGGAGGGTGTTGCAAAAGGATTGGGATATCGGTTCTCACCGTAGCTAACTCACCTTCCAGTTCACTGTAATATAATTAACCTTCTCTGAATCAGACTGTGTTGACAAAAATTGAGGGAACTTGTTCCATGATTGATTCCACCAGAACACTTCCAATAGCAGGTAGGCCAGGGAATTGGAGGAAGGAACTGGTTAGGAATTGTTTTTTACCTGGTAAGTATTCACCAATTCAGGATCACTCCTGAACCACTTCTATGACCAATAACCTTTTGGCAACACAACAAAGAACTGATTGTCTTAGAGGTAGTGCTCACCGTCAATGAAATTTTAGGTAATCTTCCTTATAATCAACGATTCAAAGGCCGAGTGATACCTCAAGGATACTCCTTTGTTGTTATGACGCGCCAATGACATTGTGGTACTGGTGTCTTGGCTAGCCATACAAAATAGACTACCTAGAGCTGCATTCATCATGTTATAGCGACAATGTACATTTATGCGATATTATCAAAGAGTTATTTGAAGTCCACTCTGGAGGCTATTCTCTTTCCAAGTTTGATTTTGTAACAGTGGTCGAAAACAGCATAAGCCAGCCAACAACTGGGCACATCCTATGGCTGCCAAGTGGCAACAAGGCTGTTGACATAGTACACATCGGGTTAAGGAGCCTGCGGCTGCTAGGGTGGGATGGAGATTAAGGTGGGTGGAAATGGTGAGTTGGGCACCTATGCTATTAGAGGTATACTGGTGGAGTAGAGGTAGCGGAGTCCATAGATGTGTCGAACCTAAAGTAACTCAATCCACACGTTTCCCACATTCTACCTTTCCCTACGTGCTGCGAGTACATCTGGTCATACAACCCAGGAGGAGGCCCCATGTTGGATTTCACTACACAGGGAATTAGGTACAGGGCATGCATGCTGATCACCAATGTCCTTATCCTGGAGACAGGGAACTCCATAGACGGCGTCGGTATATACCCATTGTTTATACTAAGACAGCTGGCAGTGAGGTGAGGAACAACCCCTGTGGTGCTCACAGCAGCTATACAGTGTGAGTCTACTGCCAAAACTGCATTGGACCCTAACTGATGCATGAAAGCAGACCAGTCTGCCTCATTATATGAACTATTAACATCAATGGTATGACTCACTGAAGCAATATACGACCATAGGTAAGGTCATAAGATCAGAACATCGCCATCACTTTTCCCAGGAACGAGACTGTGGGGTTTACGTAGGATTACAGAACTATATAAAAACGAATGATGTGATCATGGTAGATGACACTAGGGGAATCAGCTGTTTCCCTAAAGTAATGTTATCTCAAATCCATTGATACTTGAGATATACGGGAATGAGATCGACCCTGTTTTCTTTTGCGTTGCATTCCGGAACAGAGGAAGGAATAAATAACATCAACCAGGGCATAGTTATAAAACTCACTTTTAATTTAACACAGTTAAATACGAGATAATCGGTATGCACTCATATTTCTGGGTGTCATCGTCGGCTACCATTATGACAAACAGACTAAGTCTTCCTTTCATACGACGTAAAACAGAGATAATAATCCCATAAAGTGCGTGTAGGTCCGCAGTGAAAACCCATTTTTGTTTAACAAATAACAACCACGGCAATGACATAGAGGGGATAATAGGAAAAACAGTATAGTAAGGCGATCTGATCACAACACATAATAAAATATATGCCTCTATTTTAGCTGATAGCATTTCTGGCGAGATAGGTAGCATTGTAACCAACATGCGATACTTCCGATCCTGTAATAGGGACTTTAGTGCACCTTGCACTAAGGGCCCTTTTCGCAGATCCTGTCACATATGTGGCCTCCATGTTTTAATTGTATAAATATGAGTTGATGAATAGTATAGAATATAACCATGGGTCCAGTCTGTGATGGCAGATCTAAATATGATAAAGTAATTATGCTAACCATTGTCAAATCATATATCCTTTATAGTTATAATATTTCTAAGGCGTTTCATTGAGGCTCAATATTGGTATGAATATTTGCCAGTTGTATGCGTTTTGCACAGTGGACCCACACATTACTGTCATCTGGAGAACATCTGAACATCTTCTATGGGTGGTTGCCAACATTTTTCATGGACCATTTACATGAACCTGGCCTGATTCTCATCAACAAATAAAGTTTTGAATATGCCTTTGTATTTTGATATGTACATCATGCATCATTAGAAAAGGTCGGGGGACAGTATATATTTTCATTAAGTTTCCACGAGGTCGATTCATGAAAACCGACGACCATACTAGGTGTAATGGTCGTCAGTTTTTACGAATCGTCTTGCTGTCCATATAAAAAGTAATGTCGGTCCTATGATGAGGAAATTGTGTAAAGTGATCTAGTAATTCCAATCAACCTTCTGAGAAATTCGTGAGAATTTACCGACTGTCACGTTTGCTAAAAAGGTGGGTCAAAATCTGTATTAATCCTTTGAAGAGTCGGGTCTAAAATTCCATATGGAGATTAAGGCAGAAGATCCACCCACTGTGGTGGGACTGTAAAACAATCAGGAATCTGTTGGATTTAGTGGCAATCAAGTGGACGTGGCTTCTCAAATTGTATTGAACTGAGTGTCACTTTTGAGATGCAATTCCAGTTGCAGGAAGTGATCAATTTTGATTTTATAGCGTTATTTTCCAAGATTGAAGCCTCAATGCTCCCCAGGGAATTTTGCAGGGTTTCGCGTCGTATTTAGACGGTGGCCCTGAAAGTCATAAAGACCACCCCAATAACTTTGCCAGTGAAATTAAACCCAGACAAATTAAACCGAGCGACCAAAAGTACAAAATGATAGGCTATATATGAGGATGCAAAATGTGGATCCATGTGAATTTGTGACCCTTTTGGTGGAAATCTCAAGTACAGCTGCTTATTGTAGTCGTTACCTTTATCAGGAATATCCTATTTCTGTTATATTTTGAATACAAAGATGTATGTTCTAAACATTAATCCGCAAGTATTAAACATTTTATACATGTGATTGCAGAAAATGTATTGACCCCAGATATCTCTGCGGTATGAAATCCTTGATAGATAAATTTAATGTTATGCAACTGAAATCTTTCTTCTCTTCTAGATTACATGTGCATAATGAGTGTACAGTAATCACAACAAATAACAAGTCACAAATATCTACGTACCACCACATCAGAAGGAGCTGCTCTCTGAAGGGTCTTCACAATAAGGTTGCTCTAATTAATGCTGGGTTGCTGAAGGTACATTTAATCATAGATGAACCCCAGTAGTAGCATCACAGCCAATATAGTGTGCAATGGATGAGCGTTAATGGGGCCCCGCATGTATGGGCGCCTTTTATCAAGTATGCCTAATGTATGCATACTTAAGCAAGTCAGAGATGACAGATCCAATCACACATTCATGTCATCTTCCCCTCTCCTGGAGCAGATTTATTTTCTTGGGCACTACCTGCTTGTCTGCGTGAATATACATCTACGTATATCTTTGTCATCATAAATCATGTGAGTGCTCTGTATCATCAAGTGCAGTGTGGAACATGTCCTATCGGTAGCATAACCAATGTACACGTATAACTCAACTACAGGAGCCGCTGGGAGGCCGTTATGGCCGTAAGCTGAGCAGATATGAGCAGCTCACCACCATGTAACTCAATAAACCAACACAACAGCACTGCCGCGACACCTAGTGAAGACATGCCAAAGCACCCTGCCTCAGGCCAATCCTAGCTCAGATATGGGGTGACACCTGTGGGTCTCCCGTGCTTAAAGCAGCCATAGGGGGACCTTCTTAAATCATCCTCAGGCAATGCAGCTATATCTGCCATTATGGGTCCAGCCGTTATTGAGCAAAGTGGAGAGGCGAGCAACCATTATGTTTCCCTTTGGAATTGATTTAGTGTTTTTTTCTGGCTGAATTGTAGCAATCCTAATCAAATTGGACAGACATATAAAGGTACCTTTGTTTATGGCTGCTTCAGCGATCTACATTCTCCACTTAAGATTCGCCCTGGAGCGTTGGTCCTCACAGCGTAAGCACTCTCGGCTTTCCAAATACAATGTCATCACCTAGGCTGAGCATTCACTATACAACTATTACATAGCAGTGACAATAAAGGTAAAAGCAAAATCTCTGTGGGCTCACAACATGCGGAATTATGTGCTATACAAACATCACACTGTGTCCCTGAAATCACATACAAGTATACAGTACTGCTGTGCAATAATATGAATAATTCCTAGATTGTGTTACTGTGCATTGACACTTATCAATGTTGTACTTTGACATTGATCAATCACTAAATATCCATGTACACATTGGAATAATCGAGTTAAAATTAGGTCATTTGCATCTATAATTCCTCTTGTAATAAATGCATTTGCCTTCCTATATTGACCTGGCCTTCCTGATACAGATCCCCCAGAACGCCAGTCATCCTTAATTTAATGACAATAAGTTATAAACCACTGTTAGGGGATATAGATCACTCACACTCAGTTATGAAAACCTACATAGATCTGCTGATCAGACCTTGGTGATGTTCTTCTGAACTCTAGAATTGCATCCAGATCCTACGATCCAATATTCATGCCTGCTAGAGCTTAGGGAGAAGGTATCCCTGAAACCTGCAATACAATTAAAGCCAATTTCTATTAACATGTTAACTATTACAAAATATTGGTTACTGGGAGAAATAAGAATAGAGAGACGTTAACAGGGGGCTACCCTTTTTACTACAACCCCATTCTGACTGGATTAAAGACACAAAAGGGGAAAATAAAGTCTTAATCAACTACAGGCAGAAATTAGCGGGGCAGCTTTGCTACTTCCAAGTAGAAGGATTAAAATCAATGGTTTACCTCGTCTGAATGTTCCATTGAATGATGTGTATATGACGGGGTTGAACGCGCTGTTTGCAAAAGCCATGAACGTCGCAAAGAAGTTATAACTTTTGTACCAAGGTGGGAGCTGAAAGCAGAAACAGGGTAGTGCATATTCAGCCTTATTTCACTGGACATTCCTATACATTATAAAGGTTTGAAAGTTGCTTATCATACACTACACAATACAAAGGTATAAAGTCACCATTCTATGTCTATAGTTAAATGGGTGGTTTTCCTAAGTAAGTATGCTTATGTGTGTATTAATGCGATCAAAAAGACAGAAATGGTGAAAAAAGCTATCCTCAGAGAGGCACATTGCAACTTTATATAAAGGAAATCCTTTACTTCAGTAGGTGGCATAAGGGAGGATTACGTTGTGGCCAAATTGACTCCTATAGCGGGTAGGTGGCACCACTGAGCTACTCACCGGAAGGTTTGGCTTGGGCCTGTGTTCAGCGTAGAGGATGGCGATTTGGAAAGGCAGCCAACAAAAGGCAAATACGAATAGGATAACGAGCAGCATCACCACCACCTGAAACATGGTGATAAATCTGTACTAATCACATGAGTGTATATTAATATTACAGAACTACTCATAGGGTTAAGTTTTTTAAAGAGCAGTTTGAGCTTCATTTAAATACCAATACATTTCTTGTAACAAAATGCAGTGGTGACAAACGGCAAAACGCATAAGGAAGGCACACAAATATACATATATCAAGATTCTTGTTGAATGGCATGTATTTATAGAATTATGGGATTCCTAGGAAAAGAACAGCTGAAGAAAGGTTCGGGTTTTTCTAAGAGGATCGCCTTTAAGGCCAAATCCCACAATGCGAAAATAGCCAGAGAATCTCAATTGTGATATAGGGTATGCGGTTACTTAGCTGATATTTGGCTGGCAATATTGTCTAAGGAAGGCCCATAACAGCTAAGAAACCTTGCCAAAGTGTTGTTATTTCAGAAGTGGAATACATCACAAGTTTTTGATATATTTCTCACAAGAGGCCAAAAATCTCTGTGATATAGGGAAATTCCCTGTGATTTAGAGGAAAACAAGAATCTTTAGTAAATCGCAAGAGGTCTGTATTTTTTTTCATATAAATCAGGACCCAAGTTCCACACATCATAGTCATAAGAATGTTGTAATTGTGAATCAAAGTAGCAATTAGTCAGTACAGTGATGAATTTCACAGACATTTCCCTTCCAACAGTGGCTAGTAGTGGGGTTTGTGAAAGGTAGGGGTGGTATGGGAACCCTTGTGAATTTTGTTTTTGACAAGACTCCAAGGCTGCCGATATCCATAATCACAGGCGTTTTAGACCCATTTTTCGCGTAGTGGGAGTTGGCCTTTAAAGTTATATCATTAATTCATGCTGTAGGAGTGGAATCGCCGGGAGTGCAATGCAAATGTTAAATGACTAGCCTCCTTGCACCTCGGCCACTAGCAAGATCAAGGACAAATACTAATTAATGATACCACCGACCCATCTTCTTGGTAAGGCTTCTGCACTCTGTAGATATTTGGGATACATTTGGATAATAAAAAAATGAGTTCAAATAGGCCGATACCGGCTTATATATATACTATAATCTTGAGCTCTGTTGGTGTTAAGAACTTCATAACTTGCCAATAGAGGTATCAAGTGCTTAGGGTATGACGTGGTAACCTAAACACTCACTGACAGAAGGGATTACCAGCATTCTCGGCATGGTATTTACATTGCCGTAAAGATTCCTATCTGACCCAAATATCTTCACTTTGTACACATCTGCTAAAAGAAAGTACATTGGCGGACATCCCATAGCTACACACAGAGGAAACTAGTCCCAGCAAATTGTCGTTATCTGTCGCCATGATTGGTCATCAATGGTGACTCCTTTCTGAGTGATAACTCACTGCGTCATCTTTCGCCACTGTGTGTCAGTCTCACATGGCATGACAATTTATCACAACAGTAACCAACATGATCTCACTCACTGCGTGAGTATGTGCCACCCCTTGTCATCCCTCACAAAGCATGGTGACTTATCACCACCATCGCCAACATGGATCTAACTCACTGCGTGAGTATGTGCCACTGCCTGTCAACTCTCACTCAGAATGGCGACTTATCACAAGCATCGCCAACATGGATCTGAGTCACTGTGTGATTATGTACCACTCCCGTGCCACTGGCATCAACTCTTACACAAAATGGCGACTTATCACTACCATTGCCAACATTGGTGTCACTCAATGCGTGAACTTGTGTCACTCCATGTCAATGATCTCTAAGGATTGCATCATCTGTCACTCACTCTCACTCAGAATGGCAACTTATCACCACCATTGCCAGCCTTTGTCTCACTCAATGCGTGAATTTGTGTCACTCCAAGTCAATGCTCTCTGAGGATTGCATCATCCGTCACTCACTCTCACTCACAGTGGCAACTTATCACCACCATTGCCAAAGTTGTTGAGACAGCACCACTGTTCAACATGTAGCCTATCTAGGAAGTGTGGGCATAAAGTATAAGTCCCATACGTATCAAATGTGCTTTGTTTCACACTGATTTCCATGTAATACTTCAGAGTTGAATCAAACAAGATTATATAGAGAGAATATCAATTGAATTTAGATAGAGGTATCTCTAAAATGAAAGCAACTATCCATAAACACCTTTTCTCTGGTTACAGGAAAAATACATAGGGAAATATCAACATGAACACCTTGTCTGTGGTTAGAGGGAAGATACATATGGCAATACCTTCTCTGGCAAAACATACTTTGATCTGGCAGATGTGAGGCTGCATGATTACCAATGTCGATGATCATGAGCTTTTCATCTAACAAGGTGAGTGATCAACCGCCTTGCCATCCCTGGTGAGTGTGAGTCATCACGATCCTCGCCATCCGTGGTGAACATGCTCTATGGCATGGTGTGCGTTTCATCTAGCGAGGTGAGTGATCACTTGTGTCGCCATCCCTGGTGAGTGTGGGTGATCAAGATCCTCACCATCTGTGGTGAACCTGTGCTATCACGAGGTACGCGTTTTATCCAGCGGGGTGACTGATCACAATCCTTGCCATCCGTGGTGAATGTGCATTATGACTTGGTGTGCGTCTCATCTAGCGAAGTGAGTGATCACTCATGTCGCCATCCCTGGTGAGGATGAGTGATCACTCATGTCGCCATCCCTGGTGAGGATGAGTGATCACGATCCTCGCCATCCCTGGTGAACATGTGCTATGACGAGGTGCGTGTTTCGTCTAGCGAGGTGAGTGATCACCCGCGTCGCCATCCCTGGTGAGTCTGAGTGATCACCATCCTCGCCATCTGAGGTGAGGCCATGTGATCACCACCATTACTATTCCTGGTGATCTTGTGCTATAGCGACGTCGTGTTCCATCTAGCGACATGTGTGAGCCACTTCACACAGGTTGACGAGGAGTCACGACAATTTGCTGGGGTCTTGTGAGTTCCTGTTTATTCATTACTACTAATGGGTCTTCGGCAGGGGCAACTTGTGGGAAAAATACGGAAGATTTTACTAAAGATGGTTTAGACCATTTTTGTATGAGGAGTCATATTCCTAGAATTACTCTGCCTCTACCAGAAACATTCCGTTTTTGGGATGGTAAAGGGTATTTCTTTAGGAAATGATAGGTATGCATAAAAGATGCTTTCCGGTTGCCGTTGAAACAATTTCTTCAACCATTAAAAACTTGTCCTAGATATTTTTGAAACTCTCATAAGGAGCTCAAAACTGATAGCAGACCCTGAAAATGAAATCCTTTCCTTTCTTTTTACCATAAAAACATCTCATTTGCTTGATCTTTTTTTCATAAGGATAAAAAGACAAACAACGATTTCACTCTTTTGGGTTCATAATGGGAAATAACCCATTATGAAGTCTTGCATATCGATTCAATTCAAGTGCCTCCAACAAAACTACATGGGACAGCTTAATGCAGATGTCTCATTTTATATGGTTGAAGCCTGTGACTTATAGACTTCAAAATACAATTTATCCCAATTGTTATCCGTTGTATGGCCAGATGAAATTTGGTTTTATTCCATCACTTTCAAAGAGGTAGGTTAAGAATTTCAGAACCATTTACAATATAACATTAGTAGATCAAGTGACAATAGACAATGCCCCCAATGATAAATATCACACAGACGGAGGATTATAAGCTATAGGTGTCCCTAACATATGAAACGCTGTTCCTCCATCAAACTGGGTGAAGCCTAGAACAACCGGTATGGTTAAATACATGTGCTACCCATAGGGACAAGAGTTAGAATCAGCACTTTTCTGTGGCTGATCATTGTACTAATGATGTTTTTGTAGCATAAGCACTCTGCGGGTAGGGCTATGTGCCACAATGCCGCTGCTGCACTTCCGTGGAAGGTACATCAGCTGCAGCACAAAACATACATGACTGCATTAGAACTACTAGAATGCAAATTACTTTAGCCCCTGCAGGGGTTCCTGCAAGTTTTATCAGTTGATGGATTCCCATTGAAAATACCCTAGGGCGATGCAAATGATTGGAGTGCGACGCACTCTATATCAACAGATGTCAGGTGGAAAATGGTGAACATCACACAGTTCTATGCATCTGCAGGTATTTGTAGATTCTTATTTGACATTGACATACTGTCTGCGAAATGGCCCCTGTGATAATGGGTCTATAAATACCAATGCCCATTAAGGCTATGTATAGTTCTGCATTGTAAGATCACCAGGAGGCTGTTGCACATAAGCTGAAGAGAGCACTAAATAGGTACCCTCTCATGTTAAAAAGTCAGACTCTGCTTTCCCATAGAACCTTAGACTGAAAAGGCACCTGCCCAGTTCAAGAAATAGTATGTACATGTTTATTGTAACAGTGGCGGATTTAGAGAGAGCCCCCCCCTTTTTTCCCAGTATTTAAGAGATTACCGAACTTTTTTACCCTAGAATTTAGCCAAAATTAGGGGCTAAATGAGGGGTGCGCCCCCCCCCCCTTTTCAAAATCCTGGATCCGACACTGTTGTACAAGCAGTTGTTACATTATTGTCTAACTCTCCTTTTGGTGCTTTGTTCTGGGTAGCCCTCATCGTCCTTGAAAGGTACTTGTACCTGACTGACATGGGCCCTTCTGTGCATCACGAAAAAAGGGTCAGAACTGGAAGAAAGTGACTGCTGCAGGTGAGGCACTTCTTAGGCAAAACTGCCTTTTCCCATTAGTGCAACACCCTCCTGGAGTGAGAGGTGGACAGTGGTCGGAACTTGTTAAGTAAACATGTGGGGATTATTTTCCTGTTGACACAATCTTATGTCCAAACACCACTTAAGGTTTTGTAGTCAGTGGTGATGACATCATGTTAAAAGAAAACAGTATCCATTTTCATGCTAGCGTATTTTCATAGCTTTTATATCAAATAAAAAGATTCTTCTATAATGAAAATACATCATTATAGAAGAAAGTATCATGCTAATTTTGAAAATAAAGCTGGCAAACTGCAGAAATCATTTGATCGTTTTGAGCAAGATAAATTGTCTGATGATTAAGGTCAAAGAGTCGAATCACATATGGCGATTTAGTCCCATACACCTCTGTGATTTATAACTTGTACATACATAACCAGGCCTAAGTAACACAAGAAGAAAGAAAAAAAAAATCTCCAATGTGAGACCGGTGGTCCTTCCTGGGGCTAGGCAATATGGCCGACTACAAGGCCACCAGTGAAGGAACCTGTTACATAACAGGTGAATGGAAGTGGTGACATCTGGTAATACATTTGGGAACTGCTACTGCCCATTTATCACCACTTATATGCGCGCATATAAGTAGCTTATAAATAGACGTACGACAACTCCAATCTAGTTTGGGCGAATTTTTTATTGGACCTGGCCAATAAACATACATAACCAGGCCAACACGCCAAACAGAATGGAGAACAAAAAACAAAAAAAAAACAACAACAACAAAAAAAAACAACAAAAAAAACCAAAAATACATAACCAGATTTTACACGAATAAGGCGCTGACCATACGCCGATCAAGATCGACACGAGCTTGTTTGGATTTTGTCAAATAATGCAACACACTCAATGATTTCCAGTCACCAATGTTCTTGATGTCCAATAGACTGAACCCTGCATCTGCCAAGGCTGATGCACCTCCTCTTCGTAACGAGTGTAAAGACAACTTATCGATGCCTGACTTGGCACACAACTTGTGCAATTTGCCTAAGTACCATGAGTAACTGCCACGACACCATTGGCCATTTTTCATGTACGACACTACTTGTGAGTCACTGGATGGGTAGTTCACCATAGATAACAGCAAGGTCAGGTAATGATGAAGGCAGAAGATAGAGTCATAGATGAATGTGAAGGGTATGAACAAGACCCGCTCCTTAAATGAAATAGTCTTTGTACGGCGAAGTCTGACGGAGACCCCCCAGACTTCCCAGGTCAAATCTGACAAGCAGACTGCCAGTCCTTGTTCAACCACATTGGACTTACGTAATAAGCCTCTGAAGCACATGATAACAGTGATCCAAAATGCCACATCTTCAGAACATGACATATCCAATAGTTTATAAATACGCTTTAAGTCCTGCACTGACGCTGGTCGCGCCTGGTCCACATGATCACCTAGGGTCCTTCGGATACCTCTCATAGTGATGTAGAGTTCAAATGTATTAGGGTTGACATGTGAATAACCTAGGACCTTGTGCAACACCCAAAGTCCTCCTAGGTACTGTTTAATAGAGCTGTAGCGCAGTCTCTCAGCCAAGTGTGTAACATATAACAACACAACTTCTATACTAGCGGGGAATGGAACAAGCACACCATATAATATGCAAAATTCCAAATAAGAGTTCCATTGGCTCTTCCTAGTACGCTCCGTGGCTCCAGCCATCCACTGTGACTGGTAGTTCCGTAGTTTGTGAGTCAAGACATCCCCTGCAGCAGAAGTCATTTATCTGAAATGAAGGCAATCCTTTTGCACACCTTTTATCCGTACAGCGCGACAAAAAGTCAGGAACAATATTGTCTTTAGATTTAACGCGAGTAGCAACAATATGAAAATTATGTACAACTGATAACCAAAATAATTCTCTTATCCACCACATACAGCGAACACTCCGCGATCTGCCAGTATTTATCATGCGTTGGACTTGGGTATTGTCGGTTCTGACTACAACTTTTGTATCCGACCAATCATTTCCCCAACGTTGCGCTGCGGCAACCACTGGCCAGACTTCCAGTAGGTTAATGTCAGCTGTCTCATCATATTCACAAGGGGGTTTAACAGTATGATATAATGGAAAGCGATTATACAACTGATTGTAGGCAGGTAATTTCCATGCACCTACTAACCAATCACCATTATAACATGAGCCAAAACCAGTTAGTGATGAGTCAGTGTCTACGATAGGATGATAATCAAAGGTACGTAGGATTTTTGCAGAACCATTGAATACATAACTGAACCTTTTCCACCAGCGGATGTCATCCATAAACCAATCAGGTAGTTTGACCACCGTGACACTGTCGGCCATGTATTTGAGTAGGTTAATGACTCTACGTGAAAATGTTCTGCCTCCCCGAATAACTCTACTAGCGTGTGCCAAATGACCACACAGTTCTTGTAATTCTTTTTTGGTAGCAACAGTTTTACCCAAGAACTTGTCGATCAGTACCAATAAGTTGTCTAACTTTTGTGGGGGTAAGCTGATTTCCATTTTCACTGTGTCAATTACCAGACCCAAATACTGGACTTTGGTAGCAGGGGTTAAGATTTTTTTCCATGCAATATGGAAACCGAGACGTCGGAGCAGATCTACCAATATCGCCTGACGCCTCGCACACTCCTCGTAGTTGTCAGCCACAATGACAAAGTCATCCAGGTAACCGAAAACATTGAAAATACCTCTACGATTCATACACCGGATGACAAACTCGGTTAGTTGAGTAAAGATAAATGGTGCACATCTAAGACCAAACGATAAGGCTTGATCTTCGAAATATTCTGGTGCACCGTCCAGACTCCACACAAAACCTTGCTTGGAACGATCGTCCGGATGAACAGCCACACTGCGATAAGCAGATTGGATGTCCAATACACATAAAAACGAGCCCTCATGTATGACATCAGTAACACTATCTACTTGAGTATAATGAAACGGTTGGCAAGTTGTGTACATAAAGTCATTAATACTTTTAAGATTATCATCGGGATCACCACGGCTGCAATCTGTTATGGGTCTTAAGCTGCCGTCTGGTTTTAAAATAGCCCCCAGTGAATGTACACACTGGGGTCTACTAAGAACCCTTTTGACTTTACCATCAATTAACTCCTTCCTTACCAGATCATCCATTTGGCATTTTACACCTTCTTTGATTATGGAATGGTAATTTTTTTGAAAATAAGAACCATCATAATCCACATCAACGATTTTGAATCCGTTACGAACACCGTCTAGGATATAAGCATAGTTACCATCAACTTCCTCAAACCCCATGCATTCATCAAAGAAGGCGTGTGGGTTGAGTTGGAGGCACATGCCATCTAAGACATGAACGGAATCACAATCCAAAGGACAAGGTCTAAACCATTCAACACCATCGACAATTCTGGAAGTGTAGATAGTAGGAGTTAATATAATGTCTTCCGTCTTTGGTAATGAATCTGAAGAATCTCCAATGTGAGACCGGTGGTCCTTCCTGGGGCTAGGCAATATGGCCGACTACAAGGCCACCAGTGAAGGAACCTGTTACATAACAGGTGAATGGAAGTGGTGACATCTGGTAATACATTTGGGAACTGCTACTGCCCATTTATCACCACTTATATGCGCGCATATAAGTAGCTTATTTATAACTTGTTGCGATTTTTTGGAGTACCATAAATTCGCAATAGATATAACTACAGGAGAGAGAATGGAACACAAGGACACTTGCATTTTCTGAAAGACCAGCACAGAAATCCTTTCTTTCGAGAAGCTTAGGAAGTCCCTAGAATGCAAATAGCAAAATTGCAGAGATGGAGCAGTAGATCACCGAGTGGTTGTCCCAAATGTATGATAATTATGATTGTATAAGTTTTTCCTCTCTCTAGCGTTGACATATTTCGCAAATTTGAGACTCCGGATTACGTTGTGGAATGCCTTTACTCATGGTCACACGAAAGGCACACAAATTCTGCACTTCACTGCTCCCTTTTCCTTTTCCTCTTTTTATTTCTTTCTTTTATGAACCGCAAAAATGTTTTCATGAAGAAAAAAGTAGTGCATACTACCCGACTTCTCACATTATTTTCCACTAGGACTGTTAAGAACAGACATTGCGTTATCCATTATTTGAAAATAACAATGTATCACCAACAAACATGTGGCCAGATGAGGGAAAACATGCCTCCAGGGGATATTGTATTTTTGAGGTTTAAGTCACAGGCTTTAAAATGAGATATCTTGAGCTAAAATATACCCATTAGTTTTTCTGTAATTGGTTGTCAAACATAGGTTGCAATGTGTAATTGAAAATGGCAAATAAGCTCTAAATGTGTTATATCCTATCATAAATACTTAAAATGTAAAAAAAAAATAGTGTTTTGTTGAAAAATAACTAAAGAAATGTGATGTTTATTTTGTTATATTGGTTCTAGAGGGAATTTTCAAGCTCTCTCTTCAGTTCTGAGTTCCTGAAGGGATTTCCAAAAATTCCCATTTGGAATAATGGAATAATAAATTGCCATATATTTCAATTTTCTATGTTGCCATGGCAACGAACATTCCCTTTGCATTCCAAAAATAGAATGTTTTCAGTGGAGATGGAATAATTCTAAGCATACCACTGGATTCCCCATCAAAAATTGGTATAAAGCATTTTTTGGCTTATTTTTCAGTGTTGTACCCATACATTGCCCCCTGGTGGTCAAAGCCAGTACTAAAAATCCCCCCTGGAGGCGTGTTCTTGCCCGTTGGCCCACGTCATTATTATCTGTTTCGTGTGGTCCCTTTTTTCCTGGTATTTCCTGGAATACCCCACACCCAGCCGATACCCCACATGGGCAGGTCCCAGGATATATATGATCACCATAACTGCATGCACTGTTAATCCTACACCATCTTACGTCCCATAAATATCCTATCCAATTATCATCAATCACTAGGACCTACGAGGAAGATGATGACCAATTTCCAAGCCAACCTGAGATATCCTTATCGGAACACTGGTCGGTAAGGCAAGTAAATGGACACAGCAGAATGTGGTGCCAGGGATCTTATAAAACCTAGATTGCTGCAATATAGACAATTAGCTATCTGAAAAGATAAGGAGAGAAAACAAGAAGGGCGTGAAGCGCTCTCATTTGCTTCCAAATATGGAGATCTTTGGTTTGGTTAAATACTTTTTGGTGCTGCCCTCTAGGGATTGGGGGAATAACTAATTGCCGTAGTAGTGTCATCTATGTTCGCAACAACAACCCAGCTACTCAGACATCATGACAAAAATAACAAACGGCTACAAACACTCACAACAAACACATAATCACACACCATCAACAATACATTTCGCCTCTAAAGATTTTATTCCATACAACAATTTATGAATGGCATTAGTGCCATATTTTGACTAATATCAAATTTAATCATCCTTTCAGCCATTCAAAGCTCAGTATTGCATTGATAGGGGGGAAAGATCTGGATTTCGACATGGCACCAATCCCAGACTTCATGAAAACATGGCCTCTCTACTTTAACATGCAAACTCTTATAGAAGAGCATAGGTCTCATATAAAAAGGATCACAGGATGTCTAGAGTCTGTTAACACACGCCACCCTTTGGTCTATAGATTTCTTTATCTTTTGATTCAATTGCACATGGACATCTATGGAATTTACATGACTCGGCCGTTTTCCCCATTTGTGTTAACTAGGCGATCAAAACATCATCATTATTTCTGATTATCAAAGCATATTCAGGCAAAGTTTGTCCAAAAACATTAGGGGAAAAACGCAAAGTGTAAAACTTGGTAGTTCGGAATTGCAATATGCATCATCATTTGGCATGCTGTTACAGACCTTTCTTTTCATCCTCGTTTGGGCATTGACCTCGGAGTCTATCCGCTCTCCCGGTGTCTGCTTCCTCCAGAGCTTCCATATGATGAGTGAGTAGGCGGCTGTCATGATGACGATGGGGATGAAGTAGAGGACGATGGAAATGAAGGTGTAGTAAAATGTCCTGGAGGGGTGCACCACTAAGCTGGTGTTAGTGACAGGGTCGATGTGCTCCACCACTGGCCATGTGTCACCACACCATATCTCCACATGATTGGCCCACACCCTGGAGAACTGTTGTCTGTACAGGAGGAGAGGGGTAGATACAGCCACAGAAGCCACCCAGATGAAGGCGATGAGGGGCAAGGCCCGGCGCTCAGTGAGGTGGGCCTTCATGGCGAACACGATCCCAAAGAATCGGTCACATGATATGAGCGTCAGCGTCAACACACTGGAGACGAGGGAGAACACTACAAGAGATGAAAAGATGAGGCAGAGTCAATATCACTCAGAATTGGGCAGCCGCAGGCTGAGATAAGCCATTATTGGAAAGGTTCCTAAGAATTAATTTAATGTGTACAATGGTTATAGTTCGGCCGTGCCAATGATAAGTGGATAAA
Source organism: Acholoe squamosa (assembly GCA_949317995.1). Lineage (NCBI taxonomy): Eukaryota > Metazoa > Annelida > Polychaeta > Phyllodocida > Polynoidae > Acholoe > Acholoe squamosa. The sequence goes on from OX439040.1 coordinate 52,013,605, forward strand.
TCGAATTCCACAAGGCAAATCTACCCATCTTGAGATTCTGCAATTCTGGGCTTTTTGTAGATCAGGACTGGTTTTACTACAAACTGCAAAGTACCCAGTATCCAATACCCATAGTCCACTAATCCTATATCGTCAAATTCTATAGGATTCTAAACCCATAACCAGAGAATTCACCATTTTGAATTTTCTAAAAGTAACAAAACACACTGATAAGACAAGAAATATGATGGGTACCTTGTCCCTGCATAACAACCACTTCCAGGGACAAGTTGGCTCCATCTTATCAGCTCAGGATCACCAGTGTATATCTCCATAAACCAGTTCTGGTCCCGTTTAGATCCAATATATATAGGCTTTGTATGGCCATGGGTTTGAGGTGCATTTACAAACAACAAATCGCCTGCTGCAATAAAATGACAATCAATAGTGGAGGCTCCACTACACGAGCTATTTTTGCTACATTCTCATGAAATGTTATTGCTATAGTGCCTAAGGTATATGGTGTTGACATTCCTATATTGTAAACATGAGATCCAAAAATGTAAACATGAGATTTCAGAGGTCATTTCATGGGTGATCTCTCTCCTTGTGTGCCATATTTACAAAGTAACCTGCACCTGCATAGATTCTGTGATTGAGGGGGGGGGGGTCAGTATAATAAATATCAACACAGCAAAATATAAATAACAACACAGCAGTCACACAGATCGCAGGGTCTTGTACTGTAAAAATCAAACCTGTCTGATATTGAGTTGTAGAGACTCATCAGTGTGAAAGTCTGCAATGTTTACATTAGACCAACTGGATTTAGTAAACAAAAACATATTTTGTCAACAAAAACGTGCCTGAGATCACCCACAAACCCTTCCCCACACAAACAAATGCTCTGTCAACATTCAATTTCTACATTGAAAGTATAACAAATATCGTAACATATTTGAGTGTACTTTTATGAGAATAGCTGCGATTCTTGGTGAAAATCGTGTAGTGGAGCCTCCACTTATGCTACAAAGGCTGTCCTACAAATTCAGACCAAGACATTTTGGGCTTCATATCATTATGACTTTGTGGTTAAAATATAGCATTACATAGGCTTGTCAGGGTACATCATACAAGAAAGGAAAATGCTATTTCTAATCAACATTGTCTTTCCCAGTCTAGCATGTGGCTGTGTAGAGGCCTCAGATAGTCAGCTCATTGGTGGCTGATGATCCTGATCCGAATGGTGTTATTTAAATCCTAGCTGGTATCAGAGGTACCTCAGCATCCGGGGTCAGCATCCACACTGTTTTAGACTAATATGGACTGTCAGAGGTGTAGGAAGCAAATCTTCATTGGGGGGGGGGGCTAGCAGGGGCCCCACCACAAACACCTTGAATCGTCGACTCAAGCACAATAGTGCCTTTACATACCTAAATAAAATTTTTGTAGAAAAATAATTTTTTATGAAATTTAGATCTGATTTTAGGCCCAGGCCCCCATTTTTCCCCTCCTATTACTATATCAATCTAATCTGAGATGCAAAGTTTTAGCTTCTTGTTCAATTTATTATGAATTCTTGTCAAATTTTGGGGGGGCCTAGACATACTAAGGCCCCACCTCCTTTATGATAGGGGGGCCCAGCCCCCCCCCTTTTTTCCTATGCCCCTGCAACTGAACTGTTATAGATTAGCCTGATTGTCTGTAAAAGCAGCTGGAACTTTAATTCAACCAAGTCTAATGAAACGATAAACACCAGACTAGGTACAATTGTGTGGCTGTCTATTCTCTTGCTACAGTTGTTAATGGGGTCGACCTGCCAGCATGCCCCAGGACTAGACATCTCAATCTATGTGGACGTGAGGTTATTGGTAATTCAGGGGCTCTGTGAAGGCATTTAGGCTTCATCAAATTCTGAAATAGCGGGATTATGTATAGAACCGGCTCTGCGTGTCAGGCGTGCTGTGATCAAAGTCTGGACAACAGCATATGGATGGTCCCAGTGTCACCCCTGTGTGGTGTTTAACAAACCTGTACCACTTATGACTGGGGTATGCATAAGAATGATTAACGAGCACCAAATGGCCCTACAACCACTACTTTCAGATTCTAGTAGGAAGTAAGATCTCTAGACAATCACCCACTATTTAGTACAAATCAAAATGTACAAGGTGATAGTAGAAATAGGCCTACGTTAGTGTGCAATGTACAACAGTACTACATGTTCTATAATTGTAAATATTTTGGGTCCTTGTGCAGGAATCTGTACGATTTTGTGTTGTGAAGTTGAAAGCTGCAATCATAATTGTACAAATCTAATAATTGTGATCATAAACGATCCCAGCAAGGGCTAAATCGTTAATCCTTTTGAAACACACCGCTGGTCATACCAGGATATAACAGCAGTTTAATGAGTGGTTATAGGTTTACAATATGTGGATGAACACGGTAAAAGGTACGCCTGGTAGGGGGTGTGCAGGCGTACCTTTTACCATGTTGATCCACATATAGGTGTTTCTAAGAGTGCACCAGTAGATTCTATTCTATTTCTCTCTATGACCGGGACAAGAAGAGTTGTAACTTAACTCCTGTAACAATTTAGCTTTTGATTTTATGCGGGCTTCCCTAGCCCACTTAAAAGGGTCTATATCTCCTCTTTCCTATCCCCTCAGGATGTGTGTGGTGCACATATGCGCGGGCACTGACACATTCCTCTGTTAAATTATCAACCTGTGAAGCACGGGATAGCCACTTAGTGCCGCTAAAGTGCTGTAAAACACAAATTCAATCATTTTGATTTTATGACTACCGATATATTTTGCTTCTGAAACACCCCACTGGTTCCCAACACTAGCGATACGGATTATAAGGGCCTCGTGGCACCATTGATAGTTCCCACTTTCAGACGCGACCTTTAATACAAGAATTCAGCAGATAGCTCACTTGAGTAAAGGTCAGGGTTGCATAGATTTGCTGTACGTTTGCATTTAATATGAATGAGGTTTGAGAACTGAAACGCACTGCCAACTAAGTACAATAGTTTCACTTGGGAATATAAAGTAAATCCCTGCAAATTTATATTGTAAGCTTCGGCTTGTAGGCCATTTTAGAGGTCTATCCTCAGCATTTAATCAAGTTCTTCAGACAGTAAGGTTGCTACTTTTAGGCAACTGGCAAAAACCTATTTTTCATCACTGAACCGTAAAAAACAAGTGACGAGAGAGGGTATTTATTTATTTTGCATGAGCAGGTTATCAGGGCCCTAAATCTATGCATTGCAGCCACACCATAGGCAGCCATCAGGAAGAGAAAATGTATTTTAGTAGTAAAGTCACGACTGACATGTCAGAAGTGTGTAAATGTTTGTTATTGGTAGTATTGCATTCTGCTGCTTTCCCGGGACCATAAGCTTTAATTTGATGCCAGACCGTTGCTCATTTTACATGCAGCTCACCCATTGGTGCAGCATAAGTGCAGGGTATGTATATATGGCACTTTAATCCGTATGTATTTCTTTTAGCGGTAAAACCCATAGTCGACTTTACCTCTGTCAAGCGATTGAGCCATACATTACCTATATCAATTTCTGCGACAAAAGCCTAGTGGACTATCAATGTAACACACATAGTCCACTAGGCCTCTGCCGCAGAAATTTACATAGGGAATGTATGGCTCAATCGCGCAACAGAGGCCAAGTGGACTATCAACATTACACATAGAAGCAGATTTCACTTCCATTTAGAAAACCCGCAAAGTGTTAGACCTAAAGACCAGTGCGCACATGCAATAACGGAAGAATGCAATGGACATGTTACTTAGATAATATCACACCAGAAGTTGCACAATCTCATCAATAATCCGCGAATTCAGCCCACTCTCTTATAAAATATTTACACAATAATTGCGTTCCTTCCCATCAGATGTAACGTTCATCCACTATGCGCCATTAACCAAATCATTTGATGTGTCGTTCATTGCCTATTTTTAAATTATACGTGACTGACATGAAATGCTCTCTCTAAAATCATGACATCACGCTTACAGTGAATTAGAGGGATCAAAACGAGGAACCTAAAATATGACCACCTATATGGGTCAGTCCACCGAAAGTGGACACCTGGGTGTTTTTTGGTCTTCTTTTGAATACAGGGGGTTATAGAATAAAAAGTATTTAACCATTCTTCTTGTTTCTTGTTTCATTTGAAAGAAAACACCTTTGGCTTCAAAAGAAGGGCAAATTTATGTATGTCGGTCTGCTTTTTTTTTCAGATATAGTGGCCCAAAGTTGAAAATTCTTTTTCCTCTGTTCATTTTTGTAACCAAATAAAATTGATGTAATGGGCTTGATCAAAATAAAAGTACGCTGTTATGCCTACTAAAACACTATCCTCAATCAACATATTTCCCACCAAGATTAGGGTCCTTATAGGGGTGTTTCTGGTACAGAAGCTTATGGTCTACTTGCAGGCATGACAATGCAATACATATTCAAGTATTATTCTCAAGTCCATTTTGCTCACGCCCATTACATCCATATTTCTGGATCCAGGACAAATACTATCAAAGTTTTCTTTCATTCAACCAGCCTAACAGGAAGATCTATCGTTAATAAGTCATTTAAAAAAAATAATGGAGTCTATGTATGCCTTGATTATGCCAAACAGAGGGGTCAACTGACAGACAGAATGGCCTGAGTGTAATGGGTGTGAGCGTAATGGGCGTGAGTAAAATGCAGTGCAAGAATGTTGGCAGGCTGGATACATTCCAAATGCATCCTATGTGTATTCTTAAATTATTTCTATTACCTAGATCAATGCTGGTTGAGGTTATATTACTGAGTGGCTGTCTGAAGCCTGGAAAAGTTGTTTCGTTCACGCCCATTATGCTCACGCCCATTACATTCATATTATTTCCTCATGTATTGTCAATATAGATATTTTTTCCTTTTTTTCATAGTGTTTTTTTGGGACCTTTTGTCAAATATGCTAACTGAAAATGATGTAGTTCTGACAAATATTTCTGTGATTTAGAGAAGAATCCATTTTGCTCACGCCCATTACATTTTCATAAATTTAAATATCTGCGATAAAAACTGACTGCTTGAATGAACCTTTCCAAAGAGCCAAGATATAGGGCTATCAATAAAATCAAGTTTCATGATCTAATTCTGAGTTTTCAAAAATGACCCTCTACCATGGACAATTGCCCTTGCCCACTTTCAGTGGATTTACCGACATAATATATATATATATATATATATATATATATATATATATATATATATATGTATATATATATATGTATATATATATACATATATATATATATATATATATATATTTATATATTACCGATCAATAGGGACATGTGATTCACAGTTTGGTCCAATGACAAAGATGATAAAAATGAGATAAACTACGTTTCATAATAACCTGAAAGGAATAGAGACCTTTCAGTATGGACAACGTCCTGCCCTGATAATGTGCTGGTAATGTGCATAGAATCATTTGGTTTTCGTGACATTACTTCAGGCGAAGATTTGTAATGCAAAATGAACTTCACATGGTGAGATGATTTGTGTGTGATGCCGTCATCATATGACACGATCTGCGAAAAGGAGTCTTAGTGCAGGGGGCAATAAGACCCCCTTTCCTAGTACATGTCACATATATAAAAAGACACCATTGCGAGCCCAGATGGCAAGGTATTTAACTTGGTGGATCAGCTGATACTTCAACAAGTGCTTCTCTCTCATCATTTTAAGAATTAAAAAGAGAACCTGTTTCCATGACTGGACCGTCATGGCCTGTGAAATAACTAGCAAGAGTCTGATATGCCGTATACATACTAAACCATGTGCTACTGATAGCTGAAAGAAAAGGGATTGTCGAATGTCTAGATTGATGTTGTAATTAACCGAATGCATCAAATGATGCGCTCCTCCAGCGTAGAAGCTGTTGCATGTTTACAACTAGCTTTGTGAAAAGTACAACAGCAGGCCACCTGCATTGGGTAATTGAGTGCCAATGGTTAAACCAAGTAAGCAAGCTGTGACAATCTCCTATAGTTGTAGCTGCATTTATGTGCAGAATAGCTGCATTTATGTGCAGAATAGCTGCATTTATGTGCAGAATAACAGTGCCGCTCTACAGGATGTAATTTGATCTACCGTAAAGTCGTATACACTATCAGATAAACCTTCTTTTCAGTCTTTTAGTAATACTTGATATTCAATATGCCTAATGCTGTTAATACATTATGTCACTCTGAGCTGCTATGCACGGATACCGAACTGGAGAGTAACTCGGTGGACTTCCCTTTGTGACCCATCCTTACAAAATGGTTGGGAAGTCGCACATATAGAATATTCAGATATTGCCATATTTAAATACAGCTCATCGAGAGCTTTCATTTTGTATATAACACTTCTATATTTAACCCCACATAATTCTATAACCCCACGTTATTCTATAACCACAGATTCTATAGCTATGTCCTTTGGGATTTTGGGGCTCAAATTTAGTTTAGTAACCAAGGATTAAAAAGGACATTAACCATATGTTAGAAAAATTGCCAAAATATCAAACTTAAAAAATCTGATATTTTTTTTTTTACACTATTCCAATTCAAAATGGCATATCTAGGCTTCTAATTGTGCGATTTCAGTACCACTTTGTAAGGATGTGTCACATTTTTAGCATCAGACTAGCAATAAACTCGCGAGCTGCTCACCGGCTTATAACTTGGGCCTGCAACTAGTGCATTATGGGAACAACTGTTTGCAGCAGAGTTAAAGGATTAAATTGTTATGTAGGTGATACATCCATATATATAACATGTATTACAATCAGATCAAGAACCATGGTCCTATATTGATGAGACTCGTGCTGCGAACTGAGGTTCCCAATGCCTGTTAATCAAACAGTTACTGAGAGAGTCCTAGACTATAGATCAATTAGAATGATGTATGCTGGACCATACGTTAGCAAATAGGGCCCTTTCCACCTGCAAATAGAATGCATTGATTCTGGTAGTGTGGAAGTTATCCCCTTCTACCTGGCTGTCATTGCTCTCCCGGTCAGCATATACACAGAGGTGTCGCCATGTATCGATCTCTATGAATAGTATATGGAGGTGTTGCAGACATGACATTGAGTCCATGTATTTATGCAGGACAAAGAATTGTGTATTGTGTGGTATGGTAAATATGGGCTAGGAATTAATCGCCTTACTCTTTATATTCCTATCCTTAAACTCAAATTATCCCTTAATCCATCTTAATCCAACCCAGAGATCTGTCTCCAACTAGTGCCAACTGATGGTGGAATTTCCACCGGTTGTTGCAAAGGAGGGCAAGTTAGAAGGAAACACTACCAGGTTAGGCTTCGATGTCATCGCTTAAATTGCCAGGCATTATTCATCTATAATGCTCGGGAAGCAATATTCGTCAGGATAGATCTGTCATTGGTCCAAACAATTCATTCTGCAATTTCATCCAATTATATAGCAACTCTTTAATCAGTTCCTTGGCTAGATGGAAGAGATTGGTCGGTTCTGACAAGAGCCACTATACGACATCGTTATCGCATCCATTTCAGGGTGAAAATCTTAGATCTGCACCAATTGGGCAGGAAAGGTGCTAAAAAATAAAAGTTGAAAATGTATACTTTTTACCCCATAATGTACTTATATATGTGATAGCCTATATACTATTAAAAGAGGGGACAGTACCGAAATGATTATTTGAGAAATGACAGCAGGGTAAAGAAATACCCCAATGCTAAAACATAGGAGGCCAATATGTCTGTTACCATGATTTTGAACATTCTTATATGCCCTTGGGTAGCTCAGTGCTGTATAAAAGCTGTTAAATGTGGATCAATGAAACTTACAGAGTACAATTATAGAGGGATAATAAAGCTACATTCTAATGTAAAATTTTAACTATTCAGATCTCATTATACCCCTAAACAAGAGCTCTAAAACTATGGTAACGGATGTATCTTGAAAAGTACATTAATTTCCCCAATTTATTCCAATCAGTTAATCTACAATGGAATATTCATAGCTAAGCCAAACTAGACTTAATAACTTAATCTGCTGAGAGAGATGAGTATTACAAGTGATCCTACCTCCAATATGTTTTTTCTCAACATTTACATTCATTTTATACAAAAGAACATATCATATTTTCAGGCACTTATGCATGTGCGCGAAATGCACGAAAATATGTACTGAGCGAAAATGTAAACGTTCACAGTACTTTCCAGTTTGCTAAGATAAGATTTTATAGAATAGATAGACATCAGCGAAACAGCATCCATCATGGTTTTCGTGTAAAAGTACAACTCAAGGTGGGCACCACTGACCGTATTTTTAAATTTCCACAATGATTCAGTTTTATTCCATTTACATCTGTTCCATCCATCACCACCACCCCATCTTATCATGACTGGTGGCCCTCTCTTCACTTTCAGATACAAGTGAAGATAACTTGCTTTATCTAATCAATGATTTTGCTGTAAAAACTATGCATAGCACTCTGTATTATAATGATTATAATAACTTGTCAGGATATGTGCATAAAAGACAAAAACTCACTGCCTTACCTAAGGTGCATTTTTAAAGTCTAGAGCTGACCCCATCCTCCCAATAGACTGCCCTTGTGAAATGACACATTTTTGGTTAAAGACTGGTCTTCAGGTATCGTTCAAAGGCTGAAGACATGTGTTAAAAATGCAAAAATATCAGTAAAATGATAGGTTAGATATAAGATTTCTCAAGATATCTTCAAGAATTCGTAGATATCTTCAGTAGATTTCGGAAATGTCATTCACCTATCCCTCTCCTTTGAAGATATCTTCGCCCTTGGTGAAAAATACCACAGGCGCTTCACAGGGAGTGGTCAGCTGATGGAGGTGACAGGTCAGAGATTACCTGCCAGTAAATATACTCTACTCTTCATAGCTGCCAAGGCGCTATCTACCAGACTATAGACATACCTCCCACTGACCACATCTAAAACCATCTCTATAAGAATTGAACACTTTTCAATACTTCTTATGGATGCTATTTCTGAGAAGCCTACTAGCGGACTAGGGTACATTCTCAAAACCCATACAGGCTCAAGATGCTAGGAATTCAACCTGCCTCCTCCCCCCCTTTATTCGACCCCTGTCATTCCCCATGGAGTATTACCACATGTACGATCCATAAGTCCACCCTAAGCCCAGCGCTAACCTTATTTCTGACCCTACAGCCTAGGAGGGGGGGTAGGGATTTTTTTTCAATTTCACTGTAACTTTTATGGAATTTTAGCGTAATTTCTTAATAATGACTAAGGGCTATTAATTACACATTGTTTTGGTTTCAATGCCATACACCAATAACTTTTCATATCGATATTCAGCCTCTGACTTGACGTTTTAGAAATTCCACTGTAACTCCAAAATGGACTAGGTTACCTTTGTGCATGGTTTGGTACACTTCATCTGGACATCCTATTGTGAGGGCATTGTAATCATTATAATTATAAAAAAAGTCCTTGAGAGGCACAGCATGCCCTTTATAACTTTAATGTAACAATCTAAGAACATAGATTACTTCAGAGTTGTGATGGATTAAAAACTGCAGTGGTATGCTTTGTATTTTTTTCTATTACCACATAATGGGTGTTTTTAGCATGGTGTCCCTGCCACTCTCCTTTGTCACACAAAGATGGATTATTTTTTTGCATACCTGAAATCTATGAAACTATTAATGTAGACTTTCATTTTGATAACATGGTGCATAAACTAAAGTGGATACACTTTGAATTTTGTGAAGATTTGATCTGTTTAGGATGTAGGGCATTGAATGAAGTTGCAAAGTGAGCCCCGAGGCCACCTAGATATGAAACTTCCAAAAAGACAAAGATTCACCATAAATGAGATAACGGTACTTTTCAGTAGTGTTTTACACAGATTCACTGTAACATCACTTAATCAAATGGTAATTTTTGTAATAGAAACAACAGTGATAACCGGTAAAACAATACAAACAGTAAGATATTTCATAATGATGTACCTGTAGCCTACAACAAGGCCACTCTATTTCCAGGCTTCGTGATACTTTTTATCCTTCAGGAAGATTGCATGTGTCGTTCTTGGCATATTGTGGACTTATAAATGACCGGTTAAAGGAAGGACATTAGTGTGCCTATTTTTGCCTATAATACCAATAAGCCTGGAGGCCCACCTGGTTAGAATACTGGCCTTGTAATCCGAAGGTAGTGGATTCTAGACAGTCATATTACATTGGTTAATTGTAGGACCTGGCTTAAAAACACATTGGTTTGGCAGGGGAAATTCCAATACTATGGTGGATAAAGGACACAGGGATTCAAACTGTGGCTACTTACATTAACAGTCAGATGCTCTAACCACTACCCAATTCTGACCAGTTGAAGACTGTTGACATTTTAACACTTTATTCCCAAATCTCAAAAGAGTGACTTATCATTGTAAGGCTAAACATAGTCTGCTGCAGGGAACAGTCGGTTTACTGTCCTCTATTTAATGTTTACTAAAAAATAGGACATCTTTATATGGTTTGTCTGATTGTTTTAATGTAGCTTATATAAACATAACATCAATGGGTTTGCTCTACTTTCTTGGCTGCTGGTTAAACCTCATCACACCTGGCTCAATGATCCTGCATCTTATTAGCCTGTACAGGCTATATCACACAATGCATGGCGCATAAGACCAGGGGCTACCACGAATGAGGTAGTGACCTCTGGTATCAGGTTACTCTGGTACCCTGAGGTATATAAACCCTCAGGGCACCACCATACAAGAAGCAGCAAAGAGTAGTGGGAAATTTTATTTTTAACTCCCACTATGCCTCACTCCTTAGTGTGCAGGAACTGGAAATACTACTCACTCTTCAAAACATATGTTTTAATTTTCTATCCTGGAACATATATATGTTTGAAGAGTGTCAAGTTCAGGGACATTGTGGCAGTCACTAGTGTCATCATATGGCGCTAGGTACGAGTGTAGTATCAGGTTGGACCAGAACACCCAAAGCGGAAAGCGCCGCACCACCTCCCATCTTCGGGAACCAGAACTGTGCTGACCTTTGACCCAGCGTCTGCTACTCTGCCATGTTAGCTGATCACACGGATCAAACTTCATCATGTTCATAATCAGTGAACCCATTGGACAATGCACCTCATAACCTGACGGTGATCTACCTCTCTCACGAATAGAACATTCCATGGCATGACACAGACGTCAATGGGAATCAGTCTTTTTCTTCTCTGAAAATGTGATCATTTGTCTCAGGTACCTTTCAAATTCGAACAGGTAGGTTTAACTTCATGATGTAATCTACGTATTATTGGAAAGGAGATACACCTGGGCTTAGATGATATGATGCCGTAAGCAATAACTACACCAAGAAAGTTCATCCCACTCAGAAGTCAGATTTCTATCCCACTTTTTACCTGATAGATGGTAATTAACGGGATATTATGGCAAAGTTTTTTTTCTGTTAAATGTGATGTAGAAAAATACAATTCACTCCTATACACTCTCAGCCACAATTGTAAAAGAGCTATACAGACCGATGTAGTGCATACAGCAGGGCCCACATTGGGTCATTGGTTTAGTACCTACAGCATCTACCCTTGTATTCCAGAAATAGAAGCACTGTACTGTAAAACGCTTGTGCCGGGCTGACAGTGTATTAAAGACCATCAAACATCAATTCCCTTCAGTAGCCAAACAGACCCCATGACCTATAGTCCTTATCTTTTCTACATGTTACACAAGTATCAAGCTAACATCCCCGAAAGTTACTAAGAAAATAATGTTGGTAAATTTTGAATAGGCCAGATTGTATCTACTCCCTATAAATCTTTTGTGTGAGTATAGTCATAGTGTTGTACCAAGGTGAAGGACCTCAGATGGAGTATAGTCTCAATCCTTGTGAGTCATTAAACCGTTGATGGTATACATACATTTCCTATAGGGCTGAGTATAGAGGCCTAGTGGGGCTGTCATTGCTTGATGTGGTGCCTGGCGAGATAAACACTGATAAGAACCAGCATGGGTGTCAGGTATTACATTATGTACCCAAACAATTCTGCAGTGAATACAGGGAATGATCTGATTGTTTTTAATAATGTATCCCGGGTCAACCGTATATACATAACGGCTATACACATGGAAGGGTATTAACTCACCAAAACCAATATTTCATGTGAAATTTCCTTCCCATAGTGCTGTTACATAGTGGACCTATCAGAATTGCTATTCCTGCAATCGCATGAAAAGCAAAGTTAGATGCAATCTGCGAAGAGGGGTCTTAGTGCAGGGTATAATAAGGCCCCGTTTCCCAGCACATGTTATCATACGTGAGTTAGTCTGGAGGTTAATTCAATAGATCCTGCCATCGCTACCCCTGCGATGGTAGCGTAGGCACATCTCATAAGTCTTATAATGGTGGCAGTTACTTTAGCCTCGTCAGTGTATTTTCTAGATGGGTTTTAGTATATTTTTTTTCATAATTTAAAAATATTTTTTTTGTCATTTTTCATTTTATTTTTAAGCACTGTTGTTTTAAGGCTTTATCTCAAAAGAAAAATTCGCAACCTGTATTTCTGAACTCCCAAAGACTTGCTGAACAAAGTAATGACTAGTTGTGAGCATTAACATCCTGTTTACGTGCACCCTGTTTTCCTAACATAGTGACCTGCACTAAGTCAGGTCACTAATTCAGGCACAGCAAGTCCTTTAGATCATTCACTATTCCTATTCCAGCTTTACCACCATGTGATGGTACTGAAAGAATTGCATATATAGTGGTTTCCCCTGAGTACAAGTGCATCTACAGGGAACACTCCTCCTTTCAAGAGTGAATGTGCTGTTGTATACATTATAGGGGAGGAAGGAGATTCGCTGAAGGTGCTTGAGGGCCCTTCAGGCTACTCATGCGTTAAGTGCACTTGAATACTGTACACGGTCAACTGCACCCTGTACTCTATAAGTAGCTCATATAGGGAAGGGGAACACTTGTGTTAGGTACCACTTTTGTGAAAAGGAGTGTTTCCACAGCTATTCTTTTATTATGACCCTCTTGCCCCTGTGCACAGTGTGTTCTGGTCAGAATAGTGTAGGCAGGGCTGAGGTTACCACCACTTAAAACAGTGCTGGCTATGAAAAAGCAATGCAGTCTCACCTTACCATCGCTGAAATGGACAAGGCAGAAGAATTCCTACCATCGGTGGTGTAGTGATGGTAGGGCATTTTGAATTTACCTCTAGATGCAACTGCAAACACAGTGCAAACCTAGTTGTAAAAAGGTTTAGTCTCAAAGTGGATTCAGACCTTTATCCTAGTAGTTAATACTGTGCTGAAATCCCCTTTTAGAAAAAAAAAGCGTTTCTTTCTTGATTCACACATGGGTTGTGTTTAATCCGTGTTAGATCTACCATACAAAAATAACCTCCTCTAACAGTGCAGTGCGTGGTAATCTTGCAGACATCAGCAATTGCCACTCCCACCCACTAGCACATATCACACAGATTCTATAGATTGTGAAGGAGTGGGTGGCCATCTGATGGTGCTGGCAGGTCATGGATTGAGAGATCTGCTTGTTTAAACATAGTACCCTTTCTGGTTGCCTAGCTCCTTAGCCCAGGGGCTCATTTCAAAACAGCCTAACATCGCACCATCTTCAATGATGATATCTCAGTTTTGGTATTTGTAAGAAGTAATATTAGTGCTTGCACTCTTTAGGTAGCAATGGAAGTACCATGAAAAACTCCACGTTACCTACTTAGAGCTGAAGTAGAAAACCTGCCAGCTCGTAGCAGATGAGTTGTATGGTATTGTTCAGCTAGCTCAGGGGATTCTGGAGGTTAAGTCAAAACTTCTTACCATCAGTACCCCAGTGATGGTGTTATATATTGAAATCTTTTATCTTAATACGCTTTATAACTCTACACATATTTCCATCACTATATATTGAATATCATCATACTATGTGTACATGGCTATCACCTGTAGACACACCAACCCCCTTAGTTGCACAAACTCACACTAGAAGTCACCCCAGCCGCTATCATAGGTACATGCTGCATCCTACCTGTAACCTCAGACCAGCATGAGCCGCCTAGCCATTCACTACTATCACTAGGACTCTGTACAATATGCTGAAATAAATACATCCACGTTATGAACTGACACAAGGTCTTGCCTATTTGATCATGCATACTTGACAGCATTTAGAGTATAACAATGGTAGTGTAGGCAAATCTTGTAGATTTTATAATACCTAGTCATTCTACCCTATCTATTTTACTGGTGTTAGCCCAGTCATGCACAGCAAGTCTGGTGGGTTATTCACTATTGATATTCAAGCCTTACCACCATCAGTGGTTGTAGCGAAAGAAATTGACAGTGGATTGTGGCAGTACTAGCTGTATGTTTTATTACCCACTCCTCTACTCAAAAGCCACTCATGCATTACATGACCTATCAAGTGACCCATTCTCCCTCACTCAGGGGTAGCCACTACACACTATAAATAGCTCATAGGATAAAGGGGAATGATTGTTTATGCCCTTTTGTAAAAAGGAGTCTTTCCACAGCTATTGATTTATTTTGGCCCTCTTGCCACTGTGCACAGTGTGTCCTGCTTGTGATAGTGTATATGCAGGGCTTAGCATACCACTAGTAAAATTGATTGCACTACCTGTGTCAATCCATGCATATCACATCTTACCATCGGATATATCAATAGGGCTGGAAATTCTTACCATCGCTGGGGGGGGGGTGATGGAAGGTCGTTTTGAATTAACCTCCAGGAGGGCATTTCTCAACATGGTACAACTAGACAAAACCAGTACGACTTGAAACCCTCAATATCTGAGTGGGTGATCAAAGGGAACACACTACGACTACTCTGTACTATCAGCACTTAAGGCAGTTATTGCATAGGGTTTAGTAGGGCAGTTGTACCAGTGTAGTTATTAGTAACCATTAGATGCAGAGCTGTAATGGCATTTACTTGAGGGATCTCACTACGACTTGAAGGGGGTCTAATCGTACTATCTTGAGAAATGCCTTCCAGGTAGCATTGAATAACATTGACATCTATTACACGAAGTGTGCAACCATGTGTCAAATATGTATTCCCCAGTGGGTCATTGTAGGGGATATGCAGCTCTCTCCTACCAAAGGAAGTTATTTCAATTTGGCCTCACGTCGCACCCTATGTAATCACTCTATGTAATGTCTTTGTTGGATGTTGTTGTAGTATTGATAAGGACCAATGTTAGTGGACTCTGGGAATTCTTCCTAGCCTTTAAGGCTACTCATGGATTACTTGCCAACAATCCCTGGGTACAAGAAGAAATAAAATGCAACGTGCACAGTATCAATAGCAAAAGGATTCAGAGAGGAACAAGACTTAGTATTGATTTTTTCCCTTTAGGGAACAGGAGTGTACTCCAGACCTTCCAATATAGGATGCTGTTAATAGTGCTCTAACTGTATTAAGTGTTAGGAGATCTACTGCCGTCTGCTAACATTGCTTGCTAACCGTGCTATCTTCATAGGTACAACCAAATCACTAACACAGCATGTGGCTCTAGGCAGACTTTCGCTTTTATTGCAGAGGGTGTGATATTAGGCCATGTTGAAATAGCCACCTGGCCAAAATGTCTATGTAATCACTCTATGTAATGTCTTTGTTGGATGTTGTTGTAGTATTGATAAGGACCAATGTTAGTGGACTCTGGGAATTCTTCCTAGCCTTTAAGGCTACTCATGGATTACTTGCCAACAATCCCTGGGTACAAGAAGAAATAAAATGCAACGTGCACAGTATCAATAGCAAAAGGATTCAGAGAGGAACAAGACTTAGTATTGATTTTTTCCCTTTAGGGAACAGGAGTGTACTCCAGACCTTCCAATATAGGATGCTGTTAATAGTGCTCTAACTGTATTAAGTGTTAGGAGATCTACTGCCGTCTGCTAACATTGCTTGCTAACCGTGCTATCTTCATAGGTACAACCAAATCACTAACACAGCATGTGGCTCTAGGCAGACTTTCGCTTTTATTGCAGAGGGTGTGATATTAGGCCATGTTGAAATAGCCACCTGGCCAAAATGTCTTCCGCCCTATGGCTAGATCTGTTACACTACTCACTGCTGCGTCAGTGCACTCACCTAGCATCTTCACCACTGAATATTTCAACGTGAAATTTGAATAATTCAAAATAATTATCAAATTTTGGAATTGGCTCCCCATGTAGTGTATTGGCATTAAAGCTGGTATAAAAGCTAATATAGTATTGTCTGATATGACTATTGTATTTCAGAGGAATATATACCCCTTCCCAAGTCATAGGGTGCCACTGATTATGACACGATATGGCTCATTATGTGCACACCATTGGACTTTAGTTTCAGCTGGTCTATCATCTTTGGTGGGAAGGGAAACCACTTGGTTAATTAGTTCTGGTCACAGCCTCCTGGTGGCAGCACTGAGTGGTGTCTGCTCTGCTGCCAGGCATCCAAATTGAATTCACCACCATTATAGAATACTCTGCTTTATGGCTTCTGATGGAGCCACTGTGCTGGTACAATCAAGACTGTTTGTTGACATGAATAAAATGCTGGAAGCATTTTATTTTTTTACATATGTATGCTTGAATTTGACATGGTTAGAATGCACTGAATAGATTGAGATTTTGGCAGGACACGTTCACAAGTGGGGTGATGATAGATATGCAGAAGTTGGAAAATCTATATGTTTCAGATCTTGTCCCAGCTTGAATTCGGTGCACACATTGTTTCTATATCTCATTAAATCAGAGATCTGCATATATTATTATTATTATAGACAATGTAATTAGTGTCTCCATCATGATGGCAACTTAATCTCACGAGGACGACTATATGAGGACGACATTATACCTTAAGAGGGTATAATGTGAAGCAGACTTGCTGCAATGATCAGAATGGCTATGATTCTATTCACTGTCCCCTAATACCCATTCAATAGCCGACTACACAAAGTATTTGAACTGAAAATGTTGTGGGGTGAAATCTTTGGATCATCTCTCCCTTTAATTTACATATAGTCCGAAAATGGAGATAATCACACTTGTTCAAAGAAAATCGCTTTGGGTTCTAAAAATACTTGTCAGGTTAGGAAACAGGTGTCGGGAGGATTAACCTGATTATATATACTGGAAAGTGGTGTCGTATATTGCTTGGCAACAGCTGAAATCGATATTGGACGGTTTCTGCATTCTCTACATTGGTGGAACGTGCCATGGACTCCTTGGCCTTCTGCAGGACTATATTTCACAATGGCCAACTATCAATTTGCTGTGCTGAATGCCAGCTCTAGTACGGAAGTAGGGGGCATACTACTTACTACTTCCATGACACCTCTAATGCTGTGTACTCGTTAACGTATTATGATTGCTTCCTTTAAGTCCTACCAAAAAAAAAGAGACACAGGAATAGCACCGGAATTAGCAGTTGTAGTTCTGTGTGTGATTGTAGTAAGCTTAAAAGGTGAACAAATTGCAGTGCAATAGATACCCGATGTGCTTCCCTATCTGTTACCCTACTATTGAGCCATAATGATGCGGTCACTTTTCTAACTTATACTAGCTTTACACAAATCTCGAAACACTAATGAAATAATTGGATGGATTCGTGTTTCAATTATCATGTTAATCAAATTAGAAAGTGGGCACTTAAATTTCTCTAAAATGCGAACGCCTGCTGAAATCCAATAAATCTCAGTGGATTTCTTGTAGAGATTCTGGGCTGCTTAATTCAGGCCGGGCCTTGGGGATCACGGATTGAGCGGCTGCAGACCCCTAGCTGAGATTTAGAAAAAGCCACCCAAGGGGGGGGGGGTTGCATTAGCCAGGGCCCAAATTTGTAAGTCACTACAATTGTGTTCTTTTTTAGTACTTATTCAGGAATAACTGAGCTCACCCTGCTTTAGAAGCAGGGGATGGCTACATGGGGGCGGTTGCTTATAATTGTTAGCACCTAAAACTAAATCCAGTGACTAATTAACTGTTGTTAGAGGCCCCATGGTCCTCTAAGCCGTTTTTAAAATGCAATATGGATACAGTTATTGTAAAAAGGTCACTGTAGACCTGCATGGCTGTGGACCATGTGATATCATAGCAATGATATCAGTTTTGTGTATTGGAGAGAAGGTCAGAGAGACACAGGAAAGAGAGAGAGTTATAAATACAGAGAGAAAGAGACAGAGACAGAGCCATCCGGGGTCAAACTAGGTCTGGGTTCGAGTACCAATTACGGCACTAATCCTAAAACCCAAAGTCCACTTGGCCTCTGTCGTGCAGTTGAGCCATACATTTCCTTTATACATTTCTGCGACAGAGCCTAGTGGATTATGGGTGTTATCTCATGTCAGTATTTTCATTCATATCAATGCACCCATCTATTCCAACTCGGTAATGTTACATTGAACCTCAATATATAAAGATACAGATGAGGGTTATGTAGTATGCATACATATCAGGAATAAAATTTAATTACCATGATTTCATAGAATATAATTAAACTAGACATTAGTATGAACCATTTTAACTGTGTATAAAGTGTCACTTTCCAGTTCAAGAAATCTTTGGTATTTCATTTATTGAATCATAATTGCATTTTTTACATTTTCCTTTCCAATGAAAATCCATGATGTTCCACTAATATAACAATTGGATCCAGCACACCCAAAAGATCCTTGTTGCACACTTGGTACATATAAAACGCACCAAATATGGCATAAAGCTGTTGCCTACCTACTAGACTATATCCCTATAATCTATAGGAAACCAGGAAGCTAGATACTGAAATGAATATCATTATCATGAATGCACGGTATAGCAAATTATGTATGCATCTAGCTTAAGAGCTAATTAAGTTGACATCTCTGAAAGTGACGTTAATGTCCGGGTATCTGTTTCGTCTAAGGTGCGGGTGCCCATTATGAAGGGATATGGTAGTGGAACAAAGCTGCTATAAGATGGACAGATCTGCTATGGAGCTAGACAATTTACATCAGGATAGCACATCATTGACACGCAGGAGGGAACTTTGCATCCTACCTCCAATGGTTATTTCATTATCAATCAGTGTGTGTCTATATGGCAGCACAATACTGCCACTCTGAATGAGATAAGTCACACAGACAAGTCGTACAGATAATTGCTTCACTTTCATTTCTAGTGCTGATATTTTGATTATCAGATTTGGATTATTCTTAGTAGTTTTATCTTAAATTAAACAGGAATGTTCACTTTTTTTACAATGTCAGACTTCCTAATTTGTTTTATACAAGTCAATGTAGAATCACTTTGAACACCTAATATATGTCTTACATATTCATATTAGATTGAAGAATGATAAAGACAAAATATATCAGATGAGGTTAAATGCATTAGTTATGTATTTTTAGGCTATCTAAGCATATTAAAAATTGCCCATTGTGGATCAATACAGTAATAGATACGCCCGCGAGGGGGTGCTCGGGCATACCTTTTACTGTGTTGATCCATATATATATATATATATATATATATATATATATATATATATATATATATATATATAGCAACTGACAATTACTGGAATAATCACTTTTCAAATAGCAACTCATTTTTTTCTGTTACTGCTAATCTGCAATGAAGCTTTCATCTTTGTTACCCAGATGGATAGACAAATAAATAAATAAATAGATAGATAGATAGTTAGATATATTTTATGAGGGCCATCTGTGCATAACCACATATAATTATACCTTCCCTGTTTTCTATGGTCACCTTCTGACATATTATAAGCACGGGTTGTCACGGCTACACCTGATAGTTGCTAAGTATCATTAATTGGAGTAATATTGACTTTTTGAGATGAAACTAATGAAAAGGCTCAGACAGGTTAATATTTTCAAGGGCATGTCAGATTAGATTAATTGATAACACCATGTTGGAAATCTGACGCCATAATCCTCTTAAAGCCCCACATAATGGACATGAATATGCCATGGCCAATCATTAATGAAACCATTCAGCTATCGGCCATAGTTTGAGATATCTTTCTCTTTGTAATGGTTGTAACGTCATAAGGAGATCTCATGCACAGATTGAGTATTGGTTTAGATGATCTTTTTTTATGTAGGAAATAGCTTAATGAGATTTGATTTAATTTGAATAGCTCTTTTTGAATAGTGAATTTAGACGTCCTTTTTTTTAGTGCTGCACATGGTATAACATCATACATTGTCAGGGAACTTTCACCCATTTCTCCTTGTCATATTTTGATAATCCATATACCAAAATTATCCCTATGACCTCTCCATTTCAACTGGAACAGATATGTTTTAAGGAGTTCATTGGATATTATCTTAGGGAACTGAGTACTCAAATAAAATAAGCATACCTGAACTAAGAATATTACAATATCTGTCATCTTACACTGAAAATATTAGTTTTGGGCATGATGACTTGCTTATATGTGCTGTAAAAGAAGCTAATTTCCAATATTCAGGGTCTATGATTGTCCAAAATATGTAAGAAGACCCCCAGAAAGTATTCTGATAGGTTACAGTAGAATTACCCTCTTGTATCATTTGGTTCTTCCACCTAGTGGCCTGGAATAGCATAAAATCCCTGCAATCTTTCATTTTCCTGTGTTGTGTCACATTTAGTTAATTTAGGCTACACAAGTCATTCGCGATCTAACTGCCCACCTCACATTCACATGAATGAATCTATTGCAATGTATCTAGTTTGCGGTATGGTGTGCAATTTGATATCATTCTCATGAATACAGAGTTTGTGTGCGATATCTAACTTCTGAATGAAATTTTTCTTCGGGGCAGTTTCACATCATTGTCAATAATCCATATCAAAGCCAAAGCCATTTGTGTATTCACTGCTTATTAAAACTAATTCACTCTGCCTGTATGCATGTGGGTTTTCAACAGTAGTAATCCTTGTTTGGATTGTTGTTTTTCCTGGAAATCATTACGAGGCCTATATTCAACGGAATTGTCATATATATGTGAATGCATTGCAATTGAATGTGCACGGGTATTTTAAAAGGGCAGCACCCTTTATAGGCGATACCTTTCATTGTGCCTCAGTCAAGAATATTTATGCCCCTAGGAACGTACTGGAGGAGATTTACTTTCTAGGAGTACCATTGCTTTCTCGCCAAAGGCCGGCAATCACTCAATTCCGTTTTGTCAGCCTTAACGTGGACCAATCAGCAATGAGGAAGGCTACCTGAATAACTGCAGATACTGTTTACTGTTTACTGAACCTCAGGACCTTTAGGTAATGGATCCTGCTGTCTTGCCTTCTTGGGGCAGTGTGGGTGAGGCCGGGAAGGGTGACAGTAAAGAGCGCCTACGGAAGTCATTAGGATACTCCCCGTAGCCCCAGCAAAGCTGGACGTGATCCCCCTTGGATTTGGAGGCGGTGACTGTCGGGGTAAACACCAGGGAATGGCCAATTCATGTATTCCTATCTCCACCTATTTATATACATAATGGTAGTTCAAGGTGTGCTTGGTATGTCACATCCATGTTTGATAAGTGTGCTCCTAGTATGAGTTCATGTTCTATCATCATGAAGTTAATGTGAATCAAGATGATCATTTTCAAGGAATGTTCTTAGGGAATAATATCAAATTACAGATGAGATTAAACAAAACCTTTCTCCGAGTCTCCCCAGCAAATTGTCTTTATCTGTCGCCATAATTGGTCATCAATGGTGACTCCTTTTTGAGTGATAACTCACTGCGTCATCTTTCACCACTGTGTGCCAGTCTCACATGGCATGGCGATTTATCACAACAGTCACCAACATGATCTCACTCCCTGAGTGAGTATGTGCCACCCCTTGTCATCCCTCACAAAGCATGGTGACTTATCACCACCATCGCCAACATGGATCTAACTCACTGCGTAAGTATGTGCCACTGCCTGTCAACTCTCACTCAGAATGGTGGCTTATCACAACCATCGCTAACATGGATCTGACTCACTGTGTGATTATGTGCCACTCCCAGTCAGTTCTCACTCAGAATGGCGACTTATCACTAACATTGCTAATATGGATCTTACTCCCTGCGTGAGTATGCGCCACTCCCAGTCAACTCTCACTCAGAATGGCAGCTTATCACCACCATCGCCAACATGGATCTCACTCACTCCATCAATATGTGCCACTGTATGTCAACTCTCACTCAGGATGGCAACTTTTCACCTGCATTGCCATATGGCTCTCACTGACTGCATGAGTTTGTGTCACTCCTAGTTAATCTTCTCTCGCAACTTATCACCACCATCGCTGACATGGATGTCACTCGCTGTGTGAGTGTGTGCCACTGTCATCAACTCTCACACAAAATGGCGACTCATCACCACCATTGCCAACATTGGTCTCACTCAATGCTTGAATTTGTGTCACTCCAAGTCAATGTTCTCTGAGGATTGAGTCATCTGTCACTTACTCTCACTCAAAATGGCAACTTATCACCACCATTGCAAAAGTTGTTGAGACAGCACCACTGTTCAACATGTAGCCTATCTAGGAAGTGTGGGCATGAAGTATAAGTCCCATATGTACCAAATGTCCTTTGTTTCACACTGATTTCCATGTAATACTTCAGAGTTGAATTAAACAAGATTATATAGAGAAAATATCAATTGAATTTAAATAGAGGTATCTCTAAAATGAAAGCAACTATCCATAAACACCTTTTCTCTGGTTAAAATACATAGGGAAATATCTACATGGACACCTTGTCTGTGGTTAGAGGTAAGATACATATGACAATACCTTCTCTGGCAAACATACTTTGATCTGACAGATGTGAGGCGGCATGATTACCAATGTCGATGATCATGAGCTTTTCATTGATCACCAGCGTCGCCATCCATGGTGAACCTGCGCTATGACATGGTGCGCATTTCATCTAGCGAGGTGAGTGATCAACCGCCTTGCCATCCCTGGTGAGTGTGAGTCATCACGATCCTCGCCAACCATGGTGAACATGCGCTATGGCATGGTGTGCGTTTCATCTAGCGAGGTGAGTGATCACTCATGTCGCCCTCCCTGGTGAGTGCGGGTGATCAAGATCCTCATCATCTGTGGTGAACCTGTGCTATCACAAGGTACGCCTTTCATCTAGCGAGGTGAGTGATCACCCGAGTGACCATCCCCCGTGAGTGTGAGTGATCACGATCCTTGCCATCCATGGTGAATGTGTGTTATGACGTGGTGTGCGTCTCATCTAGTGAAGTGAGTGATCACTCATGTTGCCATCCCTGGTGAGGGTGAGTGATCACTCATGTCGCCATCCCTGGTGAGGATGAGTGATCACGATACTTGCCATCCCTGGATAACATGCCCTATGACGAGGTGCGTGTTTCATCTAGTGAGGTGAGTGATCACCCGCATCGCCATCCCTGGTGAGTCTGAGTGATCATCATCCTTGCCATCTGAGGTGATGCCATGTGATCACCACCATTGGTATTTCTGGTGATCTTGTGCTATAGCGACGTCGTGTTCCATCTAGCGACATGTGTGAGCCACTTCACAAAGGTTGACGAGGAGTCACGACAATTTGCTGGGTCCTTTCTCCGAGTTCCAAAAGTTAGGGTCCCATGCAGATGAGAATATGGATATACATAGGTTAGTCCTGACATAAGAAATGGATGGAATTCTAATGTTACATCTCTCTTACTTACTTTTGTAGGCAATACACGTGAGATAGTGGACAACTGGCCAAATGGATGCATAGCAGGCGGCTCTAACGGACAGCTTATTGTAGAGGAAGTTGATAGTCTCAAGCCCCTTGGGAACTCCTACTGAGCTCCCAGCTTTGAGTAGCTAGAGTGGCTGGGTTCCCATGGGAGTTGCTCCCCTACTGTCCCAGTCATTATAGGGCTTAGCCCCTTGTCAGATGAAGAGTCCGGCTATATATCGTGAGCAACTCAGCATGCCATGTAGCCACAACAAAACCAGCAGGGACACTGCTGACCATGCTATTAAAATTGGAAGTAGCCTCAAGTCTAAAAGATGGAGAAGTAAATGCCTTTCTCTATATGACACCCATCCATTTGTTAAATAGATGCATTATCCTTATAAATTGCCAGGCACATGTTACAATTTGTTTAAATTGAAATATGATAAGAAATGCCCATTGGCTATGCCCAGTTCAAGAAACTACATGTTTTATCAAAAGGAAAAAAAAACATTAAAATTGAATGTGCTGTTCCTTCCTATTTTATCACTGATATTTGACAATGATGGTTATCTCCAAAGTACGCAAAATAATATATGTATCAACATGCCATCGATTGAAACAGATCTCCTAAAGACCAAAAAGCAGAAACTGATTTTTTACGAATGAAATATGATTATAATGGATGATATTTAGCAAGCTGCTAGATGACCTCTCAATATTGGTAGAATGACACACTAATGTAGTTATTAGTTTTAGAACCTACTACTGAATGACTTCTATATAGTGCCAAAGGCTTCTTTCTCAGATGTCGTATCAACATCAAAAGAACACAAATGCCTCTGACACCTTGGTGGAACTTGAGAAAGACATGAAAAGATTGATTTGCAGAATTACTGCCACTTCCGTATTAGATGAAACTTTTACTACATAGAAATTAAAAGTATGTGAGCAGAGGATTTGGTATTTCTTTTCTCTTTTTGCGTCTTGTCCAACATGGTATGTCTTTTTAATGAAGTTAGCGTTGTATTTATCAGGTCGCCCTACCGAGCAAAACAGGACCGACTTATCTTTTGGAGGCTTTCTTTTTACCCTCATAGTAAGATTTGTTTAAAATGAACAGAGTTTTGAATAATATAAAACAAAATATTTCTACCCTAGATATTTGTGTCAAAGGCAAAATAGTAAGCAATCACCTCTCACTAATCACCCTGTCTCGTTTGACGCAGTGTGTAGGAAAGTAGTGCTGGAGGGCATTTCTCAAGATGGTACAACTGCACTCATCAACTATGAATCTAAATTAGAATGGGTGATTGTACAACTGTAAGCAATGCCCTATAACTGCTCTGTATGACCAGCACTTGTACAATTACATAGGGTTTTGTAGGACAGTCGCACAAGTGTAATAATTCATGACCACTAGATGCAGGGTTGTAATGGCATTAGAGTGAGGAAAGGGGTCTAGTCATACCATCTTGAGAAATGCATCCCAGTAAAGGCTTAAAGGCCAAACATGACAGTATGTATGACAGGAAAGAGAAGGGACATTGGGAATTTCTCTATAGCACTATAGAAAATACAGACATAGACACTGGCAGAGTAAGGCAACTTCCTGTTTTCAGTGGCAAAACGTTAGCCATGTAGGCTGCAGCTATTTACGTCATTGGTCGTAGGATTGGGTGACACCTTTGACGGGGCAATGATGTGAGGCAAAACACATCGGTTCAGTTGAGTGCATGGTGGTTGGATTGGGTCTTTTTACCTGCAGGGAGATGTATGGGTAAGGGTTAGGTAAGAAACTTGAGCTTCCAAATCATCAATATCTATTAATTAGCTGCTAATAATTCACTTGGGGATGAAGAAAATGGCTTAATCCCCAAGACCCAAAAGGGGAGAAAAGAAATAAAATCAATGATGTACCAATTCAACTGGATTAAAGGGTCAATCAAAGGAATCGGCAACTAATGTGTGAATTTATCAAACTTGCTGTGCTGAATGTGGTCTGTTTGCTTTTCAAAATGAAATATTCATATTTCTGGCTTCTTCAAGCGTGAGGGTCTGCTTGATATTTTTATATGTAGAAGAACTTGTTTCTTTATCTATTCATAATTACATAAACTTGCAATGATTTATTATATGCTGTCGGTCAATTATTGCCGGCTCTTTCAGGCGTTTCATTCTGCCATGTCTAGCACATAAGGAATTGGAAATCGTCCCTGTCCAATTCTATGCTGTCAGTCAATTTTTTACAGTCATGTTATGGTTTTAGTATCACAATGGTGCAAGTGCAATTCAGCAATGCACTTTTCTAGATGGTGCCATTACTTGTGGCAGATGTAGGTACCTGTGAAGGTCATACAAGTGTAGGTGCACCTCTATCTGTCACTTTTTGAGGTATTTTTTAGCCAATTCAGTTTTTCCTCCATGACTCATCATGTCTATTTGTAGCAGTTAAAAAAAAATTACAAAATAAAAAAAAATTCAACCAACCCTCCCTAATTTTTTCCAGCATGTTACCTGAAACAGACAACTTTTGTTTTGGCTTCAGGCTAATTGAAGATGTGATGAGAGATTGTCTGTGGGGTTGAGGTAGGATCTCTAACCATCTTCATTTTCCACATGACCTTACAGTTGAACAGGTTGTTGTTGTTGTTGAAGAATTTTATTGACCGAAAGTACACACATACAATTGTGCTATTTTCATTAAGGTCAAAAATAATATTCACAATACACCATCATAATCAATATAATAAATATGAGTAGAGACATTAAGCTTATCACAAATCAATAGGTCAATAAGGACAGGTAACCATCAAACCATCACCCATGCTATTTTACAATCTCTAGGATCATAGCTGACAACATCCATCTAGTCGTTAATAGCCCATTACAGTACATACATATGCATTTATGAATCAGTACTTGGTACAATCATTTTAAATTACACTTTTGATTTAGTGATCTTTCCATGAAGATAGAATCACCATCCATTTTGTAATGCATATTATTTACAATCACCGGGATCATAGCTGACAACGCCCATCAAGTTGTTATTAGCCCATTACATTACATGCGTATACGTTTGTGAATCAGTTCTTAATACATTCATCTTAAATTACACTTTTGATTTAATGATCTTTCCTTGCAGATGAAATCACCATCCTTGGTTTCATTTTGTAATGCATAGTATTTCTATTGATTGATGTATAGCCAGCCATGACACTCAATGTTGCTAACAGTTATATGCAAAGTAGTCACGTCTTATTACATTTAATAGCTACAACAGCAATTTCTTTTCAGTTATCATAACATTACACATTACTTAATTGCAATTCTGAATTTACTTATATCAAGTGACCGCTGCTGAGTAGCACACAGGGCCATCCACAGTTGATTGCCTCGGTACAGTGGACTATTTCTAAACAGTGCACTCCGTGGCATGTCAACCAGAAAGGTATCATAATTCTTAGCAATAATAATCACATCCAAGCAATAAGGAGATGAGTATTTTGCCCTTAATTGATTGTCATCAGGTAATTTACACTCTGCCATTGATTATTTAGAGAATGTATTCTAATTTTCATTATTGTGGCACAGCAGCCCCTCTAGAATCTATATATAGTATCAGAACACTCATACTCTAATTGTATTCATATTATTAGTATAATGATGTACATACACCTTTTATGTCTTCTGTTTACAATTACACCTCATGTGTAGTCTCCTAAAGAGCTATTCAATTTTTGGCAATGCTTGTTCCCTCAACTTAGAATATAGAGACATGCTGCGATAGTCTACCGGCTGTAGCTATGCTGTGCAATGAATGACACCAAGTGATATATAGAACCTATTACACACTGTAGAGCCATGTGCGCTACAAGGAGGAACAAGTACCTGCAAGGCCCTCAATAATGAGAAGTTATTATCCCACTTAATCTTCAGGAATTGGCATACACGACCCTAATCAGGATGTGAGGCCGATAACGCCTCTCCGCCATATTGTCTTAGATGAAGCAGATCTATACCTCAATGTTATGCCTTAGAGATATCATTGTGCAGACAGCTATAGGTAGGAGGAATGGCCTGAATGATCAATGTGAGGTGCTGCTTGATGCCTTGAGGGGGGGGGGGATATTTTTACCTTGAAAATATAATTGACCCTGAATTAATTATTTCTCATAATAAGCGATATGATAAGGCCATCTGTTCGTTTTGAGATATGAATTATAATCTAATAACCAGGATTTCATAGAATAAAATTAATCTAGATATTGGTATGAACCATTTCGAATGTGTATTAAGTGTTAAGTTCAAGAAAACTTTGGTATTTATTGAATTATCATTGCTTCTTTTACATTTTTACTTTCAATAAAGATTCATGATGTTTCCACTAATATAAGATTTGGATCCAGCATACCCAAAAAGTACTTGTTCCACACTTTATGTCAAATGCACCAAATATGGCATAGTTGTGTTGCATACCTATTAGACTATTAAGTTATTAATTCATTGTTATGCACCCATGAGTGCTGGTTTGCTTTGCTGGTTAACGCAGAATAATCCAACAAGGCTTCATCTCATTGGGTTATTCTGTGCACTTGTGGGAACATATCTATGAATTAATGCGTTGCTCACCCTTATTCCTCCATTTTGTATCAATTTATTCCTTTATAACCCTAGAATTATTTTACAAGAAGACATTTGAAAATCCAAGCCCTCGCTGGTTCACTTCACCATGTTGTCAGTGGAAGTCGTACTGAGCTTTCAAGTCCACGTTACAGGGCCTAGTCAACACTTTGGCCACAAAACAAGGATAATCATGTTTTTATGTTAGAATGCTATATTAAACCTCTAACCCATATATTCTGTAGTATATGGAACAGTTATTATCGCCATGTTTTAATGTGACACGGTTGGATTATATGAAAAATAGAGGTGCAAAGATGGAGCTATTTACATTCACATTAGATTCCTTCCTTACATGCTTGGAAGTATAGTGGTTATGGAGTCTGTCTCTCACCAGTGCGGCCGGGTCTTCCTTCCCGGTAGGACCTGAACAGTTCTAGCTGGTCTATTAACATGTCTAGATTCTAACCAAATGCTTCTTGAAGAAGATTCAAACGCCTCAGGGTTCAGTTAATCCTGCATAATGTATGTTGGCTATCAGGAAAAAAGCACTGTGGACACCAGAATCGTGAGATAAATCCCTAAAATCTATAGGTGACTAGATACCGAAATGAATACCACTGACATTAATGCGGATTGTGGCAATTTATGTCTATGAGCTGAGCTGGAAAAGTGACATTAATATCCCTTGTCTGGTTTGTCTAAGGTGTGGGTGCCCACCGTGAAGGGATATGGCACTGGAACAAAGCTGCTATAAGATAGACAGATCTGATATAGTGCTAGACATTTTACACCAGGATAGCACATCAATGCATCTCATCAGACCCAAAGAAGGGAACTTTGCATCCTAGCTCTAATTGTTACTTTATTATCAATCAGTGTATTTCCAACATTGTGTCTTGATAACACCATGTTGGAAATCTGATGCCATATATGTAGAGGCAAGGAGAAAGGATACCCCGTGCTGAAAGTCAACTTTAAAATTCAAATCACTTGCTGTACAGTGATATATTGCATGACAAGATACTCCTATTAGTTTTGGAGGAATGGCTTGGTGAATGTGGGTAGGTGTGACCATTTCGTGAACGTCAATAAGCTCTACATCTAATTGGTCATGAGATATATAGCTAATTAGCATAATTTATGCTAATTAGCTCAATTAGCATAACTTTTTATTCTTTTGCCCATAACTTTTGATCTAGAAATGGTATTTCCATTCTGTTTACACCATAGTAAACCTTGTGGAATGTTCCTTCAAATGGGATCATTAATTTTCCTATTTAGAATGAAAGTCATGTTTCCATGGCAACAGAAATCAATAAAAATGCCTATTTCAGCCCAAAAACATTCTTTTTACATGCCAAACCTTTCCACCCAAAATAGAATGTTTTATCAAAAACTATTGAATTTTCCATAAAGACCATGCGCTGAGGGGGCCCACCATAAGTTTGAGACTATATTATAAGGTTGATGCTACCCTGTATGTGACATTTTGGCACAAAGTCCTGGATAACATCGGTCCTGTTTGATGAATATCTGGAGAATTAGGAGCTCATCTTTTTAGGTTGTTACAATTGTACACAGCCACTATGATTTTGAATCCTAAAAAACTATAGTGGGTGATCCCAAGGTTACCCTATAGTTGTTCTTTATGATTGGCATTCATGTGTAATGGTTCGTCTCGTTAAGTTAAGATTAAATCATAACGAAGAGAGAGAAAAGTTTCCGGGTAGGCAACCGAGCTTTTATTTCTTAGCTTGCGTTACATACGATCACAGCCTCAGAGGACTACATGCTACTAGGGCATTCGGTTACCCTTTCGGGTAACAACCTGGTTGAGCAGTGGGTAAACCACTACTGAGGAACCAAGGGCTAGGACCAGCCTTATATAGGGGAAAAGCCCGCGAAACTCAGACCGGCCACGTGACGTGTGGCGGACGAGTGGTAGGCCCCCTGGTGTAATGGATACGAACCCAGAGGCAGGTGCTGCCACCTGCCGTCCGGATTCCCCCACTACACCCGAAGGACCTAGGTCTGAGTCTCACGGGTACATGAACGTTAAAGTGTAAAATACCATACCCCTACACTGCCCCCCTTAGACAATAACTTGGGGGTGATTAAACCACAGTGTATTAATAACCTAGCAAGTAATTGTTTACAATACTAAAAAGGGGTATTAATTACACTTGCTCGATGTGAAATAGGCTATAGTATAAAACTATCCTATTTCTGAAAAATTATAAAATAATAGCATCGAGTGTCGTTCATGTCACTTCCACTAGTAGCTTATAACAACCACAAATGATAAATATAAAATTATCACAGATTTATAATAACATTTTGACAACAGTAGGGTCCTGAAAAGGACCGGTGGTTGTAAATAATGACCGTATTATAGTTATTGAACCCGGAAAAAAAATTTCGACTTTTTAAATTAACAACTCTGTCCACTTTACAAAGTGAATTGAATATTAATGATCAGATATGAACAATTAATCTGATACTATATGAACACAATTAGGTATTAACCTGAGTAATACAGTACTAAGTTTAGAGAAATCCGTTGGACCTTCTCTTATTTTATGGAAAAATATTTATACTTTTTGAGACGCAGCTCAGTTTATACCTTAGTGTTTTATATTTACAGGTTACAGAAGAAATATAGTCTCTTTATATATTGAGACCAAGAATGACCTATCTAGACAGTTATAGGTCTAGGATTACCATAAACAACTTTTAGGATTCGCAGATCCAGTATATTTATAGACACTCTATAATAATATATCTTTATAAAAGATATTATATAGTTATAAATACAATTTTACACACATTATAATATTATCAACGAAGTTACTTGTTTTCATGATTGGAGGATGTAACAGGAGTCGGATGCTGCTGATGTCTTGGTATGGGCGAGCTGAACCCTGATGCCTGAAGTGCTATAGTAAAACTTGCTGGTGGGTGTAGCTAAACCCTGATGCCTGTAGTGCTAGCTAACTGGAGGTAATAGTAGATCCAGTTGTAGACTGTTGATGGACTTTATGGGCGTAGCTAAACCCTGATGCCTGTAGTGCTAGCAAACTGGAGGTAATAGTAGATCCAGTTGTAGACTGTTGTTGGACTTTATGGGCGTAGCTAAACCCTGATGCTTGAAGTGCTAGCTCACGAGTAGTAGTGGTGTAGTAGTAAATCCGGTTTGTAGTTCAAAAGTCCATATTAGTGTAAATTGTCCATGATTTTATAATAGGCACAGTCATTATATTATGGCACAGTACAATTATGGTGTTTACAGCATTCTTACTCCTCCTCCAGAGTGACTTGTTTGTTTCTCCTTCTGTTTTCAGTTTCCGGATTAGGGTACAGCTTGGTACCCGAATCAATACGGGTTGGATAAAAAAATGGTTTCTTATCCAACAATACATAGGAAATAGCACCCCGGGACACACAATTATGTCTGGTCTTCATGCAACAGTTTTTTTTTTTACTGTTCCATGTTCTCCTCGGGTGGCTGGTTTGGACCCGGTTGTTGAGCCTGTGGCTGAACGGGGGGGTCCACACCGGTTCCATCCGTAGGTGCCAATGCGGGGACAGCAGGTGTTAGTTTCACCTTCTGGCGTGCCTCGAACAGGTTCAAAGCATGCTCAGGTGTGCCGTCCCAGTTATCCATGATAACTCCGAAAACCTTGAAGAACTTTTGCTGGTTCTTCATGTTCGTTGCTCGTTCTAGGTCGAGCATCTGAGAAGCTGTTTCCTTCTCGGATAGGGCCTCCTGCCGCAGATTAGCAGCTTCCTGCTTATCTTTGGCAACATCCGTCTTTATCTGAGTCGAGATCCGGTTGATCTCTGACTTCTGGATCGCGTCAATGCACTGGAGAGTGCTCGACACGGTCCGACGATACATATCCAGGTGGAGGTTTTCCAGATGGTGCTGTAACGTCTCAAACTGCTTGCTTTGAATATTGCAAGACAATTTGTCCTCCTTCTTGAAGAAGGTCTCCACGGTCTGGATCAGCTTAGGCCGATGAACCACAGCACCAGGTGGGGGTACCTGACCCTGAGGCTTCGGCTGTGCTCCAGACCCACTCGCAGTGACAGCTACCTGCGTGTGCGAAGAGGCAACCGCAGTAGTAGCCGCACTAGCAGTGGTCGAAGAAGGGCCTTGCTTTAGTGATCCCTGTGCCAGGGGCAACCGCGACAATTCCCTTCTAAGGTCTTTGGCCATCAACAATGGCACGGGTGGACGTTGTCTCACCACAGCACTCATTGTAGGTCGGGGAGCTTGACCTCCTACTGTCGGCAGTTCCTGCTTGACCCTCCCATACTGATCAAAGATTTGCATCTCTGGTCCGGGTGGGCCCATAGCAGGGTACTGCTTCGGGTCTCTGACATTCAAAGGCGCGTGTTTCCGGGAGGACTGGCCACCCGGTCCACTGACACCAAAGAATGTCGGGTTCTGTGCTCTTCCTATCTGCCGCGGAGGGTCCCTGGCGGTAATCCCTGCGGCTTCGGACCTGTTCTCCGGATGGAGTTACATAAGCCCCACCACGGCGGCGGGCCTTGTTGCTCCTCCATTCGTTCAACAGATCGTACTCCTCCTGAGCGTACTCTAGTTTGCCGGACCCGGGAGTCTGGGCAAACCGAGCCTTTAGTTTCTGGTTAGTACCAGGAACCGTAGGCGCAAACTGCTTCGTACTCGGTGTGAGGGAAGCCAACTTCTCTGCATTGAGGCCCTTAAGGTTACCATAGAGTTCCGAGTGAATTTTCATCACCCGATCTATGGCTGCCTCCAGGCCCTCTCCATGCGAAGTCACATAGTGCCGGACCATGTCTCCGCGTCGGGGGGTGACACATCCTGTGCATTTAGCACATTTCTTGCCAACCTCTCGATCGCAGACATATTCCGGCCTCTGGTGCATATGAACCTCCACGAGATGACGAAGGAACTTGTCTTTCTCGATGAAGAATTCAACCTCACCCTCACTTTGAGTACAATGTTGGAAGGGACAATCCTTACGATCCTCCCCGTAGTACTCATCTAGAGCAAACTTGAGCTTGCCCTTCTGGTCATAATTGTACAGACCATTGGGCGAATTCTTAACGAATTCCCAATAGATCCAGTACATATTGGCCGGCTTTCTATCAGAGAGCTTCTTGCGAAGCCACTCCTCCATATCCTCACGCCTCTCACAGGTGATCCGAGGGGGCAGTCTCCATACGGATTTACTCCCCTTCAGGTGTCCCCTGTGTAGAGGAATGAAGTCAGCAAAGTTGCTATTGGCGTTAGCCCAGATAGCAGCCTCTTGCTCGTCAGTCGGAGTGGCATCCACAACTGGGTCAACCGGCTCCTCTCCCTCCGGGTCGGATGGTACATCCACAGGTTGCACAACGGGTTGTTGACCCGCGAGAACCTGGCCTGCAGCATCTTGAGCGTCTCCACTCAAATCGGCCATTACGTCGTGTAGCTTGACGATTGGCACACCGAGCTCAACTTTTACGGTTGGGACAGCCGGTTCAGCTTCTGTATTATCAGCTTGAACGTCTACCTCGATAGGTTCAGGTTTGCGTTGGTCAACCCTCTTCTTATTCCGCCTGCGGGATCTGCCGTTAGTAGAAGTGCCAGGCTCGGATGCATCCGTCTCATTGCCGGAGACATCCGAAGTCTTAGCGCCCTTCTTATTGGCCGAGCGTGGAGACACCCGACGGGTTCGGGTACTGTCGGCCACACTCGTGCTGGTAGAGGGTTCGGTTCCTGACCGCTTCCCTTTACCCTTACCTTTGGTGGGGGTTGCTTTACCCTTTCCACCAGCTGCTTTCTCCTTTACTTGCTCAGTCTTCGTAGGGGTAGACTGAGCAGTTTTAAGGGAAACATCTGCATCAGGTAGGGCCTTCTCAGGTACTACTGCTGCGCCCCCCAAGGTAGGAGCTTCAGCAGGAGACATGAGACGGTCCATCCGATCGGCCATCTTGGCTGTTACTTGCACGGGTGCGGGTCCGGGTACTAACTCCGGATGCGCCAGTGCATACTGCCTCTCCAATAGACGTACTACGAGGTCCTGTATTACCCCGAGTCTGTCTAATGGAGACACACCAATACGGGCCTCTTCTGCCTCAATGGTTTGAGACGTAATGGGGACCCCTGGACAGTAATCCACAACAGCGTTACCTGCTGCTTCATACTCATCCGCTGTGCCTAACAGTAGGATCTGGTCTCTATCTATGTATCTAGAGACCTCATCTGCCTTGACACCGGTATAACCCGTTTTGTCAGACACGTAGGAAGGCCTATAAGAGGGATTCCTTCGGAAAGCCATTTCTGCGTCCCAGACGGCTTTACGAAACCATAAGTGGACTACCAATCCTTTGGCCATCTGATGGTAATCCATCAACCAGGACTCCGGAAAGGTATTAGCCCATTGCGGATGAGCACATTCCCAGATTGCGTTGACAACACGTTCATCAACCTCTCTGGGCTTCCCATAACAGGTGGGTATCAGCATTTCCTCAGAAATTGCTAACATCCGTCCGTCATAGGGACCGGCTACATCATGCCATTCTGGACTGTCTGGGAGGGGCAGCTCTAGGTACATTGGCCTGTCAACCGGAGAAGCAGGTCCCAAAGCACCGAATGAGGTACTCCCACCAAGACGGGGCGGCAATTGAGGGGGAGGTGGCATCAGAGCCCTGTCATGAGACTGGGCTCCTGCCGGTTCTCCACTCAATCCTTCGGATGGAGGGGCTACGTAAGGCTCACCTACATCAGTTTGTTGTTGAACACCTCGGCGTTCAGGACTAACTTGTCTGGAGTTGTCGGATGCGTCATAGAACGATTCTATGTCGCTATCGTCTACTCCAGAGAAGTACTGATCAACATTCATTTGTTGATCCATCTGATCACAATCAGCATCGTATTGCTGATCGTCGTATGTATAAGTGGGACTCTGGGGAGAACCACTTCCATACTCTGGCGGGATGCTGGCACCGGCACCACCGCCAAGGCGGACGGCCTCTTCTGCCATCGACAGAAGTGGCTGTTCGGGGATTAAATATCCCAATTCACCGGATAAGCAGTAAGTACTGCTTACCCAGTGAAAGGCGGGTGCCTTTTAACGAGGGCACACCTCGGAATATGGCTGTCTCGAGCTATCAGACTCCAACAAGAGTAAGACCACTCTCGGCCACGTCTTCTTCCTTTGCAGGAATAAGACAATATGGCGGGATACTCGAACTTGAATCGCTGCGCATGATCAAACCGGCGCCTCACGTGACCATTCGAAAATGGGTCAACAACTTTCCCGCGTGCCCTTAATTAGGTCACGCGCCCTTACATAAAAACAATACAATACCCGATCGGTCGTCCGTCCGTACTCAGGGTTCAACTATGACAACTCGCTAGGTATTATGGAGTTTATGGATAGCATAAGCATATCCACCGGATTATCCGTCCAAAACCATGGGTACATTGTCATAGGGCCTTTTCCAGAAACTCATGACCGGCTCAAATATACATTGAACTAGGTTACAACATATAACAGTACACAGTACAGGACAACACACTCGTTGTGTTAACAGGCTAGGTTACGGCAGTCTTTAGCAACCTTGGACTGCGTCTAAGAGGTTTTGAGGCCTCTTTTATTGACCTGGTATCCATAAGAGCCTTTTCCAAGGTCTTCTTAGCCTTAGAAGGACCTTTCCTCTTATTTTTACCTGCGCCTGCCGAGACTTTTTGTATCTTCCCCTGCTTTCCGGATGTTACGACAGGGGGCACCACCCTCTTCGGGTCTGCAACCTTCCGTGGCCGCCCGGGTCCTCGCTTTCGGGTCGGTACCACTTCGAGTTGCTTAACATGACTCTGTTCCATTACTTCCAATAGACCATCGCCATACATTTCGGTGGAGGTATCCCTCCCTCTCAATGGGCGTAGTCTCGCTACATTTGACTTGTAACATTTACCAAGCTGTGATTTAATAATCACTGTGCAGTCACTAATAACCTGAGTTATAGTGAAAGGTCCATCCCAATTGCTGGCTAATTTCAGGTTGGCTAGAGGTTGGTGTAGACGCAGTACTCTATCTCCTAGATTAAAAAATCTAGCTTTTAGACCTGTGTCATAGCCAACTTTCTGCCAACGCGCAGTTTTCTGCAACTCATCTCTAACCCTCTCATAGGCTTGTTTGAAATTATCCCGTAGTGATTCTACAAACATCACCTGACAAGGGGTTTCCGGATTCATTCTTATTACGCCAAACACCAAATCGGCTGGCATAATCAAATCCTCTCCAAAAACGAGGAGATTAGGAGAACAGTTTGTGCTCGAATGTACAGTGCCATTGTAGGCGTGTACCACGAATTCACATTGTTCATCCCAATCATCCATCTGCTCATTAACCAGAGACTTCAATACTTGGATCAAAGTCCTATTGAATCTCTCTACTTGTCCATCGCTCTGTGGCCTATAGGGATTGGTTCTTGTCTTGCAGATCGCCAGACAATTACACATCTCTTGCCACAGACTAGACTCAAATTCTCTGCCTTGGTCACTATGTAACATGAGTGGGACACCTAAGTGCAGCACCCACCCTTTTACAAAGGCCATAGCACAAGTAACAGCCTTATGATCCGGTAAAGGAAACACTCGGGTGTACTTGGTATAATAATCAGACACGACCATCATACACGTGTTGCCACTAGGAGTGGGGGGAATCCCACTAATAATGTCAACAGCTATTCTAGCAAACCTTACACCAAACAGTTCCTGGGATAATGGCAGTTCGCCTAACCCGG
Source organism: Acholoe squamosa (assembly GCA_949317995.1). NCBI lineage: Eukaryota > Metazoa > Annelida > Polychaeta > Phyllodocida > Polynoidae > Acholoe > Acholoe squamosa. The sequence continues at coordinate 52,050,787 of OX439040.1, forward strand.
GTCCTGGTTTGTTCTTACAGCACTCGGGACAGGTCTCCACCCACCGGGTGAGATCTGTACTCATGCCGGGCCAATAGTATCGTCTGGTCAGACGTTCTAGAGACCGTTTCTTTCCAAAGTGTCCACTAGTTCTATGACCATGACAGAAATACATAATATCTCGTCGCATAGCACTAGGTATGACAACTTGCAAGGTTTTCTTCCTATTAGAATGGTTCTTCCATCGGAACAGAATACCATCCCGGACTTCTAGCTCGGCCCATTGAGCTAGGAATCATCTCATCTCTCTGTTTTCCAATGACACTTCGGGTCTTGGAGGACAGATACCCTGATTAAGGAACTTAATCAAACGTGATGTGACTGCATCAGACTCCTGGAACTGCTGGATGGTCTCCAAGGACCAATTCAAGACATGTTCCGGATGGGTTTCGAATGGAACTCGAACCCCTGCCAACACAGCATTGTGGGCTCCACAATCAGTGCACTCAGCATTTGCACATTTCCTCACTGGGATTCTAGACAAAGCATCTGCATTCAAATGCTTTGCCCCGGCTCAGTGTTCAATCTGGCTGTGATTTAGACCGAATTCGGATAGGTGCGCTAACCAGCGACCTATCATCCCCTCTGCATCTTTGAAGTTCAATAACCATCTGAGGGAAGAGTGGTCAGTCTGTAGAGTGAAATCACTCCCCCACAAAAAGTGCTTGAACTTCTTCGTATAGACCACCACAGCCAACAACTCACGTTTAGTGGTACAATAATTTCTTTGAGTTTTACTCAACGTGTTACTAGCGAAGGCTATAGGAACTTCAACCCCATCCTGGACCTGAGAAAGGGCGGCTCCTATGCTTTCATTACTAGCATCAGTATCTAGAATGAAGTGATCATTCTCCGTAGGGTACTTCAACACAGGTGTACTTGCAAACAAATCCTTTATTTTCCTAAAGGACTCGTCTTGCTCGGATCCCCAAGGGAATTGTTCCTTTCTTATCCCGGGTGTCCAGTGGGACAAACTCTGGATAGGAAAGGCAACCCTTGAATATCCTGGGATAAAGTCCCGGTAGTAGGAACAGAATCCAAGGAAGGATCTGACTTTTTTCACATTCGTGGGTGCCTGCCAATTTGACACGGCATCCAGTTTCTCCAGATCAGCTTTAATCCCTTCATTCGAGATTATTCGCCCCAAGTAATTGATAGATCTTTTGAAAAGATCGCACTTCTTGGGCTTCAGCTTCAAACCATTAGTTATGATCCTTTCCAGGACCATACCTAAATTTTCCAAGCATTCTTCGTATGTCTTCCCAAAGACAATCACATCATCTAGATAGACGAGACATTTCTTCCATAAGAGGTCACTTAATAAAATTTCCATCATGGCTTCAAATGTCGCCGGTGCATTGCACAATCCGAACGGCATCACATTATATTGGAATAATCCAATATGACTGGAAAAGGCCGTCTTCTCCATATCTTTCGGATGCATACCCACTTGCCAGTACCCGGATTGTAAGTCTAGAGAGCAATACCATTGCTTACCTCCAAGGGAGTCTATAGTCTCATCAATCCGTGGTAAGGGATATGAATTCTTCTTGGTCATACCATTCAATTTCCTATGCAGAAACTTTCTTAGTCACCATGCACACAGGGCTAGACCAAGGACTGGTTGATGGAATTATTACATCCTGTTCAAGCATTTTAGCTATCTCCTCCTCAGCTACCTTTTTCTTGGCTAGTGGGAGTCTTCTATAAGGAATCTTAAAAGGTTCGTCCTCACCAGTGTCAATCGTATGCAGTACCTTATCGGTACGCCCCAATTTTTCACTTGGTGCTGCAAAAGCTTTACGGTACTTGTATAACAAGTCAGTTAGAGCTTCACGTTGTTCATCACTTTCTACATGGCTTTCGGATACTAGAATGTCTAGTTCCGGGCTCCTTTCGGGTGAGGAAGGGGCTCCGGGTGCCGAAACATGTTTACAGCCTTCTACCAATTCAGATAGGACAACCGACCCGAGGATCGTATCCTTCTGTACGTAGACAGTCTTATTACCGGTATTGGATATAGGAACCACCGTCCAAGCAGCGTTAGCTACTAGAACATCGGCGGATTCCAATCCGATACTTGACAACATGGCCATGTCTGGCTCTACAACTCCAGTTTTTCCGGAAAACTGTCTGTCCGCTCGACATAAGACATCACAGGCTGTGCCCGGTGGTATCTTAACAGTCTGGGCTACACTGGCTACACTGCTTACTTGCCTAAGCACACATTGTACTTCGAGATGATACGGGTCTCTCACTTCCAATATTCCCCTCTGGGAATCTAACCTTGCTCCCTATAATGCAGCAAAATCCAGACCAAGTATACCATCATCCGCGATGTTCGCCACAGTAGGAGTAAGGAGGTAGTCCTTATCTTCCTGTAGACTGAACCTCATACATGTTCTACCGAACGTTTGTATCATGCTACCGTCGGCCGTACGAGCATTTCCTTCCGTTGTGAAAGTTTCATGATTCGTAGGCAAAAGATCGTAGAATCTCTTAGCAATGCAGGAGTGGCTAGCACCCGTATCGACAAGAAACTCAGCGGATCTACCACTCACAGATACAACTGCGTACCACCTCCTACCTTTCAAGTAGGTAGGACTACTTGCATACTTAGCAAGTTCCGTCTTAGCACCGAGGTCAAATCCACATCCCTTCAAGAATTCGAGACAAGGATGACCCGGGGGGAACTGGGCACACCCCACCCTGGCCAACTCATTGGCCGCTCCCTCTGGACTGATATCGGGTTTCCCCTCTGTGTTCTTCTGCCGGTTCTTGACACCTGGTGTACTATCAGTCTCCCCAGCCTCATGAGTAAGGAACTGATCAGGCTCCTTAGCTTCATTGCTGGGCGAAATCGCTAGAGGATTCTCACCAGTACCGCAAGCGGCGATAGGCTGGCAGTCATGGCAATCACTCATTCGGGGGGTAATCCGGTTGCCTTCATGGACACCCCCTCTCAGTTTTCCTTCTTCACTGAGTCCTCCTTACCCGGATTGTTCCGGTAACGAGTGTTTCTATAAACTGGCTTATCTGCCTCACACTCGGCAGCATAATGCCCAGTTTCCTGACATCGAAAGCATGTCACAACACTCCTATCAGGCTTAGGCCTCCTAAGATTTTCAGTAATCTTCTTTACCAAATTGTTAACCAGGTCCTCTGATAAAGACGGACCGGTAGTAGGTTTGGTATCGGGTTGAGTCACAGGAGGTTTAGAAGTAATCACTTTCTCCTTGACGTAACCCGGCTTCTTTCCCCAGTTCCGGTTATACCGGGGGTTCCCTTGGCCAATGGCCCCAACGTTTTCATCTTCGTCAGGTTCCCCTGATTCGGATGAATTGGTTTCGGGTATTCCTTCCGGGATTATCATTGCTGACATCCGTTGGGGTACCTTCCCGGCAAAGATACGGGCCTTTCGATCATAATGATCTAAGGACTGGAACAAATCTGTCAGAGAGGCATCATTCTTCCAAGCTTCACAGGCTACTGTCCTGTGTTCTTGATTCCGCAATCCTTCAATGAATTGTTTAAACATTTCATCTAGGAAGCATTCATCATCTAGTCTCCATTGAGGTCTGGCTTTATGTAACAGTCGTTGACATTCCAAGCCAAACACTTTGGCAGATTCCTTAGGCTTCTGTGTTCTTTTAGTGAACGTCAGCCAAGGATCTTCTCCAACTATATTCCCATATAGATATGAAGCAATCTCTATGAGTTCATCATATTTCATATGGGCTGAGAGTCCTACTATTTGAGAATCTCTCCATTGTTCCACGGCTCCTTTTCCGTCGCCTTCCTTTAACCAGCATACTAGATAGGGGAGAGCTTCCGCTTTACCCCATCCATTGCAGTTAAAGACATCCGCGCAGCCTTGATACTCCTCCTTCCAAGGGTTCTTGGCATTAAAGGGGGTAGGTATCTTAGCTACTCTACGAGCCGGATTCGTGGATCCAGTAAGGGATAAACCCTTACTCCATTCCATGATCTCCGTATCGTCCAGACCTTGATTGTAGCAATCAACACCTAAGTTAGCAATCGCTGCATTAGAGTCATGCAGCGCTTGTAACCCTGGAGAAAGAGATACTCGGCGACTGAGTCTCTTTTTCCTTGGAGGATTCGTACCATAAGTACTTCCAGGGCCTCCAGGTGGTGGTCCTCCTCCGCCTCCTGATCCTCCTGCTCCATATGGAGGCACCTGTAAAAAGGTGTATCCGCTGGTTTGAGGAGTTGGCCCAGGATTGTTGATGGATTGTGTATTTCCACCAAAGCTAAAGAAACCACTATTGAAATTTTGTGTTTCCTCCTGTTCCATCTGACTGATTTCCATTATTGGAACCAGTCCCACCAGCAGAGGATCTGCTTCTGGAACTATCTCCTGGAGGTCCGGATCCTTGGTCACATCCGGATTGCCCTCCAGCTGGACTGGAATTCCCGGATGGTTGTCCGGTTGTTCCTCCAGACATGTTCCGGGTGCTACCTTTGGACGGATTCGCTCCTGTTTGGGATTGACTCCATCCATACTGGGCATACGGGCCATTTGGTCCCCCTAGAGGTGACTGTTGTGGCCATCCCCCGTCAAAGGTGGAGGTGTTTGCCGAGTGGCTTTGTTTAGTTCCACTCGCAGAGCCAGCCCCACCATTTCCCGTACCTAAACCAAGAGGCTTGAAGGTATTGTCCGTAAATCTAACCTGATGACTCTTTATTCCTTCATAACGAGGTACAGTTGTCTCTGTTACCCCGTCATCGCCCCTCAAAGAGTTCATCCGGTTACTCGTCGTGTTTAGGGCAATTCCTGAAACAGTGAAGTCTGATTCAAGAGTGCCTACTGCACGACCAGTATCTTCTAGATACTTTGACATCTGGATAGCTTTAGCTTCCAGTTCGGAATAATCATCCATCATCTTTGTCTGTTTGGCAGCCAAATCTGTGGATTCACGTATCCATTGACCTTTGAGTTTTTCATGTTCATCGGTTTGTTTTTGATACGTTTTCCGTGCATCCTTGAAGGCTGATTCAATTCTCATCAGCTCTTCTTGGTACTTGCCATAGGCCGTTTGAGTTGAATTTAACTCTTGTTTAGTTCTATTCAACTCATCACACGAGGCTCTGTATTCCAGATCCGCCGTGTATAGTGCATCACGATACTGTTCGTGTTGGAGTTGAAAATCTTGTTTTTCTTTCTCCATCTGATCCAATAACAATTGTTGTTGGCGTCTACAACTTTGATCGTAATCAAGACGTTCTGATATCAACTGTTTGTTTTCAGTCAGAATCTTGTCTCGGGTTCCGGTCAGTGTAATAAGATCCTTCTGGATCTTCTCGTATTCAGCTCTCATGTCTTCAAGCTCGTCCATTTTGTTCCTTTCGAATCCACATTTCTGGTGTTTAATTCGAGAATTATATGGAGTTTCAAACATACCTGCACTAGGCTTTGGTACCTCAAATGGTAGTTTACCAAATTGAGCAGTACTTTTATGCATTGGTGCAGGTTTCGATGTACCTCCTGGCATGAATAAGGAGTCTCCAAATTCATCCAGTTCATCATGTAAGTTTTTTCTTACATCCTCTAACCCATCAGGGTAGTGTTCCAGTGGATTTCTCCACTCTGTACCTTGGGGTGGTGATTTGATTTCACCATCCTCCATCGGGGAGTTTAGCTCATTATTTGGGCCATTTCCCCTGACTGGGCTCAGCTCAGTCATTTCTGACTGCGCTTACCCGAAGACCAACTGGTCACGGCACCAGTGTAATGGTTCGTCTCGTTAAGTTAAGATTAAATCATAACGAAGAGAGAGAAAAGTTTCCAGGTAGGCAACCGAGCTTTTATTTCTTAGCTTGCGTTACATACGATCACAGCCTCAGAGGACTACATGCTACTAGGGCATTCGGTTACCCTTTCGGGTAACAACCTGGTTGAGCAGTGGGTAAACCACTACTGAGGAACCTAGGGCTAGGACCAGCCTTATATAGGGGAAAAGCCCGCGAAACTCAGACCGGCCACGTGACGTGTGGCGGACGAGTGGTAGGCCCCCTGGTGTAATGGATACGAACCCAGAGGCAGGTGCTGCCACCTGCCGTCCGGATTCCCCCACTACACCCGAAGGACCTAGGTCTGAGTCTCACGGGTACATGAACGTTAAAGTGTAAAATACCATACCCCTACACATGTAATAATCAGGGAAGTTTTGATAAAGCATTTATGTGAGTATTAGACTCCTGGTTGTGGTGCCCCTAGCATTCCTCAGTTGTGATGCATCCTTACCTAACCAGGCACATGTCAGGAAAATGGATTTCAGGATTATACTGGTTTCACAGAGAATACATCAAGAGCTTCAGAACACTTTTTGTTTCATTAAAATATCTTTATTTGTCAATTTTTACTGAATTATCAAAATTATAAATTGGCCATCGTTTGTTCCGAGAAATAGAGCTGTAAACAAAGGTCTTTTTATAACTGTATACTCATACCGAAAGTAGGGAGGCCCCACTGTATCAGTGTCTAGTCTGTATGTACCAAATATATGCCAAGTAAAGCTAGTACCACTTTAAAAAGAAAATGATAAGCTACATGTGGATATTAATATCTGTTGTCTTTCTTTATTTGATACCTTTCTTTGAAAAGATTCATTAAGATTACATTGTAGATATATCGATGAAAATTGTTGGGGTGAAAATCAGCAACATTTATCAATTTGGTCAATTTTCATCATTTCTACTAATTTTTTGTATTTATTCTTTTATCACATGAAAGGGAAGATAACAATGGAAGTAAATATCCAAAAAGCTCTCAATGACTATAATTAGCATTTTCCACCTTTTGACCTCATTATCCCTGGTCTATGAGGGGCGAGATCTGCCTGATTTGGTTAGGATGCATCGAAGTTGTGCTTTTCCAGGTGAGCTTGGATACTAGTGTTGTTAGTAACCACTACCTCCCTCCTCATCCGTCAACACACAATAAGTATTGTAGTACTAATCTTAAGGCCAAACTGTATAAATGTTCTCATCATTGGATCATCATACTATCATTGTTGCTGGACGAATCTAATGTAGTAATCAGAAAAGGTTTGGTAGAGCTGTTATACCAGTGCAATCATTAGCTATCACTAATTTAGTGCTGAAAGAACAACATGGATGGGACATGCCCTATTATATGTTAAAATAAGCTACTGGGTAAGTCAGGAGGGAGGTTTGCCTTCTGTTTGCAGGCAATGCCTCTGGCACAAATAATTATAAAGACTATCTTCACCTCACACATCCATATATACACAAAGGAATCCTAAAGTGTCATTACCAGAAACAAAGGGTAAGGCACTACCTGCTCAGACAACACCTCTCTCTCTCACCTCCTACCTCCCCTCTTCAGTGATGCTTTAGAGTGTGGTGATAAGGAAGGCTTACCACTGGCTAAACTCAGGGAGTTGGAACTGGAATTAGAAACTGGTTTTGAGAGTTATGCATAGATGGATGGTATGGAGCCTATTATTGTAGAGATGAAGAACATCCTTTAAATTGTATAATCTCATCCTGGGCCTTTAGCCTGACTCAACACAAATGGTACTTGAGGCCATGCTGTAAGCACTTACTATTTCACAGACATAGGTATGCATCTCAAAAACCACCTTTTAGGTGAGATCCCTGTCAGCGAGGGTCTTATTTTTGTGTAAAGCCTTCTCAGCATGGACCACTCTTTTTGCCCAAACCCTTCTCTGCCGTAATTCAATCACAATGCCTTTTACACTGTAGGCTTTGAAGTTGCCTTCACCTACTTTGATACAATTGCCCTACCTTAGGCTTTATAGTTGGTCACTCTACTTCAGAGTATGCATTCTTGTGTGGAAGGTAATAATCCATCTGTTTGTACCAGCAGTGCTAGATCTTTCATAATACTTGTTGTGTACATGTACCTGCACAGGGAAAGATGAATCATGTTTTCTATAAACAAGTTGTTTGATTGTCTATGGCACTGTTGCCAAGTACACAGATTTCTTGATCTTGCTATATAGTCTCTTCAATGAAAAGGTTCTAAAAAGATTTATTTTAAAGATAAACCCTACAGGTTGACCAGTAGATGATCTTCTAATCTCAAATAACTCTGGATGACTTTAGTTTGATATACTAGGAATAGGAAAATGCAAAAAAAATCCTGTCACGGTGTTACTTTTCATTTTTATGACCATTTTACATAAAAATACCTTAACTATAGAAATGAATGGGAAAAACAAATTTCATGTTTTATGTCCCAGTTAATGATCTTCTATTGATTCATCTGTGAGACTCTCTGAATATGGAAAGAACATCTATACAAACATTTAAAAAAAAGAAAAATGGGGAGTTACGGTTGAAATGAAAAAGTTATGAATTTTTCAAAAATATTAATTTCCCCTTAACTATGGGATTGTATGGTAATTGAAACGACATAATATTATAGACATCTTAAACGTATCTACAGTATTCAGAAATGAGCTGAAAAAATATGTTTAGATGGAGTGGTCCATGTAGGGTGAGGAATAGCATGAAAATGTCTAATTGGTTCTGAGATCTGCCACCAGGTGACTTCTGTGAACCGGGTAGCGGTTGTCTTCAACCTCACAATCCATTAACCATGTATCATGTGCTTTAGGTACAGGTCTTTATGGTATACAACTTTGTTGCTAAGGTTAGACAATACAGCATTGGTTCCACAGCCATACAATCGGTCGGAATAGCCCTAATCCGACGAATTATAATATATCAAAAGTATAGAAAAAAATCGGTCGGATTAGTGCTAATCCGACCAATTTAGGTCTGTGGAACCAGCGCTTACATACCTGTAAAAACAATGATGGTTCTAGGTTTGGTTGCAATTCAACATTTCACTACCTATATTTGTATCATCAATTCTACAGGAGACCTATATACAATTTGACATTAGTGTACATAATGTTCCTGGAGAAACACATTTAAACAGACCTGGAAACAGACCTGTTGCTATTCAAAAGTGTTGTTGCTAAGCAATAACACAATCTAGCAACCTCTTGAAACCTGTATTCATATTCTGTGATATGCAAAGAAGAGCTATATATAAGTTTACATCAGTGCACATAGGTTTAGAGAGGAGACTTTGCAGGTCTATAAGCCCAGTTTTAGACTTGGTTGCTAGGCTGAGCTGTTGTTGCAAGGTAACTGCACAACCTAACAACAAAAATAAAATGTCACAGTATTTTCTGGACCTGAGTAGGACCCATGAGATACTTACTACAGTACATGTTTATACAATGCAGTGACATTTGGATGAAGCCATTTTGAATTTCAGCCATATACAGCCTGATCATAAAATCTTAGGAGGTGAAAACATCCATATTCTTAATCAGCAGCCTTTTTAACTTAACTTGAAAATCCCCCTTTTTCCTTGTTCGGGCGAAAAATCATGTTCCTTCTCCTCCTGTGTAGGATTAACACATTTAACTATCCTAACTAAGTCAGTTATTTACCCCCTACATATACCTAAGTGTCCAATGTATAGGACAATGGATTACTCTTCATCCTTTGTAATAGCAGAGATGGGAAGTGCTATTTTGTCCGGGCGAAATCGTGTCCGGGGGAGTGACCATTGAATAACATGCCATGTTGAGGGGTTAATTTCCTACAGAAAATTTTATCTTGATGAAAATAACAGAAATATTTTTCTTAGAATCTGAGATTTACTTGAATTCCAGGCTAGGCCGTATAGGAAAATGACCTGAGGGCAACACAAAAAGCCCATTACGTCTGACTACAATACTCCAAACCCAACCATTAGACCCAGTACTACAATCAAAAACATAATAACAGTGGACCAGAAGCATATCATAGGTCGTTTTGAATCAATAAAGGGAAAATGCCCCAAATGGCCACTCAGGAGGACATCGTTTCCAGGTAGATAGGTTCTGGGCATTGCCTAGCAACGGTTTTCATATTTAACTCATAATATTTCATGTGCAGTTACCCCAAGACCTATACACTATCCACAAAAAATATTTTTGAGATACTACATAATTTTTTCTCAGACCTCTCAAAACTCCACCAAGGCCTATTTGCACACTTTCTATTATTTTTGACCATGTGTGACAGGAAAGAGAAGGAACATGAGGAAGTTCTCTATAGCACTATAGAAAATATTGACATAGACACTAGCAGAGTAAGGCAACTTCCTGTTATCAGCGGCAAAACGTTGGCCATGTAGGCTGCAGCTATTAATGTCATTGGTCATAGGACTGAGTGACGTCTTGATGCAGCAATGATGTACGGCATCAGTTCGGATGGTGTGCGTGGTGGTTGGACTGGGTCTTTTTCACCCGTAGGGAGATGAATGGGTAAGGGTTAGCTGGGAAATGGGAGCTTCCAAATAATCAAAATCTATTAATTAGCTATAAATGAATCAGTTGGGGATGAAGGAAATGGCTTAATCCCCAAGACCCAAAAGGGGAGAAAAGAAATAAAATCAATGATGCGTCAATTCAACCAGATTAAAGGGTCGTTCAACGGAATCAGTAACTAATGTGTGAATTTATTGATCTTGCTGTGCTGAATGTGATGTGTTTGCCTTTCATATGAAATATTCATATATATATATATATATATATATATATATAGGGCTTCTTGAAGCATTAGGGTATGCTTGATATCTTTATACTTTAAAGAACCTGTTTCTAGATCTATTCATCAAATACATAAACTCACCATGATTTATTATATGCTGTCAGTCAATTATTGCCTGCTATTGCAGGCGTTTCATTCTGTCATGTCTAGCATAAAAGGAATTGGAAATCGTCCCAGTCCAATTCAGTAGTGCACTTACCCTGTATAGATGGTCGCATTATGTGTAAGGTCATACAAGTGTAGGTACACCTCTATCAGTCTGTCTACAATTATGGATCTTATATAGGCTAATTGAAGATGCAATTACAGATTATCCATGGGGTTGTATCGGGATCTCTGATCAATTTCTTTTTCCACCTGACCTTATATACAGTTGTACAGGTATCATGATTATCAGCAATAATACTCACATCCAATAAACCGGATATGAGCATTATTTTATGTAAATAACTTCTTCCCGTAGAGATAGCATTGCGCGGCCGATCGCCACACCCCCAGTGGCATAACGTGTGTCGATCCACCACAGCGGCTGATCCACCACTGCAGCCTCGTTCTGGGTGCATGTAAACATTTCAAATGGCCATGGGCGCTCGTGCGGTGAGCTACGGTATCGGATTTTGATAATTTTTCCTTATTTAAACCCTCTAAAAACATACAATAAATATAGAACTAACCTCCCCTGGTGTCCTCAGTGGACGATCCATCCCTTGGGAGTTGTCTCCCCCGAGGGCATTAGCCCGAGGGGGAGACAACTCCCTCGTGGTGGATCGACCACCTCGTACACCATGGTCATTTAGTTCTATCTATGTATTCCCACAATGAATTGTCATCAGGTAATTTACAATGTGTCATTCATTGTTTAGAGAATAATATATCTATTCAAAATCTCATTATTGTTGCACAGCAGGCTCTAGAGTCTACATGTAGTGACAGAACACTCATACTCCAAATGTATTCATATTATAGGTTATAATGATGTACATACACCTTTGTTCCCTATAGATTAGAATCTAGCCTAGAGACATGCTGCAATAGCCTATAGAAGCCATAGCTCTGCTGTGCAATGAATGATGCCAAGTGATATTATAGAACCTATTACACACTGTAGAGCCATATGTGCTCTAAGGAGGAACAAGTACCTGCAAGGTCCTCAATAATGAGAAGTTATTATCCCACTTAATCTTGAGGAATTGGCATACACAAGCCAAATCAGGATTTAAGGCCGATAATGTCTCTCCGCCATATTGTCTTAGATGAAGTAGATCTGTACCTCAATCTAATGCCTTGGGGATATCATTGTACAGACAGCTATAGGTAGGGGGAATGGCCTGACTGAGTGATCAATGTGAGGTGCTGCTTGGTGCCTATAGGGGGGAGATGTTTTGACCTTGGCATGAGGGAGCCTTGAATATAATTTGTCGTCGACCCTGAATAAATAATTTCTTATATAAGTGACATGATAAGGCCACCTGCTCCTTATTGGCTTAATCTGTTACACGTTTGTATGATTCTCCCAGGAGACATTGTGCAACTCTAACTACAAAGTACTACAAAGTCATATTTAAGTTAATAAATCAGGAGAATGTTAACTTGCCTAGTGGCAAATACTTGAAGGAAAGTTCAGCCTTTTGACTGTTCATTTAATATTCATGATTCCAAATGATTTCCCTCTCGTCCATCACATAGGAACTTGCACAAAGACACAAATATGATGCTTGCAGCAATTAGCTATTCAGCAACGTCTCAGAGAATGCGGAAATCTAGCAATTATAACTTATCGATGAAGGCATTCACATTACAGACACTGACAGAGGAAGCCTGAAGAAAGAGTGCTGTGGTTCACTAGGTTCAATTATCGAGATGACCCCATTCACTAAAAAGGTCTAGAGCTTCCTAAATGATCTTATAGCTTCGGGACCATCCCTCACCGGAACATAGATAAAACAATATCTAACAGCTATGTCAGCTCCCTTCATGCGGTAACGACATTGAAAAGGTTAATACTCAGAGGTATTTTTATAAATTCTTGGATATGATATGGTCATTTATAAGATAGGCAATTAGGAGAGTATCGTTGGAGAGAATAATGTTTAGATGATGAAAAGGTTTTTGAAAAGGACCTTGAATTAACTATTTCTTATATAAGCGATATGATAAGGTCACCTGCTCGTTTTTAGATATAAATGCATGCCAAAAATAGGGTTGGGTGTTTTGAAATAGTCTCATTGGTTTGATCTGTTACACGTTTGTACGTTTCTCATGAGATACATTGTTCAACCGACACCAGAATACATCCATAAATATCAATGAATAAGGAAAAGGTTTACTTGCCTAGTAGCAAATGCATGGGGAGTACTAAAGTACAGCTTTTTGACAATTAATCATCATAATACTCATAATTCCAACAATTTTCCATCTTATCTATCACATAGGAACATTCACAAAGACAAAGACACAAATGCAATGCTTGGATCAGAATAATATCCCTCCCATTAGCTATTCAGCAACAACTTCTTAGACAATGCTAAAATCTACCAATTATCACTCATCAATGCTTAAAGGCATTCATATTACAGACAGAGGAAGCCTGAGGACGGAGTCCTGTAATTGAACCGTTCACTATATCAACAGGCTCAATTATTGAGATAATTACTACAAAGGTCTAGTGCTTCCCAAATAATACCATAGCTTTGGAACCAATGCCTTGCCTGAACAAATAAGAACAACACCTCTAACAGGTATGTCACCTCCCTTCGAACGATGATGACGTTGAAAATGTTAATACTCAGAGGTATTTTCATAATTTCTTGGATATGATATGGTCATAAGATTGGCAGTTAGAAGAGTATCGATGGAGAGAATAATTATATTTGGATGATGAAAAGGTTGTTTGGTAGAAGTATTACATTAAAAAGGTAATCTTTTATAGGGATAACTTGCAATTACCTTAGCTTCCCAGTCCAGATGAGGCGACCAATCGTGAGAGGAATAAACCTGCAGTACCACCCAAGCCCAGAAGGGGGTTGGTAGTGTCTGTCATTGTAAGATGCCCCTGACTCATAGTAACTTCTCATGAAAGATTAACTGACCAATCGGTCCTCCTTGACTAACATTTAAATGTATTGTTAGTACTCTGAGTCTGAGTACTTATTTAATTAATCTTATAAAGCATCACACCTTGTACAGCAAACCACTACAAGTGCTCGTAAGGTATTATCAATAAACTATGCAACGTACCCCTGCAGAAATGCCACACTTGGCTGCTAAGACAAAGGAAATGTATGACAACTATATGACACTTCCACTAGCCACTATTCCTCAGGTTCTGCAGGGATTAGTGGATGGCAAGTGTGCTGTAAGTGAAATATACACCTCGTTTGGTCCGTGTAGCCAGCAAAGCCAGCACGGCCTGTCATTTATATTGAATACAGTAAACAACCTCGTGTATATTTACCACCTAGGATATAGATCTGTATAGTAAAAGAACATGTGCTGCTTTAAAATGTGATCTATGTTCACTGACTGCCTTGAGCCCCTTTTGTTAGCAGTGTTGCCAACCCAAAGGGCTCGCCAAAGTCACAGTTAACAACCCTCCCGTAGTCAACTGGTAGTTAGCCAATCTTCTCACAGTGTCCGCATAATCACTGTATAATAAAGGCATAAATAACAAATAGAGGTTCACGAGTTGATTCTAGGGGGAGATAAGAAGCACGAGGCCGTAGGCCGAGTGCATTCTTATCTAACCCGCTAGAATCAACGAGTGAACCTCTATTTGTTATGTATGACGTTTATACCATGGTTTCCTCCATTTTCTTAAGTAATTACCTTATAAAATGAAGAAATAAAAATCCAAGCGATACGTCTTGTTCAGTCTCCTCCGCCATTTTGGTTTCTCGGCGAGACGACAAAGCCGCTTGGACGCAAAGTGTTACGTTGGCGTGTGTCTGAGGGGTATTTTCATAGTAGAACCGCTGGTAAGGACTGCGCGCGGCAGCCAGAATACCCTTAGAGCATATGCCAACGTGACAACTTGTGTCTCGCCGTGGTAAATAATCTGTGCGCTACGCAGTCAACATGACGGAGAAATTGTCACTCGATTCGATTTTTATTTCTTCAATCCTGTTGAAAATACACTTTAAATCATGGCGAATTAAAGGTAGGTGATAGATTATAATGTCTTCTTTCATCCTCTATACGCATTAAGCTTCTAATGCTATAGTTTTTTTATTATCGAATTAAATCTATCATGTCAACTTGCTGTCACGTCGTCTCGTCTCTAGTGTCAATATCCATTCAATTAGCGCGTACTATTCGAACGTCATTATCAGCTCCAGGCACCGTAAAATCGTGCAAAAATGTGATAACCATGGTATAATCACAGATAATACCCACCATCCATCACCACTGGCCATTTAGGGGTAGCACGCTATCTCATGTCCTACCTGCCAGGGAGTGTTCCTTCTATGAAAGCACAAGGGGTCAGGAGGCCTTTCCAAAAAGGATTGGGAATTGCTTCTGTCAGAGGTGCTATTTCCAAAGACGGAACTGACTGAGCTCAGGGAATCAATTCCCTGTTGGATTGCCAAAATGATAATTGGCCATAGGCATGGTTTAGGACTGGTTGGGAATTGGTGAATGCTTTCCAATTGATAACCAATTCCCAGCTAGTTCCTTCCTCCAATTCCCAGGAGGGCGTTTCAAAACTATAGCTATAGATGTCGTTTTGAAATGCCCTGCAGGCCTATCTGCAGTAGGATATTTTCAGGTGGAACCAATCATGGAATCAGTTCCCCTAATTTTCGCAATTCAGTCTAATTGAAAGCAAGTGAACTCCCAATATTTGTCACCCCCAATATTAGATCTTCAGCCTCCAGAGTTAACCAGATAGTAGGAAAAGAACAAAATCTCTCCGTAAGGTCTACATGGCGCCGTCTACATTATGCAGACACATAACATAAGGCAACGCCTTTTTATTTAGGCATTACATTTTACACAGGTCTTAGTGTCATGGAGATTTTGCTCGCTCTCTCTCTCTCTCTCTCTCTCTCTCTCTCTCTCTCTCTCTCTCTCTCTCTCTCTCTCTCTCTCTCTCTCTCTCGACAAATGGAAACACACAGAGGGGTAAAGTACTGTTAATCAAGAGAATAGCAATGAAGTCACTCTTCTTTGCTGCATTGGTCTATACATGTATAGCACTGACATAGTTCTACATTGGCCTATAGTTCTGACATAGTTCTGCTCATGTTTACAGATCTCTCATATCCTATCTAAATGTCTGGCACGTGCCACCCACTGAGAGTGTAAAATACTAAGCTGTTCACCCTAACCGTCAATGAGTTGCTCAACTCGAGCAGCTCAATATTGGGTTCCCATGGTTCACAGTCTGTGGGAGTTACACTCAGTCTTATAAGTCCCACCACGAGAGCAGTCTGCAAGGCAAATCGATGCACTTCACTTAGGGAATAACCTAAGTGAATTGCTCCAGTGTTACAACTGCCTCATAAATTGCATACAAAGGGATGTGTTATGTAAAAATGTGAAAGGGTAGACCATGATGGAAGTCAAGGATGCTTACTGAAATGCCTTCCTTTAGTTACATTCTTTATCACCACCAACCACGATGCCCTTATGGATTACAAAGACCCTTGTCTGTGCGCTGCAGCTCAAGGAGAGTTCCTCTTCCTCCCAAAGTCGCAGGCAGAAGACAAATCAGGTTAGAAGGTCTCATAGCTGGTTTAAAACCCTCCTAAATATGCCCACTGTACACAGCAACTCTATATCTAATGATAATGGCAAAAATCTCTTATATTCCAATGTCAACGTAGAGTAAAATCCTTGGGATGTAAGGCGTGGTCAACCAATACCACAAACCCCATCTTATCTTTCTAGGGCCGGCACTCAGGTACTAGATATTTCTTTATGACTGGTAGTTTTTTTTCTCCTGCAAAGAGTTGGCCTGATAAAGTTCATTTCGGGCACACATCTATGACACTATTGAAGGATGGTTGATGCAGCATTCTCATGGACCTTTGTCCTCTTCTTATTGCTCAAAACTAAACCTCCCCTTGTGATTTTATTCATTTTAGTCTTTAGTATAAGAAATATTTATAACCCAATGATTTTAGGATTTCGCCAGCATATATCCTTGCACTCGATGTCTGACATAAACGTTGGTTTAACCAATGCCTTAAACATAGCCTATGCTACTGCTAATCCTCATACTTGGACAGGATACTGTATTAATATACCGGCTTATGTAGCAAAAAAGGAGTGCTATATTTTTGGGGGTTGAAATTTGGCAACATGGCCAATCTGACCTAAGAAATGTGCTCTTTAAGGATTTCAATGTTGCCAAATTTTCAATTCACCCATAGAGGGTGTAACCGGGCAAAATTCAAAATGGCCACCAAATCCTCAGATTTCTACCTCCTGCAGCAAGAATACATCATCTGCCAAGGTTTTTAACGTTACCTATCCCCCCTAATTTGGATGCAAGGAATTTATTTCTATTGTTGGTTTGTTGCTATGGATATTGGTTGCTTAGCAACAGCCAGTTTTAATAGTAATTTACCTAGCAATGGGTATAAACCAGCCCTCTGGCTCCATTTTAAGATGACCTATCCCCCTAAATGGTAACCAGGGAATCTATTTCAATTATTAGTTTGTTGCTATGGCTATTGGTTGTCTAGGAACAACCATTTTGATAGTAATTTGCCTAGCGATGGGTATAAACAATCCCTCTGGCACATTTTTAAGATGGCCTATCCCCTTGAATGGTATATCCAGGGAATCTATTTCAATTATTGGTTGTTTCAATGGCCATTGATTGCCTAGGAACAATTTCTTTTATGAGTATATGCCTAGCATTGAGTATTAATGGGTATTGAAAAACCAAGATGGCTATCAGAAATGGATAAATCAGCCTAAAAGAACAGCAATATCTGTTCTAGTCATTTAATATCATCTAATGGAATTCAGTGATACTATTGCCTTGTTTCTATAACAAATGGTTACCTAGGTGGTTAAAATACAAATTAAATTCCTTTGAAAAAATATAAAGCCCTGAATACTATGAGAGCAAGAGAGACAGACAGCGAGAGCAACAGCCAGACAGACTGGCAGGTCACACTGAGACCAAGAAAGCTCTTAGTGCAAGGGCATAATGCTGCAAAATATTGGAAACTAGAACAGTTCAACTAAAGGGCTCTAGTCTGAGAGTTTCTCAGACAATCATGCAAGTATGTATGACACAAAGGCAAATGGACAATCCCACAGAATTGGCCTTCCAAACAATGCATAACAGTCCCTACCATATTGGGCTCTCCATCTACATGTTTCAAAATTTTCATAGCATTATATTTGTTGTATGACTGTTAAGTTGCAGTCTCATATGATTGGGTGACAAAGATGTGTGACCGAATAGCCCTTCCTGTCTCTTAGGGAATAACCTGTGTGTGAGTAGTGCTTACACCACTACCATCGATCGTTGCTAAGGCAAGTTTGTTGCTAGGTCCAGCAAGCTTTGAGCCCTTGCCATCTTGAATCAATGCATTACATATACAGACTTATGCAGGATTAATTATTAGCCAGTGAGATAATCCCAACTATTCACTGCATAATACAGTAGTGCGGCCCCCTCAGGGGCCAACTGGTACCCATCTGATAAGTCTTATCAGTAGAATTCACAGGTAACAAGCTCCAGCAATGGCCACGTCCATCAGACAACCTGCTACATGTACATAGGGGTGTGTGTGCTTGTTTGAGATATTTCAGCCCTAATTGAACTAACTGTTCAAAATCCATTGACTCATATTGAAAAGATTTATCTATCCTCTATGTTGGTATTCATAAAATAGTGTTATCAAGTCTGCATAACACTGAGGGTACTGTGAAATAGTTTGACTTAATATGTATAGGCCTACTGTATCTCAGTCAGACCATGCCCCTTCAGCTGAACAGTTCACTTACCACTAATATCAGATATGACTGTCAAATCATCACATTTAAGTCCTAAAGATGTACAAGTAGTCTTAAACTCGTGTTTTATGTGCACTGATAGAAATATAATGTTTAAAAATTCCTATTCAGTATCTAAAGTTTTCCCACAGGGCAACTTCAGCTGGCCTATGGGAAACTGATGGCCAAGGGAGGAGCGGGTCAGCTAACTTCCAGGGCAGGGGTGTAGAGGTGACCTCTCCTATCAACATTGTCATATCAGTGCCTTACTCAGTGACCCCACAGTGAGATGGGCATCCCTTTCACTTGAGACATGATGTGAAATGCCTCTCTGTATCTCTTGAACAAATGGACTTCATTACTATTGTAACACATCAGAGTTAGTCTACATTTAGATGACTTAGGTTATCATATTAGATTCTTCCAGATTGATGTAGAATAATTGTGCGAAGTCATTGAATTATGTGCATTTTCCTGTCCATTCTTGTAGAACTATGCAATAGTGTGCCTGACCTTTCTTGGTTATCAGGGGCAACCAGTTACCCATGGTCTCCTCGCACACAGGTTATTGCAGAGCATGAAGTCTATGTTCTGCTAGGCCGTCTTAAGTTTAAGAGCATCCATGCCTCCATCAACAATGTGGACATACAGGTCGACTTGATGGGAAGGGAAGATTTCACGGAATTGCTATTGAGGTATACAAAAGCAGAGGAATTAGAGAGGAAGTTGCAGCACCTACCAAACTGAGCAAGCTTACCTGCATGTCCTCCCTATGAAGACTACAGAGTGGGGTGGTATAATGTCTTCAGCTATGCAGCACTTGTTGAGGCAAAATGGATGTTAGCGCGATACTTTAATTAGGCAATGCCGCAGAAACTGAGTCTGGAGTGCTGCAAGTCGGGTCAGGCTATAATGCCCTCCTGCAACAAGATCAGCCAGCTCAAGAGGACAAAACAATTAGTCTCTCTCTCATCAATGTTAAGGTTTCTGAGTGGCCAACTGTGATCACTGCGCTTGATCATCTCTTACAGCTAAATTATCTTGTGTCAGGGCCGACAAAGAAATTTGTTTTTATGTTTGACATGGAGCTGTACAAGAAGGTGATTAAGCTTGAACACATTGCCCCACAGTTCACGGACAAATGGGTTTTTCCACCTGGTGGATTTTTATATGTGAGCCAGAAAGCAGAAATGGGGATTCTTGCGGGATTTAGTACCTGTTTTAGCCACCAGGGGGCACCACTATGGGCTAGAATAGGAAAAATATGCCTAAAACTATTATAGGGTACTTTTTTATGGAGAATTCAATGATTTTTATCAAACATTCTATTTTGGGTGGAAAGGTTCCAAATTAGGCATGAAAAAATAACGTTTTTGGGCCTAAATAGGCATTTTTGTTGATGTCTGTTGCCATGGAAACATGATTTTCATTATAAATAGGAAAATCAATTATCCCATTTGAAAGAATCTTTCACTAGGTTTACTATGGTGAAAACAGAACAAAAGTATCATTTCTTGATCAAAAGTTATAGGCAAAAGAATAAAAAATTATGCTAATTTAGCTAATTAGCATAAAATATGCTTCCATGTTTAGGAAGAACCATTGAGGGAAGAAGACTACACTTATATGATACCACCAATCAGATAATCAATTGTAACCATTATAATAGGACCATTGAGGCTCATCAGATAACACTTCAGCATCTGACAAACCCAACTCAGCTGAAATGGCACACGTTAAAAAAATTTAAAGAAAACCAAGACTTTGCAAAGTTTTGATCTTGATGTCCAGGCCAGGGTATGGCAACATACATTTGGGCATAACTTTGGATCTAGAAATTGTATCTCAATGTTTTTTTTCAGTGTATGATTCTCTATGAATCATTCTATCAGTTGACATTATTTTCTATTCTATTTGGAATATAATTTTTGTTGCCATGGCAACAAATTTCTCTGAAAACCCTTATTTGGGCCTTGTTTTGGATTCAAAATGTTCCATTTATATTCTAAATATACAGGAAGTGCCAGGAAATAGAACGTTTTTGAGAAAACCACCTTTTTCTCTGTAAAAGAAGGTACATGCAAGGTATTTTTGGTCTATTTTTCACATTTTTTGTCTCTGTAGCTCCCCTAGAGGCCAAATCCAGTACTAAAAATTCCACAGGGAGGGCCCTTTCCCCTCATCTGCCCACATATTTTCATAAATTCCAATCAGAGATTAACCTATTATATCCCATTTTGACCACATATTATATTTTTTCAATTTGCTGGCATTAGAAGGTCGGTTGCTAGGAAGGGAATGCTAATGAAACAAAAACATTCTTTTTCATGTTACTTTTTTTTACGGCCATATAGGGTGGAATATCATTAAAATTTATGGTTTTGATGATTTGAATGTATATCATTCTGCCCCTAGCAAACGGTCCTCCAATGCCAGGAAACTGAAAGAAACAAAATCTGTGGTCAAAATGAGGTATAATTTGTGAATCACTGATGCAAATTCACAAAATTATATGCAATTGGATATTCAGAAAATGTAGAAAAGGATGGGGTCAAACACTATCCTTAATGTGTCTGCAGTGATTCCTAAGATTGAATTGTATACATGCTCATATATCATACTTACACTATACACAGGATGAGAAAAGACCATTTGCCAAAAGAAAATGTTACAGCAAGAAAGCTTGTTAATACTTGTTGCTAGGCCATTTTCTAATGAAATTTTTGTTTTTTGGCAAACAGTGGTGATAGCAACAAACCAATAATTGAAGTAGATTTCATGAATCACAATTTAGGGGAATACGTCATACCCATTGCTAGGCACAGAGCCAATTATGATGACTGCTAGGCAACTAATGACCATAGCAACAGACCAATCAAAAGAGATTTCCTGGATCCTATTTTGGGGGATAGGTCACTTTAAAAAGGTGCCATAGGGCTTGTTTATACCCTTTGCTAGGTATAATCATAAAAAAGATTGTTGCTAGGCAATCAGTGGCCATAGCAGCAAACTAATGATTGAAATAGATACCCTGGATACCATTCAGGGGGATAGGCCATCTTAAAAAGATGCCAGAGGGCTTGTTTATATCCGTTGCTAGGCAAATAACTATCAAAATGGCTGTTGCTAGGCAACCAAAAGCCATAGCAACAAACCAATTATAGAAATAGATGCCTTACACCCAATTAAGGGGGGATAGGTAACATCAAATGCTTTGTTGGATGAATATTCTTACTACAGGAGGTAGAAATATGAGGATTTGGCGGCCATTTTGAATTTTGCCCGGTACACCCCCTACGGGTGAATTGAAAATTTTGCAACATTGAAATTCTTAAGGAGCACATTTTTTAGGTCAGTTTGGTTATGTTGCCAAATTTCAACCCCCAAAAAATAGCCCCTACATAAACCGGTGTACTATATACTATTAAGCACCATTGAGGGTATCCTAGCCGGACTACAATGGGAACTACTCAATGTTTCGTAATGCTAGGCTGCCCCTGCAATGCCCCTTAGACGAGTGGACCATTCTCCACCCATCTCTGCCAATCACCCAGGTGATCGATGGTAACTGGTACTTGTTATGGGTCTGACATTGACTACTTTGTAAATCAGGCAACTTTTAGAATGGTTCCACTGTAATGCGGGTTAGACTCTTTCAGCTCAATATAGGACCATTACCAAAGGATTAATAATCAATCAGCCTTGCGTATAAGGTGTTGTATTGGTGGCCATGAATCATTTTTAATCATATTGTATGAAGAGAATACTTGCTTGTTTTGCTCAGTTATCCATCACATATCCCCCTCCTTGTGCCAGCCTCATGGAATTTGAGCTATTGGTCTCCCAAGACAGGTCTACTAGATAAAGTAGGTATAAAAATGCTATATAGCTGAATATGATGGGTGATAATACTTCTCTGTATGGCCCATTTACGCAGAAAGGTGTCTTTTTATCTTGTATTGCTGTGTTTATGGTGTCTATATGGAACCCTCAGAATATTTCTTTTGCTGAAGTATTGCTAAATTGTTAAAAAAAAATCGCCTGGAAATTTTCCTGCGAAATCCATTGTCAGTAGTATTCATGTTGACAATTTTGCTATCTACCCATTATATTGTATACAAGTGACTGGTAATGTCAATTTCAATAATATAACTGTTTGAGATGACATGCTGATTTAATCAATGAAGAACCCATCTGGCTCTGATAGATCAATGCCAGGTATTTAATGGCCTATTTTTAACATCAATAATTTGTATGGCTACATTGTAAAAGAATTTAATCAAAATAATGGTGGAATCCTCATCCCAAGGTTACCAGACATTCGTTGTTATTTTCAGAGATTCCTTGATTTACTGTTAGGTTTTACGAGGATCCCTGGTAGATTCAATAGTTATTATTTTACAGTGTACATATGTACTTTACGTATCTGAAAAAAAAAGAGAAAGAAAATAATATGCACATGCCAGATACAAGCTCCTGATCCTCATGAAGAGCAGCCCTGAAGCTGCTCGAAACGTAGATCAACTGCCATAAGCCATTACCTTTCTTCATTTGATGACTCTATACAACCCATCCACTTATCTTATAAATAAATGTTCAAACTTAATTGTATTTATGACTGGAGTCTGGTTTTGTGTGACTTTTACCTTGTAGTATTCCGGATACAAGCTGATACAGGTGACCAAGAAGCAATGTGTGGTGGTGCGTCGGTCGCTATCAATATAACTCTTGTCATCAATGCAGGTGGTCATGTGCATACAGCTGTGTAACTTTATTCCAAAAGTAGCTCCATTCCCATTGAGGATATCAGGATGGTATTTCTCAACGTCCTACGACTTAGACCTAATCGTTAAGAGCAATCGTAGTGTCTCCCGTCGTACTTCCATAGAGCTCAATATATTTCCTCCACCCTAAAGCACAGTAGGGCCCGTGGTATGATTGCTCTGTATGACTGGAGGTGTTCTGAGTTGTGGTAGTTGTGTCTAACCGTACCATGTTGAGAAATGTCCTCCTGAGAACAATCAGCAGGGGTAGGTTGAGAGGGCCATATTATGTAGGCAAGGCTATGTTACAAAATGGCCTACTCATCTCCATGGTAATTTTCTAAGGGACGTCTTAACGGCACTCAGGTCTATCTATTCACTCCCTCAGTGAGTGCCTCATAGATGAGCAGAGTTACGTACAGTTGCAAGATCAGTCTAAACCCCATTTTGTACAGGATCGTTCAAGATCGCAAGATCGTTCAATTCAATGTTCTAAATGCAGCTCAATAGCAGTCTGCAATAGACAATTAGAGGTCACTTATCTAAGCACCATTTCAATTAAGTCTAGTAAATCCTATGCATTCTTTACATAGGGGCTTATCATGCTGGCCAGTCGTGGTTCACTACCTACGACCCCCCTTGTCGTAGTGGACATGAGCTACATTGGTACTTTAGAAATTTTGCGTTCCCTTTCACGACGATGATTAACCGAGTACCATAGTGGCCTATTTATGTGCCAAGTCCGGTCCCAAATAAGCACAGGGGCATGTTGGTTTTATTATTTAAATTTGCACTATAAGCTATATCTTAAACAAAAGCCGGTCTTGTATAAGCACCGGCACCGGCGATGGAGTGGGGTGAATGTTTTGTGGTAAGAACCAAATTCCAGGAATAAAAAATTTCAGTGTTCTCAGAATAAAAGTAACCTTGATTGAGAATGAATGATTGTGTCTGTATCTATAACATGCAAGTATGTGCAACTTATCAGAATTTTTAGTTTTCAAACTTGTTCTGGATGTCAACACCTGAGGAAATGCTTCCTTCAGCCAGATGAGTAATTAGATGGGTTTAGACCAATTTCTGTCGATATTTTCAGCAGGCAATAAATGTAGTACCTATGAGTGTAATTATATGTTGTTAACTAAATATTTTTGGGCCAACGGGCAGAAACGCGCCTCAAGCGGGGTTGGTTTAGTACTGGTTTCCGTCATTAGGGGGCAGTATACAGATAGAACACTGAAATATATACAAAAAATATGCTTCAGACCAATTTCTCTCTATGTGGAATCCAGTTGTATGCTCGGAATCTCCACTGATAGCATTCCATATTTGGAATCCAATAGGAACATGTGTTGACATGGAAACATAATAATTTGGCATGTATGCCAATTTCTAGTTGCCATGGAAACCATTCCATTATTCCAAATAGGAATTTATGGCCAGAAATGCTTTGGAAATTACATATAAGGAACACAGAACTGAAAACAGACCTAACACAGTCCCTCTGAAACAATCTTTATGGTAAAACATCACATTTCTTTTGTTACCTTCCAATCAAACTGTATTTTTTGCATTATCAGTTATTATGAGAGGATATAATGATTGTAATTAAAGATATCTTAATTTAAAGCTTGTGACTTCAACTATAAAAGGCCATTTGTCCCCTGGAGGCATCGTGTAGCCCTAGGCCCAATCATTGCCTATCGAATGCTGACATAAACACCAAAAAGGGATTATTTTGGTCCTGGCATCAGTTTGAAAATAGCTGGTGCTTTTGAAAATTGCAAATTCAACTATAATAGGAACAAGACACCAGCCAATATGTATAAATTTCATTGAGCCAATGATCCATTTTGGCTGCTTTCATAATGATGGCCTATGGTGAAAGGACCAGGAAGTCATTTCTCAGAGCCTACGTTTTGGGCCCTCCTGGATCGTACCAACCAGGGCTCGATCGGAAGGGAATTCCTAGGGAAACAGAGTCAACCACTACAACTGGTGCATATATAGAGGGGAAAGGCATGCATCTGTATAGGCAATCGTAGGTAATACTAGGTCACCCAACCACCCTCACTATGAGTGGACTGGATCGTAGGGGGTGTACAATTCGTAATGGGCAGTCTCAATTCGTAGCGTTTGAGAAATACCTAGCAGAGCAACACTGCATGGCAACTTTGAATCTTAAATCACTTGCTGATGGTGCCGATTCATTACTTATCCCTATGGTGCCCAACCGTGCCAATTGGCGCGGTTTTGGCCTTAAGTACGTGAGTACTGAAGGATTTTTTTTCATTCAGATACTTCTACTGGTCCAATGTGTACAGTTATACCCCCATTAGCTCCTGATTCCAACGAAATAATTCATTTCATTGTATCTCCAATATTGGCAGAGTTATATAGATTAAAAAAACTAAAATGAGCTACCTTGTAGGACTAGTCATTCGGAGACAACCCTTCAAGGAGCTAAACCCTGACACTGTGCTGATACTGGATCATATACGCCAGACTACACACACTCTTGTTACATCTTCCAGACTATAGCTATTCCATTCACAAGAATAGTTCCTGTCTGTACATATGATACATGCATTCATACCAACAAATTCTGTTTCATTTGTGACAGTACAAATTCTAGAATTAGCATAATATAGTTCTGTAAAGTCATGAGCTTTATATGGATATTGCACATGAGACCAAAAACTACTAAATGACAACAAATGGAATGTTTGGGTCTTAACTGAAAGTCTAAGTCAAGAGTATTCAGGAGATGTAATGTGAATCCCATATGAAAATAAAAGATCAGAATCACATATAATCCTTATTATCAACTAAGCAATTTCCCTTAAATTGCATAAATTGCAAATTGTCAAATAGTTCTGGGCACAAAAAGGTTATGATATGATTAATGAGCATTTAATTAATTCATTATAATGTAAAAAGAAAAGGTAAAATATTCTCTTTAAAAGAATCTGAGTTCAGCCCTGTCTTGCTGGGGTAAATCGGATATGACCATGGGCCAGACCACTTTTAGTCTAGTCGAAACTTAAGTAGTGTGTTTGAATTTGCCCCAATGGGTTTGCTGTACACATTAATTTCACGGGTCTTTAAAACAATAAAGTCAAACTTATTATTTGATAACCTACTTCTTGCCCAGGTATTCGTTTTGATGAAGGAGTTCTGTATTGGCTCTTATGTTGGACTTACAATCCAACTTAAGATAGCGCCCAACAATATTTGCTCCATTTCCCTCAATCACGTTGGGACTGCTCAGGGTGTTGGACCACTTTTAGAAATAAATAGCTGTGTCATTGTTTCGTTCATTTCTTCTCATGGATTTGCCACGCTGGCAGTTTCCAGTGGTGCCTAAAGCTAACTGACTAGGCACCTCAAATATTAATCGTTATTGACAGGAGTAATATGCCATGTAATGCCTTCAGAGCCATGGTGAATGCGCAGCTACAGATACCATGGAATCAATAGTAATTTTTCCTCACACTAAATGAGGATACTCCTATATGGAAACCTGGAGGTTGAAGTACCAATATGAGAGGGTTCTAGCATCTATAGAGAAGCGCTGGCACTACTGCTGTAAAATTGTATAGGCTGGTAGCATCGACTCAGGTATCTAACACGCTTAGGGAAATATCGACACGAGGCTGAATACATATTTCATAGACAGTCGGTAAGACACGACCTCTCCCAAGGGACTGGTCTATCTAGAGAAGGGTGACGTAGGCATCTTCAAGAGTAGCTAAAGGAAATGTCAACTACTACACCTCAAAACGTGTGAGGACTATTATTTCTCAAAAATTGATATCTTTATAATTCAACGTTTAAAATGATACATATATACTATCACACCGATATCACTGCATATAGACGATTTAGTGCTTCCATAATACATTACTAAATCCTACATTTCCATGAGGTGTGCCTTGCTCCAGAGTGATTTTTAAGTAATATAGTAGAGGAGCTTTCTTTAGTGTATGGCTGTTTCTGAGAGATTTAGGGGAAACAGTCGCTTAACAATGCATTTTGGTGCCACTCTACGACAGCCTGTAATGTACTAGGGGAAAGGCACCCTGAGTCGGACAGATACCTAAAGTCGGACAACTTGTGGACTGAATTACAAAATCAATGTGAGAGATTCAGCTATCACATGAACTAGACATCAAAACTAAGCCACTATTCTCTGTGACAAATACGGCATAGAAGACATAAAGCTCTTTATAAGTGTGTAAACCCAGGGTGTTTTTGCTATATTCTGAGAATCAAAGTGTATGAGTGAATGGGATAATTGGTTTAATTAGTCAATCAACTGTGTCATAACCATCATGCTGATATAACGTCTATACATGGTAATGGAAATATATACATTTTTGCTTCTGAACTGACTTACCAAGCCTGGGTACACCACTAATATTGCATTGTGGGAGTTATTCTTATATGACCTTGAGATTGTACCTAAAGTCGGACACCAATTGCACCCTGTCTTGGACACAGTTATATCATGGTTTATATACATTTACAATTGGTATTTTGTCAAAAAGAAAATCAATTTGCAATGCACTTACTCCCAGTCATGGATATCATATCTATGTGTTAAGTTTAACCATACTTATTACACGATTTCTGTGATTCTGAGCGCTTTACCTGGATATTCCAATGCACATACCTGTCCATATTGCATGGCATGATGCATGCATCATTACTTTTGTAAGGTGTGCAGTTATCCAAGGATAACAGGCACCCAGTGCAGTTATCCATGGATAACATGCACACCTTACATGTCATATGTTACAGGTTAAAACCAACAAAATTTTCATTGCCAGAAAGGGGTTGGACCTGCACTTTACTGATCCCAAATCCAACTCCCTATGCAGTGCGCCACAGGGACTGATGAGAAATGCTTGGTTAGAACCAGGACTCTATAAGTCATTGATATGATACAAAGCCCAGGGATGTCACTCACATATAACTACTATACATTCGAAGTGTGAAAATACCATGCAGTCTGGGTTGTGACCCCCCCCCCAGGTTTCTCGCTGCTGCCCCTATAACCGCAACGACTGCGGGATGCGTTCAAACCAAGTTAGCAGCTGCCGGGCGCCGAGGTGTGTGAACCGATGGTCTAGTGGGTAGCAGATTGCGCTCAGCTTCTACAGGTAGGTGGGACGAGTCCTGGTCCTGGCGAACATTTTTTTTGCTGTGTGTACACACATTATGGTAGGCTTCGAGTTCCGGGGAAGGGGAACAATGTTTGTTTTCAACTTGTATTTATTGATATTCTATTGATTATCTATTGATTAATCGTGTAATAAAATAAGTAGTTAATGGAAAATTCATGACTTGTGTGTGTTAGCAAAGGATAAATACACTCAAGCTTCACCCTCGTGTAATTATCCTTTGATAACACACATGCGTCATGAATTTTCATTAATTACTTGTTCACTAACACCTGTGTTCAACCAGTACCCATCAGCCTCACAGAGGTCATGCAGATTGATGTGTTACAGGTATGCAAAGTGAGAGTACTGTGAAGAGATGCATGCCATTAGATTGATTTCTATAGTGTTATACTGTATTGCTTTATAGTATATTTCACACACAGTTGTCCACTGTGTCTATATCTATTAGATAATATAGTGTCTGACTGTAGGGTCATATCTAGCACCAGCTGGCCAACTCTTGGTGCAATTTGGTGTTTTAAAAACCAAATTTTTACGGTTCATTTATTCATATATCAAGGAGAGGATTATCAAATCCTCTTCATGATTATAAGTGGTTATATACCATCTTTCCATTAGTGCTAGAGAAAGTAGAATACATAATGTTTGAAATTACAAGATTTGAGGATTAGAAATGGTCAGGAGCGTCCGATAGGGTGCCTCTACCCTAAAGCAACCGAAATGAATGTTCAATTCAAACCAAACTTTATCAAAAAGCCACACGGGGTTATTTCATATTAATATCAAACCTTCCGAGAAGATTTCAGTGTGATCGTTCAGTGCAGATGGAACAGTGAAAGTCATAGGAAACAACAGGGGATTTATTCCACAATAGACTAAAAATCCTGAACACAATCATTACATTATGGGCACGTTGATTGCAGTCTTATGGCTGTTAGTTGCTGGGTGTATATCATAAAGCGCAAGTCCACTGTGAGACTAAACCTTTTTGCAACATGAAATTGCACTTAGTCTGCAGTTGCATCAGACTAATTCACCCATGATGATCATGTGACATGTACTGGCAAAGGGGACCTTATTGTATGTACCCTGCAGTAAGACCCTTTTTGCATATCATGTCAAACTTTGCTTTTTCAAGCGATTGTAGGGATAACAAGTTTAATAGTAGGGTCCACTATTCAATAGACCAAACAACTCCCCCTATGTAGATCTTTTTCTATGCAATTATACCATGGTTATCACATTCTTGAATGATTTTACGATGCCTGGAGCGGATAATGACGTTCGAATAGTACGCGCTAAGTGAACGGATGTTGACACTTGGATTGAAAGGATATGACAGCAAATTGACATGATAGATTTAATTCGATAATAAAAAAACTATAGCATTAGAAGCTTAATGCGTATAGAGGATGAAAGAAGACATTATAATCTATCACCTACCTTTAATTCGCCATGATTTAAAGTGTATTTTCAACAGGATTGAAGAAATAAAAATCGAATCGAGCGACAATTTCTCCGTCATGTTGACTGCGTAGCGCACGGATTATTTACCATGGCGAGACACAAGTTGTCACGTTGGCATATGCTCTAAGGGTATTCTGGCTGCCGCGCGCAGTCCTTACCAGCGGTTCTACTATGAAAATACCCCTCGGACACACGCCAACGTAACACTTTGCGTCCAAGCGGCTTTGTCGTCTCGCCGAGAAACCAAAATGGCGGAGGAGACTGAACAAGACGTATCGCTTGGATTTTTATTTCTTCATTTTATAAGGTAATTACTTAAGAAAATGGAGGAAACCATGGTATAAACGCCATACATAACAAATAGAAGTTCACTCGTTGATTATAGAGGCTAGATAAAAAGACACTCGGCCTACGGCCTCGTGCTTCTTATCTGCCCCTATAATCAACTCGTGAACCTCTATTTGTTATTTATGCCTTTACTATAGCTCAAGATCGCACCCCATGTTACATAGTGGACCCGCAGCTATAGTAGTGTAGTAGTTAGCCCTGCCCTGTACAGCCCTATTGAGCTGGACCAACTGGCAGGCTGCTCATGGTGTGCTCAGCATTAGTTAACACATAGGCCATAATGAAAGGCTGTTCAACCAGAACATGCGGACTGACAGGCGGGCTGCTCTTAGAGGTGCCTATAGGTGCCATGGGTAGCTCAGGTTTCAATGGGCTCAGGATGCTGAAGGTAGGCATGGAGTACCTACACGACCTGGGCATTATCACCATGGGAAGGAGTCAGTCTTCTGTCATTCTCCGACAGCTGGGCTCTTTATATATATATATATATATATATATATATATATATATATATATATATATATATATATATATATATATATATGGCGGGCTGCTCACCCCAGACGTCGGATCCTTTCAGAGCAGCTCCAATCAGTCCCATCCTGCTAATCCTATATCCATGCAGACACATGCCATGATAATACTATATGTCAGAAGGGGCAGAGGCGTAGACCCATATTGATAGCTAATAACGAATGTCATGTGATCATCTGATAGCGCCTACATTAACAGATGTCCCCTCGGCCATTGCTGTATCATATTCCACTTAATTTAAAACAAAAATTGGATACAGCTTAAACATTTAGCTTTCCGGTAATATGAAAGGACCTGTCTGTATAACTCGAGCTACTCTAAATGCATCAAAGTTTGAATACTTTCTCATTACATTTGAGCATTTTTTCTTTACATTGAAAACTTGGTAATTAGAGGACCATAGATATTATACTATTTTATACCACTATTTTGGCACTTCCGGTGGTTTTATATGCGATATATACGTGGTATATTCTGCATATACCACCCTTGTGCGTTTTTAGAATTTTTGGTATATACTTTTTCGGGAGACGTTGGCGGACATAGAAATTTAGCCTCGCCATTGTTTCAAGGTGAAAAATCGTCCAAACTCGTATGAGGATTGAACCCCGACCGCAGTGGTGGTAGGCGAAGGCCTTAGCCATAGCGCCACACTGAACGGTGATGAAATCCAATGCGAAGGTAAATAAGTTCTAACCTGCTATGTTTCCAGTCAGTTTTCGTATGGAATCCAACCATGACATGCTATAATATTAAAATCCCAAGAAGTATTCGATCCATAGACGAGGAATGCGTGCTAATTGTCTCCATTTTCTTCAATATAAATAAGAATCCATTGATTTTCCAAACCGGTCCGAAATTTTCGGCGTCTTCCTCGTAAGGCGAGCGGATGACCTATATCCACATCCGGGCCACTGACACACTTTCGCCGAACAAGGAGGCGGGTGGGAATGGCGGGACCGCGACTCGCTTACTTTGGGAAAATCAATGGATTCTTATATATATCGAAGAAAATGGCTTCGCGCAGAGTGGACACGGGCCGTGTCGCTTGCACTTACAAAATGTATTCTTCTGGCTATAATCTTTGGATATCAGGTAAGAAATTAATACAAAATGGAGGAAATCGTGGTATAAACCTATTAGTTCATGGATGTTGGAGCCCACGGGGAGTCTATGCTGGATATACCCGAGCCGCGGAGCGGCGAGGGTATATCCAGCATAGACTCCCCTAGGGCTCCAACATCCATGATCTATTAGCTTAATACATTAAGCATTTTGCGCACCAATGCTTATACATATTTTAACAGGAAGTAGTGGTGAGCAACCATTGGAGAGAAGAAACCACTCAGATGTGTATACTTTAAACTTTGAAACTTCCTGGATTACCCAGGGGACTGCCTTAAGTAAAGGTCTGTGTGCTTACCGTTAATCTCATGTACTTTTGGGGTAACAAGGCACATGTCTGTGAGTCAGCCTCTTTAAACCTGAGGAACACCTCAGCAATGCCATTGACAACAGCTTTTACTGCTTCGAATAGCACTGTCCATTGATTGCACATCCACAGCCAGAGTGGCCTATAAAATTCAAGGACAGGGAGAATCTGCCTGAGGCTATCCTGTTACAGCAAAGGTCTACTTAGTCAGGTTCATCTTTACAGCAATTACCAAGGGGAGCCTTAAACAGGCTGCCAAGCGACAGTCCTAATTGGTTTAAGGTGAGACAAATTAGAGCTGACAGGGATTATGGTACCTAGGTAGAGAGGTGGTGGGGTTCCTTTCAATGTGGACGACAGCCTCACAACTAAGGGTATTAGCAATGTAGACAAACTGTTGTAACACAAATAATAACATTAGGCACCGGGTGAGACAGATCTTTGTGAATTCAAGCATTTCAGTGATAGAATCAAGACTTTAACAATGGCTACCGCAACTGAAATGTTCGAATATACACTTTGAATATATACGCTTCCATGCATCATGGATGTTCCATGTTCTTTATTATCAAAGCCACATATCCTTTCAGATTCGCCTTGAAATTATGTTTCTTTTGATAAATAACATGCCTATAATGGACAGGAGATGACTCCTCTCCCCACCCAGTACCTGAGCCATAGCACCAAAAAAGAAACCTACCGACCCTAGCATTTCTGTTCATATCGCATGCAACTGGAAACACACCTTTTTTAGGCCTAGGAGGTGATTGGATTTGAAAGGATAATTTCCGCATGCCCCCAGGGTACATTAATTATTGAGGAGCCTTTTGTTGGCAGAAAATAGCTGCAGTCCACCTATTCAATCCCGCTGCCTGTCGTCACCACCCCATGCTGCTAACAGCTGGGGAGAAATAAGGCAGCTGTATTTCCGATATTGTGGGTTACTGACAATGGTAGAGGTCAGTAGCCCGAGGAAAATAGTGGGGTGATATGATATGGCCTTTCTACATCAATGTGCCGTGAGGTAGGGTCTAACCTGATACTAACCTGGCATGTATAACCACCGGGTACTACAAGTGGAATGCAGATAAGAACTGTCATAATGGAGTTTTAGGTTTCTGGGAATCAAGTAACCCATAGTGTTAGCCATTTACTGAGAGTGGACTGACACCCTAAAGTGCTGTTCTTCTTTTTTTCCTACAATGGAAAATGATGATTACAAACTTTGTAAAGTGTAACTGCACACAGGGGGACTGATTGGTAGCTCCTCATCACTGCTCATTAGGTTTGGGAATTCCCAGTCCTGCATGTGGGATTAATTATAGTCTTTCTTTGCTTTGTTTCATTGAGTCTCTTAGAAGTTATCTGAAACAGCAATTATCCATGGGAAGCTAAGGGTATCATTCCGCGCTTTATACTTTGAAGTTATAACTAAGCTATTTGTTTGAAGCGATCGTTGTAGTAATAATGAGGCATACCTCTCGGCTATCATTCAGGTAGTTAGGGCAACCATAATTTTTGCACAGGACGAGCTGACCACGTCGTTCAAACAAGTATTAGTAGGTACACGGGTGTAAATAACTGTGATATAGTCCAGACTTCTAGGGTGATTTGTAGGTTGGGTATTTTTGGCATCGGGTTGGGGAGAGGGGTGATCCTTCCCAGCAAATTGTCGTCATCTATCGCATGATTGGTCATCAATGGTGACTCCTTTTTGAGTGATAACTCATTCCGTCATCTTTCGCCACTGTGTGTTAGACTCACGTGGCATAGCAATTGCTATTCCTGGTGATCTTGTGCTATAACGAGGTCGTGTTCCATCTAGCGACATGTGTGAGCCACTTCACACAGGTTGACGAGGACTCACGACAATTTGCTGGGTTTGATCCAGAATTTGCCCTTTAACAGGTAATGGTTACACATAATTACCTCTCAATGCTTTCTTTCGTCTTTTGGTAACCTTGCTATTTTCCCTACATATCTCCCATGTTCGACCTATGCTTTGATTAACACGTACATTGCTCTAGTTATAATACATTAGTCACATCAAGTATTGGGAATTTCAACATGTCCGTTCCTCGGAACATGTTGTTTTGAACCTGTATCATAATATGTTGTTAGCCCCAGATTTACCTTTTTCGATGTTGTATTATCCGCCATCTTTAATTGTGCAATGTTATGCCATATTAATTATAAATTTATAACTCATATTGATATGATAATTAATGTGCATTAGGATGATATTATATTATTTATCATATTGCCAAGCGAACCCCATATGTCACATATGTGATAGTTTACAGGATGCCCACCAGGTGGTGGTGCTGTAGTTAGATCATTTATTATGCAACCCGAGGCCTATTGGCCCACATAATAACCAATCACTGTACTGATATGTTAATTACCTGGATCACATGGATGGTCAGCACATGCAAGGGCATGATAATAACATGTAACAAGCCACGCTGACCAGACACTTAGACTCCAGGCGTACTACTGTTAATAAACGCCATCTTCATTCAACTGGGCATCACAAGACTCACCTATTCATTCAAAGTAGCCATTAAGAGCCTACAAATGGTGCAAGAACCTGAGACTTTATCGCTACCTACATGTCCAGTGATGAGGAACAGATTTTTAATAATCGTACACACACAAGGAGTCTAGGAGCAGTTAAAACACCTGACCCTCTACCATATAACAGCTCTGCCACTACCTCCACCACCGCCCAAAACAGCAACATGTTACCGGACGAGGCGATTGCAGAGTTGGAGAAAAGAATTAAAGCCAGCGTCCAGCTGCAAGTGGAAGAGCTCAAGGAGCAACAATCAGCTGAAGGTACTGGAGCAACGTGCCAAAACACGCGAGGACGAAGCCAAATGGCTAGAGGACCAGATAAAAGAACTACAAGGTAAATTGGCAACAGCCACCATCTATCCTCAGGATACATCACAACAAACTTTGAAAGAGGTTACCAAAAAAAGCTTACCAAGGATGACGACATCTGTAAACCTCCTACACTCAGAACTCCCACACTTGCATTAATGTGTGATAAATTTTGGAGAGACTTTGAGTGCTATGTCACTAAGACTTATCCTAACCAACCCAATGCTTCAGTGCTATATCTACCCACCTTTCTGGGTGGCAAGGCTTATGCCTGTTATGAGCACCAGTCAGCAGAGGTCAAGAATGATTATGATGTGATGAAGAAGGCTATCACTGAGTACTTCTATGAGACAGAAGAAGAACTCCAGATGGAGGGCCTTAAACCTTACAACACATCCAAGCCATTGGTAGAATACCTGGAGGAAGCCCAGGAGTACTTCCTGGTGGAAGCCATAGGTGACAGACAGGCCATTTTTGACCTTAAGGCTGCGCTGCCATCACACCTGCAGGATGCCATCTCCATACACAAACCTAAGAACTGGAAAGATGCAGTATGGTGGGTTAGAGCAGCAGCAGGCAAATCTACTCCACACAATCAGTTAACGCTATAGTTACTGATATGATTGCTGACATAGCCACATAGCCAATATAGCCACCATATATAGTACTGGAATGTACCATCAAATAATCAGGAGTACCAACCAGGATTGGAGAATATGAATGTTGTGTTTATTCCATAAGATGTACATAATAATATACAGTTATGGAGAACCACCTGGACTACCTTAGAACTAGCCTTGAAGGTCTGGATAAGAGTGATTGTTGTTACATGGGTCCAGTGGTGGTAGACAGGTGTCGCCTCCTATGCTTGGATAATTAGAACATGGCATTAATTGGTTGACATAATACAGGCTATGCTATTGGCTTGTGGAGAAAGGAAGTACCCTGCCCCCTACCACACTACAGGTATGATGGGAGGCCACCTGGTAAGAGAATAGGGAAACATACCCTTATCTCCTCCAGGTGGGCTTTGTATAGATACTGGTGTTTTATCAATAGACTAATCCCTGAATGGGTATTAATCCTTCAAAGGATAAGGGTTACAGCTAGCTCTATAGATGTTGGAGTGTGTCTAGATATTGAATAGGGCCTAGACATTATAATTATAGTTCTAATTAGAATACAATTTATACCAGAAATATAGAGGAATGTATATTACAGGTATTTGCTAATAAGTCATAATTTATGATCAATGAATCATAAATTTATCATATTGTCATAGTACAACATATGATGCAATAGTTAAGGGGAAAAACGTTTATGTGGGGAATTCATGGATGACAATGTATAGGATTAGGCACTTTGTTTCCATCGATATCGTAAATGGATTTGAACATGCCATTGTGCTGTGTCATCATTATCCCACAGAGATCTCTAACATCATGTCCCTTTGCTGCTGACTTCAATATTACTATCAATATGATGGCATGTTTAATTGCTCAAGAATTGTGCCGGATTTCAGTAGAGGAGGCTGTATACTGTAATAATCGGCTCTAATGGTACAAGGTAGGTAGCTGCTCCACCAACCTACCCAACATCCTACTTTCACAGCGGTGAGCAGCTCATCAGCTCATCCAGAATCATCATAACACCTGCAGCAACACCTAATACGATTCACACACTGTTAACGCCACTCCTTCCATCTTTCTTTGAAATAGGTTTTACTGAGAGAGCTCAGAGAAAGCCGAGGAAGTGTGCATTGTTCAGTTGTCAGATGATATGCGTGTGATACCACATTTTTATAGATAGGTTTTACTGACACGGACCCGATGAATAAATTGAATTTGGATACTGTTCAAACCTTAGAGTAACCATTTTTGTATGCAGCATAAAATGGAAATTGAAGTTGACTTTTACCAATCAAAGCATGTGAATAAATGTATCACACTAAAGAGAGAAAACGGTTATAAAAACAAGAATATGTCTTCTTTAGACAGCTGCATCTGGTATTGCATGTTCTTAAAAAAACAACAATAAAAAAGAAGGTGTGCAACTAAGCGGATGACACATGGATCATACGGATGAACAATAATTAAGAGGATTGATTTGTCTTATCATCGTATGAAAGACATAAATTAGGTATTTATAGAGAGCGCACAGTATTTTCATCAGCTTTGCTGAGAAATATGTCTCATTATTTTTTCCCACAGGAACTGCAAGCTGTGCTGAGAATTAAAACATATAGGCCGTGACGTAAAGTTCTTTGCCGCTAGTACGCTAAACTAATATTGGCAAAGGAGTGATAGCTGTTGGTTTTCTCTTTATCATCAGGGTCCTGTTTCTATAGTTGGTTTGGATGGCACCATTTGCATTAGTGTTTCCTAAGTTGCTTTATCCAAAATAGCTCAGTTCAAGTTCTATTTAAGTCTGTGTTAGCCGACTACCTAAATCCAAATGAATAGAGCAAGAAGTGCCACTGTTTCTAAAGTTTTGGATAGAACTCAAACTGAGTCCCATCTGTCCATTGACAGATGTAAATCTGTTGTTTTCCAACTGAGTTTGCTGCCATCATGGCCCTGATTGTATACCTGAAGGGCACCATACATGTTTTCTAATGCTAAGCTGATAGTGCAGACCCAACAAAAACATGCTTCTGTTTCTTAACTTGAGTTCTGTTCTAATGCTCTATTGGCTAGATCTGGATAAGACAACTTTAGAAACACTCATGCACTAATCTATCATCAAAGGAATCATCCAAGTTTTTGTGTGTATTTCTCTTATTCAAATTTTTGCTGACCACCTATAAGGGTTGGTGGCAAAGTTGTTTGAAAAGCAATAATTTTGCCTTCATCATTGGAGCAGATAAGACTGAGTTTGAGTTATATCCTAAGGTTTAGAAACAGTGGTACATTCTGCTCTATTCATTTGGGTCAAGGCAGTTGCCTAAAATAAACTCAGCTAGAACTCGAACTGAGCCATTTTGGAAAGAGCAACTTAAGAAACACTAATGCAAACGGTGCCTTCCATAACCCACTATAAAACAGGATCCACATATTTCAATTGATTTAAACATATGATATAACACACAAATAAATAGGCAGAAGGTCCTAAGGATATACCAGTGAGAGGTGCACTAGAGGTGCATGCCACCATTGCATTAGCATTTCTCAAGTTGTCCTATTCAGTTCTAGTCAATAGAACAGGAGAGTAGAACTCAAGTTAAGAAACAGAAAGCTGGTTTTGCTCTATCTGCACTTTTAGTTTTGCATTAGTGGACATGGATGGTGCCATTCTTTTTTTAGAAGTATAGAAACAGGGCCCAAAGGTAGGGGGCTGTCTTAAAAGGTGAAGTCCAATATATACAATGCTTGATATTGTTATATCTGCTGTCGATCAGCTTGACACTAGGCATATATTAGAGCTACATAGAATACGTCACATGAATGTAGATAAATGATGCCAATACCACAAAGTCTTTGAATCCCCGTATTTATCAATTTCAAAACTTTTGATGGTTCTTATGATTGAATTATTCAAAAAATATAACTGGGTAAAATAACACAAAATTGTCTTGCAACGTAATGAGATGAACATTAGTTTGGTCCTCATTGCCCTGTGCTTTCCACCTTTTTAGGTTCTTTGAAACCCACTACCAGCAGGGAGGAATTCTATCCTTTTCTCTAAAATTCTTTTTTTGTCATTTTATCACACGTGATTGTGAATGATGAAAAATTGGTCCTCTTCCGAGGAATGTCCCAGTATTGCCCTAAGTATTTACATATGACTTCCGAATGGTGGTTTCCTGACTAATTCCCAAAGCCGAACGACTCATGTCAAATTTACATGTATACAAGGCTAATAGACCTGCAATATGTAAAACTTGCACCTGTCCTAAACATGACTGATAATTTGTGAAATAAATTATGATGACTGGGTGGTTGACTTAAGGTAAACCAACTTGCCTAGTGCAGTGGCTGAGTCAGGATTGACTTACCCTATAATCTCAATGCAAGCGTTTACGGGTAGACAAGCCAGCATTGCTTTGGTTAATCATGGTGTACTCCTTGAGGGGTTAAACATTGCATCCTGGTAGTTGCATGATTTTGACAGGTTGTATATGAAGTTCAGTGCAAAATCCCTTTCCTAATCTTGAAAGATGAAAGTGCTGTTTTAACGATACTTTGGCTAATTTCACTGATGATATTAAAAGAGACTTAAATGTAGGTAACTCGACTATAGCAGCATTTATTGACCTGAGGAAGGCGTTTGACACCGTAGACCACTCTGTATTGCTAGTAAAATTAAACCACTATGGCATAAGGTCAGATAATTATCACTGGTTTGAGAGCTACCTCTCCGATAATATCTGATATCAAACTACTTTAGCTAATGGTAAAATGTCTGGTAGTTACAGAGTGGTCTGTGGTGTCCCTCAAGGATCAATATTGGGTCCTTTGCTATTTTTGGTTTATGTAAATGATGTAATTAAATGTGTAAAACAGTGTAAAATTAAATTGTATGCTGATGATACTGTTACTTATTCGGCGCATAATTCTTTTGTGTCAGCCAAAGAAGAACTCCAGCATGATCTTGAAATGTATGGAACTTGGTGTATCCAAAATAAGTTATCTATTAATGTGGCCAAAACTAAAATAATGATATTTTCCTCAAGTTCTAGGAAGCTTAACACATTGACAGCTGATGTACACCTAAATGATCAACTATTACAAGTTGTATCTAGTTACAAATATCTTGGTGTTATCCTAAACCCGCTATTACATTATAACTTACATCAAACTATTCAAGTTAAAACCATTGCTTACAAAACCTATGAATTATGTTTATTGAGAAGATATCTTGATGTAAAACTTGCTATAAGAATCTATAAATCAACAATTCTCCCGTATATGGAATACGCTGCCATTTGTTTCACTACTACCTTTGACAAGTACTTGGACCCACTTCAGTATGCTCAAAATAGATGTATCAAGATCTGCCTCAGGTTACCTCATCTTAACAATACTAGTTATATACACAATGTAACTAAAAGTAACAAGCTTGTTGATAGAAGAAATATCCATTTATTAAATTATATGTATAACAGATCACAGTGTGATGTGTATAAGGACAACAGAGTCCTAGCAACTAGGTTACATAATGCTCCCACATTGAAGGTTATAACACCAAATGATATGACATATGCTAGAAGTGTAGAATACTTTGGTGCCATAAGCTGGAATGCTTTGCCTGTGGGAAGGAGAACTGCCCCAAGTCTGAAACAATTTAAGGTTGATTCTAGGAAGTTTCTAGCGACTCTTATCCCATATGCAAATGCATAGCGCATAAACAGTACATTTTAATCCATAAATCAATTTTTATTTCTTTTCCATCATCTACTGTGTAAGTTTTTTCCAATGTGTGACATGGAATACTAGGCTTTCTCTATGTGGCTCCCTAAAAAAGCATTTACATTACTATATTGAATAGTATGTGCCAACAGTTTCCTATTTAATCTTGAGAAGCTAGGCAAGGCCAGAATAATCAACCCAACACTAACCTAGTGGGGATGAGGTCCTCTTCCTTCTGTTTGACAAGTTCTATTGTTCATGTCATTCTCAAATTATATTTATTTGAGGAAACTTGTGGTATGTCTATGCACAACCAGTATTGTATTCTTGTATTTACCAGGTGTTAAATGATGACCATTGAACCCGGGACCATCCAGCCTCGAGGCGGAGGCTCTACCTCTGAGCTACATCCCCTGACCTGATGTTCTCTACCTTCCACCTACGCCTGGATCAGTGTGATACCAATAGGGAACATGTGACTACCCGGTGACCCGCCCCTGCGGGTTGGCCAACCGGGCATGGGAAATCATGTTCCCCTATACTAGTATTGTCTGATAGCTCATGTAATATTATATTCTATACCGGTATCTATACGATTGGTGATAATACGATACTTTGGACTGTGATTACTGACATTGTGATATGTTCAATATGAATGAGTCAATAAAGTAAAGTTAAACCAAAAAAATTATTCCTTGCCAGATCGTTATCCACGCTCAAATGATCTATCGTGAAATATCTGTGTATGATTGTTCACAAATTTCATCGGTGGATAATAAGTATATTCCCTACGACTGAATTGTCTACAAATGTGCTCAGGAATGCCCATAGAACACAAAAGACAAAATCCCAGAGATATTCGAGCCCTAAATCACCATCTAAGATTGGAACTAGATCGAATCATGTGCAACATGTAGACTACTGACGGATCTAAATGATCTTAATGTAATTCTGCCAATGTTTCATATCAGACACAGTGTGACTATATTACGTTAGCAGGTTCAGGACTAACCTGTTTCTTAGTACGCCCTAAGATTGAATGATAGTCCCTGGATCATGGGGTGTACTAAGAACTTAGTACACTGTTTTATCATCAAATTTCTCTAACTTCTTCATCAAAATACATAATTATAAAGTTACCTAAAGTACATGGGGACTATATTTTATATATCCACTTTTTTACAGAACTAAAATCAGAATATTCTCTGAGAAATGACGATAACATAGCCCTTGAATCATCAAGAATCCACTCTCTATCATTTTACATACAGACTTGTACATTAATTGGTACTGACACTTCTATTATACCCGTTGTGGACATCTTGTCTTACATGAGGCGTGAGTGAACGCGTGAGGCATGAGTGAACACTACCACTAAAAGTGGTCAATATGGCGGTGTTTTTGATCCCAGAGGAGGGTTAACACACTAAAACAAAGAAATAATAGTAGAAAAAGGAATATAAGCTAAGAAAACCATGGAAAAAGGCCAAATTTGGCTGTCAGAGGGGCTTAAAGTTCACGATGGGGCAAAAATTTCGTCATACAGACCCGTATTGGGGTGATCATCTCAAAACACCCAAACATGGCCAAAGATGCATCTTACACATGTATAGGGACTCTATTCTAAGGAATTATCATCAATTTAGACCCAAGGATACATGAATTGGACCATAAGAAGGCAAAATCTGGCCGGGGAAACGATCATTCACTCACGCCTCACTTTTCTGCAAAAGGAAAAATCTTGCCCCAATACATCCAAAATGGCCCAAGCGGTATCCCAAGTGTCTCCCGGTGGCAGATTTTACCCCCTAGCACCTAAAATACACCGTTTCGGTACACAAAAAGCGATCTACGAACACCCACACACATCTTTATCAATATTTCGGGGCAATTTCATTGAATTTCCTTAACTTTTATGTGTAGTGAAATTCTGCGCTGACTTTTCTTCAAGCTCTGTGAAAGATCCTCTGAGTTGATTTTGCTAAGACCCGGATATGGGCCACTTCTGCCGGAGAACAGGAAGTTGTCTTCCTGTTCCAGCGCAGTTTTTCCTGCTGCGGTTCACTCACGCCTCACTTTGCGATGAGACACCCCATACAGCCCAACCAGGTGGTATATGATCGTAATTCTTTTTCAGACATGATACATACAGCCTAAAAGTGTGTATAGAGTACAGAAACTGTATGTAGTAATGAAATTTACTTCTGCTTAGAGGTAAAAGACCTTGAGGCGTGAGTGAATTTGGTGTGAATTGAAAATCACTATTATCTACCTGGTTTGGGTAATTCTCGAAGTACATCAAAAAAAATTTCTATGCAGGTTACTCCTCTAGGGTACCTCTTGGTTGTATATAATAAGAAAAAATGTGCTCTTTTGTGAGCATCTCGGTGGTCACTTTGAAAAAAAAATTCACTCACGCCTCATCGTGTAAAATTGAAGAGTTTGGTTCCAAAACGCAATAAACGCCATTTTGAAAAAAGAGGCCAATATTTCAAATGCCTCCATATTAAAGAAGGATAATTGTTATAAGGAAACCATTTTCTTTGAAAAAATATATTTTTCAGATATCCAGAGTTTATTCATTAAAGATTTTATCATAGTAGGACAAAAATTCACCTCAGGGGAGCACTGCAAACATGGGTAGATGCTGAAAATCTGGAATGGATTTGTTGCGTTTTGGAACCAAACTCTTCAGTTCATGTTTGAATGCACATAGAAGATAAATTATGCCCCAGGACCCACCCAAACCATATGGAAATCTAAGCTAAGGAATAAAAATATTATTGGTGTTGTAAAGGTATTTCCCTTGCTATTATATGCCTAATGAACCACACGTCCAGTAAATCGTGGAATGACCCATATATGTATATATATATATATATATATATATATATATATATATATATATATATATATATATATATATATATATATATTATAAGGCATGGCTTATACTCAAGGATATACCCTTGTTTTAAAGCCCCACAACCAGTGGATCCACCATTTTAAACTTTGCTGGTTCTTTTGAAAATGGCAAAACATACTGATAAGACATGGTATACATGATGGATACCTTGTCCCTGGATAAGAACCACGTCCAGGAACAAGCTGGCTCCATTTTAAAAGCTCTTATCAGTGTATGTCGCCAGAAACCAGCTCCAGTCCCGCTTAGACCCATATATACTGCAGAAGAAAGAAAAACTTATACCAACTGAATAGAATAGGAGTTAACTGTGTGAACGGGCATGCAAAGACTACACTTGCCATCGTCTGAAAAAAATCTCACTAACACTAATAGCATGTGGAGGGATGATCGCAGGTGGTCGGGCCGGAGAAGAACGCAGCAATATGCAATGAGAGCTCCATTCACTTTCTTATAAATGCTATTCATATCGCGGATGAAAAGGCACGTAAAGAAAGAGAGATTGCAATGAAGTCTGGTCGCCCACACATGTAGTCTACATGTGGTTGTCAGCTCTTTAACTGACGTTTATACCAGTTATGGGTTATGTATATGGTATACTGGTGCCTGTAGGCCTCAAAGTCCCAGATGGTGCACAGGTTACAAAAGGCGTATCCTGCCACATTATCTGTTGTTTTGTTGTGTTCTTTATTTAATGTTTATGATCAGAACCAAGTTATTCATCATTTTTGTTCTTAAATTGCTATACTGGACTTCATGGCGGCTTCTTTATTTACTTTCCGGTGCCCTTAAGATTTTTTAAACGTATCCCGAGTATACATTTAATCACTGTGTGGAGAGTTGAGTGATGATGTTGCAACAAAAATGTCACGGAAAGCCTTATAATTTTAGCACATAAGGCCTATAGAGTACAAACTTCATAGACTTTGATATTGAGAATTGCCTATGATCAGTGATGATGGTGCATCACAATATATCTCGTTATCTTAATGAAGAAAAGCAAAGACAATGTGTAATCCTGTAGAGGATTAATTTTAGGTGACTCTATAATACACAACATTATCCTAATACCAATAGGGCCTATGTGCTGCAATGTTTCATCAGACTATCAGAAGCAGGACTTCTGTATATCATATTCAATGCAAAGTTTAAAGTTAACCGAGCAGTAAA
This sequence comes from Acholoe squamosa, assembly GCA_949317995.1. Lineage (NCBI taxonomy): Eukaryota > Metazoa > Annelida > Polychaeta > Phyllodocida > Polynoidae > Acholoe > Acholoe squamosa. The sequence continues at coordinate 52,095,465 of OX439040.1, forward strand.
CTTTGCGGATCTGGTACCTACACTCTGGTAAAACTAAGACATCAACAAAAATTAAGACTTTAAGCATCTCTAATAATTTATTTTCTCATTCTTATGTATACGCCAGAATGGAGTGAGTGAAACAAAGTGATACTCGTCCCCTCACACATCCAGTGCGGTTGACAAGGTCTAGTGTCCAGCATCAGAGCCAAATTGGTCAACAGCCAAGACTCCCTAATATGCTGAACATGGACAATGAGTTAGATTCTCCTTGCCACATATATATAGCAGCCACATGATCTACATCTACTGAACACACGAACAATTTCACATTTTTGGCAGCTCTAACCTGGCACAGACTGCCCAGTTCCCAATGTATATTGACCAGTAGGGTGTTTCCAAAAGATTGGGGTGACTTCTGTCGGAGGTGCACGGATTCTTTTATAGGAAGTGACTGACCTTTAGTAGGTCATTTCTCCCATGTGTTTCCAAAAGCTGCTTCATAAGAAAGTCAGAAGTGGCAGTACTTCTGAAGTAGGGACTCACTTCACAGGTGGTCACTTCCTTCAGCACTGCAACCTAAGTAGGTACCCAGGTACTACATCAATAGGCCTCTGTTGCAGAAGTTTATACAGGAAATGTATGGCTCAATCGCGGGACAGAGGCCAAGTGGGCTATGCATTGTAGGAAATTAAGGGAATGGAGAGAAACCACTTTGATGTAGAAGTACCACCTTTGGGAATGCACTCACAAGTGACTGAGCAAGGAAGCACATTAATCACTTTTTGCAACACCGTCTAATTCATAGGAAAGTGACTACTTTTTCACTAAAGGTTGGTGAGTGCCTTCTGAATGGTGCAGCAGAGCATGTAGTGTGGGCTGTGAGGTACTGACCATGAGAAGCCGATCCTCAACCTTTTTGGAAACAGCCTCTTGTTCACTTAGGATAGGTGTTAGTGATAATTGTAATCTAATTGTACAGCTTACATTTGGCAAGAGCCTACCCACCCAAATTAGAAGACCTATCGTGATATCTCTATATTATGTTCGCGGCTGATTTTGCCAAGCCTTCGTAGAATCAAACCCCATATAGAACATTATCCTTTCTCAACACTGGGTAGAGCGTGATGTAATTGACACCATTAAGGGCTTGTTCCACAGCGTGGGTCGGGTCCATTTTTTGGTAATGCGACGATTTTTTTCCATACATTTTCTATATAAAAATCGGTCGAATTAGAAAAAATGGTCCTGACCGACGCTGTGGAACCAGCCCTTAAAAGGGATCTATATCCTTTTGGCTGAAATCAAAGGCACAGCTTCGCAAATAATATCTGATGGGGAAAAAGTGAAAGAAAAAATCTATCTTTTTCCAGTCTCATTAGATATTGGAAATGCCTTTTCACATATCGCTTACAGTGACTCTCATACACTCTCTAAATTCATAAGACTAGTATTACGTTATTCCTTGCATGCGATAAATATTGCATAGATACATAGGAAATAATAACAAGACAGTAACTGAAGGTTTGGGGGTGTTTATTTACATGACCACTGAAATCCCAGGCAAGAAATACTGGAAAAAAAATTGTATGGTCCGTGCCAACCGCCAATGTGATTAAAACCGCTCACACACACCAGGAGCTTAATTCAAAACATCCTGGGATCACGACCCCAGCGATCTTAGGAATAAATCAGCCTTATCCTATTAAGCGATCTTAAGAGTTGACTGGGTTCACATATCCTAGCCAGCACTAAGATCGCATCGATCTTAGCCTCAGCCTTCCTACACTATTCCAGGAAGAACAAGAGTGCTTATACCATCGTTCCCCGTCCCCATATGGGCTAACAAAAGATGATTTATGCTTGCCTATTAGAAGCATTCTGCCCTCCCCCCAGGACAAAGAGAGAGAAGGTAGGAATTACCTTACAGTGCACTTAACGCATGAGTAGCCCTAAGAGCCCTCAAGGACACTCAGCAAACGTCCTCCCTCCCCTCTTTATGTATGCAGCAGGCTATTCACTCATTTGATCAGGAGTGTTCCCTGTAAGGGCTCTTGTACTCAGGTGAAACCACTATGCATTTCGTTCACTAAGATCGCAGTGATCTTAGTGGTGGAAATGGAATAGTGAAGTGATCCCAGGACTAGCTATTCTGGACAAGCCTGCAACCACTGCATTACATAGGGTAGACCAGCCAGGTCTTATGATATGTGCCTACACTAAGATCGCTGGGGTTGGGATCCCAGGATGTTTTGAATTAAGCTCCAGTTCTATCGTGTCCAGTCCTAGTCCTTTACTTCACCACTCTACTCCCAGGTGGCAGTAACATTTATATTTATCCCAGCATAAGCTGGCACTTATGCACGTAAGCAATGGCCTACTCTTATGATGTTTTTTGCAAGCTTCATCATTTAAAGGTGCGAATAAGCTTCCGACTTGTATAGTCTTTGGCGACTTTAGGATATTGAAATAGGGATCGATGACTTAAGTGGGCACTTTGCTATATAACTGATTTTTGCATGCACTCGGCATTGGCTCACATTTGGAAACATCGTTAGGCATATCATGGATCAATCGAGAATAAATTGTGCATGAATCCGGTAAATGAAAGAGCTCCAATTTTTTTAGGATCAGAGACTATAGAAATGATCACGAATGATCAGAATGACACGGTGAGATTAACATTCAAGGGAGTTATAACAGTTATATGTAAGCCTATAATAGTAACCCCTCCCCTCCGATGCAAAGCCAATAAAAATCAGTGTAGTGGAAGAACTGTAAAATTACCCAGAAATGCAATCTGATTCTTTACCCCCACCCCATTGTGCAGGATCATGCACAATAAAAAAAGGTTATCATAAGGTCTCTTGTATTTTGCAATAATTTCCCTTTGGGTGGTTACAAACTATTTGTTCTTAAATTATTCCCATCTATTGAGGTTAAATTCCCTTGTAAGCATCGGAACACAAGTGGCTGATTTCCTTGCAAGAAGATGCATGATATACATCAAAATACTATATTACGTGCTTCTTGCAGAATTTTCTTAGAAACGTGATTATTGCCTTTTTATTATAATCATTGCTTTTCAAATTGGCAACATGAATTGTAATTGATAGCAAGTCGCAAATCCCTTACGTATATATGGAATGATGTTGTATGCATTATTGTAAGAAGGTGATACAGTAGTCTTGCCTCCATCTACACACTACCCATAAAGGAACCTTTATTCAGTACTTTTAAATGGATTCCTATTTATGCCCGAGACCTTTTATAAACCGGGTACTCTACTTGTGGGAATGTAACAAATTGCAACACGCGTAAGTAAGTGTAGGTCTATAAAAGTCCACACCCTTCCTTTTGACCATGGCTTCAACTGTAGATATGATTGTGCCACAGGCCACACCCTTATAGCGGATATTGAACGTGGTTGAACATCTTGCTGTCTCCCGTTTTAATGGTTGTTAATAGCAACTCGTATATCCCAGAGAAATAGAAGAGCGGAGACAGACCCTACGTGTTTCTTCCATCAAATAGCCTAAATGTGCATGTTAACTGTAGCAAAACCTTTGAGTTAAAACAGGAAGGTCCTTCTGCACCCAAAGGGCCATAAAGTACGTCTGTGCCCTTGGGTGTTGATCGTGGTGAGGACACAGGGGAATCACTGGGGTCCCATTACGCGGGTTTAAGCCCTTTCTTCATGGAGGGATACATAATTAATGAATGACGCAATAACCATAGAAAACCCACGAGTTATTATGCCTCATACCGCATATAGAATCATTACCTGTTTTACTCCATATGACAGTAATGGACTTGGATCCAATTAGGGCACATCAGCATTACAGCTCATTTTGTGATCCTTTAACGACGAACGAGTCAACCCTTTTAACTCTTTATGGAGAAAATCGAAGTACGTCATAATATTGAGTACAATAGCATAAGTCTTTTTCACATCAACAAAACGTAAATCTAATTGATGCCTTTCTGTGTGTAGCTTTATTCAGGACCCATGGATGGTCATTATCGAGAAATGCCCTGCAGGCAAGCAATTGGTCCTCTATACCAGCAAAGGAAATGGTCCTTTTTTTAAATTAAAATCAAAGCTGGCGCAATATTTTATGATGTACACACCTCCGCGTCATCAGCTTTACTCTCATAGAAATACAATTCACATCTGCAACCACAATATGGATACTTGAAAGCACTAATTTAGTTGCTTGGTTTCTTTATTCCCCATGGACACTGCGTCCCAAATGGAATATTAACTATGTAAAGCCAATCAACGAGGACGTTCTTGGGTGCGAATAGCCATTACTTCTCCTAGGCCAACAAATGTGGTAACCATTAACTATCTGGCTGCTACTGGAACATGTACGGTTAATGTTATGACGGGGCCTATTGATTATGGGCTATCAGTGGTACCTGCTGTTGAAGCATTATGCTGTGTTAGACTATATTTGATCAAGTCAATAGCAAATGTGCCAGACTACGTTCAAAGGCCATTCTCATATTTGCATTGGATGCACAATTTCATAGGATCTGTTGTGGATGTTTTGGGAACCCAGGAAGGCATTTCTCAAGATGGTATGACTGCAGATTGCCACTCCTACCCTCAAGATTAGAGTGGGTGATCGTAAATAATGTGCTATGATTGCTCGGTATGATCAGCATATTTAGAGAATAGACAATATAGACGATATTGTTCATTGAGTTGTCTAATGTCTTTATAAAACAGGTTACCATTTTCATCATATTGATCAAAAGTCTAAAGCATCTGATATCCCACAGGAATGATAGACAAGCTGTGACCTTGCTCAGGTGTGCACTGTACTCCTATAATGCACTCAAGGTCACTTCTATTGTGCAGCAGCGCATGGGCTGCCGTTTTATAAAATGTTGTAATTTCATAGGGTTCGTTTGCACAGTCGCACCAGTGCAATCCTTAATGACCCCTAGATGCAGGGCTAAAATGGCATTGTTGTGAGGGATTCCAGTACGATAGTCGTACCATCTTGAGAAATGCCTTCCTGATCGCCTCATGGAAAGTGGCTGCAGTACCAGTTTTCCAGTAGGCCTTATCAAAAGTAAAGGTAGAAGTAAATATGACATACTAAATTGGTTAAAAATATTGCTACAATTTAGGATGGCACTGGAAGGCATTTTTCAAGATGGTAGGACTGTACCCTTTCAAATCGTATTGAGTTCCCTCACTCTAATGCCATTGCAGCTCTGCATCTGGTGGTCACCAATGATTGCACGGGTACGACTGCCCTATCAAACCCTATGTTATTTCTACAGTGCTGATTGTACTGAGCAGTCGTAGTGTAATTCCTACAATCACCCTCTCTAATTTTGAACCCTTCAAGTTGTAGTGGCTGTGTCTAATCTTACCATGTTGAGAAATGCCTTCCTGATTGGATTAATTCAATGGAGGAGAAAGACTAAAAAATACTTTTCAGCCAGTTCGCAGAAAAAAAATCATATCCATGAGTTGGAAGTTTGAAACTGAAGTAAATTTAGTAGCTTGTGTTGGTATTGTAACCGTTAATGGTGAGGCCAGTCAATAAAGATGGCCTTTACCAGCCGTTTGTTAGGCAGACTTGTCTTGGTTGGCAATAATGTGACCTGCTAATTGTCTGGGTTAATTACCACCGAGGAATTTTTTCACCATTTCCCGACAGCCCACAGAGGCCTGATGATGACAGACGAAAATATAAGCTAATGGTAAGCACTCCGACTTCCGTACTTCATTCGTCATAAACGCTGTTTTTTTTCTAAATCATTTTTTATCTTTTTCCCCTTTACACACAAAGTCCACTAGGCCTCTATCACAGAAATTTATATAGAAAATGTGTGGTTCACTCGCGCGACAGAGGCCAAGTGGACTTTAGACATTACCTAAATACTTTTAGTATTGGGTGAACTATAAAATAATTGCTAGAGTCATAGACTATCCATCGTGGATAGATCCATTTTTTACCTTTATTTTAGCTGGTATCCTTAACTGGTTGATTTTAACACCTGGCCAAAGTTTATTTGTGATCGCTTTCCTAGCTGACATTTATTGGTGGGAAAATATTGAATCATGGATCATCATATTGTCTATTTTGGTAAATTCAGACGCAAACATGTGACTTGGTTGATAAAACAGTGAAACAATGGTCGATTTCTTTTGGTGTCTGTGGATAATGGATCGATTCCTACCTATTTAAACATTGCCTATCTATTTTGGAACCCACCCAAAGTAGGCGTGAAAAGGTGTTGAACCCTGTGGTGTTAGTGTACATCTCGTCCTATGTGCCACAGGGCAAATATAGAAGTGTGTCAGTGCGTTTAGATATACATGCGGGAATATGGAAATTAAAATTAAGGCTGTCATCTGTCAGATGTGGCTCTAATATTCATATCCCGCATATATATATATATATATATATATATATATATATATATATATATATATATAGTATATATATATAGTATATATATATATATATATATATATATATATATATATATATATATATATATATATACAATATATATATACAATATATATATATATATATATATATATATATATATATATATATATATATATATATATATGTGTGTGTGTGTGTGTGTGTGTATGTGTTTGTGTGACGTTTATATTTTCGGTCCTTATCTTTGGAGTGGTGCCTTACCTTGGGCGAAGCTGTCAAACTTGCAGAAGAAGGCGCCAAGGACCCAGTTCTCAGTCAGGTCATCGACCAGGTGTACCCAGGTACAGGTGAGGGTCACCATTAAGTCAGACACAGCAAGGTTTACTATGTAGAAGTTGGTAGTCGTCCACATACGTTTGTTCCTGGCCACTATTATCACCACGGCCAGGTTACCAAGGACAGCCACGGCCATGATGAAGCTATAAAAGATTATTTTGGTCACCACCTCCCATTGGGGCACCTCTCTCATCTCCCCAGGGTAAGGGATGAAGCGTGTAAAGTCTGGGCTGTCCACGTCGTAGTCCCCGAGGTCGGGCTCTAGTGGCGCCTGGGCGCCTCCTCCAGCAGGTAGGTGATCGGCGCCCATCACCGAGTAGGTGAGATTGGGCGCCGGGCGGTCACCCAGCTCGGCCAGAAGCTCGGCCATCTGTCTTATCTGTCTTCTACAGTAAAACCTTAGGAAGGGCTAAGTCACTGGAGGAGGTGAAGGTGGAGCCTTGGCGTAGGCAAGACTAATTACCTGATAAAGGTATGAAGAAGGCAGGCTCTCACCTGAATTAATAGATGAGGCTGTCGGCGCGTGTGCGCCTCTCCTTTGCTTGGGGCTAAAGGTTTAGTATTTCACAAGCTCAAATAACATCAGAAAGGTTGAGTAGAGAACGCGTAGGCCAGTTACTGCGAGCACCACGCACATGGTGTGGTATGGAAAAAGTGAAACCCGAGTCGAGCTATCCTTGCTGTGATTGCTCCTCGTGCTTTGCGTCCATCGGCCTCCAGGTTGGCAAGTTGAGTGGACCTACATACCAGTCGGCCAGGGGCTCCACACAGGATGAGGATACTGCACACTGGAGGAGAGAGTCAGTCTATGGGTGAGGAGCAGGAGGAGGGGAAGCAATCACACACTCACAATACGCCACCCAGCGGCCTTCGCCGTAACCAGCGCTGAGTCCAGCTCACCTCCCGTGGTCATATAATTGAGGCTGGTGAGAGCTCAGAAGGTGGGATCATAAAGTGCCATCCAGCACGTGCAGCTCGTCTGGTTGGAGCTGCTCTCTACCACGAGCTGCTCACTGGGAGGCTGAGCAGCTCGTCAACACTTTGTGTACTACAGTCTACGCTGGGATAGCTGCCGATAGCTGGCACCACTCAGGACATGGGTGGGGGGGGGGGCATCCCACTCTCCTCCTTCAGAAGAGTGGACCAGCAGGAACAGTCAGTGACCTTCCTTCCTCTAGTGGTCAGAGTACACTAACATAGCACACCTGCCGCCACTACAGGCCAACCTTCTAGAGCCATCCAGGAGATGTGTCACACAGAAAATAGAAAGAAAGCAACGATGCAAGTTCGCATAATTTGAAGAAAAAAATACAAATCCTTAGCATCAACATTTACAGTCAAATCATTTTAATATAATTGAGCTGAAGCATAAAACATAATGTAACCTAATCGTTCTAACAAAGCTGAGATGGTATCACAAGCGTCGGGCACGTAGGGGCCTCAATTAATACACATGGAGTGCTAATGGACCGTGCACGTATGTAGTCGTTTCTCAATAATGCCATTTTCCTGATGTCCCTGATTTATGATTCCTCTAATGCCACAACAAAAGAAAACCTAGCCTCAAGAGCCCTCACTTTGATCTCCTTCCTGATTATGAATTTCGCCATTTAGCATAAAAGTTGCAGATATGGCAATGTATCTCCAAAGAACACTCATCTTCGCACTGACGGTACCTATCAATGGAATTCCGTTTTGAAATCCAATTGAATTCGGATGATATGATGGCTGGGAAAGGCTTGAGAATTTATCACATAATATTATCATATGAAACTATAAATCTAGGTTGGTTTCTATTCTTACAAACTGGAATGCAATCCTGACTCATATACGTGTATGAACAATTATAAATACCGTAGTGGCCTGTTTTAAGCGACGGGACCTTGAATAAGCACTGGTCTCAAATAAGCGCCGGTGGTAAGGTGATTTTTTTAAAAATGGAATCTATGTCTTGAATAAGCACCGGTCTTGTATGAGCGCCGGGGCTTAAGTGGTACTGAAATCTATAATTGCCGGGGCGGTTAAATAGGCAACTACGGTACTGATACCTCTCAGTGGGCATGGAACGAAGAATCAACATTGAAATAACATTGATCCACGTTATATCAACGTTGATTAAATATTCTGTGCCTACTGAGCTACACCACAACTTTGCTCACTAAAAGATCCCTTCACATCGGTGTAACGATTTTAAGGTGTTGAGGAGGGGTTTTATTTTGCTATTTTGGTGTGGCTTCCTGAGACCCTAGGCAGGATTCCATTAAATTCCCTATAGTGTATGTGATACTACCAGTTGGCACACGACACTTGCCGTGGAGTTAAGAAACGTAGAAAGCCAGATAAGACTGTACATATAAAGAGTTTTGGTTCCAAACCGCAATAGGGTGAAAATCTGAGTCCTGTGCCAATTCAGTGGGAAAGGTGGTCGAAAATGTGGATTTAGATAGGTGAGCATTGAAGAAAGCTATTGGAGGTAGCAAAATGAGATTCATAGGTTATATAGAGTAATGATAGGTCTATGTTCTTAGTATCAAATCTAGGTATTCAGATGAAATTATATCCTTTAACCATAGCTCTACTTTCATGGTAACGGACATATCTTGAAATTAGTATTATTTTTCTAAAGTTATCTCTACCAGATAATCCACAATAAAATGTTTGTAGTTTACTCTAGTAAGACATAATGATATTCTCTTCCAGGAGGCCATTTCACCGCATTTATTACAATAAATGCGGACGTCCGTATATTAAATACGGACGTCCGTGTTTCACATTTATGCCCATATCTGAACACCTACTGCCCCTACCCCACTCCACATTTTAAATATGCTTCATATTTCAAATGCGGAGGGGGGTAGGGGCAGTAGGTATTCAAATATTGACATAAACTTGAAATACGGACGTCCGTATTTAATATACGGACGTCCGCATTTATTGTAATAAATGCGGTGAAATGGCCTCCAAGAGAGACCAATATCAATGATTACAAAACATTTACTTTTATTTTCTATGAAAAGACAAGGTCATTTTGCCTAAAATCAAAGTTCAATCATGACAAATTCTGTATCCAGGCATAGGTATGGATGTCTACAACAATTGAGATGATCTCAAGAAATCATGATAGTCAATTCAGTCTGGTTCACATGGTAATCAATACAAAGCCCCAACTCCACTTCTTTGCAATTGGCACGGATCTTAGATTTTCACCCAATAAATGCATTCAATAATTCAGCATGTAGCCATTTTGTGAGGCTCTTCTTGTGAAGATTATCGGGTTTCCATGATAAGATCTTTGCTGAATGAACTACTAAGACATAAAAAGTATATGTGTCAAAGCAAATATTTTGTCTATCACTTTTCGTTTGAAGATTTTAACTATAACTAACCTATATCCTTTTTAGTTTTCTGTCTCTTTTTTTCAAAATGGCGCTTGTTGCGTTTTGGAACTAAACTCTTTATATTCAATACTAGATTGTAAGAGCTGTTTGGAATTTTCAATAGAAATTGCTCCTGCTGGGTAAGGGGACAATCTCCACCTGACATCGTACCCACTCTCTACTAATGGTGTCCTGCCACCTGAGTAGGCAAAGGTCACTGCTCTCCCAGCCCCTATATCCACAACACACACTGTAAAAAGATACTGGCAAATTAATGATGGGACAAAGATTTCACCCCAACTTTTACAGGTGTTCCTTATAACAGAATATAATAGACTTTATTTGTAACAAAACCTGGGAAAACCTTAAATCAAGGGGATTTAAAGCTACTTAGGGCCTCTAGATGGCCCAGCTAAAAAGAACAAGAAGACATATTTTACTGTAAACTATCAGAATACCTTCTATTGGTCTTCTCACGTATTTGGACAATCACAGACCCTAAATACTGGGCAAAGGCCTCATTTACAACACAGATAAACATGTCATTATGCCCAATATTGATATTATCTGTGCAGGTTGACAGAATTTGGGATTTTCTTAGTTCACATATATCTATCTGGTTTGAGTAAGCAGTTGACCATGGTATATCAAATGAACCAATTAAACCATACTTGGTCTCATTGAAATGGGAAGGTCTCGAGGATTATTTTGATATATCGATCATCAAAATCTGCCAAGGGGAAGTCGGAGAAAGTTTAATGACAATGTGTTAGGTTATACCATGTTTAGCACTGGTTGTGCGCTGGTGGCCATAAACAACACTAAATCCCCATAATGTTAGGCTTTCCAACGTTTTGTCATTTTTGACTGCCATCTAGGGCTTCGTTGTAAAGACTACATTGTATTACAGGTACGGCGGTTCACTGTTCAATTATTAGTAGATTCAATTGCTATTTCTTAAAATTAAGAGTGTAGCTTATGCTTCCAATCACTCTCTCATTCATATCACATGTACACTATAGCCTATCACCAAACCCACAGACTATATTCACTTTCTATTGGCACATATCCTCTCAGTTAATATGGGTATTAATTGGATGCCCCAATAGGCACTTTCTAGCCTAATTTTTCGAAAGCCCACTAGCTAATAGGAAGCAAACAGCAGAGCCTAGGCTAACCCCTCCCTTGCTGAGCCACATCGAAAGGGTCCCTGCAACCTGTGGAGAGAAGGAGTTATTCGTCAATGTCAACCACATCCTCTTTAAGGTGGGTCGCTACTATCGAATTTGAGCCTACTGTGCATGTTCCTGCGCATATAGGTTATATTCATCAGAATCAAACCATTTTTGGTATTGGCATACTTATATCAGCCCTTAATATTCACAAACAGTTTTGAATGGTTTTGATCAAAATTGTCTTTTCTATGACACTTTGAAATTTTGGAATATTTGAATCTAGATTTTTCTCATGATTCTCTAACATTCTTTTGAACCTTAGAATTATAGCACTTACAATACCAAGACAATGCCCTAGAAGTGGTAGGCTCTTCACAGTGACCAAGAGCATATAATGAAGCAGCCCAATGACAAGGATTTGCATATTTTACCCATCATGCAATGCTTTGAATAAGGATTTTTGTGATTTTTTTCAATACTTTTTTAATTCAAATGGCCAATACTATAAAATAATGCATGGGACCCCAAATCAAAGTTATTCTTATTGAAAGGCAAATTATCTGAACAATATTGTAAGGGTTTGTGGCCTTACGGACCTGGGGGGTTCGGGTCTTACGATTCGGAAAGAAAGAGTAAGACAGTATTCCAAGTGTATGCCAACGGTTAGGTTTATTATTTAATGCACACTCACGGCTGCCGAATGATATCAAAGAGGCAGCTAATATTAGAAAGCAGTGGTCTACATAGTGCGGAGGCCAGAAGGGCCTCTGACGTAGCGGCTGAGCCCTGGGCTTTATATACGGACCCAGGTGTTCGTCGTCAGATGTCCCCACAGACCCGGATCGGTGCTGCCACCTATCCGGAACCTGAGGAACGTCCGACGACTCGACTCACCCGCCACGTCAGACGGTACCCAACTCCTATGGTAATAAAGTGTACCTCTACACCACTCCCCCAGACATTTAGGAGGGTGTTATACGTATAATATTACTAGGATAACATTTCTACATGTCTAAACCATTAGTAATAGAGGTACAACCATAGGTATAACATTAGCACTAAACAAACTGTGAACCAGATGTCATATATATATATTCGATAGTGAATTTTAGTTACATATAACGATTAGGATGTTGAAATATTATACGAATTACTTGAAGAAGAGACAGTTATGTGAAACGGAACTGTCTATTTTAATTATTATACCACATAATATTGTATTATATTTCAGGTATAATTAATAAGACAAGTAATATGAATCGTATACATGTGATGATGACAGCTATATGTAACGGAACTGTCGATAATAAAACATATCACAAAATAACATCCGTATGTGTGTTTGTAGTCATTTGACAACACATTTGAATATGTAGTCTTAAAGAAGACTGTTATAGTAACATCACTATCTAATGACATGTCGTATATTAATATTATACGAATCCGTTAAGGATTCCGTGAGTAGTACGAATAGGATTATTTATAACATACACTTGAAAAGAAAGAAAAAAAACATCACGGTGTGGTAATGAATATAATAATATATTATCACCGTGTACCTAATAACCTTTATAGCACCAGATCATTATACTTATTATATATTTTGTCTCGCAGGACAATAATATGTGTTATCTGGTGAAGTTTAACGGATCTTATAATATAAATACTAATAGTGATTAGAGATCCGTATCAGGAAATGTCTATGTACCCGTATTATAATATGTATCTAGTGGATATGTACATACATATAATATTATAGAAAAATAGAAATATGACATTATATACAATATATAGGAATTATAAATGCTGCTGAAGTCTTCTGCTGTATCCTCCGGGTACTAGTAGGTAGGTGTGGTCAGCTAACCACGGGATGGACGTGCTAAAGTTTATAGTTTCCTTATATGGAGTGAACACGGTAGTTGATTTGGGGCAGCTACCCACAATCCTCTAGTAGTGCTAAAGTTTATAGTATATCCGAATGGTGTAGATTTGTAGAATATTAGTCCGGATGTGTCAACTGTGTAGAGAACGTAATCCTTTTTAAGTTTTAGTTGACATAAGTAAAATAATAGTCCGATATAGGTTGATCCGGAAGTAATAGTAGTAGAGATATAAGTCCATTCGGGAGTACAGATGAGTTGTAGAGGTAAATCGTAAAGTCCATCCTAGTAATTGGTTAGCACGGGTAACAGCAGGAGTCTGGAACTGGCATCCGGATACGTCTCACAGCAGCAAGTCTACTATCGGATTGTTCATGGATGAAATTATAAATCCGAATAGGCTATTCAGGGTGTAATAAATGTTATACAACCTGAATAATAGACTGGTCAAAGGAACCCGGAACACATAGTATAGGTGTTCATGCACTAGTAAAAGCATTCGCAGACCTTTAGGGTTCCGCAAAGACTATATCTGGTCGTTTGGTGTTGGAAAAAAAATTATGGAAGAAATAACCCTAGCATGCTTTAAACGGATTTCTTAGCATGCTTCTTCTTCAGAAGAGCTAAAGCCGACTCGGGAGTGCCGTCCCACTCGTCCAAGTCGACTCCGAACACCCTCATGAACTTAGTGTTCAGGTTGGTGTTCCGAGTGATCTCCTCCTTTACACGCTTTTCCAACACGTGTACATCCATAGCTGCTTTTTCTTGAGCAGCTGAGGCAGCCTCCTCCTGGGCCTTTACATCGTCCCGGATGAGAGTCTCGAGACGTTGCTTTTCAGCGTCGCCCACCTGTTTCATACATAACAGGGTTTCGTTTAGGAGACCCTGATGAAACTCGACCGCTTTCTCACGAACGGTCTTCTCCCAATGGGTGTAGATGGCCTTCTGGACATCTGCCTCCCCTTGGCGAGACTTCTCAAACCAAACTTCCGCATTACCAGTTTTAATGGTAATGGCGTCCTTTGGTTTCTCAGGTGCCGCGACAGCCTTGGGAGGAGTCGAGGCGGCCTGTGGACCACTTCCGGGTTTAGGACTCCCGGACACACCTGTCGTTGGTACGCAGAAGGCAGGTGGTACGTTCTGTTTCAGTCCCATTTGCAGGTACATGTTTAACTGCTCCTGGGTAAAGGTAACTGGTGGGGCGGCTGGAGCGGATGCAGATCCGGCGGCAGCAGATGCGGTGGTCTTCTTTGGCATAAGGCGACCATCCTTTCCTACCACCAAGGTCTGGCTCTCAGGTCCAGGTCCCTGGTTTAAGGACGGAAAGTTTCGAGAACTCACTTTCCCAGGTTTAGATACGGCTCCAGCGTATCCGGCAGGTTCAGGCTTCTTGAACACCGGAGTGCCCTGAGCCTGTTCTGCGGGGTGCCTTGTCAGGGGGGACCTGGAACGGTCCTCTGCTCTGACCTTCGGTTTTGTTGTACTCTGACCATTACCATTGCCGCCGCGGTTCTGGTCTCTCCTGCTCCTTTCACGAGCTCTCTTTGCATCCTTTCCGGATTCCTCGCATTTCTGCCAGAGAGACTCGTGCATGTCCAGTTTACCCTTTCCAGGAGTCAGGACTATCTTTGCTCGGAGTTTCGAATCCTTGGTCTTCGGAACTTCGCAGAGGACTTGGTCCCCTGGTCGGATCTTAGACCAAGCATCCTCGCTCAGGCTATCGAACTCCTTCATGAGTTCCTGATGAAGCTCCATGATGCGCTTCCGGGCCCCGTCCAAACCTTCTGCGTGGCATTTCTTCTGGTGTCTAGCCAGATCACTACGTCGGTTGTATTGTACCTTCGTAGTACACTTCTTGCCCTTCTTACCATAACTCGGATCACAAATGTAAACCGGGTGATGGTGGAAGTGGGCCTCTACCAGATGCCTTTGGAACCGGGCTGGAGTACTCCAGGTCCGGATCGAGACATCACTCGCATCCTGGCAGATAGAGAAGGGACAGGACTTTTGATCGTCACCGTACCACTTCTCTAAAGCCCAACGCAGCTTCCTCCTCTGGGTATAAGTGTAATACCCTTCGGTGTGGTTTAGCATAAGCCACATCTTTCGATAGGCTTTGCTCAGATTGGGGTCCTCGTCCGAAAGGCGCATCCAATCTTCATCATCCGACTCATCGTTCTTATTGATTGAGTCTGGACAGGCGTAGAGGGTAGAGCCGTCCTTCTTAACTCCGTACGCGCAGTCGGAGAAACACGTCGGGATCCGGGTTTTGAATCCGGATTTGGCGTTAGCCCAACGTTCGGCCTCGGTTTGAGTTGATGGAGTGGCCTTCTCATCATACTCAACCGAGGATTCGTGCACCGACTCCTCGTCAGACGACTCAACCTCCATGGCAGTACTACCAGTGGTTGAGGTGCTGGGTTTCGGCTCGGCTCTCGCAGAATCCGGGAGATTCTTGAGCTTCCGAGCAGCGGATCGTCGGTTCTTACTGACCTTCCAGTCTTCCTCCGGTTCCTGGGTTCCGGATGTGCTGGAGGTCGTGGCTTCTACTGGTGTAGTAGTGCTGCCGGTAGCTGATGTAGCACTGGCGGAGCTTCTGGTGGCAAGCTTCAGGTCGGGGATAGGAGGTGCGGGTGCTTCCGCGGCCCTCTTAGCCTCTTCCTGTGCCTCCTGTTCGGCAGTCATGCGGCGGACAATAACCGTCCGAAGGGCTGCAGCTCGGTCCAATCCGATTAGTGAATTGTTCTGGACATCCACCAATTCCTGTTCGGTTATGTAATAACCGTCGTCCCACTGCTCGAAGTTAGCAGCGGCCTCCCGGAATTCCTTAGTGGTCCGGCACGGCGTCCGGATAGCACTAGGGCGTGGGTAGGTCTGGCCATCGGTATCCCAGACACAGCCTACCCAGTTAATGTTCGTAGCCTTGACGTTCCACAGGGACTTGTCAGGCTTCGGATACGCTCCGAGCTCGAAGGCTCGGTTAGCAGCATACACGGTTTCACGGAAACCAGCGTCCACCATAAGTCCCCGTTGGAACCACGGCCAGTCTCGAAGCCACTCGGGAGGCATCCTGGACAGCTGTTCGGGAGCCATGACGCCCTCGATAGCTATCCTGACTTTCGGGTCCATCCTGACTGGTGTCCCGTCCGCGTAGGTCACTTGTGCCTGCAGTTCCGGGTGGACATACAGGTAGCGACCATCATAGCTAGCTGGAAAAGGCTCCGCCACTGCTGGCTTCCACTCATCCTTCTGTCCGTCAACTTGGGTAGTTTCGGACTCTGTCGCTGCGGGTTCAACACTCGCAGTCGCTCCGGATCCCTCTGCTGGGAGTGGAGATAGCAGTTTCTCTGGCTCATTGAGTGAAAATGAGGCCAGCTTCTCCTCGAACGAGCGATCCGTGGGTTCCTCCACGTCCATCATCTCGCTCTCTTCCTGTGTAACAGGCGACAAAGCTTCCGGAAAAGCTTCTGCGGACGGAGTCAGCTTATCCGGGTCACCGGATAGCTTGGCTGCAGCTACGGATTCCTCAGCCATGACTGGGGAATCGATCACGGGAGTAAACTACTCCTTTTTCCGGCTTTTACGGCGCCGGGGCCGGCACAAACGGAGTCTGTCTACCAGGAGACAGACTCTGGAGGAGCAGCGGGGGGTTTGCTTAGCCGGTAAAATCCAAGAAGGGAGCGAGCTCGACCGTCTTGAACGTTACCGAAAAACAATATGGCGACAGGCCAGCTTTCGTGACGTCATTTCCCCGCGGTCCGCGAGGTCACGAGAGGTCAGCCGAGACTGGACACGGTGACGTCATGCGGAAACGCACGTGCTACAGGCGGTACATCAACAAACTGATTGTTTTTAGGTAATTATCGCTCACCCCGATGACTCGACTGGGGATTTAAGTGGAGATTATGGAAAGCTTAAGCAAATCCACCGGATTATCCGTCCACTACCCATTGGTACATCATGCGGGGGCGACAAATAAGCCTTTAGGGTCAGTTGTCATCCGTTCCTCTAAATGTAAACATTACACTCGTTGTGTATACAGGTTAGGTCACTGCAGTCCTCTGGGCAATTCGGGGGCTGCGGCGAACGTATCTCCCCTTCTCGGATAGTTCTTTATCGGACCTGACAGTCTGAAGAGCTTTCTCTAGGTGCTTCTTAGCCTTAGAAACACCTTTCCTCTTCTTTCTGTCTTCACCTGCCGAGACTTTTTTAACTCCCCCACGCTTAATCGGTGTTGGCGTGGGTGTCACTGATTCGGAACACTTTTTGGGTCTGCCTCGACCACGCTTCACTGTAGTGTTCTTTACCTGGTCTATTATGCGATTCTGATTCAGGATCCTTTCGGAACCTTCACCATACATTTCTGTGGAGGTCTCCCTCCCAGACCATCTCCTTAATCTAGCCACATTTGACTTATAGAGTCGACCGAGGTCAGATTTAATAATTACGGTACAATCACTGATAATTTGTGTTATAGTAAAGGGACCGTCCCAATTAGACGCTAATTTTATGTGTCTAAGTGGTTCATGTAATCTGAGGACTCTGTCTCCGGATTGGAATTTCCGATGCTTTAGATCGGTATCGTATCCTACTTTCTGCCATTTGGCACTTTTCTCCAAATCAATTCGGACAGACTCATATGCTTTTCTAAATCTGTCTCTTAAACATTCCACAAAAACTACATGGCAAGGTAGTTCAGGGTCCATTCCTACGACTCCAAAAACTAGGTCAGCAGGCATTATCAAATCCTCTCCGAATACTAAAAGGTTCGGAGAACAATTTGTACTTGAATGTACCGTACTATTATAAGCATGTGTCACAAAATGACATTGCTCATCCCAGTCATCCATATGTTCATTAACGAGTGACTTTAGGACTTGGATGAGGGTTCTATTGAACCTTTCCACTAATCCGTCGCTTTGTGGTCTATACGGATTGGTTCTAGTCTTGCAAATAGCTAAGTATTCGCACATACCCTGCCAGAGATTTGATTCGAACTCTCTGCCTTGGTCACTGTGTAACATTAATGGTACACCGAAGCTTAGTACCCAACCTTTTACGAAAGCTTCGGCACAAGTAATTGCTTTGTGGTCCGGTAGTGGAAATACTTTAGTGTATTTCGTATAATAATCACACACTACCATCATACAGGTATTATCATTAGCGGTTGTATTAAATCCACTAATAATATCTACCCCGATTCTTGCGAATCTAACTCCGAAAAGTTCTTGGGATAGGGGAAGTTTGCCCATCCCGGGTCCGGGTTTGTTTTTACAACAATCCGGACAGGTGGTTATCCATCTTTGCAAGTCCCGTGTCATGCCAGGCCAATAGTATTTCTTGGAAAGTCGTGTTAGCGAGCGTTTCCTTCCGAAATGACCACTGGTCCGATGTCCATGACAGAAGTACATAATGTCATGTCTCATGGCATGTGGTATCACCACTTGCATGATTCTATCACCATTATTACATGGCTTCCAACGGTATAACACGCCTTTCCGGACTTCAAGCTCGGTCCATTGAGCAAGAAACCTTCTCATTTCTCGATTTTCCAGAGAGACCTCTGGTCTAACTGGTCGTATACCCTTTGGTACTAATTGCAATAGCTGTGCAGTTATCGAGTCAGCTTCCTGGAAATGTCGTATGTGATCCATAGACCAATCCAGTATACTGGCAACTAGGGGTACGAATGGTCTTCGAATCCCTGCTAACACTGCCTTATGAGCTCCACAATCAGTACAATCCGGATTATCACATTTCCGGATTGGTATTCGAGACAAAGCATCAGCATTTAAATGCTTAACTCCGGGTCTATGCTGAATCTGTTGATGTTCCAGCCCATATTCGGATAAATGGGCTAGCCATCGGCCTAACATGCCTTCAGCATCTCGGAAGTTCAGTAGCCACCTTAAAGAGGAATGATCCGTACGCAAAGTAAAGTTCGTTCCCCATAGAAAATGTTTGAACTTCTTGGTATATACGACTACTGCTAACAACTCTCTTTTGGTTGTGCAGTAATTGCGCTGAGTCTTGCTCAGTGTGTTGCTGGCAAAGGCAATTGGTACTTCTCTCCCATTTTGGACTTGCGAGAGAGCTGCACCAATGCTATCATTACTAGCATCAGTATCCAGTATGAAATGATCCGTCTCATTCGGATATTGCAATACGGGAGTACTCGTGAACAGGTCTTTTAGCTTTCGAAAAGCGTTTTCCTGTTCATGTGTCCAAGGAAATTTTTCCTTGGTACTTCCTGGAGTCCAGTTAGCTATTGCTTGTAATGGGTAACTGACTCTAGAATAATTCGGAATAAATTCCCTGTAATAGGAACAGAATCCTAAAAAGGACCTCACTTCCTTGGGTGTTTTAGGTCTATTCCAATTCGTGACTGATTCGATTTTTTCCGGATCAGCCTTTATTCCTTCATCACTGATGATGCGGCCCAAATAATTTATGGACTTTCTAAACATGTGGCATTTCTTAGGTTTCAATTTGAGACCATTTGAAATAATACGTTCTAGTACCATTTTTAGGTTATTAGAACATTCTTCGAATGTTTTTCCGAAGACAATGACATCGTCTAGATATACAAGACATCTTTTCCACAATAAATCACTTAGAATTGTTTCCATCATTGCTTCAAATGTTGCAGGTGCATTGCACAATCCAAACGGCATTACATTATATTGGAATAATCCAATATGACTTGAAAATGCAGTTTTCTCCATATCTGAAGGGTTCATTCCCACTTGCCAATAGCCTGATTGCAAGTCTAGGGTACAAAACCAACTGTTTCCTCCTAAGGAGTCAATGGTTTCATCTATTCTCGGTAATGGATACGAATTCTTTTTCGTTATTCCATTTAACTTCCTGTAGTCTATGCAGAAACGGATAGTACCGTCCTTTTTTGTTACCATACACACAGGACTACTCCATGGACTATTGGAAGGGACTATTACATCCTGTTCCAACATCTTATTTATTTCATCCTCAGCTACTCTCTTTTTTGCTAAGGGTAACCGTCTATACGGTATCTTAAAGGGTTCGGCATCTCCAGTATCTATTTTATGTAATACCTTATTTGTCGTACCTAGTTTTTCACCAGGTTTGGCAAAGGCAGTATGATACTGACAGAGCATATCATAGAACTCTTTCCGGTGTTCCGGATCTTCTAATGAAGTTTCTTCATACAACTTAAGTAAGTCTTCCGAAATTTCATCATCTCCTGTTACCTTCTGTAAGCTTAGCTTACTATCCGTTACAGTTTCCGAAAGGGTCACGTTTCCAAAAACTTGTCCCTTTTTCAAGTAGATAGTAGTGTTTCCAGTATTGGAGACAGGTACTACCGACCAGGATGCATTCGCTACTATAGTGTCTACAGAATTTAATCCAATACCTGACAAAGTAACTACATCCGGTTCTATCACTGCAGGTTTGTTACGCATTGCAGGATCACTTCTTACAAGCACATCACAGGCTACTCCCGGAGGGATTCGCACAGTGTGTGCCACACTAGCCATACTGCTCACTTGTCTCAGTGCACATCTAACCTTCACGGGGTACGGGTATCTCACACTCAACACTCCTGTTTGGGGTTCCAATACAGCACCATACAGGGATGCGAAATCCAACCCGAGTATCCCCTCATCTGCTATATCCGCAACGGTGGCGCTCATGACATAGTCATGTATACCATCTAACTGTAGTCTCACACAAGTTCTACCATACGTTTGCAAGGTACTGCCGTCGGCCGTCTGAGCACTTCCTCCCGATTTGAGAGTATCATGTTCATCCGGTATAAGGTCGTAGAACCCCCTGGAGATACAAGAGTGGCTAGCTCCCGTATCCACAAGGAATTCGGCAGACCTTCCGTTAACAGTAAGGCAAACATACCACCGCCTTCCGTTTAGAACAGAGGGCATGTCCGTGACAATCGGAACGTCATTTTTCACACCAGGAGTCAATCCACATCCTTTTAAGAATTCCAGACAAGGATGACCCGGGGGCAGGTGGGCACCACAGACCTTGGCTAACGAATAGCCGCCTGCCTCGTTACTGATATTGGGTTTCCCCTGTGCTCCCATAGCACCTGTTATATCAGCTTCCCTAACCTTCCGGGTGTCTACAACCACCTCGGTGTTAGGCGATCTTGTTACTTCATGTGAACTATCATCACGGATGGTGATATCATGGCAAGATTTGTCACTGGGATCCCCTTCTTTGCCCCTCGGGAGACCCCTCCTTAGTTTTCCTCTGTACTTACTCCAGAGACACTCTCCTGTCTACGAGGGACAGGTTTTTCAGCCATACATTCTGGAGCATAATGCCCCAGTTTCTGGCATCTGAAACATCTCCTCTGAGATTTGTCAACTCTCGGTCTCTTTAGAGCTTCTGTTAATCCGGCAATTAATGTTTCCATCATGTTAGTCGGAGCAACAGTGGCTGCTACAGTTGGGTTCGCCGTAGAGGCTACACTGCCAGGTTGAGTTGATCCGGAAGCTGTTTTACCAGCAACAGATCCTCCTCTCCCTCTCGAATGTACTTTCCTATACCGCTTTTGTCGGTAATACTTTCCAGCTACATGAACTGAACCAATATAATCTCCGTTTTCATCGGAGACATATTCATCATTCTCATCAACTTCATTCGATTCAACCGGAGCTAATTGGGAAGTATCGTATACTGGAGCAGGTGTACCTCCATATTGGAATGGAGCTGCTCTTATTGGATTAGGTCCGAGACCTACCAAACGTTTCTTCATGTCATGTCCATCGATTGCTATGAACAGATCACTGAAGGAAGTGTCATCTTTCCAAGAGTCCCAGACCACTTGCTTGTGATCCGGATCACGCAATCCACTGTAGAATTGTATAAACAATTCTTGTAGATAACAATCATCATCATGAGCCCAATTTGGACGTGCTTTCGAAAGCAAGTCCTGTAGCTCCAAACCAAAGACTTTGTGTGATTCTTTAGGTTTTTGTGTCCTCTTCTTAAAGCTTACCCACGGATCTTCTCTAACGATTGATCCGAAAAGGTATGCGGCACATTCGACCAGTTGATCATAAGTACCGTATATTCCGTAAGCTGCTCTCCATTGGTTGAGGGCTACTTTTCCGCCTTTATTTAACCAACAGATCAAATATGGCAGAGCTTCTTCTTTTGTCCAGCCACTACAATTGACTTCGTCAACAAAAGCTTGATACCTGTCCTTCCATGGATCATTAGAATCATATGGAGGGGGTATCCGTGCCTGCCTACGTGCCGGATTATTACATCCGCGTAGTCTATCTGCTTCTCGCATGCTCCAGTTCATGACTTCCATGCCGTCTGCTCCCTTTCGGTAGCAGTCAATGCCAAGGTTTTGTATACATTGGCTTCTATCAAAGATGGTTTGCATCCCTGCAGGCATAGAAGTTCTCCTGTTAGGTTTCCTGCCATCTCCTCCTGATCCTGATCCTCCGAATCCGGATCCTCCTGGGCCGCCTGGAGGGTTTCCTCCTGGTGGACCATTATTATTATAGCCTCCAGATGAACCACCAGGATATCCACTATTGTGACCGGTGTTTCCAGAAGAAGCATATCTAGGGTAAGAATCATTTTGATTCCATCCCTGGTTATAGCTATTACCATTCTGATAATTGCCACTTCCCGATGGATTATAATTATTTCTATATCCATAGGAAGATGTTCTCGGTTGGTGCGTACCGCCGTTGATATTGTTTTGTGGCGGATTTGGTCTCGGAAAACGTCCATCAGTAGGACCATTACCAGAACCTGGGGGTGG
The DNA here is from genome assembly GCA_949317995.1 of Acholoe squamosa. Classification (NCBI taxonomy): domain Eukaryota; kingdom Metazoa; phylum Annelida; class Polychaeta; order Phyllodocida; family Polynoidae; genus Acholoe; species Acholoe squamosa. Next base: position 52,118,418 of record OX439040.1, read on the forward strand.
ATTCGGTAATCTTGGTACTGCTGGTGTACTGTGGCCGGGTTGGGGGAAATATGAAGGTGGTGTCAACATATGTCTCATTGGTCCGGGTGCTCTTGGTTGTGCCACGGGTGAATTATTATTATTCCCTGTAGCACCATCGTGAGTCGCTTTGATTTTGTGACTCAAATCTGGTATGGGTGGTGCTGGTCCTATCGTATCCAGCATTGGAACTACTGTTCCATTTACTGCAGCGTTATCCGGTTTCTTATAGATTCCGGATACCACATTCTTGTCAGCCCCATCATCAACGAATGGGCTGTATCTAATTGGGGTTGCATCTTTAGATGTCTTTCCCAACATTGTAGATACCACAGCTGGGTCTATATTACCTATAGTTAACTGGGCTGCTTCTACATATTTATCTAGAGTTATTGCAGTAGCCTGCAATTCCTGAAGCTCATTCGTGAGTTTCTGTCTATCCTCCTCCAGTTGTTTGTTGTAAGCTATGATGCCTACCCGGATGGTCTCATTATCTTCAGCTTGTTTACTGCACTGAAGTTTCAATTTATCCAACTCCTCCTGATAATGGCGAATTTCGGATTCGAATTTTGTCTTATCAAGGTTTAGTTGGTCGTTCGTATCTATGTATGTTTGGATACGAATGTGTCTATTGTCATATTCTTTATTGAATGAATCTCTCATAGATTGAAGTTTTAGTTCTTCACTCTCGAGTTCTTTCATGTACTCGCTCCTTCTGGCTTCGAATTCCTTTCGCATGCCAGTTAGGTCCTCTTCCATTTGAAGTTTTTCATGCAGTACTTCATCCTTAGCTTTGACCAAGGTATTTAAATTCTCGTTCAAAGTTACATAAGTTTCATTCAACAACAGGACATCCGGTCGTTTTAATTCTTCACCTTCCGGTACCGCATAGGTTAAGTCGCCATCTATAGCGCTATAATCTAATATTGGTAATTCGGGCCTGGGTAACCTATAAGGTAGTTCTCCGAATGTTACCCTTTTTCGCATTGGTGCCGGATGTTCTGGGTTAGTACTACCACCGACTTCGAACATCGAATCACATAATTCGTCAACAATTGAATGCTGGCCTATTAAGTTACTATGTCTCTGTATGGACTGTTCGCGTCGTACAGAGTCTGGCAGATTCTCCTCACTATCATTATAGTGGGGTCCGGGATCTCTCCAGGATGCTGATTCTGCATCTTGTGGATCCGAATGGGCTTGGAGCATTAGCGATCCATTTCCATTCTCTTGGGCAAGTGATTGCCCTGCTGGGTTAGCTTCCCTAAGGGTGTCTAACCCATGTACTAGCCGTTCGGACGTTATAACGTCCGGGCTATACACCAGAATTAACTGGTCACGGCACCAGTGTAAGGGTTTGTGGCCTTACGGACCTGGGGGGTTCGGGTCTTACGATTCGGAAAGAAAGAGTAAGACAGTATTCCAAGTGTATGCCAACGGTTAGGTTTATTATTTAATGCACACTCACGGCTGCCGAATGATATCAAAGAGGCAGCTAATATTAGAAAGCAGTGGTCTACATAGTGCGGAGGCCAGAAGGGCCTCTGACGTAGCGGCTGAGCCCTGGGCTTTATATACGGACCCAGGTGTTCGTCGTCAGATGTCCCCACAGACCCGGATCGGTGCTGCCACCTATCCGGAACCTGAGGAACGTCCGACGACTCGACTCACCCGCCACGTCAGACGGTACCCAACTCCTATGGTAATAAAGTGTACCTCTACAATATCCTGAAGAAGTTTAAGAAAAGCCTAGTGGTTGAAAATATGAATTTTATTTGCTTTTGTTATGAAACAATAGAAAGTTACCCCTCTCTTTTCCAAAAAAAAATGAGAAATTTACGCAGAATGCCATGATGTTGAGTTCAAATAAAAAATTCGTAATAAATAAGGATATCAGACCATTTACCATGTGAGGTTTCATATCTCTGTATTAAATATTTATGACAGAAAGAGTTCTCAAACCTGAGACAGATTTTCTCTAATTTCTAGGTGAAGATTAAAATACTTTTATTTTTAAAAAATCTGTAGAAAAAAAAGTAGCTCGGGACACCCTACTTTTCTTTCATATTCTTATTCTAGATGATTTTTGTACCTCTAGGAGAAAAATGAAGAAAATCTAGGATTTTTGATTCAATGGTAGCGACCCACCTTAAGAATTGACTATTAGATTTATGCATATACACACAGGAATCAAATAGTGTGGTAGCAATGATGCTATTATGCATAAAGTTAAATCTAAAAATACTTTAGGGGATTCCTCCAGCTATTTAGTGTCTGGTCTCAATACACACTGCACAAAATTTTGTCATAGTCATGCATGCATGCATAAATATACCCTTGTGACATAACATATAACCCAAGACTGATTACGTTAAGCTGCTACCCAGTAAAGCAAAGTCATTGAATCCCATAAGATAGAATGTGCCAACCTTCTATTTCTTGTATTGGTCACACATTCATTAGCATTTGAAAAAAAATGTATATTCACAGATCATGGATCATGGAAAAATATATATAAAGTAGTTTTAGTTAGCAGTCATAAATGACTATTTACACCGTATAGTCCATTGTCAGCCCAGCGAAAGGAGTTTACAGTGGAGTGCTTCTTATTCGGGATTACGGTGGTAGTAGCTGTAGGTACAAATCAAATGACCTGATTTGGATCCTGATGTATGTAAAAAGCAGTATGTATAGCCCATTTACAATCGTGGCTGAGAGTGTAATCAACATTTTATCTAATTTATAGGGGTTTTATCCCCTACTAGAAATATTTGTCGCACAAGAAAAATCAATAGAAAGCTTAACATTTTTGATAGACAATACAGCAACCCCCATGTCAATATCTTTTCTAGTTTTTGAAATATTGAGAGAAATGTGAGTGAAGGTCAGGCATTTTCTGTGAAAGGTTCCCCATACAAACTGCAGGTAGAAAGTGGTCATGGTCTGTGCACACACTACCACTCCACCAGCCCCACCATACAGGGCTATACAGAGGTCTCAGCAGTGTAGGAGGGCAGCCTAGATGGTGCATTTTGATTGTTCATTATTCCTTTAATATACATGATAACCTTGAAATTCCTAAAGTGTCTGAAGGTTAATGCATTACTCAACAGCATTCCCAGTTCATTGTGTCATTCCTATTCACTGTATCTAATAATTTAGCCCAGACATCCAAAAAACACTTCTGAAGGCTTAGATATGCTTCATTATAACCCTAAATCCGTTCTAAACTACTCAAAATACAGTCTAACATGTATTAACTTATTTAAAGCTAAAAGACTGGACCTTTAAACCTACCTAACCCCCATACAAGATAATAACGTTTCTATGCTTATCTCAGCCGTTCATTGTATTTTTAGTAGCATTTTCAAGTATATATGTACTTCTAATAATGATAGAGAAGGGGGCATATATATCAAGATGTAGCTCAATATGTTACCTATGGCCCAGGGCATCAGTTTCACTCATATCAATGCCATAAGGCACCTCCAGGTATACCAGGAGCTTAATTCAAAACATCCTGGGATGACGACCCCAGCGATCTTAGGAATAAATCAGCCGTATCCTATTAAGCGATCTTAAGAGTTGACTGGGTTTACATATCCTAGCTAGCACTAAGATCGCATCGATCTTAGCCTCAGCCCTCCTACACTATTCCAAGAAGAACTGACTAGGCACAGGGGTAAGAGTCCCAAAATAAAGGAATAGCTGTGGAGTCACCCTTCTTCACAAGAGTGCTTATACCATCGTTCCCCTTCCCCATATGGGCTAACAAAAGAGCACAGGGTGCAGTTGACCCCCGTACAGTATTCAAGAGTTGTTCCCATGAATGTATGATTTATGCTTGCCTATTAGAAGCATTCTGCCCTCCCCCCAGGACAAAGAAAGAGAAGGGAAGAATTACCTTACAGTGCACTTAATGCATGAGTAGCCCTAAGAGCCCTCAAGGACACTTAGCAAACATCCTCCCTCCTCTCTTTATGTATGTAGCAGGCTATTCACTCTTTCGATCAGGAGTGTTCCCTGTAAGTGTTCTTGTACTCAGGTGAAACCACTATGCATTTCTTTCACTAAGATCGCAGTGATCTTAGTGGTGGAAATGGAATAGTGAAGTGATCCCAGGACTAACTATTCTGGACAGGCCTGCAACCACTGCATTACATAGGGTAGACCAGCCAGGTCTTATGATATGTGCCTACACTAAGATCGCTGGGGTTGGGATCCTAGGCTGTTTTGAATTAAGCTCCTGTGGTGTTCTACTGCAGGGCTCTATGGGGGTTATTTTCAATGCATGCAGCGGTGCAGGTAAAACCCCAATAATGTACGTGTCTCCCTTTCATGATACCAGCCCTTGACTTTATTTTAGAGTATAGAGTTACCTCTAGGTTATGGTACACGTTGAAACAGATTTAAGCTGCATTCTGACTGGCATTATGTCACCATCATGCCAGTGCCTATCCTCAACTGACACTATAGACTATACTGTAATTTGAATATATCTGCCATCCAGCAGCTCAGTCTGGCGAATGGCCGTTATTCAGATTGATCACACCCCATGACAGGAACAAGCTCTATCGTCATTATTCACTCGTTTTTCTCAATATACTCTGTCAGCCTATTACCCTACATGCATTCATCAAAATGTGAATCCTATCAGCATATAGGGGCACCATGTGGTTGGGAGGGACGTTTATTTCTTTTGCAACAGTCCCATTTTGCTTATGACCTGTAGTCCAGTGTGCATCAATTTATTTATACGGTTCTACCTATTTCACAGGCTATCAGGTATAACCTATACCACATGCTGGTATAGGATCTTGAAAAAAATAATGCTGTCCAAATGATTGCTATAGACACCGACTCACACCATTTTTCATATTGAGTGACTTTCTTGTTCTTGTACGTGCGAAATCATTTTGATAAAAGTTTGAAATTACATTTTACCTGTGTGGCTTGCACACCTCATTAATATATAGGAAGAAAATAATATACGAACTACTATACAGCTGGCTACATTACAGAACTCAAAATCAGAGCTTCAACTATTGACCTATTGACACAGAACTAGTGATGGATCCAGTGTTCTAAAAAGGAGAAGATGCACCATTTGCTTAGCGCCCATTTTGGCAAGGTTTGAGGCTTGATTGACTGAGGCATATAGACTCTTAACTACTGGGGGAAAGGAAGGGACACACTCCTTCCTAACTTCCTAATCAAATTTTCTATATCAGAAAACATGTTTAGTTGAGTCTGTTCGAGACGTATTCTTTTTACAGTTTATGCAAAATGACCATGGTGAACAATCACTTCATAAATACTTTTAGGGGGAATGGGGCACCCCTGGGCATCACTGCACATGTCCTGAATGCAAGGCTTTGGTGTGACATCATGTTGAGGATCCTGTCATTCTGGCAGCTAACGAACCCTTACATCAGAATTTTAAGGGTTAAGAACAGACAAAAAATACATTCCTTGGCATGAAGTGAGCCAAACACTGGAGGAATGTCGTCTATGGTGAATTTGGAATCTGTTATCTGGACTGGTGTTTCAAAGGTTGCTCTGTTCATACCAGTTGCAATTGGCTAAATCGAAATTTCATTCAAGAATCCAAATTCCATCCAAGTGTAGAGGTATACATATGTACATTACGTTATGGTCCTTTGGCGCGGTGGGTGAGTCAGCCACCCGGGCTTCGCCCTCCACTTCCCGGATAGGTGGCAGCATCTGTTCGGGTGGTGTGAGAGAGGCACGGGGGGGCGCCACTGTCCCTACCTATAAGAGGAGGACAGGGCTCAGTTGCCGCGTCAGAGTGAATGAGACCATCACTGTATGAAGTACTCCAACCTGATACAAAGAATCCGGTATCTCATACAATCTCTCCGAGCTACCTCCGGGTAGCCGTGCCTGTGTTATTCGAACCGAAATAAACCCTGTTCGCATACACCCGAATCCTCCTCTTGTTGACTTGTCTGTCCAATCGAATAAGGGGAGAACGAAACCCATTACACTGGTGCCGTGACCAGTGGATTCGGCAGAAATGTATAGCCCGGACACATAGTGTCCGTACAGGCGGGTTCGAGATTGGCGTATAACGCCAATCCGGATGAGACCCTGGAGGAATCAGCGCATTTTTATGCGCCCTCCAGGGATCAGCAATGGAGGGACACGATACCTCACTACGCGGATAGTGAGGAAAATGTCCCGGATTCAATCCTGGTGAAACACCAGGTTGAACGTGTCAACCAACACTACTCTGTCAATTTAGAATTGGCAGATTCGTTGTTCGAAACTGGAGGAAGCCATGACCCAAACCATCCGGCTCCTATGCCAAGGAAGGTAACCTTTGGTCAGCTTCCTTACGATGTCCCAGGGCAATTACCACCACTTGATTGTAGTGCGATTACCACTGGGAATGTTACTTTCACCGTTCCGGATCATGATAAATACAATCGGGAAATGGATGAAATGAACCAGCAATATCTGGCTATGAACGAGACGCTTAACCTGATAGCGAGAGCTAAGGATGAAGCATTCGAAGAGAAAGAAGATATTTTGGGGAATCTCCGAGATATGAGAGCCGAGTTTGAAAATGAAAAACAAACTCTGAAGCAGCAACTGCACGAAGAAGAAACCCAATTTCTAAGTGCAAAAGAATCGCTGCAGGCAGAATACGAACGCCTGAAAGAATGTTGTGTTAAACAGGCCGAAGATAACGAAACTGTCCGGATAGGTATCCTCTGATACAATGAACAACTAATGAATGATCGGGATGAATATCTACTCGAACTGCAGGATTTATAAAATACTGCAGCTGCATTGGGTGACTATGTAGAACAAACCCAACAAGCAATTGGCCCATTAGACGATACAATAATCGTACAATTAGCTAGTCGTTTACAGGCAGGTGCTACAGTGGATAATGATGACGCTGTAGGATCACAAAGCGCGACACCTGCTCCCGGCCCCACTCGGTATAATCCTTTTGTAACCGAAGGAGCTGATAAACATGTAGCAGGCGGTATTTATAATCCCAATAAACCGTCGAATGGAGTAGATTCCACAATTAAAGCAACAGGAGCACCTATTAAAGGTGATTCCCATTCTACTCCACCCGGAAACAATTTACGGGCCCCACCAGTACCTCAAATACCTTTTTTGATGAATACAACTGCTGGTGGAGCAGGTGATCCCTCTGATTCAAGGAACAATGGTTCGGGCAAACAAGATCGGAATCGGAATAACCCGAAACAACCTGACCCCCCGAAACCCACCCCTGGTCCTGGCGCAAGCACACCACGTCCCCCGCCAATAAATGCAATGCCTGATGGTCATCATCGGAATGCTCCATCTCGTCCACCTTATGTAGGTGTGCAAAATGCACAAAACCCACATATGGGAACGTATGCCGATGGTAGTCAACCTCCGGCCGGTGACTCCCATGGTGTCAGGAGATACCAAGCGAATAGCTACGGCTATGACGGTTATAGTACCGGTTATACCAACACCCAAAATTCAAATTATTTTGGGCAAGGCCATAACCAAGGCTATGACGGTGGTGGAAGGTATCCGTCTGGTGGATCCGGAGGTGGAAGATATCCACCGGGAGGATCCGGTGACAGAGGATATCCGTCAGGAGGATCCGGTGGTGGAAGATATCCACCGGGAGGATCCGGAGGCGGAGGATATCCGTCAGGAGGATCCGGTGGTGGAGGATATTCACCGGGAGGACCAGGAGGAGGAGGCAATGCTCCTTATGGTGCTAATCAAAGAGACGGAGGAAAGCCTAAAAGAATGAATAGGCGTTCTTCCATGTCTCCCGGAATGCAGGAAATTTTTGATAATAGTAAATGCATTCAGGGATTGGGAATCGACTGCTATCGTAAAGGAGCCGATGTGGTCGAAGTGATGGATTGGAGCCTGAAAGAAGCCAATCGGCTCAGGGGTTGTTCTAATCCTGCGCGTCGTATGGGACGGATACCTCCGCCATACGATCCGAATGAACCTTGGAAAGATAGTTATCAAATCTTTGTAGACGAGGTGAATTGTAGCGGATGGACTAAAGACGAAGCATTACCATGTTTAGTCTGCTGGCTTAGTAAGGGAGGCAAAGTAGCCCTGAACAGATGGAGAAAAGAATATGGAATAGAAGGTACCTACGACGAATTGTTGGAGTAGCATTACCAATGAGCTGCAGTGCGAGCGTTGGAGGATTGCGCTATAGTTCCCACGGCCACTCACGGGCCGTATTTTTTGCGTCTGCCGCGGGACTACCCTACAAAGCAGGTCAGGCAGGGGACCCCAGTGACGTCATTAACTCCAGGTACCGATTTAGCCAATCAGAGAAGGTTTAAACCTTCACTTCCGTGTGCTTCCGGTTTAGATGGGCCTTCCCAGACGCAAGTTATTGACTTGGTAAGTACAAAGACTTAGAATTGTTGAGAGTGCTAAAAAAATTGTGCTTGCGGCCACTTTGCATGATATCCATGAGAAAATATGTGTTATACCCGTTCAAATGAGGTATAGATTGCAGATGTATTCTGTCATTAACCCTTGCGGCTTTGAAGTTATTTTGCCGTGGGCGACTGGGCCGTCACAGGGCCGTCACTGCAGCTGCACGCCACTGTGGAGAAAGGCTGGCAGACTGGATTGGCACTGTGAATGCGGCCGCTCATCGCGACCTCGCCGATATCGCTGATTTAGGGCCTTAGTAGACTATTATCATTGTCTTTTTAGAGTTATCTGTGAAGGAAAGAAATCAAGCTACCCGTCAGCGAAATCTGGGAGAAAAATTCCAATTATTAAGCATTTTACGCTGACTTTTGTGTGTGGGCATGGGTGCCAGTAGGCTGTGCTGATCAACTGTGTATCTGTCACTGTAGAAGAGTGCATGGCCTTGATGTCAGTTCTTTCCCATTTTGAAAAATAATCATTTTGACACATGATATGTAAAAAGACCCACAGTCTGTGGGTCTGTTTACATATCATGTGTCAAAATACAGAATACGAATATGATAGCTGTTTGGGGGGGGGGAAAGGTATTTCTGCCACCTTGACTGGGGGGGGGCAAAATTAAGATTGTCCCATGCTGCGCCTGATCTACCTCAGGCAGTTGTTATTAGGGAACATGGGGGAGGGGCTGGTGGGCTTGAGGGGGGATGCAAAATCTTGTAACCCCTCCTAAATAGGGCGTAAAAACTTTTGACTCTTCTTGAGGGGGCTGGGAATCTTTCTAGTCAAGAAAGCCAGGGGCCAAATAATTTTGATTACTGTTGAGGGCGAGCATAGAAAGGTTTGTATGCATTTGTGCAAAATCCACAGCCCCCACCCCCTGTTGATAAATAATGACCATTCCCTTGTTAAGACCAACACGGGTGGGTTTTTCTGTGGATACACTAACATCTTTTGTGCCCCCCCCCTCAAGAAGAGTCACATTTTTTTTGTGCGCCCCCCTGGTTTATTTACCAGGGGTGGTGTTTTTTTTTTGCATGGATGCATTGCATGAACATTTTTTATGCCCCCCCCTTGGAAGTGGTAAAATTTTTGAACTATAGTAGTGCAAAGGCTTTTTTTGCTGAAAAGAGTTTTTACGCCCCCCCCCCGGAAGATAGTTGAACAGTTCTTTACGCTCCCCCCAGGAGGGGTCCAAAATTGTTATGCCCCCCCACCATTGATAAATAATGGCAACTCCCTGACATTGACCTGCATTTACCGTTCACCAGCATCTACTGTTTTTGATCTGCCTGTGCACCTTATAGAATTATTTGGAAGTCAGGATGTGTCTTATAGGGAACAGAGGCATTCCTGTACGAAGATTGTAATCTTGAAATCAGTTATGTAATGGCTCCAACGGCCATCTTGGGTTTAGCATAGAATTATCCCACTTGGCAAAAAAATGTTTTTTCAACGTTTGCAAACATTTTTATTTGGGTCAGATAAAAAACATTTAAAAAAGTTTTTTCAATCAATTTTCAACAAAATAAAAACGTTTTTTATTTATGTTTCTTATACTCCAGAAAAGCTTTTAAAACCTAAAAGAAAAATGTTTTTATAAGAACGTTTTTGAGTACATGTTTTGACATTATTTTAATGTTTAAATTTCTTTTTTTCGCAAACTTAGGAACCAAATAAAAACGTTATTTTAACATTAAAAAACGTGGGATGGGCAATCTCACTTTAAGTCACAATATCTGTAAAATGCATTGGAACATGGAATGAATTATTGATTATTCTTTTGTTTGCCAGGGAGTTGCCCATGCAAGAATTTGCTGCTACTACTCAAGTCGAAGATAGCCTGCACTCCAAAGGTAAAAAGGTGAATATCTTCTCACCTTGCCTTCCCTTCAGTCACAGTGATACAGCAGGAATTCAGGTGAATCCTTAGTGAAATATACTTCAAACATTTAGCCGCCTAGATAGTTGTGTAATTTAGTGCTTTTTTCCATAGTTCACTGGATTGTGCTAAAGCGTTGGTTCCACAGCCATACAATCGGTCGGAATAGCCCTAATCCGACGATTTATAATATATCAAAAGTATAGAAAAAATCGGTTGGATTAGTGCTAATCCGACCGATTTAGGTCTGTGGAACCAGCGCTTAAGCCCTCTGCTGACCGACCCTCCATAGTATAATGGATAAGGCTAGTTCCACGAATTGTGCTACTTTTGCTCACCAAAACTACCCTTAGAATGAGAATTTCCCCACCAAAATGTAGCAGCCATTAGTATACATACAGCTATGTCTAGTTATCCAGTATCTAACATATTTATCCTAATGTTCTTATCATTGCTTGGATCTTACAAACAAAGAGTACATTCACAGATATTAACATGTATTTGTACTTTTCTCTTTTTGTTTCACCAGGTGTTTGAGGAAATAGCAGAGCTGCTGAAGACCTTGCTAATAAGTGCACATGACCATCCTAGAGATTACCTCTTCTAACATCAGAAACTTGTAGACTTCATGATCTATCTGTTGGTATGTAGAAATGTACCACCTTCCTGAAATAAAAGTTTTTTTCAAAGTTGAGAGTTTATTTTGTGTTGTTGATTGCCTATATGTAGCATTCACCCTCAGTCTGATTTGGATGGTTGACTCAGTGATGGACCTATCTATTCATTTTTGGTTCCTCTACCGATATTTTGGTTCCTCTAACCGTAACTTGGAACCCATATATCAGTGCGCTCATATTTTCGTCACTCTATGCATATTTTGGTTCTATTAACTATTTTGGAGCCTGTACCCGTATACTCGTATCGTTGTACTTCTACCCATAATACTGTAGTACCCCGCTTTTAAGGCACTTCCCGAACTGAGGCAAATCCTATAGGGTGCACCTTAGGTCAACCGCACTTATAAATACACCCCTTATGCATGGGTTACTAAGGTACCCACTTGGCAAAAAAGAAACGTTTTTTCAATGTTTGCAAAGGTTTTATTTGGTTTGGGTAAAAAACTTTTTTTTTGAACCTGAAATAAAAATCTTTTCATAGAAACGTCAAAAAAAAATTTTTTGAGTACATGTTTTGATGTTTTTTGACATTGAAAAAAAAAACGTTTTTGCAACCTTAGGAACCGAACAAAAACAATGTTTTTTTAACATCAGAAACCATTATTCTGCCAAGTGGGTATACACCTCGGCTCATATTTTGGGTGTTCTATACACGTTTTCATTCCTCTACACGCATCTCGAATTTCCTACACATTTTTCGTTCCTCTATCCATATTTTGGACTCCATGCTTGTGCTTCCGAACCTCTACCTATGTTGTGGATCAATGAACCCTGTAGGTAATTATTATTTCTTTGTTTTCCTATGATTTGATTAGATAAATCCTTCACAGAATAGTTTATACAAATTCCACATATTCCAGGAGTTTTGAATTCATCAAAGAGCAATAACTCTTTTAATGAATTAAAAGTACTCTGTGTGAATCTCATCAAAAGCATGCTCCACCAGACAAAAAACAACTGAATGAAATAGAAAATGATAGTCACGGATCCCATTGTATTTTCAGATCAAAGATGCCATTGAAGTGGTGCAAACAGTTCAAAATAACAGAAGAAGACCTGAAAGGAGATAAGCTAGGCCCTATACAAGAGTGTACAAATGGGTTGGTACTGGAGTTATATGGTTTAGCAGCACAAAGGCACTACTCTGACCTCAAGTTTGCAACATGGTTGAGGCTGCTGTTACCAGAAATTATACCAAAAGACCTGCCTCCCAATCGAATGAGGGAAACCATACAGAAAAAAATGTATGCGAAAAAGGAGAAATTGAACAAAGGAAAAAAGACAGCTGAATTGAAAGAGTACGAGAATAAGCCATTTGTTTTCAGTGAACTTAACGCAACAAATCCTCTGTGTGAATCTCGTCAAAATGAAATCCCCAGGATTTATTTTCCATGCAACTCCGCCTTAAATGAGCTCTCCGCTCAAGAGATTCCCCAGGATACACTGACACCAAATGATTCCTCAGTCCAGCACAAGACAGAAATTAACAAAGTAACAACTCAGCAACATTCTGACAGACTGGAAAGACTTCAGAACCGTGATGCAACATCAAATGTGAATGAATTGACCCATCAAGTAGTGAAAAAGAAGAAACACCTTACCAAGATTGAAAATGATATTCGTACAGCAAAAGAGTATAATAGAAAGCTAAACAATAAAGCGGGCATCTACAAGCCAAAAAATGTTAAGAGGCGGGAAAGGCGTAATATCTCTAATGTAGCTGAAACCCTCAAGGCCAACAAACAACTAGAATCTAAATTGGCACTTTACCAATACAGGTACCAGACCCTCTCATCTAGAGTAAAACTACTTGAAAAAAAGGTTGTGGATGAACAGCGACAGAAGTCATACTACAAACGAAAATGGGTAAAAAGTAATGGTGACAAAATAGAATTAAAAAAACTCAAAGACAAGATCAAAACCCTCCAAGAGGAACTGCGCTATGTACAGAGCCAGGAGTGTGATACATTTTCCTCTCACAAACAGCATGTCACTCTGAAGTCTTCTGGTGCATATACAGACAGTCTTAGGATGTGCTGTATGTTCCTGTCAGCACTAGAGGTTGCATCCCACCGAGTTGGTGAGGTTATCCAAGTAGTAGCCCACTTCATTTTTCAATGTGAACTTATGCTATCCAAACTACCCACTCGTGGAGCCGTTCAGGGCATCATCGATGAAGGACAGTACCTCATGAAGAAATATTATGAGGAAAGGCTTGCTGATTGTCGACATTTTGGTGTCAAGAAGGACGGAACAACGAGGCAAAAGCGTAAGATTCTTGGATCATGCTTGCGGCTAGACACTGGGGAAGTCTTACCTTGCACATTTAAGCAAGTGGCCAGTGAAACGGCCGAGACCATTGCAAACAATGTACAACAGGAGCTCTGTGAAGTATCACAGTGTGGCCAGGACCTGGACTATGACAATCCAGCTAACAATGTGGACAAAAAAATCCTCCAGAAAATGACATATACTATGTCAGACCGCGCTTCTAACGAAAAAGCATCAAACAGATGTTTAGATAAGTGGAGGACTGGCCTTGTTGAGGAGGCAGAGCCAATGTATCATCTGCACTGTATGGCACACCCACTGCTTGGCTTCCATGCATATATTTTGGATGATCTAAAGAAACTTCAGAGAGAATATGAGACAGCCGGGATCATATTTGGTCGTGACACAGAACCACATTACCGAATCTTTGGAAAACAGTACGTTGCTGCTCGGTTGCCTCTGCATGTATGTGCTATTGTTGGACCTGTTGGTGATGAGAGGAATGGTATACAAGATCGATGGGAGCGCCACTGCAACAAGAACAACATCAAGAGTGTCATCCCAAACTACCAGGATAATCGCTTCAATGCCCTCTTTGAAGCCTCTGCGGCAGTAGTCCATCATCGGGCAGAACTCATTTCCTGCATAACAACCACTAGAGAAGCAGGGAATAAAAACATGAAGATCTATTCAGTCCTGCTTGACCTCCAGGATGACAAAGTGATGGCTATAATCTGTGCCCTTGGATTAACATATTGTCAAATCACCAAACCCTTCTGGGACATGGTAACCTCAGGAAAGGTCGAGTACATGCACTTGTACCATTATGTACAGAAGCTACATGGTTGTCTCCTTGAATGGAATGACAATCCCACAGCTCTCCTGGAGAAAAACACTTCAGTCTTCACAGACTTTCCTGTATCTGAACAGGATCAGCTACAGTCCTGCAAGGCTGCTGATGTTGATCGCGATATGCTGAAGAAGAACTTAGTGTCTATCACCACAGGATTGGTACGATGCTCTGAGAAACAGCTTGCAGATTTTCTTGGTGATGGCAAGTTTGCATCAGAACCAACTCCCAAAGATCTAAGATTAACATCAAAGTCTGGCACCACAAACCTTGAAGCTGAACGGCAGTTTGGTTCACAAGAAGAAGTTCTTTGATTGGCTTGAGAAAAAAGAGGATGCTGAATTATGGAAACAGGCTAGGCAGTATGGCAAGAAACTCAGGGATGCTCATCATGCACAGGAAGAAAGAGAGAAGGACAAAATATATGACAACACCATCAAGGCAGTAGAAAAGAAGAGGGCCCTTTCAGCCAAAAAAGCTAAAGTGAAAAAGGCATCCTCATCGCAACCAGTTAAACGCAAAGCTGAGACAAATTCCAAGGAGACAAAACGTCAACACACTGAGGCTCAACAGCAGCCTAAGCCATGTCTTGACACAGGCATGTGGGTCGCTGTTGCCTATGAGAATGGATGGTATCCAGGTAAGTGTAGACCATTATTATACACTGCATAAATAGATAAATAACTAAACATGGGTCTAATGACTTCCCCCTAAGATACATGTATAAGCATAATGAAACATATAATACTTGTATTATGTTAACTGCAAATGTGACTATGTCAATTTTAAACATTATCAGAATTTACTATCAAACTTTGAAAATCTATCACAAATTACTTTTTTCATTATGAAGGACATATCCTTGGACGTGATGGCGACCTAGTCATTGTTGACTTTCTAGTACCAGCTCGAGGATCTACATTCAAGAAGCCTGAGAAAGATGACATCGTAAACATTGAGCCACAGTTTATCTTCGCAAACACTGAAAACCCAGTTTCCCTTGGACGGAGAAGAAGATATGAGGTAAAGCAATGCGATGAGCTGGCAATGCAGTATGAAGAGTTCAAGCAGAGGTATGTTGCCTAAATGACATTTTGACAATTATTAGCTTGCCCACAATGATCATTGCCTGTATGCTGATGTTTCACATTGATATTTTGATGTAAATACTGTGAAACAGAGTATGAGTCACAGCTTATAGACCATTTCAGACCCATGGGCAAGTAATGTCCATCCAGAACTGAGTGGAGCTTATACATGGGGTTTTACTAATATAACTTTACTATGGAATGGGCACAATTTCAGACCCCTGCTATAGCAAAACTTTGATGTGGGGTGGCTTATAAGTGGGGTTTACATATATCAAAATTATCTTTTCATGCTTTCAGGAACTGGTAAGGCTCATATTCCATCTACATCTACAAGGTGTTCAAGCAGGTTTGCCCCGATATAGCTTTGTCAATGACATCTTTGAGCACATGACACCTGAGGCCAGCCATCTTGCCCACTACAACCATCAATCCACCATCACCAGACGGAAAATCCAGACAGCTGCTATAGATTTGGCCAAGCACGCCATGTTGTGTGAGGGCACCTAGGCTGTAACCAAGTGCACCCCCCCAAGTCGATCTATCACCAGGTCTAAATGAAAAGTTGCAGTTCAAACGCCACTTGTTTATGTACGGACCCGGCAATGCTATAAATTGTATTCCTGTTACAGTTCATGTCATGATATGTAAAATACATGTCCCTTTATATCACTCTTTGTACATGTATGTGTATTGAACTGCATATCTGTATTAAGTAGACGGTCAGAAAAAAAAAGTTAAGAAACCAGCATCTGTGTTCTTCTGTTTTATCAGCATTATATGTTTAGGTTTATAGCAAGTTTGAAATATTATTTCTGTTATCCCAGACCTAATGACCCAAATACATATGGATTTTTAAGGTCAATATCCCAGATATTGCTAGTTTTATCAATCTTTTTATTCAAAATGGCTGCTATCACCCAAGTATATATGTAGGTTTAGGAAGACTAAAATATCATTTCCATTAACCCCACACCTAATTACCTTAATACTTGTGCATTTCTATGGTCAATGTCCTCAAGATTGCTAGATTTATCCACCTTTTATGGTCGATTGACAGTAAAAAAAATGTCAATTTTAGCCTAATTAATTATTCAAAATGGCTGCCTTGACCCAAGTATATGTAGGTTCAGCAAGTTTAAAATATCAATTCCATCAGCCACACCCCTAATTACCCTCTAATACTTGTGCATTTCTATAGTCAATGTCCTCAATATTGCTAATTTTATTCGCCTGTTATGGTTGACTGACGGTTGACTGAAGAGCAAATGCTGACATTCTTAGCCTCATTAATTATTCAAAATGGCCGCCTTAACCTGTGAAGGAGTAAGTTTAGGAAATTTCAAACATCATATTCATAATCTCCATATTTAATTACCCCTACGTGTGAATTTTTGTGAAGATATCCCTAATATTTACTCTTTTATGCTTGATTTTGCTTTAAAATTCTACATAATCCATATTTTAGGGGGTCCGCCGGGCCCTGTACATTTCTATAGTAATAATCTCCAAAATATCTCCGGATATAGGGTCAGGTTTTGTTGAATAAAATCAGTTCTACTAAAGATAGAGTAAAAATTCCAAAAGATCTGTACTGCCAAGAGTGGGAGGGATCAGATAAAGAAAGATAAACTCAAGTAGGTCTATTTTCTAATTTAGGTCTGGTAATGCTAGGTGGAGTGTGCCTGCTACCTATTCGGTTCTATTGTCCGAGAGGATCCTTGGATCACCTTTATGAGACGGACACAGAAACCCAGGGAGTCACATAAAGTCTTTGGGCTGGAACTACAGGACCTGCTCAGTAAAGCTAGGCCTAATTGGGAATATGATGATGAATGTTGGATACAAGAGTTATTCACTCAATTCTTTGCCGGGCTCCGGGACCCGGAACATAAGACTATCGCTTGGGATGAATGGAAGGATGATACCTCCTTCAATGATCTGTTCCTGGCTATCGAGAATTATGATAGGAAGAAGCGGTTGCTAGGTGCCAATGCACCCCCTGCAAGAGCTTCGGCAGTTAACAGTGGTCCACCTCTACCGGAACACACGGCTGCAGTTGAGTCCGGTTCGATGGACTCCGATTACGAATATATCTCTGATGATAATGGGGAATATATCGGATCTGTACAAATCGCCGGTAAATATTATCGGCAGAAGAGGTACCGAAAGGGAGGTTTCAAGAAGAAATCAAACTTTCAGAAACCCGTAGGGGATGCATCATCGATAGCACTGAAACTAGAGGTGCCGCAGAAACCGGTAGCTCAGCTACCGGTACCACAGTTACCCACTTTCTCTACTCCTCAGATGGCAGTGTCAACTGCTCAGGGGATTTTATGGAGAGTTTGGTTACCCGATTGACGAATGCTCTGCGACGCCCAAGGGTGGATAAGTCCCAGAGAAGATGCTATAGGTGCCAGGAATTAGGCCATTTCGCTGCCGAATGTGTGGCAGAGAAACCGGTGTATAGAACACGAATGAGTTTTTCCACAGTAGACGATAAGGAAAACTGAGAGGGGATTCTGTTACGGGCAAGCAACAGGATCCCAGAATAGTCACTTGCCATGATACCACCAGCAGTGGTGCAGATCCGAATGGAGTAACACATTCGCCCAATACTGAGGTGGTAGAAAAGCCCACTCAGGAGATTGGGGAATCTGATATAACAAGTGCCCAGGGAGCACAGGGGAAACCCGGTACCGGATTAGAGGTAGGAGGTCATTTGTTGGCCAGAGTTGGTAGTGCTCACCTACCCCCGGGCCATCCTTGTCTGGAATACTTAAAAGGATGTGGACAAGACCCGGGTGTGAATAATGAGGATTCTGCAATAACTGATGTACCTTCCATGTTACATGGAAGGCGGTGGTATGTTTCGCTTAATATCAATGGAAGACCCGCTGAATTCCTAGTTGATACGGGAGCTAGCCACTCCTGTGTCTCTCGGAAAGTAGCGGATCTTATACCGGATGTGCGCGATACTCTCCTATTGGGAGGAAACGCCCAAACGGCCGACGGTAGTAAGATGCAAACATATGGTAGGATGTGTGTGAAATTGCAATTCGAGGGTATTAACGAATATGTGATAACTACTACAATTGCCGGAATAGCAGATGAAGGGATATTAGGATTAGACTTTGCGGCCCTATATGGAGCAGTCTTGGACCCGAGAACAGGGGAACTGAGTGTAGAGCATCCTTATCCCGTGAAAGTACAATGTGTTTTGAGACAAGTTAGCAGTGTAGCGTCCGTCGCTCAAACTGTAAAGATCCCTCCGGGAGTGGCCTGTGATGTTCTGGTTCGGAGCAATTCCGAGTTGAGGAACCAGGATGCAGTAATTGAGCCAGACACGATTATGCTGGCTAGTTTAGGATTGGAATCAGTTGACACGATAGTAGCCAATGGGGCTTGGTCAGTCATACCGGTTTCCAATACTGGTAACAGGACCCTGTACTTGAAAAAAGGAGCTAATTTCGGTACCGTTACACTGGCTGAGACAGTGACTAGCTGTTCCCTGAACCTTCCGGTTAAAATGGTTGAATATGAATGGACCGAAGATCTGAAGACAATGTATGAGGAGTCTAGAAGATCCTTCGCAGAAAGAAACACTCAAAGAGTTGTTGATTAAGTATCAGAGGGCATTCGCCGTTCCGGGTGAACCACTCGGAAAGATTACGAAGGTATTACATACCATTGATACGGGAGAAGCGAAGCCTTTCAAGATCCCGTATCGGAGGCTACCCCTGTCTAAGAAGAGGGTAGCAGAAGCAGAAATAGCTAAGATGCTAGAACAGAATGTAATAGTTCCATCTAGCAGTCCTTGGAGTAGTCCAGTATGTATGGTGACGAAAAAAGATGGGTCTATCCGGTTTTGTATAGACTATAGGAAACTAAATGGTTTAACGAAGAAAAATTTGTATCCATTGCCAAGAATTGATGAAACAATCGATTCTTTAGGAGGTAATAAGTGGTTTTGTACTCTGGACTTACAATCCGGATACTGGCAAATAGGAATGAACCCGGATGATATGGAAAAGACTGCTTTTTCAAGTCATATAGGTTTGTTCCAGTATAATGTTATGCCTTTCGGCTTATGTAATGCTCCGGCAACCTTTGAAGCCATGATGGAAACACTTTTAAGTGATCTGTTATGGAAAAAGTGCCTCGTTTACCTTGACGACGTAACAGTATTCGGCAAAACATTTGACGAATGCTTGCACAACCTCAAGTTAGTATTAGAAAGAATAATATCTAACGGTTTAAAACTTAAATCTAAGAAATGTAATTTGTTTAAAAAATCCATAAATTATTTGGGCCGGATAATATCTGAAGAAGGAATAAAAGCTGATCCTGAAAAAATTCAGGCAGTAACGGACTGGGGAGTACCAAATAGTCCAAAGGAAGTAAGGTCATTTTTAGGATTCTGCTCCTATTATAGAGACTTTATACCGAATTATTCTCGGGTGAGTTATCCCTTACAAATCCTAACAACATGGACCCCCGGTAGTAGGAAGCAAAAGTTCCCATGGGGAACCGAACAAGAACAAGCTTTCCAACAATTGAAAGCCTTGTTCACGAGTACTCCAGTACTGCAATACCCATCCGAGGATGGGCATTTCATACTGGATACGGATGCTAGCAATGAAAGTATCGGTGCAGCCCTCTCCCAAGTCCAAGGTGGAGTGGAGGTCCCGATTGCATTCGCTAGCAATACACTGAGTAAAACACAGCGAAATTACTGCACAACTAAACGTGAATTATTAGCTGTCGTGGTGTATACCAAAAAGTTTAAACACTTCTTGTGGGGAACTAACTTTACATTACGTACGGATCATTCCTCCCTAAGATGGTTATTAAACTTTCGGGATGCCGAAGGAATGATAGGGAGATGGCTAGCCCATCTGTCTGAATTCGGACTAGAAAATAGTCAGATACAGCACCGTGCCGGAAATAAGCACGTGAATGCTGATGCCTTATCCCGAATACCAATTCGGAAATGTGACAATCCGAATTGTACTGATTGTGGGATCCATAAAGCAGTAGCAGCCTCAATTCGAATTCCTTTCGAAACACGTATAGGCAGTGTCCTGGATTGGTCCTTAGAAACCATAAGGAACTTCCAGGAGGCTGACTCGGTTACTGCTAGGCTTCTACAATTGGTACCAAAGGGTATATGTCCAGCTAGGCCTATAGCCTCGCTGGAGAATAGGGAAATGAGAAGATTTCTAGCTCAATGGACGGAGCTAGAAGTCAAGAGAGGAATACTGTACCGCTGGAAACCATGCAACAATGGTGGAAAGCAGATACAAGTTGTCATTCCATCTGCCATGCGTAGAGACATCATGTATTATTGTCATGGACACAGAACAAGTGGTCACTTCGGAAAGAAACGATCCTTAGCTCGTCTCTCGAAGAGATACTACTGGCCGGGTATGTTGCAAGACTTACTCCGATGGGTGGCTAGTTGCCCGGATTGTTGTAAAAACAAACCCGGGCAAGGACCCAGTAAGTTGCCCTTATCCCAAGAATTATTCGGGGTAAGGTTCGCCCGAATAGGAATTGATATTATTAGCGGACTAAATAAGATGCCGAATGACAATACGTGCATGATGGTAGTGTGTGACTATTATACCAAGTATACTAAAGTCTTCCCACTACCGGACCATAAGGCTGTTACTTGTGCGGAAGCTTTTGTGAAGGGTTGGGTACTAACTTTTGGAGTGCCCTTAATGCTTCACAGTGACCAGGGAAGAGAATTCGAATCCAATCTCTGGCAAAGTATGTGTGAATATCTCGCCATCTGTAAAACTAGGACCAATCCGTATCGTCCACAAAGTGACGGGCTGGTAGAAAGGTTCAATAGAACCCTTATACAAGTCCTAAAATCACTTGTAAATGACAATATGGATGATTGGGATGAACAATGCGACTTTGTAACACACGCTTACAATGGCACTGTTCATTCGAGTACTAACTGCTCTCCAAATTTATTAGTATTTGGAGAGGATTTAATAATGCCAGCGGATTGGGTATTTGGTGTCGTCGGAATGAATCCGGAATTACCTTGTCAGGTAGTTTTTGTGGAAGCATTACGAGACCGGTTCAAAAAGGCATATGAAGTAGTTCGTCTGGAATTACATAAAAGTGCCCGCTGGCAAAAGGCCAGATACGATACGGGTTTAAAGATAAGACACTTTAAACCCGAAGATCGTGTTTTACGATTACATGAACCCCTGAGACATGTTAAACTGGCATCCAATTGGGATGGTCCGTTTACAGTAACCACTGTGATCAGCGATTGTATGGTATTGATACAATCCGATATAGGAAGGGTGTATAAGTCCAACATAGATAGGCTACGTCCTTGGTTAGGAAGGGATAATTCTGACGAGAAGTATGGAGAAGGTTCCAAGTCCATAAGCAATATGGACAGGGTACCCCGGTTAAAGAAATCACCAGGAAGAGGTCCCGGGAGACCTAGAAAGGTACCGAGTAAAACAGTAATGCCAGCGCCAACACCATCTCGGCGCGGTGTAGTAAAAAAAGTCTCGACGGGTGCAGGCGGACTGAAGAGGAAAGGGAAATTGTCGGCTACAAAATCCCTAGAAAAGGCTCAGAAGTCTGCCAGGTTGAATAAGGGAGCTGGAGATGGTGTAGTGCTCCGTCGCAGTCCACGACTTGCCAGGGCTGCAGTGACCTAACCCGTTACACAACGAGTGTATCGTCCTGTAATCCATTATGTGTTGTCCTTTTGTTTAACGGTTCGCTACAGGTTGCTGTTATAACTCCCGGGGGACGTCCCAGTTGGTATTGGACGAAGAATTCGATGGATACATAAAGACTATCCATAAAGGCTCCATATGAATCCCTTGAGAGTCTCCCAAAGACAAGCGATAATGGCAGAACTGTACGGATTGTTATTTGTTTATATGTATCGCACGTGTTGTGTGACGTCACAGCGGCTACTCACGCATGACCTCTCGTGACCCCGCCGGACAACGGGGAAGTGACGTCAATCGCGAGAATTCGGCCATATTGTTTTGAACGAGCGGAGGAGGCAGACCATATCACAGGTGTGTCTCCCTAAATTGTTCAAAGTAAGCGTCCTCTACAACAGCGAACCCTCTGGAGCGGGAGGAGGATGAACACCGAGTAGGTGAGTGTTCGGCGGGGAAAGGAAATAAAAACCCCTGACGTTGTCTTCTCAGCGTATGGCTGAGAAAACCGTGGTGGAGTCAAAGCGGTCCGGCGAGCCGGGTCACTTGACTCCCGGTAGCGTCCTTCCGGATGCCGACATTGAACAAGGCTCACAGTCTTTGTCCCCGGTTACCCCACGGGAAGAGGAAATGATGGAGTTCGACGATGATCTCGAGAACTTCAACTTGGGGAAGAACAGTAGGCCGGTTTCACCGCTACCGTCTTCTCCAGGCGACAACAGTGCAGGGGGGATCGCCTTCCTGTACCGGATTCGTCACCCGTGACGATGGGGGAATCCGGTGAAGCCACCGGTAACCCGACAACCAGCAGTTGGGCGGACGACTGCAGTGGAAACCCGGATGATGGATTTCGAACCCTTGGGCGCCACAAGGTGAGCGAGAACTACTACCCATCTTATGATGGTAGGTACCTGTTCGTTCACCCGACCTTGATGAAGACGGATGAAGACGGTCGTCATATACTGATTGACCCGGAAGTCCGACGGAGTATCCTGGAGGTTATACCTAACCACGTTTACTCGGAAATCCCTTAGGAATGGCTGACGGATTACGGATGGTTTCAACCGGGGCTTATGGTCCACCAAGAATTCCGCAGGGCAGTACATGATGCTGCTATGACCCTGGAGCTCGACCTCATGCCACGACCTGATCGTAGTACATGGGGTATCGAGGACTTCACGCAGGTGGACTGGGTCGGGCTTTTTGTAGGACACGAAAGCCACCGTTACCCGAACCCGGACTCTCACGAGACGTCTTTATTGACTGTCTATGAGTACCGGAGAGCCGCGGAGGCGTTTGATTCCTGGTCTACGGGCTATACCCTCAGTGAATCCGATATCGAAAAGTGCCGGAAGTCGAGCCTATTAACCTGGACTCGACCCGAACTTATCCGTCGTCTCATCCGGGAACAAATGGAGGATGAGCGAGCAGCAGCAAAAGCGAGGCATGAGGAAAGTGAGAGGAAGCGTCTGGACGACGAAGCCGCCACTGCTCCTCCCATAAAAAAGATTGTCGTTACCGGCAAACGAGAGGACACCTCATCTAAGAGTCCTCGTGTGGGAAAATCGACTCCTAAGCCAAAAGCCAAGGAGCCGGAAACACCCGCAGATTCTGACGACGGGAGCTGGACTAAAACCCAGTCCGAACGTCAACGGAAGGCTGAACTCCGGAAACTTAAAAACCTTCCGGATTCAGCCATCATTGAACGACGGAACAGAGCCCCCAAACCCATAGAATCTATGGAAGTAGAGGAATCTGTTTCCGAATCGAATGTATCGGATGAGTCGGACGACAACATAGTCCCGCCAACTCTATCCGATGCGGACAGATGGGCTAATGCTAAAGGGGGTTTCAAGGACCGCATCCCTACTAGCATGGAGGACTGCGTCACTGGTATCATCAAAAAGGGTACGGTTAAATACGCCTGCCCGAAACGGTATAACAAGGACGGCAATTCCGACGATGAGGACTGGATGCGTCTAACCGACAGCGACCCCGTCCCGAATAAGATGTACCAGAGTATCTGGCTCTTATTGAACAATTGAGCCGACACATATTATAGTTAGGTACAGAAAAAGAAACTGCGCTGGGCCTTGGATAAGTGGTATTCCAAGACCCGGAAGACATGTCCCTTCTCCATCTGTATGGATAAGAGTGACATGGAACAGGAACGCGTCTGGGATACCCAGATCCGGTTCCAGCGTCATCTGGTGGAGGAGCACATGCACCACCACCCCGAGTACTCGTGTAATCCAGACGAGGGCAAGAAAAGTGCTAAATGCACTAAATGCGTGAGCTACAAATGCCGGGGTGACTTATGTCGTCACGGTAAGTCAGCCCACGCTGACTGGCTTAACAAAGCTCGAGACCAAGTTATGGCCCTGCACAGAGAACTTATGGCTGAGTTCCGGAAAATGGACAACGAGCGTTGGACAAACGTGAAGCCGAGTGATCAATCATTCGGCACCACGGACACAGCGCACGGGAAGAAACTCATGGCGAGGTTTGTGCTCATCGAAGGTCGGTGTAAGCTGGACCTCCACGACAAAGAGTGGAACGAATGCTGCAACTCCGGGAGGAAGCCAGTTCAAACTGGACGCAGCAGAAAAGAAGCCAGGCGGGAGGGATCCCCCAGACTTCCGGATGGTAGCCACAGCCGGATGGACCGATCAAGGTCACCGCTGGACCACCATGATCCGGAGAAATTTCCTAAAGAAGTGACCTTCAAACATCCGTCACAGGTGTTAAGGGGCGCTTCCGGCAGGCCTAGTTCCTATAAGGCCGCTGCTGAAGCCGTACCCGGCAAGCTCGACTCCAGCCAGTTTCCCGACTTGGGAGCACATAGCCCGGAGAGTCAAGTTTTGACACCCGGTAACAAGGGTAAGCTGCGCCGGAAGCCGTCTGCGGCGGCAGGCAGTCCAATCGCTGGAGGGACATATAAACCTCTCACCAGTGATGAACAAATTCAGCACTATCTGAAATTGGGAATGCAGGTACACCTCCCTCCTACTTCGGATGGTGTACCCTTTGTCCACGTGGGACCAGACCAATCCGGGCCTGTTCCCATTCCGAAAGTTGTGGTTAGTGCTGAAAAGGCTAACCCAACCGCTCCACCAGCACCCGCTAAGGTGGAGAAGGAACCGCCCAAAGCGCCGAAAGACAAAATCGTTGTTCGTTGCGGAAGGGCAGAAACCTGGTTTGACAGTTGCGAACCAGGTAAGGCTGAAGTCCAAAGCACCATCTACCAAGCATGGGAAGGACTTCAACGTCAGAGGGCCATAGCATTCCATCAAGGGATGATTAATGACACTCTGATGTGTTTCCGAGAGCTACACGAGGCTGAAAAAGATCGTGTGGAGAAGCAGGTCAAGGATGATGTCAAGTATCAGGAAGACCTGGCGGAAAAAGCACAACAAAAATCGGATTGTGCCGTCCACGTCCTAAAGAAGAAATTGGACGCGGAAGAGATGAAGAATGTCCAACTTCACAGTAAGTTCATGACAGTCTTCGGTGTCGATCTCGATGAGTGGGATGGCACAAAAGAGCATGCCTTGCGGTTACTAAAAGACAAATACGGTAAAAAGTAACCGCAGACCCCTCTCAGGGATCCGATAAGTTTATTGGTGTAATCCGGTAAACTGTACAGTATCCTCCACCCCTTCGGATTAGGATACCGGATGACCCGCCAGGAATGATTCCCCGACCCCCCTGCTGGACTTCTAACCCATCCGGGTCTGATGCTCAACATATGATGTCTCCCACTTAGTTGTAAAAGGAACAGTCGCACCCGGATGTATCCGATATCCAACCGGAACTATGCATCTGTGAGGAGACACACGGCACACTCATGGATAGTGTCGTGTGTCATAATCCTATGGTTACTACATTCCTGATATATATATATTTTCCTAATACACTCGGACTGTTAAATATAACGGACATAGGAACATATAACGCAATCGTGGATAGCGTCCTTATGTTTCCTACACTATATCATATTAATATACAAGACTTTAGCACACCACAGAGGATTAGGGTAGCTGCCCTATCATCTTAAATACTATAGACTCATGGATTTAATACACAAGTTACACATCTCAGGAATGGACACTGCTCTATCATCGGAGCAATATTATCAATATACATACCTTATCACTTAGACTGTTCCACCACCTGGATTAACAGGACTGTGTTCACACGTATTCATTTCTAATGATCTCCGCTGGATGGTGATTACAGATCTGTGATCCGAATGAATACATAATATCCATATACTGTAATGACTATGTCATTCTCATTGATAATTACTCATAGTATGTTTGTAAAAAAAACAAAAAAAAAAAAAAACTCTCAAAGGGTGTATGACGACTGAATATTGTGTTATTATATATTTTCCCATTCCAGATGTAAACTTATTTATTACTATATGGTGTACGATGTAATATCACTTCTATCCGGTTATATATATATATTCATATATTGTCTTCTATAAGACACATATCCATAACGTTAATAACCTCTATTGTATGATAGATATAACTATAACATAACCCCATTGTTGGTTAAATAGTTTATTTATCCCCCGAGTTTTATCTAGTGGGGGTAGTGTAGAGGTATACATATGTACATTACGTTATGGTCCTTTGGCGCGGTGGGTGAGTCAGCCACCCGGGCTTCGCCCTCCACTTCCCGGATAGGTGGCAGCATCTGTTCGGGTGGTGTGAGAGAGGCACGGGGGGGCGCCACTGTCCCTACCTATAAGAGGAGGACAGGGCTCAGTCACCGCGTCAGAGTGAATGAGACCATCACTGTATGAAGTACTCCAACCTGATACAAAGAATCCGGTATCTCATACAATCTCTCCGAGCTACCTCCGGGTAGCCGTGCCTGTGTTATTCGAACCGAAATAAACCCTGTTCGCATACACCCGAATCCTCCTCTTGTTGACTTGTCTGTCCACTCGAATAAGGGGAGAACGAAACCCATTACACAAGTTTACATACATGCCAACTTCCCTATCCAAATGGATAGAGCAAAAGGTGTCATTGTTTTAAACTCTTAATTCTGTTCTATCCAACTTCAGTAGAGCAGGGACAATGCAGTGGCTAACACTCTCAGAGATTAAGAGTAAAAGAACGGTTTTGCAGAGGAAGTACACTGCATTGAGGAGCCACAGAGCTAATCAGAATTCCCTTTGAAATATGATAAAAAGCATCAGTCAACATCGTTCTACTACCTGAGAGATGGTGCAAGGACATGCCATCAATGTTTTTGATGAAGACTCACCCATGAGTTCAATTATATCATTATCTTATGTCCGCCATTATCAATGAAGGGCACAGAAGCTCTAGACTGCAAATACCGATACTTAGATTTAAATAAGACTATGTCTCATAGATCTAGTGCAGGTCAGAGCATCGAGGTTTTTGACCGTTTAGTCGAATCGAGGTTTTTGACTGGAAAATCAACAACAACAAAAACACATTAAATTTTTGTGGCAAGAAATCGATAGATGATGTGTCTGGGCATCTAGTTCTGCACTCCTTTTTTCTTAAATACCTCTCCTGGGTGCAGAGGGATGTCTTTTGTTGGACCTATCCTGAAAGATCAAGGTTTCTGACTGCTTTCATTCATGAGGGAACCTACAGTTTATTTATGGAGGAAAATTAAAAAATCCAAGTCCTAGATGACGTATAAGATAGTCCCTTGTCTGTGGTGTTTTTCTTTTTAATTTCCCTTCCTAAAGAAAACAAATTCTTTCTCTTTCTCTCCTGTCCCCCTCATGCGATCTATTGCCAAATCTTCAAGTAAGTCATGTCTGGTTACATGTCAGGCATGCCTAGAACTTATAAGATTTGAAATTTTCTTACAGAATGATTCACAGTAACAGGAAACTAACTGGTTAGAACAAATACTCAAATATATATAAAACCTATATCAACAATAAAAAAGTGACATTATTCTCATGTAGGGCACCTATCACCCCTCCATTCTCTCCGAGGGCAAAGCGGTCAGAAACCTCATTATCCAGTCAGAAACCTTGATGGGCAACAGTTTGCTATTGGTTGACTTGTTGAAAAATGTTTTAAATAATTTTTGTCCCTTTTATTGCTTGGTGGAACCTGTAGAAAACATATACAGGTTCATGCAAGCAGCACCATGGCCTTTATCCCACCCTCCCCCTCTTCCAGAAAAGAGTTGCCTCCATCGCGGTGTACAATTTCCAACCAATGAGCATCAACTGTACCCCACCTAGGTCACATATAAAGTCCCACTTTGGCCCCAGTACTTGCTCACATGTGTCTACTAACTACATACAAGTCAACTTTTTCATTTTTCTACACTAACAGTACAGATCAACATCCTTTCTCTCCTCAACCCAAAGCGGTCAGAAACCTTGACAGGCAATCACACTCAAGTTCATGAGATCTTTCTGGTTAAGGTCTCCTAGAAGCACCTTTTACAAGAAATTTGTGTATTTCTTTTAACAGACATATGTGGCAACATGCAGAGCAACTCGCCGCATTTATCGACCCCCTCCCCCGGGATGGTGCGACATAATGGCCGACTTTGGTTTTCGCAGCTGTTTCACCGCTATAAATCTTAAATAACCACCTGGCACACACATACAAACTATGTCTTTGACTAGAACATATAGTCAAATATATATAAAACTTATATCAACAATAAAAAGTGACATATTCTCATGTAGGGCACCTATCACCCCTCCATTCTTTCTGAGGGCAAAGCGGTCAGAAAACTTGATGCCCAAAAGTTCTAGAAGCCAAATTTTTTTTTTGTGTATTGTAGTGGACTGTTTGATCCAAGTGGTTGACCATGACACCAAACATAGATATATATATACTTTGCGTTAGGTCAATGTCTTATTCTGTCTCCCACAACAT
The DNA here is from genome assembly GCA_949317995.1 of Acholoe squamosa. Lineage (NCBI taxonomy): Eukaryota > Metazoa > Annelida > Polychaeta > Phyllodocida > Polynoidae > Acholoe > Acholoe squamosa. The sequence goes on from OX439040.1 coordinate 52,147,270, forward strand.
GTATCAATTGTCCCATTTATCCTTGCTCGTTACCCATTTAACCTCGATATCCTGTCAGAAACCTTGATCCCCAAAAGTTTTATGTATACTACAAAGTGTTTCTTGTGTATTGTAGTGGAATGTTGGATACAAGTGGTTTACCGTGACACCAAATATAGATATAAAAAGTGTGTGTTAAAGTCTATGAGATGGATTATAAATTAAAAACGGAACCCATGGGACGTAGACTGAATAGAATACATCAAGGCTGGACATCTCGATTGAATCCAGCATCAATGCATGTGCGGAGAGGTTTTAAAGTGTCCTGGACAGCCCACTCATCACTTGCTGTATCCTGGGTGTCCTGCAGCAACTTGTTGACTATGGCACCACCACGTCTGACTTCTGATATTTTGTTGAAAAGACGTCTCTCATAAGGAGACAAGTCTCCTTCTGGATCGTAGTCTGATAAATCAGATTCAGGGGAGGAGCCCGAAGAAGATGATGATGACAAGGGTTCTGAGTCTTCTGCTAGCTTGTCTGCCATACTAGTAGAAGCAGCTTGGGTACTGGTTTTCCTGTGCTTTGCCGTCCACCGCTTTTTCCTATCAGCTGACGGAGATTGTATACATAGTCTTCTATACCACCATAGTCCTCATCACTGGTAAAGATGTCTTCTAGAATGCCTAGAACATTAAATCCTACTAGGTCCTCATCATCATAGTGACTGTCAGGTTCAACTGGGTTGTCAGGAACGTTCAGCAGGGGTGCTACATGACCCACTCTGGTTCAGGTTCTCCTGTGCTCCATACCATTCTCCTCTTCTTCCTCTGTTTAACAGGGGAAGGGTCCTTTTTTTGGGCTTTTGGTTCCAAGAGTCACAGGAGGGATGCAGATCACCATTTATCATACAGCAATACTGGTAGCAGGAGGTCTGTGTCAGGTTGAGCTTCCCTTCAAAAACAGTGGCCTGATGGTAATACCGTATCGTCATGAATAACCGCTCAGGCGCTTAAAACTTTGGAGTCATGGTTACTCCCAGCCCTTATATAAGACAGGTGCTTATTCAAGATCTAGTTTTCAGTGTTTAAGAGATATTTGAACACCCCCTTACCCCCGGCGCTTATACTAGACCGGCGCTCGTTCAAATCCTGGTGCTTAAACACGACGATACGGTAGGTTATGTCATTCACAGCAGGAGAGTCCCATGACTTGACACGTTCGGCAGCATCCTTTATCTCATTGGCTTTGCCTCTAAGTAAAGATAACTTGATGGTCTCCGGCTGCACTTGCTCAACGAATTCTCCGGCATTTTGGATAGCGCCCGTTTTCTTTACTATCCTGTAAGCCAGACCTTTTATAGCTCCTCCGATGCCATCACATGGCACCTTCCCATGGCTCGCCTCTGACCAGTTCCATGTTATCTGTTGTCTGTACATGTCAAATGCCCTTCTTAGCATCTCACATGCATAACAGGTTCGGTACTGGGACAATGGAGAGTCAGTGACAAGGTGAACATGTTTACACACTACATCACTAGAGGTGGTGGGACAGTCTAAGCCTGCTTTAGGAGCATCACTGGTCACTGTAGCAGATGGAATGGGAGGAGACTGGGGTGGTACCACAGTCTTTTCTCAAGCGGGCTATAGTCTTCTTCAGTGACCTCCTGTCAGGAACCCGTGGTTTATCACTTTTGGTAGGTTGAGGTTTTAGTGTTTGGCCGGATTCGTGGGACTCACTGTGTGCTAGTCCAGAGCCAGAGATCATCTCACTTGTAGAGGAGGTGGTAGAGTGTATGTCCACTTTTGGATTATAACTGGTCACTGTAGCCGGAGACTGGGGTGATTCACTCTCAGGCAGAGGCTTTAGTGTTTGGTTTGGCGGGATTCATAGGACTCACTGCGTGCAAGTCCAGGGCCAGAGATCATCTCACTTGTAGAGGAGGTATTAGAGTGTAAGTCCTCTTTAGGAACATCACTGGTCACTCTAGCTGGAGACTGGGGTGGTTCACTCTCAGGCAAAGGTTTTAGTTTTTGGCTGGATTCATGGGACTCACTGTGTGCGAGTCCAGGGCCAGAGATCATCTCACTTGTACAGGAGGTGGTAGAGTGTAGGTCCGCTTTTGGATCATCACTGGTTACTGTAGCTGGAGACTGGGGTGATTCAGTCTCAGGCAGGGGTTTTAGTGTTTGGCTGGATTCATGGGACTCACTGTGTGCGAGTCCAGAGCCAGAGATCATCTCACTTGTAGAGGAGGTGGTAGAGTGTAGGTCCGCTTTTGGATTATTACTGGTCAGTGTAGCCGGAGACTGGGGTGATTCACTCTCAGGCAGAGTTTTTAGTGTTTGGCCGGATTTGTGGGACTCACTCTGTGCGAGTCCAGAGTCAGAGATCATCTCACTTGTAGAGGAGGTGGTAGAGTGTAGGTCCGCTTTTGGATTATCACTGGTCACTGTAGCCGGAGACTGGGGTGATTCACTCCTAGGTATTATCTCAGGGGGCACGTCACATCCTCTCTTGGGTCTGAAATTGATATATGTGACAACTCATTAAGAAAAGCCTTCAGTTTTTAGTAGGGACAGGGCTGTAGGTAAATGGTCAGAAACCTTGATAAATGGTCAGAAACATCGATAAACAGACCCCAATAAGGGAGTGATTATTTTTTAAGAACAGGGGGGAGTGGTCATGGGTTTGGGTGAGAATTTTGTCGCACCCTTGACCAGGGGGGTCAAAACATTTTCACCTGTTTTCAGTGGAAAAAAACCCCATTTTAAAAGAATTATCAATCCCTAAATGGTCAAAAATCTGTGAAAGGATGATCTAAGATGCTTGCTTTTTCAATAAATAAAGAGAATACAACACAAGTATTCTTTGAAGGCAACTATGACATGCATTTATTCATAAATTCATCATTTTATTGAAATTATGACAGATCGCATATGTATCCATGATCTTTGGTACATACTTTCTTAAAGAGTTATCATACAGGTATCCACACAAGATTGTCGTAGCATAGATAGAGGATTGTAAATTTTTCCCCCATCGCAAATCGCAGATCTATGAATCTAGATTGCTATCCAAATATTCATAGATGGGAATGTTATTTTCTTCTGAACAATATACATGATACCCTAAAAAATTGATATATACTCTGATTGAAATGTGCAATAGCCTCTTTAGTAAAGCGATTGATAATATGACTTGCAGAAAGTATAATTTAAGTCGTTGTACAAAGCATGAGGCAAATGGTTCTACTAATGAGTAACCATACAGCTATTTTATACAGTATAGCAGTTGTGTAAAGTCTCTACATTCTGATTGTAATTAGTTTGTTACCTTTACTACCGACATTATAATGTATACACATCCAAGAAATAAAGGAACATTCTATTCTAACCTCCCCCCACCTTCCCTCCTGACCCCCAGCCATAAGAAGGTGGCCATACATCCATGGTATAAAATCATTAAGAATCATTAACCTTTGAAATTCTCAACAACATTGTAGACATAATTCACATAGGATCGATAATGGAGGCATTTATATGTAAGTACTTTGAAACTCGTGTATATATATATATATATATATATATATATATATATATATATATATATATATATATATATATTATATATATATATATATATATATATATATATATATATATATAATTAGCCACACGGACGGTTAGGGACTACTTTCATAGCACAGGAATATCTATGACATCGTAGGGTGACGTCATGGTAACAATTAATCCTCCAGTATATAAGGAGCAGCTTTGAATCAACAGTCAGTTGGCCAGATTCACCTGTACAGGTAACACCACGCCAGGTGTTTCCCTGATTTTAAAATTTTACATCTTTACTGACTTTGCTTAATGTCAACTAATTATTATGGTTATCTTATTAATAAAGGCATGTATGGTGCTGATAGCCCTAAGGTCAGTAACCCAAACTCATGTGTCTGTATTCGATCATTTATAATACTCTTCATTATATTAATATATTCCGTATCATTTCCATATTGCATTCATTCATTATTACCGGTATATTCTTCCCTGGTAGTGAGATAATCTCAGTATGCGATGGCTGCTGAACCTGACATTAAAATCAAAGATTTATGCATGTACTTTTAACTAATTTATATAGATATTCAGTTGTCTGATGAGGATGATCTCAAACTGCGACGGGAGCGTGTGCTGAAATAAAGGTGGAATCAGGTTAGTTTGGCTTACAACTAATGTTAAAAACGTGGCTCAGGAATGTACTGGAGGGAAGATGAGGAAATATTAACATATACATTTGTGAGGAGCAAGTACTGGCTTGGAGGGTTTTCGGCAACATCTATCTACATGTCCGACTTACAAGATTGAAAATACAGCATGCAGCATATTTGATCCTTACCATTGAAAACCTGCGTCACAGGGAAACAACAGGGAGCACACACTAGTACCTACAGATTTCAAAGTGAAGCATTGATAAAGCACAGAACAGTTCTAAGAAATCAGTGAATACACACCAGCGTGAAACAGGAGGCAGGTTTCTATACTCGATGCGACGTAGGTCCGAGGAAGAGTAGTCTTCTGTCTTCTTGGACGTGGAGCCTGCCGTCAGTTCCCCCACTGGCTCTTCGAAATTGGGTACGTCTGGGAGATGACGGGGCGGAGGAGGATGTGGGAGACGGATCTCTAGCGCCTCGTGCAGTTTGGTCTTCCTCTACAAGATAAAAATCAAAATGTACATCTCGATACTAGTGCACAATTATAAGACAGACCAAGATATCTCCAGATGGAAATGTATGTGATTATGATACATTATATAACTTGTATGAAGACAGATGAATAGAGAACGATGAGATAAGATTTGATCCATAGCAGTCTCACTTGGACAATTACTAAGTCTAAGGAATAACAATCACAATTAACACGTATGTATACATATACTTACCAACAGTAAGCTGATTCCCCTGACCCTTGCGCTGGGATGAAGATGGCTGGGAGTAAGACACCTGGTCTGCAGATGAACAAAATGGAGGTAATAATAACAATTTGTTAAATACATGATTTGATATGGATAGTATTACTTATGTAGAGGTACACTTTACTAAACCATAGGAGTTGGGTACCGTCTGACGTGGCGGGTGAGTCGAGTCGTCGGACGTTCCTCAGGTTCCGGATAGGTGGCAGCACCGATCCGGGTCTGTGGGGACATCTGGCGACGAACACCTGGGTCCGTATATAAAGCCCAGGGCTCAGCCGCTACGTCAGAGGCCCTTCTGGCCTCCACACTGTGTAAACCACTGTCTTTTAATATTAGCTGCCTCTTTGATATCATCCGGCAGCCGTGAGTGTGCATTAAGTAATAAACCTAACCGTTGGCATACACTTGGAATACTGTCTTACTCTTTCTTTCCGAACCGTAAGACCCGAACCCCCCAGGTCCGTAAGGCCACAAACCCTTACACTGGTGCCGTGACCAGTTAATTCTGGTGTATAGCCCGGACGTTATAACGTCCGAACGGCTAGTACATGGGTTAGACACCCTTAGGGAAGCTAACCCAGCAGGGCAATCACTTGCCCAAGAGAATGGAAATGGATCGCTAATGCTCCAAGCCCATTCGGACTCACAAGATGCGGAATCAGCATCTTGGAGAGATCCCGGACCCCACTATAATGATAGTGAAGAGAATCTGCCAGACTCTGTACGACGCGAACAGTCCATACAGAGACATAGTAACTTAATAGGCCAGCATTCAATTGTTGACGAATTATGTGATTCGATGTTCGAAGTCGGTGGTAGTACTAACCCAGAACATCCGGCACCAATGCGAAAAAGGGTAACATTCGGAGAACTACCTTATAGGTTACCCAGGCCCGAATTACCAATATTAGATTATAGCGCTATAGATGGCGACTTAACCTATGCGGTACCGGAAGGTGAAGAATTAAAACGACCGGATGTCCTGTTGTTGAATGAAACTTATGTAACTTTGAACGAGAATTTAAATACCTTGGTCAAAGCTAAGGATGAAGTATTCCATGAAAAACTTCAGCTGGAAGAGGACCTAACTGGCATGCGAAAGGAATTCGAAGCCAGAAGGAGCGAGTACATGAAAGAACTCGAGAATGAAGAACTAAAACTTCAATCTATGAGAGAATCATTCAATAAAGAATATGATAATAGGCACATTCGTATCCAAACATATATAGATACGAACGACCAACTAAACCTTGATAAGACAAAATTCGAATCCGAAATTCGCCATTATCAGGATGAGTTGGATAAATTGAAACTTCAGTGCAGTAAACAAGCTGAAGACAATGAAACCATCCGGGTAGGCATCATAGCTTACAACAAACAACTGGAGGAGGATAGACAGAAACTCACAAATGAGCTTCAGGAATTGCAGGCCACTGCAATAACTCTAGATAAATATGTAGAAGCAGCCCAGTTAACTATAGGTAATATAGACCCAGCTGTGGTATCTACAATGTTGGGAAAGACATCTAAAGATGCAACCCCAATTAGATACAGCCCATTCGTTGATGATGGGGCTGACAAGAATGTGGTATCCGGAATCTATAAGAAACCGGATAATGCTGCAGTAAATGGAACCGCATCTACACCAGTAATTCCAATGCTGGATACGATAGGTCCGGCACCACCCATACCAGATTTGAGTCACAAAATCAAAGCGACTCACGATGGTGCTACAGGGAATAATAATAATTCACCCGTGGCACAACCAAGAGCACCCGGACCAATGAGGCATATGTTGACACCACCTTCATATTTCCCCCAACCCGGCCACAGTACACCAGCAGTACCAAGATTACCGAATCCACCCCCAGGTTCTGGTAATGGTCCTACTGATGGACGTTTTCCGAGACCAAATCCGCCACAAAACAATATTAATGGCGGTACGTATCAACCGAGAACATCTTCCTATGGATATAGAAATAATTATAATCCATCGGGAAGTGGCAGTTATCAGAATGGTAATAGCTATAACCAGGGATGGAATCAAAATGATTCTTACCCTAGACACGCTTCTTCTGGAAACACCGGTCACAATAGTGGATGCCCTGGTGGTTCATCTGGAGGCTATAATAATAATGGTCCACCAGGAGGAAACCCTCCAGGCGGCCCAGGAGGATCCGGATTCGGAGGATCAGGATCAGGAGGAGATGGCAGGAAACCTAACAGGAGAACTTCTATGCCTGCAGGGATGCAAACCATCTTTGATAGAAGCCAATGTATACAAAACCTTGGCATTGACTGCTACCGAAAGGGAGCGGACGGCATGGAAGTCATGAACTGGAGCATGCGAGAAGCAGATAGACTACGCGGATGTAATAATCCGGCACGTAGGCAGGCACGGATACCCCCTCCATATGATTCTAATGATCCATGGAAGGACAGGTATCAAGCTTTTGTTGACGAAGTCAATTGTAGTGGCTGGACAAAAGAAGAAGCTCTGCCATATTTGATCTGTTGGTTAAATAAAGGCGGAAAAGTAGCCCTCAACCAATGGAGAGCAGCTTACGGAATATACGGTACTTATGATCAATTGGTCGAATGTGCCGCATACCTGTTTGGATCAATTGTTAGAGAAGATCCGTGGGTAAGCTTCAAGAAGAGGACACAAAAACCTAAAGAATCACACAAAGTCTTTGGTTTGGAGCTACAGGACTTGCTTTCGAAAGCACGTCCAAATTGGGCTCATGATGATGATTGTTATCTACAAGAATTGTTTATACAATTCTACAGTGGATTGCGTGATCCGGATCACAAGCAAGTGGTCTGGGACTCTTGGAAAGATGACACTTCCTTCAGTGATCTGTTCATAGCAATCGATGGACATGACATGAAGAAACGTTTGGTAGGTCTCGGACCTAATCCAATAAGAGCAGCTCCATTCCAATACGGAGGTACACCTGCTCCGGTATACGATACTTCCCAATTAGCTCCGGTTGAATCGAATGAAGTTGATGAGAAAGATGAATATGTCTCCGATGAAAACGGAGATTATATTGGTTCAGTCCATGTAGCTGGAAAGTATTACCGACAAAAGCGGTATAGGAAAGTACATTCGAGAGGGAGAGGAGGACCTGTTGCTGGTAAAACAGCTTCCGGATCAACTCAACCTGGCAGTGTAGCCTCTACGGCGAACCCAACTGTAGCAGCCACTGTTGCTCCTACTAACATGATGGAAACATTATTAGCCGGATTAACAGAAGCTCTAAAGAGACCGAGAGTTGACAAATCTCAGAGGAGATGTTTCAGATGCCAGAAACTGGGGCATTATGCTCCAGAATGTATGGCTGAGAAACCTGTCCCTCGTAGACAGGAGAGTGTCTCTGGAGTAAGTACAGAGGAAAACTAAGGAGGGGTCTCCCGAGGGGCAAAGAAGGGGATCCCAGTGACAAATCTTGCCATGATATCACCATCCGTGATGATAGTTCGCATGAAGTAACAAGATCGCCTAACACCGAGGTGGTTGTAGACACCCGGAAGGTTAGGGAAGCTGATATAACAGGTGCTATGGGAGCACAGGGGAAACCCAATATCAGTAACGAGGCAGGCGGCTATTCGTTAGCCAAGGTCTGTGGTGCCCACCTGCCCCCGGGTCATCCTTGTCTGGAATTCTTGAAAGGATGTGGATTGACTCCTGGTGTGAAAAATGACGTTCCGATTGTCACGGACATGCCCTCTGTTCTAAACGGAAGGCGGTGGTATGTTTGCCTTACTGTTAACGGAAGGTCTGCCGAATTCCTTGTGGATACGGGAGCTAGCCACTCTTGTATCTCCAGGGGGTTCTACGACCTTATACCGGATGAACATGATACTCTCAAATCGGGAGGAAGTGCTCAGACGGCCGACGGCAGTACCTTGCAAACGTATGGTAGAACTTGTGTGAGACTACAGTTAGATGGTATACATGACTATGTCATGAGCGCCACCGTTGCGGATATAGCAGATGAGGGGATACTCGGGTTGGATTTCGCATCCCTGTATGGTGCTGTATTGGAACCCCAAACAGGAGTGTTGAGTGTGAGATACCCGTACCCCGTGAAGGTTAGATGTGCACTGAGACAAGTGAGCAGTATGGCTAGTGTGGCACACACTGTGCGAATCCCTCCGGGAGTAGCCTGTGATGTGCTTGTAAGAAGTGATCCTGCAATGCGTAACAAACCTGCAGTGATAGAACCGGATGTAGTTACTTTGTCAGGTATTGGATTAAATTCTGTAGACACGATAGTAGCGAATGCATCCTGGTCGGTAGTACCTGTCTCCAATACTGGAAACACGACTATCTACTTGAAAAAGGGACAAGTTTTTGGAAACGTGACCCTTTCGGAAACTGTAACGGATAGTAAGCTAAGCTTACAGAAGGTAACAGGGGATGACGAAATTTCGGAAGACTTATTTAAGTTGTATGAAGAAACTTCATTAGAGGATCCGGAACACCGGAAAGAGTTCTATGATATGCTCTGTCAGTATCATACTGCCTTTGCCAAACCTGGTGAAAAACTAGGTACGACAAATAAGGTATTACATAAAATAGATACTGGAGATGCGGAACCCTTTAAGATACCGTATAGACGGCTACCTTTAGCGAAAAAGAGAGTAGCTGAAGATGAAATAAACAAGATGTTGGAACAGGATGTAATAGTCCCTTCCAATAGTCCATGGAGTAGTCCTGTGTGTATGGTAACAAAAAAAGACGGTACTATCCGTTTCTGCATAGACTACAGGAAGTTGAATGGAATAACGAAAAAGAATTCGTATCCATTACCGAGAATAGATGAAACCATTGACTCCTTAGGAGGAAACAGTTGGTTTTGTACCCTAGACTTGCAATCAGGCTACTGGCAAGTGGGAATGAACCCCTCAGATATGGAGAAAACTGCATTTTCGAGTCATATTGGATTATTCCAATATAATGTAATGCCGTTTGGACTGTGCAATGCACCTGCAACATTTGAAGCAATGATGGAAACAATTCTAAGTGATTTATTGTGGAAAAGATGTCTTGTATATCTTGACGATGTCATAGTCTTCGGGAAAACATTCGAAGAGTGTTCTAATAACCTGAAAATGGTACTAGAACGTATTATCTCTAATGGTCTCAAATTGAAACCTAAGAAATGCCACATGTTTAGAAAGTCCATAAATTATTTGGGCCGCATCATCAGTGATGAAGGAATAAAGGCTGATCCGGAAAAAATCGAATCAGTTACGAATTGGAATAGACCTAAAACACCCAAAGAAGTGAGGTCCTTTTTAGGATTCTGTTCCTATTACAGGGAATTTATTCCGAATTATTCTAGAGTCAGTTACCCATTACAAGCAATAGCTAACTGGACTCCAGGAAGTACCAAGGAAAAATTTCCTTGGACGCATGAACAGGAAACCGCTTTCCAAAAGCTAAAAGATCTGTTCACGAGTACTCCCGTATTGCAATATCCGAATGAAACGGATCATTTCATACTGGATACTGATGCTAGTAATGATAGCATTGGTGCAGCTCTCTCGCAAGTCCAAAATGGGAGAGAAGTACCAATTGCCTTTGCCAGCAACACACTGAGCAAGACTCAGCGCAATTACTGCACAACCAAAAGAGAGTTGTTAGCAGTAGTCGTATATACCAAGAAGTTCAAACATTTTCTATGGGGAACGAACTTTACTTTGCGTACGGATCATTCCTCTTTAAGGTGGCTACTGAACTTCCGAGATGCTGAAGGCATGTTAGGCCGATGGCTAGCCCATTTATCCGAGTATGGGCTTGAACATCAACAGATTCAGCATAGACCCGGAGTTAAGCATTTAAATGCTGATGCTTTGTCTCGAATACCAATCCGGAAATGTGATAATCCGGATTGTACTGATTGTGGAGCTCATAGGGCAGTGTTAGCAGGGATTCGAAGACCATTCGTACCCCTAGTTGCCAGTATACTGGATTGGTCTATGGATCACATACGACATTTTCAGGAAGCTGACTCGATAACTGCGCAGCTACTGCAATTAGTACCAAAGGGTATACGTCCAGTTAGACCAGAGGTCTCTCTGGAAAATCGAGAAATGAGAAGGTTTCTTGCTCAATGGACCGAGCTTGAAGTCCGGAAAGGCGTGTTATACCGTTGGAAGCCATGTAATAATGGTGATAGAATCATGCAAGTGGTGATACCACATGCCATGAGACATGACATTATGTACTTCTGTCATGGACATCGGACCAGTGGTCATTTCGGAAGGAAACGCTCGCTAGCACGACTTTCCAAGAAATACTATTGGCCTGGCATGACACGGGACTTGCAAAGATGGGTAACCACCTGTCCGGATTGTTGTAAAAACAAACCCGGACCCGGGATGGGCAAACTTCCTCTATCCCAAGAACTTTTCGGAGTTAGATTCGCGAGAATCGGGGTAGATATTATTAGTGGATTTAATACAACCGCTAATGATAATACCTGTATGATGGTAGTGTGTGATTATTATACGAAATACACTAAAGTATTTCCACTACCGGACCACAAAGCAATTACTTGTGCCGAAGCTTTTGTAAAAGGTTGGGTACTAAGCTTCGGTGTACCATTAATGTTACACAGTGACCAAGGCAGAGAATTCGAATCGAATCTCTGGCAGGGTATGTGCGAATACTTAGCTATTTGCAAGACTAGAACCAATCCGTATAGGCCACAAAGCGACGGATTGGTGGAAAGGTTCAATAGAACCCTCATCCAAGTCCTAAAGTCACTCGTTAATGAACATATGGATGACTGGGATGAGCAATGTCATTTTGTGACACATGCTTATAATAGTACGGTACATTCAAGTACAAATTGTTCTCCGAACCTTTTAGTATTCGGAGAGGATTTGATAATGCCTGCTGACCTAGTTTTTGGAGTCGTAGGAATGGACCCTGAACTACCTTGCCATGTAGTTTTTGTGGAATGTTTAAGAGACAGATTTAGAAAAGCATATGAGTCTGTCCGAATTGATTTGGAGAAAAGTGCCAAATGGCAGAAAGTAGGATACGATACCGATCTAAAGCATCGGAAATTCCAATCCGGAGACAGAGTCCTCAGATTACATGAACCGCTTAGACACATAAAATTAGCGTCTAATTGGGACGGTCCCTTTACTATAACACAAATTATCAGTGATTGTACCGTAATTATTAAATCCGACCTTGGTCGACTCTATAAGTCAAATGTGGCTAGATTAAGGAGATGGTCTGGGAGGGAGACCTCCACAGAAATGTATGGTGAAGGTTCCGGAAAGATCCTGAACCAGAATCGCATAATAGACCAGGTAGAGAACACTACAGTGAAGCGCGGCCGCGGTAGACCCAAGAAGTGTTCCGAATCAGTGACACCCACGCCAACACCGATTAAGCGTGGGGGAGTTAAAAAAGTCTCGGCAGGTGAAGACAAAAAGAAGAGGAAAGGTGTTTCTAAGGCTAAAAAGCACATAGAGAAAGCTCTTCAGACTGTCAGGTCCGATAAAGAACTATCCGAGAAGGGGAGATACGTTCGCCGCAGCCCCCGAATTGCCCAGAGGACTGCAGTGACCTAACCTGTATACACAACGAGTGTAATGTTTACATTTAGAGGAACGGATGACAACTGACCCTAAAGGCTTATTTGTCGCCCCCGCATGATGTACCAATGGGTAGTGGACGGATAATCCGGTGGATTTGCTTAAGCTTTCCATAATCTCCACTTAAATCCCCAGTCGAGTCATCGGGGTGAGCGATAATTACCTAAAAACAATCAGTTTGTTGATGTACCGCCTGTAGCACGTGCGTTTCCGCATGACGTCACCGTGTCCAGTCTCGGCTGACCTCTCGTGACCTCGCGGACCGCGGGGAAATGACGTCACGAAAGCTGGCCTGTCGCCATATTTGTTTTCGGTAACGTTCAAGACGGTCGAGCTCGCTCCCTTCTTGGATTTTACCGGCTAAGCAAACCCCCCGCTGCTCCTCCAGAGTCTGTCTCCTGGTAGACAGACTCCGTTTGTGCCGGCCCCGGCGCCGTAAAAGCCGGAAAAAGGAGTAGTTTACTCCCGTGGGCGATTCCCCAGTCATGGCTGAGGAATCCGTAGCTGCAGCCAAGCTATCCGGTGACCCGGATAAGCTGACTCCGTCCGCAGAAGCTTTTCCGGAAGCTTTGTCGCCTGTTACACAGGAAGAGAGCGAGATGATGGACGTGGAGGAACCCACGGATCGCTCGTTCGAGGAGAAGCTGGCTTCATTCTCACTAAATGAGCCAGAGAAACTACTATCTCCACTCCCGGCCGAGGGATCCGGAGCGACTGCGAGTGCTGAACCCGCAGTGACAGAGTCCGAAACTACCCAAGTTGACGGACAGAAGGATGAGTGGAAGCCAGCAGTGGCGGAGCCTTTTCCAGCTAGCTATGATGGTCGCTACCTGTATGTCCACCCGGAACTGCAGGCACAAGTGACCTACGCGGACGGGACACCAGTCAGGATGGACCCGAAAGTCAGGATAGCTATCGAGGGCGTCATGGCTCCCGAACAGCTGTCCAGGATGCCTCCCGAGTGGCTTCGAGACTGGCCGTGGTTCCAACGGGGACTTATGGTGGACGCTGGTTTCCGTGAAACCGTGTACGCAGCTAACCGAGCCTTCGAGCTCAGAGCGTATCCGAAGCCTGACAAGACCCTGTGGAACGTCAAGGCTACGAACATTAACTGGGTAGGCTGTGTCTGGGATACCGATGGCCAGACCTACCCACGCCCTAGTGCTATCCGGACGCCGTGCCGGACCACTAAGGAATTCCGGGAGGCCGCTGCTAACTTCGAGCAGTGGGATGACGGTTACTACATAACCGAACAGGAATTGGTGGATGTCCAGAACAATTCACTAATCGGATTGGACCGAGCTGCAGCCCTTCGGACGGTTATTGTCCGTCGTATGACTGCCGAACAGGAGGCACAGGAAGAGGCTAAGAGGGCCGCGGAAGCACCCGCACCTCCTATCCCGAACCTGAATCTTGCCACCAGAAGCTCCGCCAGTGCTACATCAGCTACCGGCAGCACTACTACCCCAGTAGAAGCCACGACCTCCAGCACATCCGGAACCCAGGAACCGGAGGAAGACTGGAAGGTCAGTAAGAACCGACGATCCGCTGCTCGGAAGCTCAAGAATCTCCCGGATTCTGCGAGAGCCGAGCCGAAACCCAGCACCTCAACCACTGGTAGTACTGCCATGGAGGTTGAGTCGTCTGACGAGGAGTCGGTGCACGAATCCTCGGTTGAGTATGATGAGAAGGCCACTCCATCAACTCAAACCGAGGCCGAACGTTGGGCTAACGCCAAATCCGGATTCAAAACCCGGATCCCGACGTGTTTCTCCGACTGTGCGTACGGAGTTAAGAAGGACGGCTCTACCCTCTATGCCTGTCCAGACTCAATAAATAAGAACGATGAGTCGGATGATGAAGATTGGATGCGTCTTTCGGACGAGGACCCCAATCCGAGCAAAGCCTATCGAAAGATGTGGCTTATGCTAAACCACACCGAAGGGTATTACACTTATACCCAGAGGAGGAAGCTGCGTTGGGCTTTAGAGAAGTGGTACGGCGACGATCAAAAGTCCTGTCCCTTCTCTATCTGCCAGGATGCGAGTGATGTCTCGATCCGGACCTGGAGTACTCCAGCCCGGTTCCAAAGGCATCTGGTAGAGGCCCACTTCCACCATCACCCGGTTTACATTTGTGATCCGAGTTATGGTAAGAAGGGCAAGAAGTGTACTACGAAGGTACAATACAACCGACGTAGTGATCTGGCTAGACACCAGAAGAAATGCCACGCAGAAGGTTTGGACGGGGCACGGAAGCGCATCATGGAGCTTCATCAGGAACTCATGAAGGAGTTCGACAGCCTGAGCGAGGATGCTTGGTCTAAGATCCGACCAGGGGACCAAGTCCTCTGCGAAGTTCCGAAGACCAAGGATTCGAAACTCCGAGCAAAGATAGTCCTGACTCCTGGAAAGGGTAAACTGGACATGCACGAGTCTCTCTGGCAGAAATGCGAGGAATCCGGAAAGGATGCAAAGAGAGCTCGTGAAAGGAGCAGGAGAGATCAGAACCGTGGCGGCAACGGTAATGGTCAGAGCACGACGAAACCGAAAGTCAGAGCAGAGGACCGTTCCAGGTCCCCTCTGGCGAGGCACCCCGCAGAGCAGGCTCAGGGCACTCCGGTGTTCAAGAAGCCCGAACCTGCCGGATACGCTGGAGCCGTATCTAAACCTGGGAAAGTGAGTTCTCGAAACTTTCCGTCCTTAAACCAGGGACCTGGACCTGAGAGCCAGACCTTGGTGGTAGGAAAGGATGGTCGCCTTATGCCAAAGAAGACCACCGCATCTGCTGCCGCCGGATCTGCATCCGCTCCAGCCGCCCCACCAGTTACCTTTACCCAGGAGCAGTTAAACATGTACCTGCAAATGGGACTGAAACAGAATGTACCACCTGCCTTCTGTGTACCAACGACAGGTGTGTCCGGGAGTCCTAAACCCGGAAGTGGTCCACAGGCCGCCTCGACTCCTCCCAAGGCTGTCGCTGCACCTGAGAAACCAAAGGACGCTATTACCATTAAAACCGGTAATGCGGAAGTTTGGTTCGAGAAGTCTCGCCAAGGGGAGGCAGATGTCCAAAAGGCCATCTACACCCATTGGGAGAAGAGCGTTCGTGAGAAAGCGATCGAGTTTCATCAGGGTCTCCTAAACGAAACTCTGTTGTGTATGAAACAGGTGGGCGACGCTGAAAAGCAACGTCTCGAGACCCTCATCCGGGACGATGTGAAGGCCCAGGAGGAGGCTGCCGCAGCTGCCCAAGAAAAGGCAGCTATGGATGTACACGTGTTGGAAAAGCGTGTAAAGGAGGAGATCACTCGGAACACCAATCTGAACACTAAGTTCATGAGGGTGTTCGGAGTCGACTTGGACGAGTGGGACGGCACTCCCGAGTCGGCTTTAGCTCTTCTGAAGAAGAAGCATGCTAAGAAATCCGTTTAAAGCATGCTAGGGTTATTTCTTCCATATTTTTTTTTCCAACACCAAATGACCAGATATAGTCTTTGCGGAACCCTATAGGTCTGCGAATGTTTTATTCACTAGTTTATGAACACCTATGGTATGTGTTCCGGGTTCCTTTGACCAGTCTATTATATAATTCAGGTTGTATAACATTTATTGCACCCTGAATAGCCTATTCGGATTTATAATTTCATCCCTGAACAATCCGATAGTAGACTTGCTGCTGTGAGACGTATCCGGATGCCAGTTCCAGACTCCTGCTGTTACCCGTGCTAACCAATTACTAGGATGGACTTTACGATTTACCTCTACAACTCATCTGTACTCCCGAATGGACTTATATCACTACTACTATTACTTCCGGATCAACCTGTATCGGACTATTATTCTACTTATGCCAACTAAGCTTAAAAAGGATTACGTTTTCTACATAGTTGACACATCCGGACTATTATTCTACAATCTACACCATCCGGATATACTATAAACTTTAGCACTACTAGAGGATTGTGGGTAGCTGCCCCAAATCAACTACCGTGTTCACTCTATATAAAGGAACCATAAACTTTAGCACATCCATCCCGTGGTTAGCTGACCACACCTACCTACTAGTACCCGGAGGATACAGCAGAAGACTTCAGCAGCATTAATAATTCCTGTATATTGTGTATAATGTCATATTTCTATTTTTCTATAACATTACATGTATGTACATATCCACATGATACATATTATAATACGGGTACATAGACATTTCCTGATACGGATCTCTAATTACTATTAGTATTTATATTATAAGATCCGTTAAACTTCACCAGAAAACACATATTATTGTCCTGCGAGACAAAATTATATAATAAGTATATTGATCTGGTGCTATAAAGATTGTTAGATACACGGTGATAATATATCATTATCATATTCATTACCACACCGTGAATTTTTTTTCTTTTTTTCTAAGTGTATGGTATATATATCCCTATTCGTACTACTCACGGAATCTTTAACGGATTCGTATAATATTAATATACGACATGTCATTAGATAGTGATGTTACTATAACAGTCTTCTTTAAGACTACATATTCAAATGTGGTGTCAATACTACAAACACACATACGGATGTTATTATGTGATATATTTTATTATCGACAGTTCCGTTACACATAGCTGTCATCATCACATGTATACGATTCATATTACTTGTCTTATTAGTTATACCGTAAATATAATATAATATTATGTGGTATAATAATTTAGCAGACAGTTCCGTTTCACATAACTGTCTCTTGTTCAAGTAATTCGTATAATATTACAACATCCTAATCGTTATATGTAACTACATTTCACTATCGAATATATATATATGACATCCGGTTCACAATTTATTTGGTGTTAATGTTATACCTATGGTTGTACCTCTATTACTAAAGGTTTAGACATGTAGAAATGTTATCCTAGTAATATTATATGTATAACGCCCTCCTAAATGTCTGGGGGAGTGGTGTAGAGGTACACTTTACTAAACCATAGGAGTTGGGTACCGTCTGACGTGGCGGGTGAGTCGAGTCGTCGGACGTTCCTCAGGTTCCGGATAGGTGGCAGCACCGATCCGGGTCTGTGGGGACATCTGGCGACGAACACCTGGGTCCGTATATAAAGCCCAGGGCTCAGCCGCTACGTCAGAGGCCCTTCTGGCCTCCACACTGTGTAAACCACTGTCTTTTAATATTAGCTGCCTCTTTGATATCATCCGGCAGCCGTGAGTGTGCATTAAGTAATAAACCTAACCGTTGGCATACACTTGGAATACTGTCTTACTCTTTCTTTCCGAACCGTAAGACCCGAACCCCCCAGGTCCGTAAGGCCACAAACCCTTACACTTACATAGATCTGTTCTGTTTCTCTACAAGAAAAGAGAGAATTCATTTTTGATTTATTTTATTTAGAAGTGGAGTTGTCTCTACAAAGTTTGTTATGGATATATGGAAATTTTACTGTGATATCTTACATTTAGGCGACTGGCTGAACAGGGGGGGGGGGGGCAGAAGATAACTCCTGTTCATCAGCTTCATCTTCAGCTTCATCTTCAGCCTAATCTGTTCAAAGAGAGAGAGAAAAAACATAGATTATATTATACACAGGTTTGTCCAGCCTCTGAATATTTTAGGGCCCTTGAACATTTCACAAGGGAAGGGTTTCTCAACATAGGAAACTGCATTACAGTGTAAATTTGAGGACCCACTGAACAGGTCTCTGAAAATAGATGCACCTCTGAGGTTCTGACATCTCTGTATAAAAGTCTACTTTTAAGAGAACATGGCTAGTTGCCCTGGCAAGTGGCTTCACTCATATGGATATGGACCGGAGGACTGATCTATGCTCCCCTAGCGAGTCAGCATGATGACATACCTTTTAAGCGCCGAGGCCTGAAGAACCCTTTTGTGTGACCTGAACTGGTGGCTGAATTGGCCCTTATTCGCTTAGCTTTGTGTGAATCAGCTGAAAGTAAGAATGTAAAGAAAATGGGAATTACAATTCAACCACTGGGAGCTTAGATCAGACCCCTGGTCCACACCATAATGGCCCTTTTAAGTGCCGGGGTCTCAGATAAGCGCTGTTCTCGAATAAGTGCCGGGGGTACAGGGGTCTTGTGAACAAGTAACCAATGGATAACTCATGACGCGTGGGGGTTATCGACGGATAATAACACGAGGCCGTAGGCCGAGTGTTATTATTGTTGATAACCCCCACAAGTCATGAGTTATCCATTGACTACTTATTTTATACCACAAAACCAATAAATAATCAATATTATACCAATAAATTCAAGTTGAAAACAAAAATTATTCCCCCTCCCCGGGACTCGATCGAAGCCAGCCATAGTGTGTGTACACAGGTACATACACCTCCTTCCCCGGCAGCGGACAGCGAGAGCCCGGCTCGGACAGGCAGCGGCACACGGCTAAAGATTTCAATGCTTCTCGCTGTTATGTTTGTGTATAAAATACACCTCGTCGCCCGGCAGCAGACAGCGGCAGCGCACACGGCGAAAAAAGACGCGCCCGGACCAGGGCGCGATCCATGTACCTCTGACTGCTGAGCGCGACGTGCTAACCGCTAGACCACCGCGTCTCCTCCGTTCACTGCATCTCGCGGTTATGTTTGTGTATAATACACCTCCTCGCCTGGCAGCGGACAGCAACAGCGGCACACGGCGAAAAAAGATTTCAATGCGTCTCGCGGTTATGTTTGTGTATAATACACTTCATCGCCCGGCAGCGGACAGCGGCACACAGCGAAAATAGATTTCAATGCGTCTCGCGGTTATGTTTGTGTATAATACACCTCGTCGCCCGCCAGTGGACAGCGACAGCGCACACGGCTTTGTATCATATCCAGACTTGGTTCTAACCAAACCTCTCTCGTCAGTCCCTGTGGCGCAATGCATAGGGAGTTGGATTAGGGATCTGAGACTGTAGGTTCGAGCCCTTCCCTGGCCTTGAAAATTTCGTGGGATTTAACATGTAACATATGACATGTAAGGACATGAGGTTATCAATGCAAGGCGTGCGGTTATCCAGGATAACCGCACGCCTTACATGGATAACCGCATGCCTTACATTGATAACCGCACGCCTTCCAAAATTGATGTTACAGCCTATAGGGTGTGCAATATCGACAGATATGTGGATGGGAATAGACCCCAAAAAGCACTGTGTAAGCCAGAAATCGTGGTATAATAATCAATTTTAGATAATATAAGTGCTGGGGGTACAGGGGTCTTGTAATCAATATTAGGTAATATAAGTGCCGGGGGTACAGGGGTCTTGTAATCAATATTAGGTAATATAAGTGCCGGGGGTACAGGGGTCTTGTAATCAATATTAGGTAATATAAGTGCCGGGGGTACAGGGGTCTTGTAATCAATATTAGGTAATATAAGTGCCGGGGGTACAGGGGTCTTGTAATCAATATTAGGTAACATAAGTGCCGGGGGTACAGTGGGTTTGAAATCAATGAGTGCCCAGGTGCTTATACGGGTCACTCTGGTTTATGTTTGTAGCCACTTGCCAGGCCTGCATTAAGACACTTTAACCCTTTGCCTACCGGTGTATAGGCCAGTGCATATTACATAACAGCCATAGTCTGCACATGTAATGCACCCCCACAGCCGGCTATTTTTGAGGATAATACATCATGTTCACTTTAGCAGTGCAGTACATAATTAGAGCAAAGTTTTCTTGTAAATAACCACCTAGAATATGATTATCAATGATATTTCTTATATTTTGCCAAAAATTGCACTTCATAGCATCATTATTTCACCAAAAAATCTGAGAAAAACTATTCAGAAAGAAAATGACAAATAGTGCATTAATGCACTATTGGCGTTTCCCATGGTAGTGCATTAATGCACTATCTGCACTACTAACGGTAGTGCATTAATGCACTATTGGTAGGCAAAGGGTTAATTGTCCTTATAAAACCCTACGATTTCTGCAACTGATTTGTATGTGCACCTTCACTAGATTGGTATAATTGGTCAGTTTTACAACCGTGCAATGGGTTTGGGCCCTTGTACTGTACTTTTATATGGCTTTTCGACATTTCGAATGAATTACACAACACCTAAACTTGAAAAAACACAGGCTCCATAGAGAGGAGATGAAAGGCTGGTACAGCTTCCTTAGTCAATTATTCACTTCCTTGTGCCAGACATGTCCAATTTCTGAGAAGTTTCATTATAATGGGAATGATTAATTTTTCAGAACTATTGTAGTTATCAAATCACCATAATTGGATATGCATTAAGGCAGTTGAATTTAATTGTAGAGGATTCTCTCGTTTCATGTGAGGTTTTTTAGTCTGCTAATCAGATCCAACTGTATGTATACATATGTCTTCTGCAAGGAGAGAGTCTGAAATGAAAATACCCTAAGATGCACCCATTACATGTCATCGATGCTTTCTGGCAGGGTATATTCTGTAAGAACAAAGGATAGAGTGTGTACATAGTATGAACAACCTGTATGTGATAAGAATCAATAATTAATCTACATGGGAGCTTCTTCTTTCGAGGATTGATATGTACACATACATTCCTTTGAACGACTGCATGTCGTGTCTAATAGGTTTCCAAGAGCAGAATGCCTCGACCAGCACAACGCGGATAGAAGCACTGACCCTCAGGTCATTGTCTATGAATAGCATTGAGATGGTCAGCATATGCGATGCATGTGTTTCTCAGCGTTGCATTAGGGAAAGGAGTGACAGCTTTCATATCTATATGTTCCTTAACGTCTTGACAGAGCTAGCAGTCTATTGACCTCTTCATTGTCCTTATCGCAATGGGCATGGCTTCTTTTCTATAATGTAGTGTACACTCTGCTATGTTCCCTGAGAGTGGAGTGAGTGGATGCTAAGCCATACCAGTATCCTGCACCTCGCCTTCTTACCCCTCCCCATCACCACCATCCCCTTTTAGACCAAGGGTCCCAAATCACAGGGCTGGGGATGAGATCGCGCAGACATGACAAGCCCCCAAGGCTTGAATCTTTCATAGGGAGATTTCCGATATCAAATGGTTCACAGTGGTCATCACAGATGGACCGGAGCACAATCTCCTCCCTCTGACCATTGACTTTGACTGTCACCTCACCCCACCCCAGTCCCCCAACCCAATCCCCACTGGTCACTACCCAGGATGTAGGGTCTCTCTCATGCCCTGTAGTCCATGCAGGCAATGTAGGGTTTCGCCACAAACTGATTGCAATATGATCGATTTTACTACTATGCATTTCTATATAGTTCCTAGAATGACATACTAAAAGTCCTTACCTGTGTTGGTGGTGGAAATATGGTTAATTTGCATTTATAAGTAGCTTAGGCCCTCCTCCAGCCAGTTGATAGGTAAGGGTAAACTTATAACAATGAATTGGATTCTGATTTCTGGCAAATTGAAAGGCCAGAACCAGTCTTCTTTGTGATGGCAATAATCCTGTTTTATGATTATATGAATTAATTTATTCGCTAATTTGCATAATGTCAAGAAGATTAGACAGGTGACCAAAAGGGTGTATAAAGTAAGTTCAATCTTTTGGGTTCCTTTTTTTCAATTAATCACCATATTATTTATGTTAGTATGAGCATCAATTCAACTCCTTCTATGAATAAATGATTGCAATTGACCCCATTTATTTGTATCCATGTGTAGCACCAGGTAACAGCATGAGTTCAACTAAATTTTTGCGTGTAAGAAAATCCTACCATGTTGTACTTTTGATGGCCAGCCCTTTCATGAAACACCTGCCATTGTCGAAATCTACTTATCCAGACCCTATGGTATCAATGGAAAACTAAAGCACTGTTTTGAGCAGAAGTCTATTCAATCAGTTTCAGAGAGTTAAAGAACTGGTACACAGTTACAGTTATTGAATTTTCATTCATCAGTTTTAACCTCAAGATCTAAGTTTGGCATCTTTTTACAACTGTTTCCAGGGCATTCACTGCAGGTGTGGGAACACATTAGTCGATGCTTATGGCATAAACACTGTTTACTGTCTTTTTAACAACCACAATGAATAACTTTGAGAAGAGCTTTGGATGCTAGAGGAATATCAGTCTGTATTAGGAAATAGGTTTCATTGACAACCTTCCATCCCCAATCAGTTGCAAACAGGGTCTTTTCTTTTCCCCTTCATACCTGGATTTGGTGATACACCCGGAGACTATAGTACTTTGCTGCAGCTGAATTTGGTGGTAACTTTTGGGGTTCTTGGAATGTCAACTGGTGGATATGTTCTCACAAATTCTCTGATTCCTCAGAGAGTTCAGATTTTCTGTTGGAGAGACAAACCATTGCCTTTTCTCCTGCAATGAGCACAGCCTCCTTATCACAATGGTCATTGGTAAAGACTTTGGCCTGATGCTGAAAGTGATGACCCTTCATCATTTTGGTTAGAGTGGGCCCTTTTCCTAGTCCAAATATCCTTGACATGGTCTCACACCCTAGAACTGCATGAACAATTAGGATGCCCTGACATACAATTTGGCCAAGTTCCAACTTCAGCCTTTTGATATCCCATATTCAATTCTTTGTTCTCAGGTGCAAACAATACTTGACATGCAGACAAGTCAACATAAAAGATAAGCAAGATCAATAGATAAGTACCATCCCGAACTAGGAGTGTTGCCCTCTCTTTTGCAGATGTAACTGTTGTCTTCACAATCATGACATCTGGATCTTGTTGTGCATGGATGACATTACATCCAAACTGGTTTAGTTTTTCCTGAAGTAGTCAATGAACTTTTGTTTGTTTAATCTATTTGTCAGAAACTCATCCTTTTTGCAAGTCAATACCATTTTGTCTGTGAAATTAACTGACAGACCTTGCCTGACTCCAGTTCGCCTCAGGTGTGTTACATCTTTGGTAGAAGGGCCATCTGCATATGCATCAAATAAATTATTGCCTTTCCATATATCTTTTCAACATAGTTGACATAAAGCTGACATATCTGATTGTATGATGCTCCTTGGCTCCATGATAGGCGCTGCAGCAGTGCACCTTCACCAAGTACAAACTGTGCATTGTTTGGTAATATGCACACTTCCACTTATTTTGCAGCCTTCCACAATGCATCAGCTAGGATTAGTTTGTTTGCTTGCAATGGAAATCCACACAAATCAAACAGCAATGGTGGGTAACTGCAAAGTTCATGTTCAAGCATAGCAGGCAGGTTAGCTTTGTCATCTGTAATTTTCACTAGTCTCTGGAAGAGTAGATTTGGATCAATTTGCACTAGTTCATCCTGAATCCTGATGGCTGACCTGAAGGCATGTGTCACCACCTGATTCACTTTTTTGAACATGAACTTCTCTACCTTTTTTCCAACCATAGAAACTAATATTCTTTTGCCCACCTGTTTTGACTGATCCACATTTACTGCATCAACACCAGTCATTCCCATAGCAATGATGTATATCCATGGTATATGGACTGTGCTCTGTAAGGTACGTGAGTGTTTTGAGTGTGTCACTAACATCTCTTTTCTGTCTTGCTACAGTGGCTTCTTTGTGCTGCTCACTTGTTGCATACTCAACACTAGCGCAAGCTTGCATTGCTTCGTTGATAAGGGCACGAGCTGGGAGTGACAGAATCCACACATTATGTTGGGTTTCTGAGAACCCAGTTAATGCATTAATGCATCATACACATTGGTCATCATGATGCATGATTGTAGCCCTGCCGAGTAACTCACCATGACTGCATACATGCACCATTATGACCCTACAAGGTTGTCACACTCCCAGATAGCGACACCACCTATGTTCTAGACATATGGGCACAATTCCAATCACCCTACTTTTCTCCCCTTATTCCCAGCAAAACACATTGTGCAGCACATCCACTGGAGACCCAATGATGCTACATCTAGTGTACATATATAAATTCATTAAGCCTTCATAGTCCTAAAATGAAACACCCTCCCTAGCTGTTGAGGTGTAGATCTACTGGTGTGGTCACAGACGAGGTCTTTTTTAATACTGTGCATGCACACACTGACATGCATAAGAAACTCTGTTGCTATAGGTGTGCACATAAAGCCCTACTACTGCACACTGTGACAGCCGATTTCATGCAGGAATGCTCTCATTGGCACCTCAGAAATACATAATGATTTTCTTATTTAATGGTCTATAGAAAGAGTGTCTTATGCTTGAAAATGTCATTTGATTAGTTTTTATCTCTGATTTCCAATATGGAAAGATGAAAATTTGGATTTTTGAAGTTTTTTATTAGGATTATTACCAGACAACAGAATTTTATCATAAGCTTTTGAATGTGCCATAAATATTGATCCAAACCACCGTTAACACAAAAATTATCAGAGGAAACTGATGAAAGAGGTGCTAACCTACTTATGCAAATTAAACATATTTCCACCACCTGCACAACTTAGGACTTTTAGTATGTTATTCTGGGGTCATCAAAGAAATGCATGGTGGCAGAATTGTCTGTATTGCTCGTACTTTGAGCTAGACCTTTTTTTTTTTAGCTACATTGCCTGGACTACTGCTATGGGGCTGTCAGTAAACGTATTACCTCGTAGCAGCTATAAGGTAAGGAGATAGGTCCCTGCAGACAGAGGCCTACACAGGGGACATATCAGGGGATAAGCTATACAGTGGTCGGTATATGTAGGGCCCTCCAGCACATGCTGGCACCTGTCCGGAGGCAATGGAATGTAGTGCTCTTCTCCTGTGCTATTTGGGAGACTGATAAGGAGGGTATTTCTCAGGGTATTATGATTACACTCTGCCTCTACGACTGTTAGGTCAAGGAGCTTTTGGTACAGCTTGAAGGTATTGTCATGTCTTGAGCAATAACCTGCAACTCTACCCTTTCATGCATTACAGAAGACTGGTATCCATCAAAATATGATGGTGACTTAATCACTCATTCTCTACGTATCCACAGACCTTTGAAGTACATCACGTTTAAGCTCATCTCTGCTTCTTAAAGAAGCAGAGATGAGCTTAGATGATAAGCTAAAGATTTAGTACGTAGTCTTCCCGGCTGGCCTTTTAGTTACCAAGTCACTATATCTTTGATCACAAACCAGGTCCTGCTGCTTCTTACCGCTACATTGTTCTTGGTGAGCATGGTTGTGTGAAATCATAGCAAAGGACAACACAGTATAATGAGATTGTTCCAATACAGCTCTGGATCATGCTGCCTATATTCAATGTTAGGATTTGATAAGCTTTGGAAAGCGCTTTTGAATAGTCAACATCTTGTAAGGGATAAAGAAGTCATCAGGCTAAGAACAGGAGTAACAGTGGTAAAGGGACAACATTGACACTCTTCTTTGTGCATAAGACTGGTCCGTGCATAATTATACACATAGTATGGAAATGCAGACTTTTATTAGTGTTTTATTGGGAGAATACAGACAAATCGTAACATGTATTTATACCTGAAGTCCACGAATTGTGGTCCCTCCGTCAGGCCCCCTTCAATAAACAATAGTGTCTAGCAGCATGGCGATTACATGATGTGAACTATTACATAGTACATGATTGTAAACGGTCGTAGTTAATAGCTTACATTGAGGTGGTATATAAAGTGATAAGATGGGATGAGATGAGGCATCTGTATATCTTCCACGTTAATAGGTTTTTTCTGCATAAAACAATCTGGGTAATCTTTAACAATCTCCTTTTTAATCTACTCCAGCTTTTTTATGGTCGTAGATTTTATTTTAACTGGTTCCAGCGTATTGTGGCTCTATAGTAAGCACTCCTAATTACAGTTGGCTTAAGACAATGTGGCACTAATATCCTTTTACCTACATGTAACCTTGTTGGTATTCCTCCTTTATCAACATATTCTTCACATTGGGCTAATGTGTTTAAGAATAAAAAAAGGTATGTAGCTGATCCAGAACAATTGTTTGCCTCTCTAATTTGTACGGTGGTCATTTCTGGGTTTTCTTCTAACTTTAAACCATGTATGGTATTCTAAGTGTCCAGTTTTGTACAAACCTGTAACACCCTAGTCTTGTATGCAGGCTCCCATTAAACACAACTTCGTATATGGATATTGTAAGAGATAGATACGTAAAAATTTGGTTGCAAATACGTATTTTTGCCTGGTATGTGGACATTTAAACATTAAAACGTTTAACTACATTCTAGCTACGTAGTATTCACAAATATGTATTTCTATGTTTATTTTCCTACCAAAAACCTACCTAAAAACGGGGAATAACTGGAAAAAAAACTTTGGTAAAATATCCACCAAGGAGAAGCCTTGAACCCCAGGCATCTCACATCGGATTCCTACTTGCTACCACTGTACTACAGATTCTGATGATGATGTGTGTGTCAAAAGTCCATCAAGTCATTTGCATCACCTTATACCTACAGCCAAGAGAATATGTTATACTTTTGGGTGCCAGATATATTGGTTTCCTGGTTAGCACAGTCTCTAGAGCAAAGCTTGTCAAATTCAGGAGTGCTGGGATCAATCCAAGCCCATAGCTGAAAACGATTTTGATGTTGGGAGCATTATAAATTCTTTTTCATATTTTTTTTTTGTATTTTCAGGAATTTTTTTGTTAAGAGAAAAATGTAAAAATATGTAGGAAAACGTATTTTATATACCATGTATCTAGGACGTAGTTAAACCTTAATGTTTGAACGTCCATATACCAAGCAAAAAGACGTAATTCAAACCAATTTGGTAGGAACCATGCCTAGTTATACCAAATATCTACGTAGCATTTTGGTATGGTGTTTACTGGGCTGTTGAGGTTCTATAACTATTCTTGAAAAATATGGTGTTAGACTATAGTGACATGCTACTTTTATACGACGCTGTACTTAAAAAAAAAAAAACATTTCTGAGGAATGAACCCATTGATAGAAAGCGAAAATGTGTACACATAGACTTTTTTGTGACAAATAAAAGGTAAAACTTCCTTTGAAAATGACAAAACATCAAGAGGCCAGACTACGACTGCATCTTTCAAGTCGTACCATACCAAATTCCCATAGGAATAGCATTGAAATTCCAAGTCATAGTGCTGTGTGCGATCGTAGTACATTAAGAAATGGCCTCCTACTGCTGGCTGCTCATACAGCTCTATCATCAAGATTTTAGTACTCACACTCTCTAATTTGCAGTGATTATTTTGCATTCCGTGTTCCTGACAACTGATGTGTGGTTGTGTTCCTTTCCTGTTGATAACAATGTTTTCTTGAAGGAAGCATATGGCCGATGTATGACCTATAACACATTGGTTTGACATTCAGTATGGCTTCACACACGCGTTTCCCTCCTCTTATTTCTTGGTTTTTAATTGAATATTTCATTCTATTGGACAGATCGAGGTGTAGATATTATTGTCGATGGATAGTAGAGCTTTACCTGTCAGTTGTATTTTTATTCTTTTTTCTTCTCCAAAGTTGATAAGTATTAGAACACAATTAAGGATTCAACCCCCAGGGCCCTTATTCTGAAGGGAATGTTACGTTGTTTGTTGTTGTTGTTTTATAATAATGAACCGAGCTTTAGATAAAAGGATAAAGCATAAAATCTAATCTAAACATTGTAATGACATCCTCTTCTATTTCAATTAGAGCGCAGTTACATGTCTAACTTATATACGACTGAACATCTATGACAATGCTAAGTACCATCGTGTACAGCAGGCTAACTTCCACGCAAAGGCCAATTATGTTGGCAAGGACTGGGGGAGAAGGAAAATCATCAATTCCTCGGGCCCTAAAGAAGTCAAAAAGATTGTCAGTGGCCTGGCGAATAAGAAAGTATGGTAGGAACGACCAGCAGGGCATTTCAAAACGATATCTATAGTTATACCACGATTTGTGGGTTACACAGTGCTTTTTCGTGGCTATTCCCATCCACATATCTGTCGATATTGCACACCCTATAGGCTGTAACATCAATTTTGGAAGGCGTGCGGTTATCCAGGTAAGGCGTGCGGTTATCCAGGTAAGGCGGTTATCCAGGATAACCGCACGCCTCTCATGTCCTCCCTATGTCACATGTTACATGTTAAAACCCATGATAACCTTGACCAGGACAGGGCTCGAACCTGCAGCCTCAGATCCCTAGTCCAACCCCCTATGCAGTGCGCCACAGGGACTGACGAGATACGCACGGTTAGAACCAGGTCTTCATATGATACAAAGCCGTGAGCGCTGTCGCTGTCCGCTGCCGGGTGAGGAGGTGTATTTTATACACAAACATAACAGCGACACGCAGTGAACGGAGAAGGCGCGGTGGTCTAGCGGTTAGCACTTCGCGCTCAGCCGTCAGATGTACCTGGATCGCGCCCCGGTCCGGGCGCATCTTTTTTCGCCGTGTGCGCTGCCGCTGTCCGCTGCGGGGCGAGGAGGTGTATTTTATACACAAACATAACAGCGAGACGCAGTGAACGGAGAAGGCGCGGTGGTCTAGCGGTTAGCACGTCGCGCTCAGCCGTCAGAGGTACCTGGATCGCGCCCCGGTCCGGGCGCATCTTTTTTCGCCGTGTGCGCTGCCGCTGTCCGCTGCCGGGCGACGAGGTGTATTTTATACACAAACATAACAGCGAGACGCATTGAAATCTTTTTTTCGCCGTGTGCGCTGTCGCTGTCCGCTGCCGGGCGAGGAGGTGTATTATACACAAACATAACAGCGAGACGCGTCTTTTTTCGCCGTGTGCCACTGCCGCTGTCCGCTGCCGGGAGAGGAGGTGTATGTACCGATCGTGTACACACAATGGCTGGCATCGAGTCCCAGGGAGGGGAAATAATTTTTGTTTTCAACTTGAATTTATTGGTATAATATTGATTATTTATTGGTTTCGTGGTATAAAATAAGTAGACAATGGATAACTGATGACTCGTGGGTGTTATCGACGATAATAACACTCGGCCTACGGCCTCGTGTCATTATTCGTCGATAACCCCCACTCGTCATCAGTTATCCATTGGTTACTTGTTCACTATGGTTTTGAAATGCCCTTAAGAGGAGATATTATTCCGTGCAAAGCACCTCAAGTATAATGTATAGGCAAAATGACTCCTGTGCCTCTGTCTCAATAGGTTAGCTCATTTTCTAAAGTAAACTATTGAAATTCTGTGTGTCAGAAGAGGTTAGGTAGAATCTTGGGTCATGTTCAACGTGCATTAAAGCCTTAGCACCAGATAAAACAAGCGCAGATCTATATCTAATGACAATTGTAATTCTGACTATTATATATTGATTTAATTCGTATAAATAAAGAACAGACTAAATTAACAGTCTTAGTCTGATATGGATGGGTGATCATTAAAGCTGGTATAAAATCTGGTATAGCCTTTTCTGATACGTATTTCACAGAATTGTATACCCCTTCCTATGTAATAGGGTGCAATTTATTCTGGTAATAGCTGGCCCATTATATGCACAATACAGGACATCAGTTTGGCCCTTTCATGGGGAGGGAGACCACTTGGTTAATTGGTAGTGGTCTTAGCCTTCAGGTGGCAGCACTGACTGGCCTGCTGTCCTGCCACACATCCAAATCAAAGTAACCACCAATAGGTAATACAACTTTGCTGTATGGCCTCAGATGGCGCAACCTTGCAGCTGCAATCAGGACTGGATAAAATCCGGGAAACATTTTATTTTCACACAGATATATGCTTAAATTTAGCATGGTTAGAACTTATGAAATAGATTGAGATTTCACCAGAACACTATAAAAAGAACTGTAATGATAGACATGTAGAAAGTGGAAGATCCATATATTTGAGATCTTGTTGCAGCTTTAATATGTAACAAGTATTTGTTCTTAGTATGAATGCTATTCATCTGAGGGTACATCATGTTTGTTGGTCTGAATACATATAGTAGGTTTTATTGATATTGAAATAAGCCCGGGGTCACAGTGGCGGATTTAGACAGGGGCCCGGGGGCGCCCCCCCCTCCATTTTACCTGTACTTGATAGTTTATTTGCCTCTTCTATGTCCCAAATATAGCCAAAAATTGAGGCAAAACAAAGGGCGCGCCCCCTCCTTTTCCAAATCCTGAATCCACCACTGTCAGCCCTGCTCTATTATGGTGGGCAGTGCAATTCAGTGGAAACAATGGAGTGACGTCCATATAATAGAACCAACGCACGGGAAATGGTAGGTGTCGTTGCTTGATAACCGTGCCAGTCGCAGAACCAGTATCTCATAACAGATAATGACAGACCTCAGAACAGTATGTACTGTTTTGCTATGCCTATATATGACAGTGTTATATGATACAAGTTGGACATATACATTGGCATAAATGGGTTGCTAGTGGGAGTGGTGTTCAGATAAAAAAACAAAGTCTATATCACAAGTGTAATAATTATATTTAGCTTTTGATAATTGTGAGATATAGCTGTCAAGTAATTAGACCCAAACTCGTAGATAGAATTTGTAAAGGGGAACAATTTACATTGTTGTCATCCATCAATAAAAGGAGAAGGTAAGGGAGTGATCATTTTTTAACAACAGGGGGGCGGCTGGTGGGTTTGCGCGTGGACGCGCGAAAAAAATTCCGGCCCCCCCCCTCTCAATAGGTCAAAATTTTTTCGACCCCCACCCTTCATGAACCCGATAAGTTTGGCATCAGCTCTCTGGGATACTCTACCAACTCCCACAGTTTATGTAAGTGATCTCTAACACAGAACATTGAACCTGGAATATCTACAAATGGAATATACAGAACTCTCTCATTGAAAGAAATAGTCTTAGTACCACTAGTATTTTATAATAGGACATGTTCTATCATTTGTCTTTATAGCCGTATAAGCTCACTTATACTTACAGAAATAAATTGTTCAGTATAACACTAATATCCCATTGTAACCTAATCCCTGACAGATAAGTTAAGGCATGGGCTACCTCTTTCCAATTACCAGCCTGATTAACCATAATACACATCAACATAGAAACAATGACATGCGATGTTTTCCAAATCACGACCCCTTAACTGATACTCCATAACATTGCAAACACAGTAACGTATGAGACCTCTAGGAAAACTGTCAGTAGACTTCAGAAATCATGCTTAAATGTGCGCAAACAAAATCCCCTGTTCCAAATACATTGTTGATCTGGCTGTTTGGCATTCCCAACCAGACTGACAGACGATGTAATACCCCCAGGAGGGCAGTAGTTGGGAACTGTGTAAACACTTGATGCAGCATGGACCAACATTGCCCTGTATATGACTGGATCCGCCCAACTATGTCACTTTCCATGGTCAAGGAGTAATTCAGGCAAAGTCAGTATTAAACTTTAAGACTTTATTTTATTGATAGCCCTGTATCTTGGCTTTATGAAAAGGTTCATTCAAGTCATTAACTCCCAGGGGGTCAGTTTTTATCACACTCGCAGTAAAACCATATCATTTTGTTTGCCCGACTGATCGAAATAATTTATAATACATGTAACTATTTCAATAAACCTCCTATCATTACCATATTGCATGTCCAAACTAATCTAATAGTCTAGTATAAGTGTACCAAAAAGTAGAACTGAGGCACATAAACTTTCAAAGTTATGACATTTCTCATTTTTCGATGATTTTTATTTTGATGAAAATTTTAACACACATTCTCAACTTTGATCTCACAGGCTTAAAACTCTTTGTACATGCATGAAAATCACTATATTACATCCTCACTATGTACTCTTGCTTAAACCAACATCATTTGCCACTCATCAAATACATTCTGCATGCAGTCTGTAGCCAAAATAGACCCCCTGAATAGCGAATTTCGGTCAGTCGGGCAAACGAGCAGTAGTACATAGCAGAACACCTCAAGGAGGCACTTAAACCTGTCCTATAATCTTGCCATTACATACAGAGTAACTAGTGCACCTGGGCTACTGTTTAAAACCAATAACTCTACAATATCTACCCATCTTGGGTCTGTGCGCATGCTCGGAAAATTAAGTTTTGCTTTTTTTACGCAAATTTTCATCGAAGACTGGACCAATAAGTGACAAAATCTCACAAAATACCATCCTATTAGCCTTCATTTATTAGTAAAAAAGGTTTACTATTAGATGAAATAACAATAGAATACCTCACACTTCTAACAGAATAACAAGAAGCATTTTACCATGACCATGCAAAAACCTCGTATACCGGTCAGTCGGGCAAACGACCAGTAGTACATGTCTATGTATAGATGAACACCTCAAGGAGGCACTTAAACCTGTCCTATAATCTTGCCTTTACACACAGAGTAACTAGTGCACCTGGGCTACTGTTTAAAACCAATAACTCTACAATTAATTTTCTTTTAGCAAAAAAAGCCTGTGCACTAATATAGATCAAAGAGGGGCACGAAAATTCTGTCGAGGGGGGGGGGTAAAAATCTTCGCACGTTCGCGACCACTCCCTAAGCTAGATAAGACTGCTATAGGTAGGCCACCAGTGTAGTTGCCCAACTCCTACACTTGGATATCTCACAGTGTTAAATGACCGCTGTGATTTCAGCTACAGTTCTGTATAAGTAATTCATGCTGGACGATAGTAGATGATATATGTGGGTATGTTGGTATAATTATATGTAAGTGTACTCGTCTCCTGTAGTATCAAGTAGGTTTCTGAGAATCAAATCCGTAATTTGATATATCAGTAATGAGAAATGTTGATATGGATATAGATGGACTGGTATGGAAATCCGGTGTTATTATCATTGTCAGCACCATCTTCAGTGCAGCAATACACCCGCAGGGAATTCGCAATGCGCATTTCTCCCAGAAGCACGACTTTAGAAAACCAACATCAAACCAATGAAGAAAATAGAAATAAACGGGTCTTCTTGCACCTTCCCCTACTCTATCTCTTTTTTTCTCCTTTTTTTTTGGAGGGGGGCGGCATTCCTGTGTAACTACCATGAACACAAATATATAGAATGACACGGAAGTTGTTTGTTATAACAATTTCTATGTTAACAACATGAATTCTGAAATAAACATCTCAATAAAAATCCATAATGCAAGCGTCATATATTTGCACCATAGGAAATATTTCAGTATAGACAGAACATATCAAAGGGAATGAGAAGTGTTATGCTAAATATCTAAGGAAAATTAGCTCCCTACGGTGAACTATTATAGCAAACCTATACTGTTTTCAGAAAGCCAAATAACAAACCTATGACAAGGGAAACCTGAATATTTCTTAGGTGATAACTTTATCGGGATAGATCTGGATATTTATGTCAGGAAAGTGGGAAGCCCTTACGTGATTGACATAAAGACATGCTAACGAGTTAAAACAAAATAGGTTGGATGGCTTTGACATAATCAGTGATAATGTAATCAGTGTACACGGACCAATGGATCATGAATAGGAGTATTACTGATTTGTTTCCAACTTTCTTTAAAGCAGCTGCAGATTAAGGTCCACCACACAGAAATTATGAAAATGATGAACTCAACACTTTATGCATAGGCATAATTTTCGATGAGATTCTGCAGTTTCAAAGACTATTGAAAATACTAGATGAATAACTGTAGGAATTAGAAGCAATTCTGGGTAGGGATGGTTTGTGACACAACCTAGTGAGACGTCTTCCGACATTTACATACTGCACCCGCACTGAAAGCCGTGCACTGACAAGCTGTTTTTCTACCCATAGACCTACCCATTTGTTCCTATTCATTCTGCCTCCTACTACCTACTCAACACACCTTCCATGTTGGTTGGAGGGTAAACATTCCTGTTTTTGTTTTGGTTGAACCCTCTGCACACAATGCTTAATCCCCATGGTATTGCAGGTAGGAGACCGTCATTCTCCGAAACATCATAGACAAAAAAGCTACCGTGGGAAGTCAGGAAGCCACTTATTTATCTGATATTTTCAGGAAATGTTTAGAAGACTGGACAGAATATGAGGTATGGCATTCATTTGGGAATCCAGACTTAAATATTTTGCTAGTTGACATACAATCTTTAATTCAAAATACGTTAACGGGCCAGGAGACAGTAAGGCCAATTGCCCTGGTATATGACATTTGGCTGGGGGTCATTCCCTAAGGCACTACGATCACACACAGCACTACGACCTACCCTGACAATTTTTGTAATAGAGTACTGAAAAGTAATAATCGGTCAAACATCAGTATCAGCAGAAAATTCTATAGACGTAGTAGGTGTTCGGGGACATAAATGCGACGTCATAGAGATGAAAAATTCTTTCTATGATGAATTTTTGTAAACCTGGGACCTAGAAATAAGATACAACATTTTACTTCCATATCTAACAATTCTACTTCAGATATGCCTATGCCTTGAAGCAGTTGGAGATCGATCACCAAATCTCTCTCCGAATCAAGTGGACCCACAGTTAATGCTGTGTTTATGATGATCATTAATCTTTCACAACCACCCCATATCACTTGCTACCTGCAACAGTGGAAAAGTAAATATCACTGAGCAGTATATCTGTGAGAAATATGTAGCCCGTCAGCAAACCAGCCTCACTGGGGTGATTTTTAGAACTGGTTTTGGCCACCAGGCGGCAGAATATGGGTAAAAAAAATATACTTAAAAATGCTTCAGAGTATTTTTAATGGGGAATCCAGTGGTGTTCTCAGAATTATTTCATTTCCAATGAAAACATTTCATTTTTGGAATGCAAAAGGAACTTTGGTTGCAACGGAAACATAGGATGTTGGCATAATAAATGTATGACAGGTTCTGGTTATCATGGAAACCACTCCTTCATTCTCAATGGAAATATTTTTGCCACAAATGATTTGGAAATGTTCAGTTGTACACACCAACCTAGGTTTCACAAGCAAAATTATTATAGCAGAATTACCTGGTATATGTTAAGCTCAAGATATCATATTTTAATGCCTGTAACTTAAACTTTAAAAAGCCACTGTAGCAAGTGAATTTAGTACCTCCTCAAGCTATCAGAGTGCATAGAGTTTCTTAGAGAATAGCAATTATGGGTGTTAGTCCTAGCTAAGAGCTGCCGCAGTTGAATGTAAAGGAGATGATTGGACCATGATGCGGCCATGATGCAAATGATTCACTAGAGCGATCGTGACCGTTTTAAAAGGAGTAGTATTAGGTGAGGCTCCACTACACGATTTTTTGGTACATTCTCACCTAATTTTATCCCTATAATGCCTAAGGTATAGGGTGTTGGCATTCCTATATTGTAAACATGAGATTTCAGGGTTATTTTATGGGTGATCTCTCTCCTTGTGTGCCATATTTACCAACTAACCTGTACCTGCATAGACTCTGTGATTGGGTGGGAGTTCAATATATATAAACATAAACACAGCAAAATATAAATAACAACACAGCAGTCACACAGATCGCAGGGTCTTGTACTGTAAAAATCAAACCTGTCTGATATTGAGTTGCAGAGAGTCATCAGTGTGAAACTCTGCAATATTTACATTAGGTCAACTTGATTTAGTAAACAAAAACATCTTTTGGCAACAGAGATGTGCCTGATACTGTACACAAAGCATTCCCCACATAAACAAAAAACTCTCTCAATCTTCTATTTACACCTTGAAATAATAACAAATACCACTCTATAATCTGTGTTTGTGTCTGCTTTTGTGAGAATAGCTCCGATTTTCAGCAAAAATCACGTAGTGGAGCCTCACGTATTGAAGGGCAGTAAGATGTTGTCAAGGGAAAAAGGCCGACTGAAAGGTATGTCTGCGCCAGTATATAGGCTCTATTGAGACATGGCCAACCGGACACATCCATTAGTTGTATAACAAACAGATTCCTCACAGAGTAGATAATGGAGTCTACAGAGATACTGTCAGTGGACCAAAATAAAATATGTATGCAAGTACTAAAAGTCTCAGGTCCCCAATGTGTTTGTTGATCTGACCATTTGACGTTTTGAACCATTCTAGCAGAGAAGATAAAACCCCTAGAAAATCCAAAGACCACTTAGAAATTTGAGGGAGTATGACCGATTGCTGCCCCATATGTCAGGTACATACTCCCACATGCAGACATATAGAAATGCTTATGATGCTCTAATGGACGATCCTCGAGCAATATAATATATGTAAAATGTCCAAAATGCATTAAATGCCCCTTTTGGTTTATCCTACCAGATGATGTCCCCTAGCTAATGTTGTTTAGAAACTCTACCTTGAGTGCCTTCTACATTAATGAGTATCCAATATGACCCTTGTATCTTATTAATGTTTTCAAAACCTCTTTCACCTGAAGGCTTGTCTTTCATAGTTCTATTACCAAAGTAGGTACGATCTTCTAGAGGTGCTGACATTATGAACCTTCTTTCACTTTTTTCATGGTTATAAATGAAACAGATCTTCTATAAGTTTAAAAGTTACCATCACTACAACAAAAAGGACATCGCTATTGGCGTCGAAAAGGAACTATTCACCATGCTGTTTTGTTTGTTTGTTTGGTTTTTTGTTGTTGTTTTTTTTTTTTTTGTTTGTTTTTTTGGGGGGACTTTGCTTTATACATGCTGCAATATTCAACATGATATATAATATATTAGCAAAGTTTCACGAGTGGACGTTTGTGTGTGAGTTATAATCCCACATGCAGTTTGGCTGCCATATAGCATACCACGAAATAAATTTCATGACACGAAAATGCATTCTCTCCAGAGATATAAAATACGAAAGCAAAATCTTAAAGACATTCCTATGGAAAAGGCAATCTATGAAGCACTAAGAAAGTCAATCTTTCCTCATAGTTTACATCCATACCAGTAGCTATGTTCTATACACCCTATATGTATAGTCAGGTAGTTACACCATAAGTAGAAATTCCATGAGCATTTAACATATCCGAAATAAGACACTGTAAGAGGTATACAAAGCTGATACTAATATATTTTCTAACTTTATTCTGTTATATGATTGAGCCTAAAAAAGACCTTATGAGCCTCTTTATCATGTGTATATGAAATGCAAGAGGGTGGGATATTGTCACCTTACCCAACACATACCAAGAGGGCAATGTAGTTAATTGGATTGTTTGCCTGAAGTGGCCTATACAGAACCAATCATTAAGCATGCCCTATTATCTAGCTCAGTTTAAGAGTGCTATGGTCAAATGTGGATACCTAGGAATAATGCATATTCAAAATAGCCATGAGGATTGGGTGGGTTGTGTAAACACAGGGGCGACCGGGGACTTTGCTGACTGTCACACCCTGTCTATACTACTAGATGGGACTACATAGGCCTGTTTGGAGTACACTGTATCGTAGGCCTGGCTTCTCTATACAGCATAATGTGAAAGTGCCCACCTTCCCCACTTTACCTTCTATTTTTGGAATGGTACCACCAAATGTAATAAGACTTGCACATATCACTTCCTGAAACACTTCTCTGCAACCCTACCTTATTGTAAGCACATGTTATAAATCCCTTTGAGTCATTTTCAGACAGTAATGTTATTGTCTAAAAAGTTTTCAAACTTCATCAAAGTTCCCACCACAAGGAACTGGAAGTAGAAATCATATCACAACGAACCTCCCCTATATAACTTAGGTACCCAGACTGTAAACAGTGGGCCTTGACAGTAACCAGCAAAGGGACTTCCCTGTGCACATGTTCAGTGAGGCACTTCCAGGCAAAACAAAAATGGTGGTTGATTCAATACAGTCAGGAAAGTGATAGATTCAACTTGGATTCTGACTAGCCAGTTAATTCAATATAGTATCAGTCATTTATCTGATAAAACCAAGCACTATATTTAAATATGGAGATGCCAACAGTATAAAGAGAGATACTGAAAAGGGGACCAGCCACAGTTTACAGACTCCTCAATTCCCAGCCAGTTACTGAGACAAGAACCCAGAATTGCTATTATAGTCTGGGTTCGTAACGGAACTAGGGACTACACTGAGCATGTGGTTGAGACTAGTTTTCCGCCCATGGTTCTATACATATAGCATATAGAAGCTGATCCCCAAAGGATTATCGATATGAATAGCATCTGATTGCCATCCAATCAGGAGAAGCTATCTCCCTTACGATAGAGCCATTGGTCTGTACCTCACAATTAGAAAAGTCTGCTAGGGAGATTGTTATTACCTACACTGATAAAAATATGGCTAAATTTCTTAGTCAGTAGTGACTAACTTAAGTTAGTCAAGTGATGCGATTTATGGCTATCCCTCTATAATAACCTGTGACTAGCCTAAGTTAGTCATATATTCAGCATATTGTTATACTTGATGCTTAGGATCACAAACTTAGTCACACTGACTGATGTGTATAGTCTCTTTGACTATAGCCATGTGGCTTCTTCTCTGTCTCTTTTGTCATTGTGTCTCTGTGTCTTTATTTGTGTCTCTATCTCTCCCTCTGTCTTGGTTCTTGATCTCTCTTTCTCTGTCACCCTCTTTCAATCTCCTTCTTTGTCATCAGTGTTCATTGCCCTGTAATGTTGAATAGAGGTCTGTCACAGAACAATATACAGAGAATCGATTTCCAAGATGGGTGCCACATGCCATCCCATTGATGGATATTTCAAGCCAAATATCTTGCAATACCAAACAATATTGTGGCAAACAGATGACTTACCTATCTATCAACAGCCAGACATATTAAGTTTCAATGGATGAACTTGTTAAGATGAAGATTAAGCCTGATTATATAAGTCTCCTTTTAGTCTAAGCATCCAGAAAACATGGGTTCTTTGTTGATGACGTTTTTTGTGCATAGAAACCTGTGACATCATCAATCTGTGTGCTTTGCATATAGTCAGAATGACTATTAGTGTGACTAAAGCGGTAAATCCACTACGACGCATAGGTCATGCGTGCGTCTGAAAATGGACGCATGAGCTCGACGCAGAGGCAGTGGAGGCAGTCTCATGCGTCAGACTATGGGAAAAAAGGACAGACGCAAAGGGTTGAGTCTGGATCCACTCTCCATGCGTCTCCCATGCGTCCTCCATGCGTCTACAGACGCAAGGCAGACGCATTAGTGGAAGCAGATTTTTGTCATGCGTGCGTCAACTCACTTATGAGAGTCAGACGCAAACAGACGTATACCTCTGTTTTTAAATATCAAAAGCAATTAGATATTTCCATGCGTCTGCCTGTGCGTCTGCCGAAGGCCGCTCCATCTAGTGTTAGACAAACACAAGTTGTAGTTCCTCTCCTTCACGCACGTCGGCGCCACTGTACTGAACGTATCATGTGACCTAGTCTGTCCGTACAAACAGAAAACCAAAATGGCTTCCCGTCGGACGAAACGTGCCTCCAAAGAGGAAGAAATAGATGAAATTACAGACTCCCCGCCTCTCCAAGACACAAAGAAGGCAGGAAAGAAGAAGGTTGGTTCTTCTAGCACTCCCTTAAAGGCAAGGAAGGCGGCTCCTCTGCCTACTAGAACTTCCCCGTGGTTTAAGAAGGTCGGCAAACCAAAATCTCGGGTGGGTCTCCCTCCTCCCAAGAAGAGGGGTAGGCCTAAGAAGTCGACTCCACCTTCTGCTTCTGTACAAGAGGACAGCGAGACCGATGAAGACAATGTTCCTGGTACCCCCAAGTGTGATAAGTCTGTGAGAGGTCGAGGTAAGGCGCGCATTTCCCCTCACCTGAAGGCCCAGATAGAAGACATTCTTGTTCACGGAGAAGAAACTAAACGGCCTAAATCTAGTAAATCCCTGCAGTTTGAAAGACTGCCAGAAGAGTCAGGAGAGGGTGAGTCAGATACTCAATCGCAGTCCCTTCTGCCTAAGATGCCAAAATCCAAACGTTCCCGCAATAGGGCTGCTAAGTCCAAGGAGGACGAGCTAGAAGTCGACAGCGAGGACAATCCAACCAAGGAAGAGATGGAAGATGTCTTTAACCAATCTCAAGGTACTATGGAAGGTGAGTTATAAGTTTGAGTCTGGACCCTAATTTTGATGTCAGTAGCTATCCATGAAAGACATTATGCAAAATAGTAATTTGTTGTTTCCCAACCTACCTGTTAGTTATTTCTGTTGGCTTTTACGAAAAGGTTAAGCAAAGTCTGTGTGTGTTTCATTGAATTTCTTTCTTTTCTTTTCTCTTCAAAGGTGAAGGTGATTACACAAAACATCCAGTTCTAGACCAGGATCAAGAGGGAGAAGACGAAGACAGTGATGAGGTAGACCAAGAAGCAGAGGACCTAGCCAACCTGCAATCCACTATGCTGAAAATGACTCCATCCAAATTTGACTTGAAATTTGAAGACAAGGACATGGAAACTTGGTGGACAGAAGACCCTACCCGTGAGGAGACGCTCTGCAGGCTCTGGGAACAGGAGAGAGCTCTCTATGATATGAGGGCTAATGGCTATCGCGTGGCATCTGTGAAGGATTTGATCTACGCCAAAATGGCAGTTATTCTTAAGGTTCCACGTAAGTAATTACTTCATCATTCTTTTAATCCTATACTGTTTTCTTACTCAATTCTTAACATAGGCTATTAAATAAAAACTGGACCTTAAGTATTTGGTTAACAGTTTCATAACTAAAGTATTTGAATCAAAAAAAATTTTTTTCATTTTATACAAACATCTTGCTGCAAGATATTGCTTGTCCTTTTTACAGCAAAGAAAATCAAAATCAGGATGAGGAGTCTCCGAAACATGTATTCCAAGATACTCAAAACTGGTAAAAGTGGTTCAGCTGCTGTAGGTAGAACCCCTCGACAGAAGGAGATATGCAGGTTGGTCGGGTTCTTAAGAACTTACTTGAACCAGAACGAAACCTACAACACCTACTCTGGACGCAGCCCCGGGAAGGCCACCTTCACATCTACCCCGAAGTCAAAGGGAACAGCTTCCCAGCCTATAGACTTAGAGGTAAGAGTGTGCTTTAGTTTATAACTTTTAGATGAGTCTTTAATGTGGGCTCCCTTCTGTGTAAGTCTA
Source organism: Acholoe squamosa (assembly GCA_949317995.1). NCBI lineage: Eukaryota > Metazoa > Annelida > Polychaeta > Phyllodocida > Polynoidae > Acholoe > Acholoe squamosa. Next base: position 52,188,745 of record OX439040.1, read on the forward strand.
TCTTTCCCCCCAAAATTATCAATCGAGTTCTTGTATATATATAACATGAAAATAATAATAATGTCTGCATAACTGGTGAAAACAAATAGGTCCCTTGTTTTTACTCTTGATTTGTCACTGTATAGGTTTTTTTTAGGCTCATGACGGGTTAAGATGTAATGGTTATTAATATTAGACAGACAGGGCATAAATTTCCTTTTTTTTTCAGACTGACGAGAACTTGGAGACGTCTCACATACAATTCCAGCCTAAGCGCCGGAAGGTGAAGCAGGAACAAGAAGAACTAGCTCAAGAGTTGGATAAAGATGAGGAAGAAGGTGAAGGAGATGGTGAGGGTGAGGGTAAGGAAGAGGAAGACGATGAGGGTAGTCCTGTGTTCCAGCCTAGTAAAAAACATTACAGCAGAAACCAACACATTGGCACGCAGGCAGCAGCACACCGATCTAAGCGTCTGAGTCCACACAATCCACAGAAGAAACAGAGTCAGCCTACTAAGTCGGGACTATCATCCAGCTGCAAGGATACAGCACCTTTAGCTTCTACCTCAAAAGACACTGTGAAAGGTGCAGGAAAAGGGCTGCATCACACCTCACACAAAGGTAAGGGCCAGGAAACAGCCTTGGATAGGTACAATAGGTTGTTCAGCAAAGCAGAAGTGAAATCTGGCCTGCATTATTCTGATGATGGCTCATCCCAGAGAGCTTCTCTCTACCAACCATACACAGGAAAGGACACCTCCATGCATGGGGGTGAGTCTTCCATGGAGGACAGGTCTACTGACTATGGTGTGGAAAACCCATCTGCAAATTGGTACACAAAGCAAGGACCTGAACATCGTCGGGTCCGTGAGGCTGAGCTGGACAAAAAAAAAGCCGAGAAGGCCAAGAACGACCCAGTGTTGAGGATGATGGAAAAAAAATCCGAAAACCTAGAAAAAATGGTCGAAGTCTTGTCTAAACCCAAAGTCACTAGTCAGCCTCTTACCTCAGACCCTGTTTCATCAGATGCCCAGCTGTGGGCCGACTCTTTGGTCAGACAGGTAGAGCAGATGTCACCGAAACTGCAAAGGAAGTTCATGCGTCATGTCACTAACATGGCGTATGATGCTTTAGACGGGGACTGGCCTTCTAAGTGAACTTGATTCATGTTTGTCGTCCACAATGATTATATATAAAAGACGGAAGTTCTCAAATAACACACAACAAGAGAAATTTGTTTGAACATTTTCTATGAAAAAGGAAAAGAACTTTGAGTTTATTCATATAATTGTGCAAGAAAACCTTGCATGGTGCTTAATATGGAAAATTACATGTTCATGTCTTATGTTACTATGATACTATGACAAGTATTTATCCAAGTTTTTACAGTTCGTGCTCAAGAACATTTTGTTTTAGATGAATGATGCATGATTCTAACTTATGATATTTTATTTTTTGTTCTCGCGATGCTCTAGGACTTAACTTATAAAGTTGAGCGTCTATATATTAAATGACAGTACAATCAGCGTCTACAAACTAAAAGTGTACACGTATGACATATAGGGCTTCCCGAACACAGGTGCCTTTCTTAAGACTTTCACTCAAGGATCAAGATCTCATGACTGATTTAAACACATACGGGTTCTGAAGAACAAGATAAATAATTTATTCTATGCTTACACAAAGACAGATAAATATATTTATATATATATATACTTATATATATATATATATATATATATATATATATATATATATATATATATATTGGGTTCATGTTTGTTCACTTACCAGGGCTACAGTTCGATATATCCTGCCTCAATGAAGGGAGAAGCCTACACACGTAGCAGAAAAGTGTCTTAAGCGAAAGTATATTCCAGTTCAAGAACTTTTGTTAATTTCTTTAATAAAGGTTCATGTTTTTGTTGTTAATCATAGTATTTTTTTATTTCTATCTGACTGATATGCATACATAAATTTATCTCATGAACCACAGTGTACATGACTTACTTAGCTGAAAAGGAAATGTCTCTGACATTGTCATTACTTGCCACACACTAAAGTTCATAGACTCCGGGGTTCAGACTTAGCGCTCAAAGTAGAAGTCATGTTGCATAACAACGTCCCACTGTTTTGGAAGTTCTCCCTCCTTGGTCAGACACCATCCCGCGAGATTGTTCCTCATTATCTTGACCCTGTCTGATCGGTTGCGTACAGTAGTAGGCTTTCCGCCTGGGAGGACCTTCTCTGCTCGCCACAGACCTTTGTGCTGTTTGTAGTCTTTCCCCTCCCAGTCGCAAGCTTCCTTCGGAAGGTATGCTCCTGGGGCCACTGTTCTAAGGTAATTATGCAGAGCCACACATGCCAGTACTATAATGTCCACATTTTCTGGTGCCATTTCTATTTCTCAGCGGAAAATCCTGAAACGAGTGGCCAGGATCCCAAAGGCGTTCTCCACACACCGTCTAGACCTGCTCAGGCGGTAGTTGAATATCCTCTGCTGGGGGGTGAGTTTGGTGGAGGGATATGGCTTCATAAGTCTCTCACTCATCTCGAATGCGTCATCAGCAAGAAAATGATAGGGCAAGTCCCTGTTGAAGCCTGGAAAAGTTGAGGGTTCTGGCACATTAAGGGGGTTACCTGGGGCATCAATATCCTGAGCAAAAGAGGAGTACTTCCAAATAGTGCTATCTGATGCTTTACCTTCCGCTCCGACATCCACATATGTGAACTTATAGTCTGCATCTACTAAGGCAAACAGAATTATGCTGTAATATCCTTTGTAATTGTAATAGTTCGAACCAGACTTCTTTGGCTTCTTTATGCGGATATGCTTCCCATCCAAAGAACCCAGAACATGTGGCATGTTCCACTTGTCGTGGTACCCTTTGGCTATGGCTAACCAGTCATCCCTCGTGGTAGGCGGCTGAAACATGAAAAACAAAATTACAGTCAGATAGAAGCAGGCTTTGACTTGCGCTTCTGCAGAAGGGTAATTCTTTTACTCACACACTCATACTTCAGGAATTTTTTTAGATAGAAGATTTCTATATGGAATGAAAGGTCTATTATCATGTCACAGACAGTGTTAAAGTGGTTCCTTTAATTGTTTTTTTTGGGGGGGGGATCATAAAGTTAGTCTAAAGACACATACCTTCAAGTATGTTTCATGCAAGGCTCTGAAGATGGCTTTGCAAGTGTCTCTCACCATGGGTAGCACCGTTGACTCACCTACCAGGTAACCCTGGTGAAGAGTGGTAACACTGTCTCCTGGAGAGGAAAACACATAATTAAAAACTATTGACTGAAATATTGTGTAAAATTAATTAAATTATTTTTATATTAAGCAACTCACAACTTTTTGGCCATAAATAAAACAAAATGTGTTCTTCTGTTTTTGAAGTACATATAAACGAGAAGGAAAAATTTAACACTTTTGTGTCTGTACAGACTCAAACTTCTTACCTCGTGTCAGATACCTGATAGTCAAGCTCAACCTCTCCTCAGCTGTGACTGCATCACGGAAAGATGTGTCCTGGTATGTGATGTACGGTCGCACCATCTCTAGCAGGTCCTTGTACACTTCTGGTGACATGCGTGTGGTCTTCTTGAACTCAGAAATGCAACCGAGCTGGAAATAAGGCAAAAAATATATTAAGGCCAGAAAATGTCTTTTTTTTAGGAATCTGGTTTTTAAAGAGATGACACTTTTTTACATAGGGGTCCATATACACTCCATCTCATGAGTGTGCTTCTGAAATTGTTTTTCAGCACATAGCCAATTATTTCTATTGATATGTTTTAATTCCATGAAAATAAAAAATAATAGAGGGATGAGACTAGGCCTTATGTAGACATTGACCTGTGACATGGGAATGATTATAAATGTACGGGTAAAACAGCATAAAAATTTCTCACCCTCAGGAAATCCTCTTCCAGCCTGGCAAGGGATCTTTTCATCCTTTCCTCCTTCCTTGAACGCAGATATGGGTGCATCCAATACATGTGTGACCTCTGCACCTTGTGATTACGCAAAATGTAGTCATCATCCAAGTCATCATCCATGATGACATAGGCTGCCAGGTTCCTCAGATTCTGCATACGTTCCTCTTCTATAGACTGCGCCTGTGCCTCCATCTCAACCTGTTTTCTTTTGCGTGACATGATGTTTCGAGTAGGAAAGATTTCCAAACACCACAGACTTTCCTCTCTGACAAAGACCCAAACAGAGGTCACGTGACCACGCACACAGACAGACGCATGCGCAGTGGAAGTAGTTTCAGGCCTGCGTCTCCCATGCGTCTGCTGTAGACGCACACTCATGGCCAGTGGAAGCGACTCATGCGTCTGCGTCTGTAGACGCAGACCCATGAAGCTGAATATTTTTCGAAGACGCACGACCAGACGCACGGCCGAGACGCATGCGAATGCCCCCAAAACAGACGCATCGCTGACGCATTAGCCGTGCGTCCTAGTGGATTTAACGCTTAATATATGACTAAGACATATAGTCAACTGACTACAGGGCTCAAAATATGCTGGTATAGTCACTACTGACTATAGGTTTTATTATCATTGTATAATCATATATGGTGCACTGTACTTCTGTCTCTTTGATATCATAGGCCGTTCTATCATAGCTGTTGTTCTGACATAGATTTCCCATTCACTATTGATCGCTGTTTGTCACGATCGTAATTATGATGGACTACAGTCTTTGACGTCTGATGTATGCTTCTTATCAAAAGGTTTAATTGGTCATCGGTCTGAGTATGAGTGCAGGAAATGAGTTTAATGCCATATTTTGAAAGCAAATGTCATACTCATGCCAAGAAAGACCTCATGAGTGATCAATTCAAGTTACACGTAGTACATATATAACCACAGACACACAGAAGAGAAAAGAGGAACTAAATGTATTTTAAGAAGGGCTGAAGAAGCTTTTCATACAACCCAGCATGGGTAGAAATTGCTCACAAATAAAGGGCTTGCAATTTAGTCATTCAACCGCAAATGTGCAAGATGGCAATTCCTTTCTCATGCCATGGGCATTCCTCACAGGCCGCAATACCCGATATACAAAAGATTCATATATGGTGTAATATCCATCTGCTATACATCTAAACGGAACCAGATAGCTGACACGTTTGGGCCGTACTCTTTCAGATACATCTGATACATCATTGCTACCCTTGCAACCCCGACTTAGATTGGTTGTGATTCGACAAGGCAATCATGGATATTGTGGGGAGCGTTGCAGCTATGGGTATTGGCAGACTGAAGTGGCTATAAGGCCTGAATACCCAAATCAATGCCAATGTCAACGTGCTGGGATGACGGGTAGCTTAGGTGAAGCCGGTCTAACATGACTAATAGTTATTAATGCAGGCTGTATATATATATATATATATATATATATATATATATATATATATATATATATATATATATATATATATATTTGTCATTTTTCAATGAAAATCGTTTTTGTTCTTGAGTTTTTCTTTCTTTTTTGTATGTGTGAAATGCAAGTAGTGGAGATGGAATGTTCTAAATAAGTCTGTTTTCAGCCTTAATACCAATAGGCCTCTTCGGCCGACTTCTGTGTATAGGGAATGCATGGCCAAATTCGGCTGATGGGGTTCAGTGGCCTTAAAGATATCAATTATGCAAGTCCACCTCACATTCTAAAATGTGAGGTGGATTCATTGTGTGGGTTCATTGTGGTAGCTACAAGTACTAGATAGATGTGGGTGGAATTATTATCCCATATTGGCAGTAAGAGTTCACTTCTTCTTCTTTCTAAGGAACTGTGTCAATTCTCTCTGGGCATTTCCAGGTAACTATTGTTTTAAATGAAGCCATGAATATAGTGATAGGCATTCTGACTGAATTGGGATGTCAGTATGTCAACCTACATTATGTTTTTTTTCCCACAAAGAAAGCCGGTCAGCCCATGTCCGGATGTTTCTAAATTTCTTTTAAAGAGTTTATTGTTGCCCCTATGAAATTGTGCAGTTGGCAGTAGTGTGAGAAAATAGATGAAGACCTATATATAAAATGGTATGACTTGTAAACTATCCTAAAGCATTGATTCCACCAAAACCCTAAATTTTGTCGGGCGGATAGTGGGCAGATAGCATCGTTTTAGGGTATCGGCTCCCTATCGGCCCGATTTTTTGTCAGGCCGATGGCAGCCCGATAGGAGAATTTTCAGCCTCAAATCTCACTCTTTTGACCTCTTCCACCAAGGAAAAAATGAAATCGTTCACGATTATCGGGCCGATTTTGCATAGAGGCCGATGGTTAGAAAAAATCGGGTACCTGTCGGGACCATCCCCGACATCTTTCCGATGGTTCCCGATGGTTTCCGATGCTTAAAAAAGAGCTCTTCCACAGAACCCGATTTGAGCCCGATTGTTGTCCGACAGTTGTCCGATAGTGCCCGATAGCTGGCCGATAGTTCCCGATGCTGCCCCATGCGTCCCCGATGCAACCCGATGACAAAATCGGACAACTATCGGCTTCAGTGGAATCCATGCTTAAGATGTTTGCGTTTATTGCGTTTCTGAATCCAATTCTCCCCGTTATAGGTAGGAAGTAGCGCCGAGGCTGCGTCTGTACATATTATTGTATTTATACATTTACTCTTGAGGTACAAAGGCATCTATTGAGACATTGCCTGGTTCCGTGAATCTCCTTGCGTTTTACCTCTCTCTCTCTCTCTCTCTCTCTCTCTCTCTCTCTAACAGATTTGTATAATTTCTTGAAGTAAAGATAACTGTTTGTCCGAAATTGTTTTATATCGCCTGATCACGTTTCTCGTACTTGATAACCAATCCTACCAATAGTCACATGGACAAATTGAGTCGATGTCAATATTATTATTCCAGTACTTTTATTGATCCCTATCTTTAATGTGCGAAGCAAAAGGCCGATGTAGCTCTCGATATAGACATGTTTGATTTCCACATTGCTTTCCATTCGAAATTGAGCTCCCATTTGATTTGATTGACCAGTATCTGTAGCAACCTTTAAAAAAAAAAGAGTTTAACTGGCTCTTCACTGCGAAATGTGAATAACACGTTTTCTCTGATTAAGGCCTGATATATTGTGGTGCATATTAATCAGAATCCCTAAACCGATTGTTGTTATAATTTGATGTTTTTGTTTTGCGAGATTTACATGGTCTTCAGGGGCTCATAGAGTGGTGGGTCTGTACGATCTAAGAGGAAATAACTCTTAATCCATCCAACTGCAATAAAAAAAAGAGATAGGAGTTAGTAATTGGCAAAAGAAGGATAATAAACCGTCATAAAACCCAACAGCCCGTAGTATACCCCTAGGCCTATATGTATCCGTATTTCTGGGTACTTCCTGTCTGTTACCTTCTTCCGCTTCCGGTCGCGAGCTCCTTCCGCTTCCGGTGGTGAGCTGATCATGCACTGTGTTGTGGCGTTATTACCACTTAGCCGATGAAGACCGTCTCCGCAGGGAAATACACGACAACTCCAGGACATGACGCACCGAGACGCTGCAGCTCCTGTTCAGCCTTGGAGGTGAAAAGGACAAACTGAGGGCTCCTTACCTCCACTCCTCCTGTATGTCAGCTGGTGTTGGGTTAATTGTGTTTGCTGGCACCTTGTGACCCGCTTTGCCAATCCTCTCACGTGTAACACACATCCGCACGCAGTCAGGCAGGGGACAAAGGAGGCGCTAGTTGATGGGATTTGGCCCTCCCTCCTTCTTCAGTTTTGGAGATGGATGGGGGACTTGTCCAGTGCAGTCGATCTTGGGAAAGCATGTGGTGTCGTCACCACAAAGAAGAGGACGCTAGGGGTTAAAGTGCCTCTGTGTGAATGTGGGTTTGGTAAAGGGTTCAGATAACTAATGACAAAGGGCAAGAGATCTAACGACAGCAGTTCATCACATCCCTTCATCTTTGACAATAGGTCTTTTGGTGGGAAATGCCAGCAATCACTCTGCATCTAGGAACGCCACATACACCCACCAGGAAGTAGGGCACAGTTGTGAACTATAGAGTGTTATCATTCAAATGCAAAATCACTAGATTTCCCTACATTTATGGACTGTATATTTCAAAATCTTGCTTTTAATCCCAAATAACCGTGGTGTTTACCGTAGTTCATATGGAGTACTACTGGTGGAACTCAACTAAGTGATACATGAGGCTACAGATAATTTCTTTGTAATGTAGATGGTTTGTTCTATGACACATGATTAATTCATTTGCGCTAGTGGAGGCATCGCCTCTTCATTGATCCCGCTGATGGGCTGTTCCTAAGGTTGGGACATGGTGCATGGTATTTAACTCTTCTTCTACCAATCACGCATTTTTGCGTTATTAAGTACATTTGAGTTTGTCATAAATTCACTTTCCCTTGGAGTATCTACAAGATTTTTTTCAGTTTCTGGAGTCTTGTTTCATCCTCTTCCTCTTTGATCCCTGTATTCTGCCCTAGTTCTCCCTGACAAATAGATAAATCACCTATTAGAACAAGCTAGTGTGAGCTCTTGTGATTTATTTGGAACTAGTTTTATTTATGCTGAATTGGTCCTTTGTCACTCTCTTACATTGGCTGGTGTCCTGGTGATTTGTATCTAACTGGGAATCCTTTGCTCCCGGTTGCCTACTCCGCATCGCTCATCAAGTTCATGGGGTGTGGTTTATTGGAGGCCCATTTGTCTGCCTACAGCAGTATAGTATACTGTCTACCATAAGGAAAATGAAGAAGTTTCACAAAATTGTGCAAAAAAATAAAGAACACTGTATATCATTTACTGAAATTATTATGTTACTAGAATCCATGGATCAGTGGGAGCCTAAACATTCATTGATGAAAACAACCTTCACGAGCATACCTTACTTAATCTTATCCTCTAGAAGGATACTTGGATGGCGGGACGAGTACCAGCTACAGTCCCAAACGAACTGACTACTCGGAATGATCTGGAACTGCCCATGGACTTTTAAGGAGTTAGCATATTGGCCTGTATAAGCGCCGGGTCTTGAATAAGCACCGGTCTTGAATAAGCGCCGGGGTTTAGGGATGTTTGAAATTCCAAAATACACTATATTCAAAGTCTTGAATGAGCACTGGTCTTGAATAAGAGCCGGGGGTATGGCCTACCGGAAATAGATGAGTGCCCGGGCACTTAAACGGGCGAATACTTAATTATTTTGTTATTAGCAGAGTAACCACCAGTGTGCCCATCCACCATCAAACTAAGACAATCCTGGCAATAGAGATGGGTGAACACCGCATGTCAATGCATATTGCACAAGGAGACTTTGTTTGTACCATTGCACGTTATTACATTACTGTGCCCTGCAGGGACACATTCAGTATTACAGACTGTAGCAATTATGTGCTTTACTAATGATGGTGGAAATGGAGAGCACCACAGCGCTAATTTAAACACCTCTAGAGACCCCTCACACACACACACACACACACACACACACACCACAAAAGGAATTATGACAACAGTGTTTCAACAAATCTCTGGAGTTGCTGAGAGTTGCACAATGTAAAGGGTCTAAAAATGATATCTTCAATAGGAAGTGCCTGGAGGCTATTTCTTAACACACTACCACTGCTTACCTCCAGGTCGAAGTGGGGACCTTAATTTAGTGGCATTACAACCCAATAGTATCGGTCATGTAGTGGCTGCATCACTACGACTGCCCTACCTAATGCAATGTTTTACCTACATAAGTGCTGATCATACAGAGCAGTCGTAGGGCGCCTCTTACAATTTCTAACACTAGGTCTTTGGGTTTTAAGTCGTATTGGACGTGTGCAGTCGTAGTGTATTAAGGAATGGCCTCCCGAGAGCTCCTCAAAGTTAATAAAAAAAGGTCATATATATTGTCCCTGCTCTCTAGGCCTATGTTATATTATAGGGTATGTGGTCAGTGGCACCAGTCTGAGTGTAAAGTTGGAGAGGTCCCAGCGGACCCCTGCAGTGACTACCTTTGCTCATCTTGTTGGTAATGTCTTGGGAGAGTATGCTGGGATATTTTAGGCGATCACCCTGGGTGATCGCTACAGAGTACCTGTCTGACCTGATCACAGAGGAGCTTTAAATGATGGCTTTGTCATTAATTAATTTTTTTGCATAAATTTGCATAATCATCCCCTTCCCTCCCTACAACCAAGCATTTATTGAGGCCATTTACAGCTGACTTAGGCCAAAAATGAGCATTTTTAGTTTCTCCTTTTCAACGGACTTAATGGATTTAGTCTTTAGTAAGGACATTCTGTCCTTTTCACTGCCTTTCAGGAAACACTGTGAGATAAAGGCTGCTGGAATACCCCACCTGACAAAGTGTATACCATGGTGAATACAGTGTTCCAAAATCATTGGTCATTGGAACAGATCCGGAGGATTCTAAGGAATTGGCTATATGGGATACCCCTTATGTCTGGTGTGGGCAGACTGGAAGTGTAGGTAGTTTGAACTGTCTGTAGGTTTGGTGTACAGGTCAGTTGAGAGATTTCCACATTCATCCAAGTGGACCATGGTGTCCAGAAAATCCACCGGTGTAGCCGATGTGGCTATAGTGAATTTTATGGAGTCATGGATTTTGTTCAGGTAGAGTATGAATTTGTCCAATTCTCGTTGGCCATGGGGCCAAATGAAAAAGATGTCATCTATGAATCGCAACCAGATTAGTGGTTGTAATGCATAGGTGTACACCTTTATTTTCTCCATATCTGCCATGAATGGATTAGCATATGTGTGGGTGCTACTCTTGTTCCCATGGCGGTGCTCCCTACTTGAAGGTAGTGTTTGCCATTGAAGTCAAAATTGTTCATCGTTAAGACTATGTACAGGAGTGTGTAAATACCCTTATTGGACAATTCCCCAGTTTTGGGAGTGCCACTATAGTACAAATGTTTGTATATAGCCCACTGGGCACATCAACATTGATTCAGCGTTGAAACAATGTTTGCAATGTTTGCATATCAACGGTTGATATTGGGTTGAAATATAGTTGAATTTGAAAGTTGACACAACATAATCAAAATCAACTGTGACTCAACATCTAACCATCAGTGCTGATTCAACATTTGTATTTTTTATGTTGATTCAACGTTGACACAACATTGACACAACATTGATATGATGTTGAAACAATGTTGATATTTGTTAGGGTATTCTTTGTTGACATGTCAATGTTGAATTAACATTGAATCAACATTGAAATCAATATTGTTGATTCAACATTGACAAATCAATGTTGAGTCAACATTGAATTGAGAAATGGTGTTGGTTGACAACATTGAAATAGAATCATTGAAAAGGTGTTGAAGACAGGTTGATCAACATCATCAACACAATATCAGCGGGTTGTCAACGTTGATGCAACGTTCTGTGCCCACTGGGAGCCAGCACCCCCTCCTGGTTGGGGATGTTGGTGTATAGAGAAGTGACATCCAAAGTACCAAAAATACAACCTTTGAGCAGAGTGCCTAAATCTTGCAATTTGAGTAGGAAGTCAGTGGTGTCTCTTAAATAGGACCTGGTCAGTGGTAGAAAAGGTCTTAAGTAAAAGTCAACCAGGAATGAGATTTTCTCAGCGGGACAACCATTTGCTGAGACAATGGGTCTGCCTGGAGGTGGAGACTTACCTTTATGTATCTTTGGAAGGAGATACAGTTGTTCAGTCATTGGGTTGGTGGTTTTCAACTTCTCAGAGAAGGATTTTGTCATTTCTTTAAGCCTTAGTAGCCTGTCTATATTATCATTTATATAGTCATTGTGGGATTGTGTTAGATCTTCTGGGACCTTTTTATAAAATTTTGTATCAGAATGTTGTCTGACCCCTTCTGTTACATAGTCTCCCCTGTCTTGTATGACTATGGCACCTCCCTTGTCAGCTGGTTTAATGACTATCTTGCGATTTTTCATTAAGTTTTTTACGGGAGGATTTTCCTTTTTGCATTTATTGTGTCTGGAAGGTGATTTTACAATTAGATTGTTCAAAACAGTTTCATTTTCAAGGATATAATTATGCTTGTAATTGAACAGGAATAATATTAGGTTGCCATATCTTGTCTCGTTTGATGACTTTGGATCTATCAATGCTAGCCAAAACTGGGTTATCATTGTTGGAGCCGGTGTTATCTATAGTAGGTACAGTGGTGTTACAATCAAACATGGTTTGTTGTTCATTACTGTTAATGGGGCTGAATTTTATTTTCAGCCTTCTATGGAATTCATTCGAATTATGCCTATGTCTTTTGGAATGCAATAAACATTTTGTCAAAAGAGAAAGGTACCGGGTATTTGTCATAGGGAGACCTCTGGGTTAAGTAGTCACCAAGCCATAGAGGAAACGTTTTAACCAACCAGTTTAAATGGAGCGATTTGCAGACTCATACTTCCACTTGTTGAACCTGAAAACACTATTCACTTGTTAACTCCTATACCATTACCCTTGTCATTCCAAGCTGATTTATTTCTCGTCCAGTGATGATTATATGATAAGACCAATAGTCAGTCCACTTGGCCCCATCGGCCCACTTTTGTGTAGGAACAGTATGGCCGAAGTCATATGTGACCTTTTTCACCCTTATAACTAATGTCCCCTGGGCCTCTGTCGACTTATGATTTGGTTGGCCCAGTCAGCCTAGTGGACTTTGGGTTTCAACTGCCATCTCGTGTGGGATCTCTCGGGATGGATCAGGATTTAAGAGTCTTCAAGGTACAGAAAGCGCCATCTTCCTTTGTTGTTAACATTGAACAAATTGTATTTCACAAATAGGTTAGATGTTTTATCTCTAAATACAGATTCAGACGTTGTCATCTGACTACTGTTTTATCAAGGTACACCACAGTGTCTTTTATGCCATGGTGTGCTTATTATGCCATGTCTTTTTAGAGGATGGCTGTCATCACAAGGAAGACACAGGCCTAGCATATGTATCTTCCCATAAAGGACGCCACAAAGCATGGGGCCTGGCACAATGCTATACACCTTTCTACCATCACTCATCTGGAGGTCATCCTAAGAGCCATACAGATATATATATATATATATATATATATATATATATATATATATATATATATATATATATATATATATATATTGGATTTGTTCTGAACTGTTGATGGATGACTGGAGGAAGTAAAGTATCACCAGAAGCTATAGAAATGATGATGATTAAACACCTGTGATGCAAAGGAATATAAGGTATTGTGGAATTCCATGTTTGACGTGCATTTATAAAGCTCGCATGGATTGGAATTCATGGAAGAACAACAAGGATAGTTGATATAGCTAGTGGTGCAATTTGGAGAATCGTTTATTTAGATGTTATATTTGTACAATCCACACACTGTATATAAAGCCCCCCCCTCCACCCCCGCATATATATATATATATATATATATATATATATATATATATATATATATATATATATATATATATATATATATATATATATATATGGTAATAATTATAATGAGTGAGTGTGGAGTATGGGCAGATTTTATCCCCCACTTGTAAGCACATTACTATCTGTCTGAATACCTTAGGTAAGTACTATCTATTCCCCTGATTAATTCACATCTCCCCCATTCAAATCAAACTCTCTGTACAGTAATTACCAGCTTAATAATTATTGTTCTCCTGAGTGTGTCATATCGCCAATATTGCACTTGGTGAGACGTCTAGGGAACCACTTGTCTATCCTACTTTGAGTTCCCTGACACGGTCTCAAGTACTATCCTATGCACTTCAAAGATTGATGGACAGTAATTAATAGATAATGCAGAACTAATGATATTGAAACAATTTTAAAGTTGGTATACCAGGACAGATTTATCTCGTAGGCTATAAACTGTAGCATCACACAATATCAAGTTAAGTGGCTGGTTGACAATGAAATCAAGTAAAAGTATGGAGTGATACAACTGATATGAGAGAGCGTGGGATTCATGTGGAGGCGGATTTAGAGGGGTCACAGGGGGCATGTGCCCCCCACCCTGTTTTTTCCACAAATGTGTTCACCTGAATGTCTATGCCCTGCTTTTTTCAACAGCAAAGGAATTTTTCAAATATTTCTACTAGAACCAAAGTCATGACGTCATTCCCAGAAGTCACCAGAATGCATGTTTTGACATTAATAATTTCAAAATTTTCCCCATAAGAATAAATTACCAATCCATCTCCCAAAGTCCTACAATCCTGGTTGGATTTTGGGAGATTTTAACCCACGAATGAAAACGCATATGAAACTATGTGCAGAAATGAACATAAACCTGTCATTCTCAATAACAGAATACAATCACATTCGATATTCCTGGATAGTTGAATCAATCCACCAATAGAAACACAGCATTGATGGAAAGATAAACTCAAATGCTTAAATCGCATATTGTTATGAGTATGGGCCATGTGGGACAGTACCTTCTGTGTCTAAAAGGTAGAGAGAGAATCAAAAAGCCTTTGCACCAAAATGAGTCAGAAAGAAAGCAGCCTTGCTAGACTCTTCTTTGTAGCCTGGTTCACTTCGCTTGGGTGGCTATGTGCCACTGTGGTGAGAGTAAAATTCATTATAATCTATTTACCTCCTCTCGTCAGTTTTGAGGCACAATGAGACATGTCACACTGTGTCCTGGGTGACACAGTGTATCCGAACCAATCTTACTCCGAAGAATTTAGCTCTAATTTTGAGACTTATAGAGAGATTGTGCTGAAGTTGCACATAGAGATGAATATATTCCCTGTTTGAAATTTGGGTTTATCCTGTACTATTTAAGTACCGGTACGTGTGGGGCACCTCAGTTCTATCGGGTAGTTTTGGGGAAAAACAATTTGTATAAAGAAAAGGATAAAAAGAAATTAAGGTTGACCAATGAGAAGCCAGCATTGGTATCATGTGACCTACCAAGGCAGCCTGAGGGGGCCAAACTTGTACTCACCAGGTCAGAAGGAGTGTAATGTCGGGAGTCCAAAGACCTCGTCACAAACCTTCATTGTATTCCCTATTTGAATTAAATTCGGCCAGGAATGTCCCATTGTGCCCAAGTGTTCTCCGCAAATATGTATATTTACTGACATGTTCATGGACAAAGTATCTGCAAAAGGATACCTATTGGGGGAAAACATGTCTATATACATTTGTGCATTTGGGTGCTTGGAAAATGATATCTGATGTAGAAAAGAACACGTATATCAACTGTTTGATTAAGCAGTACTACACTTGTGTCAGATGCTTTCCCGTTTTGGCTCTGTTGGCAGAAGGTAGGAATTATTAGTCCTTTTGAAAAAGTATCATATTTAAGGCATAATCACTGGGGGGGGGGGGGGCTTTACAATATTGAAGCCAACTTCCTCAAATAATAATGTGTATTCAAGGAACTGTAAGATCAGCTTTACAGTTCAGGTCTAAGTATAAACTCAGTGCCTTTGCTGGACAGTGAATCTAGTGCCAGGTTTGAGACTAAAACTGCAGTATTCAACATATTGTTCAAAATTGTTGGTAATCATGTAGAACAGCTTTATGATGTTCAAAAAGATTTTATCAAACTGAAGCTAAGGGTCATGTTAGTCTAGAGAGTTGATGCCTCATTGTGTCCAGGGAGTGTTCCGCTGTGCCCCGGTACACTGCCGAGTCACATTATTATGTTCAAGAAAAAACTCAATTCCATGAAATCCATTTTGTTCTTAAGGATATCAAATGTCGGTTTCTCTTCAATATCTTCCAGAACAGCAAAGCCAACACAAAGTGCCCAAATCTGCCCAGGTACCCCCTATATATACAGCCATTCTCTAAGACAGTAACACGCCCTTAAAGAACAAAATGATTCTGTGTTTTAAACAACATAGAGCTTATCCAAATGTCTAAAGTAGGTAGTTTGGTGGAATTTCAGTCAACAGTGAGGTAATGCCAAGAAAGGTGACAATGTGATGATCCAATGGTCACAAAATCAATGATGAATTGAGGACAATATTTAACCGTTCTTATGCTCAGCTATGACCGAATGCTAAAATAGGGGACGTCTACACAGTTCTGTGTCCACTGAGACCTGTTTCACAAGGGCCATATACTAGTGACATAGACTTAAGAGCAAGATACTCGTAAGGTTGTGTTAAGATCAATCATTGGATTCATTGGTCATATGTCTATAGCTCACTCTTAGTAGGAGGTGTTTCAAAAGGAAATTGAGATTGAAGCTTACTAGTAAAGAGTCAATGTAAGAGTGACATATGACCAACAGAAAGTAGCTGGTTTATGTGGAAGGTTGAAGGTACACATAAATGGGAAAAAATCATATCAATTAGTGGAATCCCACATATCTTTTTAATCCATGATGTCAGGAATATATCAAAATGAAATACCCTTTTATAATACCTTTTTATATTGTGAAAAAACAAAGTAGAGGCACGTTCTGCACCTGGTTGATTGATCTTACTAGCTGAATGATTGGTCTATGAGTGACCTAAGGACTGATCTTGATTACTGCCCCTATGTCCAATTGACAGCTGTTTCTAAAGGACCAGTCTTAATTTCCAATACTAGTGACAGCTTGTTCTGAAACACTAGTAGTCATTCCCAAATGACTGATCTTAAGTTGTCACTAGTAGAGTGGAAAGATCGATCCTAAATAAGGAATGCTTATGAAACAGGTCTCAGGGCCATTAGTTGGGGAGCCAGCTCATCAAGTTGGACAAGTGCTGGTGTTGAGAGCAGCACAAGATATCAGATATGGATCTGGGTATTTTGATAGTGCTGATAACGAATCTGAGGTGGGTATCTCCGATTCTAGGTCGGAACAAGGTCAAATTAAAGGCCGAATATCAAAATCTGGAATTGACAATAGAAGAGTGAGAGAACTTACCTCCATTCATTAACACTAGAGGTCCTCAGTGCACAGTGGATTCCCCATTCATATGTATTCTGAGCTCATTAGGATGCATTGCAATTGCATTGAGACCTTTGACCTTATATTTGACCTTGTTCCGAACTGCTCTCAACACCAGCAGATTCTTAAGAAATGACATTTCAGTGGCCTGGCTCCCCAGCTGTCAGTACCCAGAAAATTCTCAGGGATATCATGTCCTCCTCAGAGACAGACTCCAGAGAAGAACAGTATATTGTTGACAGACTTCTCTTTTATCTAAGATCAAATTAACTTAATTCTGCTCTACCCCCACGTAGTATGATAAGTGTACTTCCTTGTTATGGCATTCACCCACGTAGTCGAAGCAACTTGATATTACATTAATTGAAAGAAATAATTGAAGTGAAAAATCAATGTGTTTGATGAATAGGATGAGAATTCTATGAGGCATTATAATCAGAATTACCATTCAAAATACCGTAAATGTAAATCACGAGCTTAAAAAGGTAATGCTGACAAGAGTATACTTCATGAGAGCCCTCTCCTCTAGATGATCAGTGGGTACTCCACTACGCAATTTGTGCCGAGAATCGCAGCTATTCTCACAAAAGCATGCAAAAACACAGGTTATAAGTTGCTATTCATTTTCATCTCAAGGTGGAACTAGAATGCTGAGTGAGCTATTTGTTTATATGGGGGAGAATTTGTGTGAGATCCCAGGCACGTTTTTTTTTTGTCAAAAGAAGTTTTCATTTACTAAATCAAGTTGGTCTAATGTAAATATTTCAAATTTGTGAGTTTCTGCAATTTATTATCAGACAGGTTTAATTTTCACAGTACAAGACCCTGCGATCTCTGTTTTTGTTAGACTGCTATGTTGTTATTTATATTTATATTGTGTTGTATCCCCCTCTATACATACCCTTATACCAGACCAGCAACTATTGATAGACCTTATATGCCTGCCTAGCCTAGCTCTACTGCCCCCCCCCCTGCCACTCACGATAGGTTTGGTATATATATATATATATATATATATATATATATATATATATATATATATATATATATATATATACACACACAGGTATTCATAAACACACTCTCTGTGACTCTTGAATCTCATGTTTATAATGTAGGCATACCAACAGACTATACCTTAGATACTGTCAGCACCACTTTTCCTGAGAATGTACCAAAATTGCGTAGTGGAGCCTCTGCTATTGTCATACTGGGCCCATTTTCAATAGCACAGTTCAGAATAGGCTATATATGGCTGGCGTATGAACCTTACTGGCATCTTCTCCCTTTGTTTCATCTCACCTATCTTAATTAAGCTATCCCCCCACCCTAATGCTCACATAAGTCTATGGCTAACTTGATGAAGTCATAATTTACCGAATATAGTCAAACTGCTTCCAACTGCATGTACTGGTTTGCTGTCCTATCTATGGGTTCAATGTAATTTGTGAGTCCATGAATAGACAGCTATAACTTAACCACCATGATATTATTTTCATAGGTACACCCTGCGGGAAGGATGGATCTATGAAAATGTATCCCAGGGAGTATAGTTCTGTATTGATTTTATTTCATGCAATGTAATGTTTAAATAAATAAAAACTAACTATTTCCGTCACCTCTGAGCTGCAAGAGTGATAATTAGTTAGAAGTGGCGATCGGTAAGGAGTGGCGATCTGTCGGGAGTGGCAAGCGATCTGGAGTGCCGATTGGTCAGGAGTGCAGATTGTGCAGGAGTGCCAATTGGCAAGGAATGCCGATAAGTCAGGAGTGCTGATCGGTCGGGAGTGCCAATCAGTCGGGAGTGCCGATCGGTCGGAAGTGCCGATTGGTCAGGAGTGTCGATTGGTCGGGAGTGTTGATCCGTCGGGAGTGTCAATCCATCGGGAGTGTCAATCGGTCAGGAGTGTCAATCGGTCAGGAGTGGTGATCGAGACATGTTACGCCACTAGGGGAATAGCGATTGGCGATCTAACATGAAATAAAAGTACTTAATAATTATCACGGAGTAGAAAAGATAATAACTTACCGAGGCGCTGTTACAGTTATGGAGAAATGACTGAGATATCCATGTTGGGGGATGCATTTTTGATGTATTCAACTGATTTATTTTTTAAACAAACAAGGAACAGAGAAACTCTGTAAAAACACAGGTCGAATTTAACTATATTTCAGCAAGTTGTTTCTCTATTGTACAGAAATAGGTACCAGGTCATACAGTACAAGGTAGTACACTTTAATGCCCGGGTTAGATGTTATTAGGATATATATATATATATATATATATATATATATATATATATATATAGAAGTGCTGTCATGATCCTAATATTACAACATAAAGAACACATATAAATATTACATTTATATACGATGTATGCAGCACTGCATAGTGCGTTTTGCTCCCACTGGGCACAGAACATTAATTGAATCAACGTTGAAATGACGTTGATCAATAACATTGATCATGGTTGATCAATGTCATTTCAACGTTGATTCAATGTTCTGTACCCACTATAGGCTGTTGAGGGATAAAGAAGTCGACGTTTTATCAATGGACTTCACATAGAACAAGCATGTAAATGTTTATCCTGGCTCTGACAGGGAATGCTATTACAACTGATGGCATAATTAAGTACCACTTATTCCTCAGAAATAAAGACTTGAGTACACAATATATGTATGCAAAGGTTGAACTGTATACATCGAGTCATGGCAGTGAGGCTCGCCTACGTTAAATTCCCCCATCTTTAGGGTGTTTTTCCTGTATTAAGGCATGTGTATAAAGGCTGAAAAAAAAGTACATTTCCATGCATTCTTAGCGTCCAATGCCTTCATACATTCATAAACATAGAAGTCTTCATCTACTTAATACAAAAGAGCATAATCAATATAGCACCACCAGAGATCACAGACAGTAATAATACCACATTTAGTACATGTATGTGTTAAAATACAAACGAACATCGATGAGGATATCTATATGTACAGTCATTTAAACAAATAAACCTACAGCATAAAACCATAATAATTGTATGATGAATACGCCCTTGAACGTCATAGATGAATAATGTTATTGAACAGGAATTATTAGGAGTCCGCCATTTTGATGCAGTTAGTGCTCTATCTGGCAATTGTTGTTTGAAAATTCATTTAAATTACCAAAATATGATAACATGATCACAATAGGATGACAATTGTTGTTTGAAAATTAATTTAAATTACCAAAATATGATAACATGACCACGATAGGATGCACTGACTGTAGTTTATGTCATTTCGTAGTACCGTAATTATGGTCAGGATGCATTCGACTTCGCTCATTCATACCTCATCTCCATACTTATACTCTCAAGAACATACGGGGAATGCCTCTTCATATCGGCTACACTCTGTGACACATGGATAGTCCTTTATGACACACAGGAACCATACTCTAAGTACTGATGACATTTGTGTTACTTCAGTTCCTTACAGCCGTGTTATGTACTAGAAATAATGATAGATGACGCTAGATTCTTCCCTGAGGTCCAAGGACTAAAGGCTAAGGCCACGGGACAAAATAGCATCAGCCTTAACTATAATACCATTGTATGAATGACAGGACAAATGATCTTAACTTTTCCTAAAAATCAACCACCAAACAGACAGGATTTTTTAAAAACAGGAAGTGCTCATCCTGAAAGTACATGGGTTCCGGGATCCGGAACACATGTTCGATCAATGAAAATGCAGTATAATACCATATTTCAGTACGTTCGGTCCTAGAAGGTAAGAGCTGGGACACAGAGGAGTCATCCTCTTAGTCATGTTGCTCTCTGGGACACACGGGAGCCGACCTCTTAGTTTTGTTGCTCTCTGGGACACACAGAAGCCATCCTCTTAGTCATGATGCTCTCTGGGACACACAGGAGCCATCCTCTCAGTCCTGTTGCTCTCTGGGACACACAGGAGCCATCCTCTCAGTCCTGTTGCTCTCTGGGACACACAGGAGCCATTTTATCCATCCTGTTACTCTCTATGCCACCCTGTCCTGCCAGCTATTGCTTTCACCAGAATTCACATTCTTTTATTCTTGTTGCCCTTTGTGACAAAGTGGAAATATTGGACGCATTGCAAAGTGAAACAAACGCCTCCTTTGTTGCGGTTGACGTCATAAATGCGTCACCATGGTTGTACTTCGCAATGAGGAATCCCGTCTCCAGCTGACCGACCCTCGTGTCGTGTGCCGACTCTTGATGCCTATTAATGCCAGGAAACCTTTTAGAAAGAGAAAAAAAAAGCGGAGTGTTAACAGGCTCCAGGAGTTAGGCGTTGATACACTAATATACAAACTATAGTCATTAGTGTAAGAGGGTTGTGCCAAATTCAGCCCACATGCTCAGAGCAGCAATCGGATTTCATTATTGATTTTACAACAGCATTTGGAATAATTGGGATATGGTATTATGAAGCAATTCTTGTAAAAGCTACATGGTTATCACCCCATCATTTCTCAGCACTGAGAATAGCATCGTTTCTCCAGTCATTTCTCCTTAATATGATGTCGTCAAACTGACGGCATGATATTAAGTTCTGAATTATCCATCTAATGTTACTGGCCGCTTCATATCCATGACCTTCGAACAAACGTTATTTCCCAATTGACATTTCTAAAACTGTGCATTTACATTAGTGTAGGGTTACAGTTAGATTCTGCTGTCAGATAGTACCAGGTTACATGGAAAATAGATACCACACTTGGTACCCACATCTGAGAATTGAATGATACTGTTTATATGGATTCCCTGTACGGCTGGAGGCTTTGAACCTCAGCTTTGCTACAAGCTCACTCCCTTCTAGTTAAAATTTGTATTAAAAGTTTAATCCATGCAGATTCCTTCTTACAACCTGCCTTGGATAAACCACCCACTAGCTCAAATCTAATAAATTTTACTACTTTTGATATATTGCCCAGGATATATTATGTTGAATATTATATAGTCTGAAGGGTAGGGGTTGAGCAAAAGGTAATGTAGATCTTTCACTTACCTCGCTGAAATTTCTCATTAAAACCAGCGTAGACTATAGGATTGAGTACTGAATTAAAATAAGCCATGAATGTGGCCGCATATTGAAAGTCTTCATACCACAGTGGCAGCTGAAAGAAGAGGAAATGACGTGAGGATAAAGGAAATGGCACATCACTATAAGTTTGGTAAATGATAGTGCACATAACTTTTATACTAAGATATCACTATAGAGTGGTAAATGATAGTGCACATAACTGTCATATAGGTGCCAGTAGCTGAGGGATGGAGGGTTATGCAGTATTATCAGACACATGTAATGGGACAAACTGCGTTGGTCGACCCCCTGCGGCTTCACTTCGGGGAGGGGGGGAGGGGTGCACCGATGCCACCGGCTGAGCTAGACTCTGATTGACGAGTAAATTATACTTTGTAAACTTTGTTAAGTTACATTTGTTTAAGGCAAATGCCAGGATTAAAGCACAATGATGCTTCATTATGTTTTGCTGAATCCCTCTTAATGAGCATTGCCACATTTCCATATCAGATATCTCTGAAATGTTACTTTTAAAAATGATGTCAAAACGTTGTTGAGTGCACATACACTTGAACGTTTTTGATGTTCTAGAATACCATTGGTATTATGCTGAAGAAAATTTTCAACGACAAAAAATCACAAAAAAAAATACAAAAACCGGTAATATGTCATCTGCCTCATTCAGTCTTTGCATACCTCAGTCATTCATGCCTCAATTTCCTGTTACCTTCCCTTCCTGACGTCAGTGAGTGAGTGAGTGAGTAATAGATGTTTAACGCCATTTCGACAGCTGAGGTCATATTCATGGCTAGAACTACATTACACAATTTCACAGAGGAATGTGTCAGTGCCCGCGCATATGTGCACCACACACATCCTGAGGGGATAGGAAAGAGGAGAAATAGACCCATTTAAGTGGGCTAGGGAGGCCCGTCCTGACGTCAGTCTCTGCTAACTAGCATACTTCCTGAGTGCCCTCCACCTTTCCTTGTTTATCTTCCTTTCATACTCCTCGGTTTCTCCCACGTACCATAAATTTGCTATAGTTGATATAATTATCACTAAAAGAAAAGCATTAACAGCTGCATTGTCTTTGAAAAGTCAACGCCGTGACTTCCTCTCCAACTTGCGATTTTACATGTGTAAAAGCAAGCTTTCTCTCTCAAACCTTTTTCATTTTCTTCTTAGTATTTGCCCAATTGGCAACCATCTTGGAATTTGAGGGGTCCGGGTGAAATTTCTTCTTGGCTACCCGGGGTGGAAATGAGCCTCCAGGCATTTTAGAACTTTGTCCAGCAGGTTCACATAGGGCCTACCATATATTTATAAGGCCTATTTCTTTCTTTTGGGCTGGTAGGCAATGGACCTTGGCACATTTTTTATATCCAATTCTGGCGCCCTTTCACGGGGAATTGTGACTCTCTTTCACGGCAAACCATGACCCCTTCTAATGCCAAACTATGGCCTATTCTCATAGGGTCATAGGTGATCCGTGACGTTGCCTAGTAACACGACACTGCCTAATGACGAGATGATCAATGCGCCAAATAAAAACAGAAACGTCACTCTCTAAACATAATTATTTTCATGAACCCTCTTCATCAGCTTAGACCCTGATATTTTGATCAATTCAACTTTGACATGTGAGATTATATGTCAATTCAACTGTGACATGAGATTATATGGAGAATTCTGAAACTATATGACCCCATGGACCGATCTTTTCCAGCAGCACAATTGCACCTGTATCTGTGCCTGTCTCATACCATCCAGGGATAGGCTATAATAAAAGTCTTACCTGACTCCTACTGTCATCTCTGTACTCGGAATAGAGAATTGAACCCATCAATGGCAGCCAGCAAATAACGAACAGTGCCAGCAGCACCACCAACATGACCACAACCTGTAAAATACATGGAGAGATCAGGTGAGCTGTAAGAAACATCAGATGGTCACCAGACACCTTTGATCAGGGTTACCAGACACCTGTCAAAGCAGCCTCTAGGCAATTTTTAATTACAGGTGTGCCTGACAAAGATGCAGCAGAATAGCAGCTGAGCTTACCCAAAAACATGGCCTTTTTATGATGCTGAATGAGAGACCGGCGTAAAATATAGCAGAGGCCTCAATGGACATTCGAAGGGGAATTCAATGAGCTCCCTATTGAAACTCCATAGGTATTTCATTTTCTCTAATCTGCATCTCAGGATATTGTAAAGTGGATCCTGATGCTCGGGATCTATTATATGCGTCCTGGATTAAATCATTTCTACTTTTCGTTGTCCCACAATTTTCGGTACCTTAAATGCATAATATAGGTGGCATATATACGTAAAAGCCAAAAGGAGGGGGTTCTGCAGCAATATTGTCAAGTTTGAAATTGAGATAAGGAACATTCCAGTGACATATTTCATGATATCAGTTTGAAATATATCACCTAGTTTTTTGGTTGTCTTTTTTTTAAAGTGGTTTCCTGAATATGGTTGGGTGTTGTCTTTATGTCTTTTTATTTAGAGGTGTTTCATTATGTGAGCTAGAGAAC
The DNA here is from genome assembly GCA_949317995.1 of Acholoe squamosa. Classification (NCBI taxonomy): domain Eukaryota; kingdom Metazoa; phylum Annelida; class Polychaeta; order Phyllodocida; family Polynoidae; genus Acholoe; species Acholoe squamosa. The sequence goes on from OX439040.1 coordinate 52,213,219, forward strand.
AACCATACTTTTGCATATGAGGATTCTACTTGAAAAATGGTACAGCCGTTCTTAAGTCTGGGCCACTGCTGTTTTCACAGGTCGGTGTGAGTTCAGCAAATACATGTAGCCCATACGTTCAGATCCAACGTTAATTCAGACCCTGTCATTTCGGACAGATGACAGTGTTGCCGAAATGACGCTGGTACACCGGCTTTTGGTGGCATAGAATATTAATCTCAATGTCTGCTGTAGGGACTGTGGGCGCAGATGCCGATCAGGATGGCCTGCCATGATATTAGCTTTCTAGTGGGGAAAGCATTTTCAAATCTGCCTATTTGTTTTTGGACTTGTTTTACAATAGGTGAGGCTCCACTACGCGATTTTTGCTGAAAATCGGAGCTATTCTCACAAAAGCAGACACAAACACAGATTATAGAGTGGTATTTGTTATCATATCAAGGTGTAAATAGAAGATTGAGAGAGCTTTCTGTTTATGTTGGGAAGGCTTTGTGTACAATCTCAGGCACATTTTTGTTGCCAAAAGATGTTTTTGTTTACTAAATCAAGTTGACCTAATGTAAATATTGCAGACTTTCACACTGATGACTCTCTGCAACTCAATATCAGACAGGTTTGATTTTAACAGTACAAGACCCTGAGAGCTGTGTTGTTATTTATATTTTGCTGTGTTGATGTTTATATATTGAACTCCCACCCAATCACAGAGTCTATGCAAGTGCAGGTTAGTTGGTAAATATGGCACACAAGGAGAGAGATCACCCATAAAATAACCCCTGAAATCTCATGTTTACAATTTTGAATCTCATATTTACAATAAAGGAATGTGAACACCCTATACCTTAGGCACTATGGGGATAAAATTAGGTGAGACTGTACCAAAAAATCGCATAGTGGAGCCTCACCTATTCAAGCATTTTCTAATTTCTTTTAGCTACAATGAGTTCTGTATAGGTATGCGGTCTACATGAGTGGAAAATGACCTGTGTGAGATACCAAGATGCGGACCAGTTTGGTCTGCGTTGATAAAACGTTTTCGACAACACTGCCGACGGTCATCTTGGAGCCATGTCCTGTTTCATTGATTTAGATATATTTTTCTTTAAATTTTTGTTCATTCATGGCAACACCAACCAAAAGGACTACCCACAAGCCCAAATCAAGGAGGATGGCACATAATTTGTTCACAACGTGTTTAGGCTCCTATCTCATGGTTTTATGTTACTGAATACTAAAACCTTTGATTTTTATGAACAAGTGATTAATTTCTGAATATAATAGATTTGTATATGAATATAATAGATTTGTGTCAGAAAAACTTAAAGACGTAATATCTAGATACATATAGGCACATAATTTTCACCTGTTTGAAAATGTATTGTGATTATAAAAACATTGCAATATGTGTTAACAACTGTGTTTAGGAACTAACCTCTGTTATAGCCTTTTACCAAAGCTTTGACATGATTATACAATATAATCTATACAATTAAATAATCTATATCAAACTTAACAAATCGTACAGCAAAAGCTAGGTCTGCAATAAGTGTAAGATTAACCATAAAATAACGAATTTGAATAAAAAGAATAGTATCCCCGGACAATCTGAGGCGAAAACAAATTACACTACTGTCATGATATTGATTTTTGTCAGGCTGACCACGGGCAAGTGTCATTATTAATTTTGAAATACCCGTTTCTGAGCGGTGAACTTTTTTTGAGATTATTAAGGCAAATAATGAAAGGAATGTTTCCTTACGAGATCCTTAAGATGAGAAATGTGTCTGTAACAAACAATTTCTTGTGTCCAATTCATTGCTTCTCAAAAAGCCTGGTCGACGCCTCAGATATGAACGGCAAAAATTGAAGATAAAGATAATGATACAAACAGTGACAATCACACCTATAACCACAGCTCATAATTGATAACTGATGATAGCGAGTGTCAGACAAACATTTTTTATCAATATTATTACAGCATGATTTCCTTCATTTACAGTGTCTTCCTGTGCATGTACATATCAATGCATCTGTGGCTTCGTGAACCCAAAGTCTGTACCATAATATCTTAGGCTTCTTTCCTGACCTAAAGGATATAAATGTAAGTTCGACATTGATTTCTGTACAATAATGTGTATTGGTGAAATATGGAGCCGACACTCATGTATAATTTCTATAATATCGTAATATTCCTTTGAAGAGATACAATAAACAATAATTGTTTTAATTATTAAAAGAAAGGCATTGATAGACCAATTAAAACTGCCGCAGGAAAGTGTTAGAGGAAGGTACCCCTTATGTACATGTATGTCCATAACAGCTCCATCATTCCGGGTAAGATGGTTAAGCTTAAACGCGAGACGTACACTGGGACATCCAACCAATGAAAAAAGAAACAGGTTGGTTCCCTATCAATATTGAAAAACCATTGAACCACCTGTCGCAAAGTTGAGTTGCCCTATAAAAGGGTAGAGCCTATTAGACATGCAAGCAATTCAACAGAACACTGGGAAATATTCAAGATAAAGTATAGTCATTACAGATTGTTTTTGCATATTTACCGAAGAGCACATGGCGTGCCCTTTCTTCCTAAAGAAAAGCTACATAATATGAAATATTCGCTTACAGTCATTATTCGGACAGAGTGAGACAAAGAAGACAACGACAGGTGAACGTGCGTGTCAAAGATGGGAGGTGTCATCTATATAAGGGTACGAAGTAAGGTGACCCTAAGCTCCAGAACATGATAGCCACAGCTATATATATACATATATATATATATATATATATATATATATATATATATATATATATCACTGTGCACATTCATGACGGTTTTGGCCTAGGAAGCACTACGACGTCCTGGGCATAGACGTAAATGGGGTGTTGAGTCTATAAAGAGAGAATCCCTATCAGGTTTAAACCTGTTCTGACTATGAACCATATGCGCCTCTGGTTCCCACTGGAGGGATGGCAGGTGAGTAGTTTGTGAAAGCCTCTGCCGGGATGTCTAAGAGGCGCAGACATTGCTGAAGCTGGTTACGAAAGAGTAATCATTGGTAAGAGCTACCAGATGGGTACCAGTTGCCCACTAAGAATTCTGTGGTGAATAGGGGAGTTATCATTTTAGTGGTTGATTATTCATCCCGCTAGTCAGCTAAACGAGCAGCTCCATGCGGGGCTGTATCTAAAAGTGCCACTTTTATTTGTCATGATCAAGAGTTGCACCTACCAATATCAGTGAATATGAAAGAACGAAGCCACGGACAACCTCTAAATTTGTGCTGTTTGCAGCAAATCCCTCTTGTTGGCGATTGATTATGTTCAGTTTAGTGGTGTTATGTGAAGCAGAGATACAATGTTGGCTGTCAGACAGCACTGGAAGCTATTTTGAAAAGTCTCACTGCAAACAAGTGAATATGATATTATATCGTGTCCCCCATTATATACCAACGTATGGTATAAATAGTATATTGTTTATTTCTGCTACATGAGGCAATAGGACCGCTGCAGCTCTAGTGAGATCAGGCCTTCCATCAGAGAAGGCGCCGCTTATAGTTCAGCAGCAGAAGCTGCCCCAGAAGTGATTTAATGCAGGGTCATTACTAATGGCTACAATTTGCTTTCCTATGTTTGTTTACATATCTGATGATTCAGGAAAGTACTGTTGTACCAATGAAATCACATCTATATAATCTGAAACTTGCACTTTGTTTTAAACCAAATCAGTAAATTTACAGAAGACAAAAAAAAACTAGTTGATTGGTAAACACAAGATGTCATCCTTGTAGAACCACCATTGGCAGCCAATAATAGTAAGGTCTGTGTAGTCCAGGCTCTACCGGCCAGTTGTCACCACTCTATTGATGACTGGCTTGTTGTTGGCTTCTACAGAGTCAATCCATTACTTGCCAGTATACATGTGTCTGCATTAAGCTCCTCAATTGAAGGTCAAACATGATACCATCTAAACTGCATTTCTTCACTACTGCTATATTGCACACATGCTTAAAGGGTAAAAGTATCAAACTGGTATAATAAGAATATCTGGACGTGTCATTACTTGGAAGTGATTAGATCAGTACAACATTACTTTTCTTGAATATCAGATATCCCCAAAGACGGGAAAACAAGTTTTAGTCACTAGTAATGACCCTGCATTGAACTCCTTAGATATGCCTCTTTTGGAGCATCTGCTACCGTGCTATCAGCAACCAATGAAATTCAAGTCAAGTATGTCTGAATTGGTGCAAGTGGTTGCCTCGGCTAGCATGAATAGAGTAATAGAATTTATAAAGTGGTGTCTGATGGCAGGGAGAGCCGTGCACAAGTTGTACAGTTTAGGCTGTATACTATATAGGCCTACTGTAGAGGGGCAGAGCTCCTTCACAAGGGCAGTCTTACCTATCGAAAATTGGATTCACAGTATCTACAAGTCAGATCACTTTTCCACTCAGATAGGCCGGAAGCGCGAGTGGTATCTAATCCCTGTAAGGGGTGCATCCACTGCGACGGATGGACCATCCATCTCCCTTCATCCATATTTTTCTCCATAGAAATCAATGATAAATGATACAGATGAAACCCACGGATGGTCCATCCGTCGGCAGTGGACGCACCCCTGTAGCTAAATCTTCTCCTACTTCATGCAGTGAGGGCAGAGGGAAAGGACTGTATATAAGGGGTAGGGAGTTCTGTGGTGGTTAATGTGAGGAAGGGGTTTGCTTTATTTCCTCACAGAGCAAAAATCATAGTTGGATTAACTGTAAATCTGAGGAGATTAAATCTCTAATGAACTGCCTAGTCTCTTGCTATCTCATAAGTAGAGGGACGATTGGCAGAGGGAATCTCAATAATAGTGTTGAGCACAACTAGGGGGTCAGGCCCTACGGCTTGGGTCAACTCTTACCAGTTGATCTTAGGACTTTGGCCATGGTGACCAAATACCTGGCTTATGATTACTGGGTGATCGTACTACCTGCTGGCTTAAGGTGGATGGCGGGGATAGATTAAAAGTGGATGGATTTCCTCCATATTCTCAACAGTATCAAAGTGATAGGTACTATGCATATATGCAATAAAAATGTGAGGGTCTCATGCATATTTCTGAGATACAGAACCTTTAATATAATATAGGATTATACAGTAATTTGTCACATTGATCCTAGTGCGGAGAAGACAGGAACAAGATAGCCACTTGGGCCTGCACGAATACGCCGTCCTAATTATGAATAACTTTTAACCAAATTAAACAAATACAAACAAAAGAAAAAGAAAGTTTTAAACACAGAACTGACTGAACTGAACTGATTCTGTACTGGGGTGCTGACTGAATGACTGTGGTGCCTGCCAGAGCAGGTGAGTGAGAGTGTAGGTGACAGGTTGAACTGTGTCACCCCTGAGTGTATAAATAATTATTAATGTACAGGTGGCTGGCCTCCAGGACCAATAGCTCAAACTGTGAGTATGACAAACTGTTCGATACCATTATGCCCCATATTCCTAACCAAAATTGGACACATTTTTTCATAACCTCCTCACCACTTAGATTATAAGCATATCTTTGTAATGAATGAAATATTAACATATGGTCCCAGGCATATTTCTACTGTTGGGCTTCAAGAATATCGAACATCAGCTCCAAACATATATGCTGAAGGGGTAGCTAAGTATATACTCCCCTAGAACCACTAGATTCCATGGTGAAGTGGTAACACGTTAGACTCTGTATCAAAAGATCCTGGGTTCAATTCCAGGTGAGGGCAACTTTAGAAAATGTTTTTTTAAAGATTTTTAGTTTGTAAAGGGTTTTCTAGCTACCGAGATGCGTTTTTCAATGTTTCCTGCAACATTTTTCCATCATTCAGAAAGAAAATTTGTCAATGTTTATGACAAGTAAAATTCAGTAAAGAATGCCAAGGCAGGGTTGATCCATCAATCTACTTAGCAGTAGTCAAACAGAGTAGCCACTGAATCTGCTGGTTCTCGGGGCCCATATATAAGACTCTTTTGTAAATTCCATATCCATGCAAACCTGCCCAGAAACTTGCGCAGTAGACCAGTTTTCAAAGGCCGCCATCCACCTTAATAGCCTCCACAACAGTGACTGAATAAGGGGACCCAGGTATGACCTCTGTGAATAAATAGTGGGTAGTCCTAGCTGCTGCTATGTGCAGTCCCTCATTCAAAACTACTTAATATGTGTTCTCTGCAGACATGTGCCCTATCAAAAAATTAGCATCACTGTGAGTCATAATGTGTGAATCTGAATACTCATACTTATGCTGCATAGAGGAAAATTTGTCACCACTGATTACCCACCCATATTGACACATTCACCATGATGCTGTTATCTAGGGATTCGCATGGGTGAAACTCTAACCATGGCAGAGGCCATTAAGGACCTTATTAGGAAAGTGAATCATAGGTTATTCATATTTGCTAAGATGAGGCAAAATCTCAGCAGAGAAGATGCCATCTTGGTGTACAAAACCACAATTCTAAGTCTGTTTGATTATGCCAGTTTCCTTCATCGAGGAGCAAATCAAGACCTGCTGGCTAAACTGCAGAGGTTGCAAAATCGTGGGCTAAGAATCTGCTTGAGTTGTTCTGTCCATGATATGAGTATCGATCAATTACATGAACAATGTGGTGTACCCTACCTGGAGAGAAGAAGAGATGAGATGCATCTCTCAATAATGTACAAGTGTTCTGCAACTGGCAAACACTTACACAATCCTGAAAATACAGAAAGGGTCACTCGCAGTTCCCAAAAGGTAAACTTCAATTTGAAAAGGCATAAAAGGAACTTTTACAAAAGATCACCACTATATAGAGGAGTCAAGCTTTGGGATAACCTAGATGAATGATACCAAAAAAGTCAGACAAAACAGCAGTTCAAATGCCGTATTTCACGGATAAACGATCTGCACAAAGAAAATGAATGACCTACTGATGCAGAAATTACAGAAATCCATAGGAGCCATCAGGACTCAATATTACTTGAGGACTAAAAATTAAACTTTTCTGTACTACATACCACATGTCACTGCTATTAGTTTATGTTCTAGTCCATTAATTGGATGGACCCAGTCATTCAAGGACAGGTTCTAAATGTCTCAACTCTGTGGTCCCTTGCAGTTCCAAAATGTTTTGACTCAATATCAAGTTCTGTTAGTATTGGAATCTATGTACTTTTGTATTTTTGTGTAAGTCATCAAATGGCAGTCAATCAAGCAGATGCTTTTTGTGTGATCCAAAGGGTCTTAGAGGCCACAATCTTGTATATAATGTATATATTTTATTGTACTTCGTTCATTTTTTCTATGTGCTTTTCAGAAATCACATCTCATTCACATAAGGATTGAGTAAATAACTATCAAAAGGATGACAAAATAATCTCATTGTTCATTGTAAATATCATCTTTCTCCTAAGTGACCCTGATTGTGTGATTTAGGACTTTCATACCAGGCAGCATATTGTCTTTTTTTCTTTCTTTTTTCCTTATCATAAGATGGCACTTGATTTACTTTTACAAACACACAGTTGACTGACATTTATTATCACTACGACATGTAGTGGATCGGTCAATAAAGATTATTATATAAAAAGAAATGCATGATTTATGAGATAAATGGATATTACTCTTGATTTATGAGATAAATGGATATTACTCTTTTCAGCCATGGGCAAATCAGGCCTGCAGCTTCAGAAATCTACAGGCCCAAGAATTAATTATATGTTTCTTTATCTACTTCAATGGGCCACCTGGGCCCACAATAACATACTTATGCAGAAATTGGCGGGCTTGCACCCAAGAGCCCTCCCCCGCTTTAGCACCTATCCTGCCATAGATTACTAGGCCTTTTGCTCACCAATCTCAGCCCATTACAGAGCCTAGCCCCATATGGACACTTTATAACAGCCTTGAAGCATGTTGTCAGTGATTTTGTCAGTGCCTTTGAAGGTACTGACGACACAATTAGTGGCAAGAATTAGTGGCAAGAATCAGGCCAGTGACGATGGTGGGAAGATCATGTGACCATTCCTCCTGTTTGTATATATAAAAAAAAATAAACCGACGGCTAACTGACGGCCATCAGTCACTAACGGATGGCCTAGGGACAGTATCCTTAGGGTCCCCGACTCTTGTCCTATAGATATTGAAGGTTGTTATCTCCTTTTGTAGCTCAACCCAAATCTTTTGAATTCTATTATCACTGCACACCATCGAATGATGGGTGGCCAATGGGTGGCCGATGGTCAGGCCGTCATCACTGTATGTGACGTCATGACCTCATGATCTATTTCTCCCATATATATGTGGTCATGTGACACCCCCACCATTATCACTGGCCTGCTGCATGCCGTCAGTGCGTCGTCACTTGCCTCAAAGGCACTGATAATGCACTAACCAGCAGGATTAATGCCACTGATGAGTGTTCATAGGGCTGCAGCCTAAGGAAAAAGGCTTAAACCTGTGTAGAAAGAACTAGAACCTCGATGGGTGTTACCCTTATTGCCAGATGGCAAGATTTCAAAGGTGAACAAAAAAAACTAGTCATTTAACGTCTCGTAGCAAATGGCTTCATTTCAAAATCAAGGGTGATAACAGAAAAAGCACATGCTTTTTTCTAAGAATGTCACCAGGACTGTTTATCTGCCAAGCAATTGGGTAAGTGAGTAAAAAAGATCTTCTATCTGGTGTTATTGTGATTGAACGATAAGGCAATAGGGCGAAGCTGATGTTATGTGATCAATCAAGATAATCCAGCTTTACACAATCACCACTAGGAAGCAGTGCATGTATCCATGTTAAGCGCAATGTGGGAATTTGCGCAGTTTATGAATACTATATATAGGAGAGATAACTATTCTCACAGAACAAGGTGATTTAAAGAGAACTATTTACAAATCATGTTCTGTTTTATTGTTTACCCCACCCTCAAAGGGTAATGGCTCCTACAGGGTAAGTTCAATGCATCATATATCCAATTGTAGGTGTAATTAAATGGTGATTTTAATTATATAATGGAATCTTAAAGGTGTTCGACTTTAGGCATCTGTGCGACTCAGGGTGCAGTTACCCTAGTTCAGTATGGTTATGAGCAAATTGGAGCAGGGCGCAATGAGAGTTTCCTACTCATTTTTGTTGATATAAGCATAATTTATTGATATTTCTTCTGCTCCTCGCTGATGTTTATATCTTTTTTTCTTTCTTTTCGTCATTTTGTTTTGTTGACATATTACACGAGATACACAAGTCAACCTGCTTTTATGATTATCGAGCCTTAACATTGTAGATCTAAAGAGACTTTCTATTATATTAAGGACTTTAAATAAGCCACAATGGATGGCTCGTCACAATTGAGTCTAAAATTAATTACTTTTTTAACGTAACCCATAGTTGAATATTATGTATATCCACCTTTGAATCGTGAACTTAAATGGAAACTTTACGATCTATAGCCGTGCTCATTTGTTAATCAAAGAGCCCCACTTAGGGCTCACTGTTACGAAAACCACCTATTCGGTATTCCTCTCTGTTAAAAGTGAAGTTTTGCTCTTTTCGTGCTAAACAATTTAACGTTTGAATACTAAACCTATGTCTAAGCACCTACTCAGAAAAAAATGACAAAATGTTGAGAAGGTATTGATCAGTGTATCCAAGAAAATTATGTCCAAGTAACTTCGAGGATACATTCCCCTGTGTGTTATAGCAGAACCTTGAATGTTGACATTTATATTAGCCTTATTGTAATAAAACAAGCGTCAGAACAGTTCAGGTTATCCCAGGCTGGATCATTTTCAACGTCAGCATTTTACATCTCCATCCACTGTTATATATCTGTTCATCGGAGTATCAGTTACAAATATGACCCCTGGAGGTGTTGTCTCATATGACTAGGAGACTGAGGAGAACTATGTCTAGGGATTGCCTGAGGAAAGGAATGTAATATCAGGTGCCAAATGAGGGAAGGCGTACAACCACTATCTGTATAAACGACCGCTATCTGTAGTACTACACATAGAGGCTGACCATCCAACCACTATAGAGTATATAAACTCTATCTGTAGTATCCATCTAACCACTAACTGTGTAAATTCACGCCATCTGTAGAGACGTCTTCATCAACTTGTTAAGGCACAGGGGCAGTGTTGATACACTTGATCATATAAGGAATAATCCCATGTGTCTTAGATACTGAGAGAAGCTTTTTGAATTTGATACAGATTGTGTTATTGTTACACAGATATCCTTTGGGTGTCAACATCTTACTATCAAAGAACTACAAAAAGTGGCTCTTTACGTAGATAGTGGTTGAACACCAGGCATATATTGAAACAGATCTTGTATGAACATGAATGTGAGTCTGCTGAATCTGGTATAGAAAGGAACGGGGGAGGAGATGGATAGTGCAATGTTCTCTTCAATATCCTCCCCCTCACTATCAACTTTGACACGTTATATAAAGTTGAGCTTCGGTCACCAACAGTCTAGAGGCAAGACCATGTATACATACCTTGTTGATTGCCTTGATCAGCGATTCGAGTTTTTTCCCACACGAATGCATGGCTGGAGTAAAGTGTAATTTGGTGTATTTATTTATGGAGTTTTACATAGACTTTTAGCTTATAGCTTCCTTACAATCTCAGGGTACGACGAATAAACGAATAAACCATATATATATGGGCCAGATTTTTCCAGGGACGTACAATGGCCCTGAGGAGTCATGAATAATGATACTCTGAATAATATTTAATAACTTTGTAACATTGAAAGATCAATATATTGGCTTCAGGGAACAAATAGTTGTACACAGTCATCCCTACCGGTTTGATTGTTATAGCTATGTGACAGCAACTCCGCATTTTTCATGTCCATTCGACAGTTTTAATCAGTTTACATACACCCCAGAAACTCTGTATTTCATTTAACACCTAATATGGTATGCAAGTTTAATAATGTCAACGATGGCCATCAAAGAACGTTTTGAGGTATAAGCTGATGAACGTTAGTCATGTATTATCTCAAATAACTCTCTAGCTCTCTACAAAATGGTCAAATTCTCATTAAAATCAAACTACAATAACTTCAGCAGGACTACATTAGGAAAAACCAATAATTGTGGTCCCATGAAACACCAACTTGGCACACCACTAGCTTAAAATGACCCTTAAGTCAGGTTTTAACTGTTGGATGGACATGCTTTAGCTCATTAGGGTGTGTGTATAAGATACTTATGGGGAGAACCCTAGTACCAATCTAAAATTTTCCAAGGGATGACTTCACTTTATTTGAAACATAAAGATGCAATGAAATGCATACATTTAAGATTTAGAAAAAACTGTGCTGGATATAGACATGTTTACACTGTCAGCCTAAAGGTCATGTCCCATGTAGCAAGCCCAGTTGGGGCCAAAGTGGGCAGAATTCAGGACATGGGCTTAGTTTGGTCTGATGATGGGTTTCCAGTCTGTGCCACAGGGGCAGCCATAAATTGGCAAACTGACTTGAACCTGTTGGACTCCCAATGGGTTTTGTTCTCAGCAGATGGTGTGGGCCACATTGGGCTCTCTGATTTGGGCACAGATCAGTTTTGAAATGGGCAACCACATTGGGCACAGGTTGGTTTGAAAATGGGCATCCCAAAATGGGTGAAGATCAATTTCAAGACAAGTTACCCAATCTGGGCTGAGAGCAGGTTTTGATAGGAAAAAACTCACCTTCAGCTTTTGTGATTTGACACCAGATGGCCAATCTAACTTACATACACTTTTATTACCCATACAGAATTGATTCTCTCAAATATTGAACAAATGAAGTATGATACTAAATTAGACAGTGTGTAACAATGTTAAGACGTTATCATAGTTTGGAAATCCTTAGATATTCTCTTTAAAGAATATACAGATCAATGTCATCCTAGCAGTTATAAAGTGGCTACACCATCCCTATTGCAGTGAATGTGGTATAAGGGTCAAACATGCTAACTACATGCACTACTCATGAGCTTAAAAGCTCTGATCTATGCTCCTTCATGGTGCATGGCACTAAAGAGGGCCAGAATGCCACTAGACTCAATGTGACTTTTCTTGGTCTATTGAGTGCAAATTGATGTATATATTATACTGATGTAAACATCTTTGCAATGGAATAGATAAGTATCAATGGGTAATGGTATACTTGTTAAGGGGGGGGGAGTTGTATTCAATAATTCAATAAAATCCCATGAATTTCCATTTAAAAATATGGCCAAATCGGTCAGCCCAGTTTGGGCCACATCAGAAACCCCTGTTGAAACCAATCTGAGCCTAAACTCATTATCCCACTTTGAAACTGATCTGTGTCCAAATTGGTTAGCCCAGTGTGGCCCAGACACTTGCTGAGGACAAAACCCATTGGGTGCCCATTGGACAGCCCCGTTTAGCCCACATTTGGCACCCGCTGTAAGCCACCCTGGGGCCACACATGTTTTGCTACCTGGGGTACCTATACTTTCTTTAGTGGGATTGTGGACATTTCACAGCATTCCTCTTGAATGCTAGTACAGAGAGTCGAATACATTGATTGAGTTAGAAATCTAGTCATATGGATCTAATAATATTTGAGCAATCTTGTATTTCTGGTCAAGCCTAATGCAGCACTTTTCTTTCACCTTATGCCACTGTTTTTCAGAAGCACAAAGCCATTATATGAACATAATGGGTAGGCCCATCCATTTAGGTTCTTGTTGTGGACGTGGGCTCTGATGCATACTGCTTAGATTGCTACATGTGATTCCCATAGTAGGCCTTATACACTTCATTGGCATTGTTATTGCTTCTTAGAATTGACGATGAAAGATTAAGCATGGAGGAAGGTCCGTACAACAACAGTTTGTAGGTTGATGTCACACCTGTTGCATCAATCATGTCGACCATGGGCCAGAGATTGCACTTTGAAAGCAGTATCAGCTCCTCATAAAGTTTGTCGAATATATATAATCTGGGCAACAACTGCAGTGATCCGGTGGATCCCTTTTAGTCACTTTTGGCCTGAATTTGCAAGGCGTGCATCGGGATCTGTCACCATCATGCATTAATTGTGCATGGGCCAGGTATAGTTGAAGAGTTCTACTCTTTTCAGCGGGGGTCATTCGGCACCATCAGTAAGAAATGAAAAAAAACATTGGCAATATATTGATATAAGATAGTCTGTGATGTGCATTTGATCGAAAGATTGGAGTATCTTACGTTGAATTGCCGATGGAATGTAAGGTCATGGAGATATTACCCCAATAGGTCATGTACGGGAGTGTCCTGCAAAAAGTGTGACATGCTAGTGAGGCTGTTCCTGCTACTAAAATACACCAAGGTCACCTTACAGCCTATATGACAGGGATATGGGGTGAGTGCAGATAATAGCATTGATTCCTGATAAATTATATGGGAGAGCTGCTTTGATAAGTTTCAATGCCACTTATCTTGGCATAGATACCAGCCACTGACAGTGGGGAGGAGGCACTCATCCTTTCAACAATCTCAGTATGGATTCTGCACAGCAAATGGTTTCACACCATCAACACCCCTTGGTAATGCATATCACCCATACATCGACAGGTGGCAGCATTGATAGTGCGCTTTAGTGCCACTGTCATATAACAAGGAGAATTCAATGGGAACATAGAACTAGAGATCTGATGGGGGCTTTAGATATTAATGGTTGTCAACGTGCCATTGCAGGCTTATATGGGCATCAGCTCTCTAGAAATGTACTGGATCGGGCTTTGAAGTAAAATTCCACATTTTTGAAGATGTGCACTTACAATTTCGGACAAAATGATGTGCCTACCCACATCAAGTTGATTCGGCAAAAGAAGCATATGGCATAGTAACATGCTGTTTGTATGCACAGGCGGAGTCAACCTCAGCCTAGTGGTACCATCAAAACCTGAGGTACTTGATGAATGCGTGCAATTCCGATTTACAATAGATGTGTCAATTTAGGGCTATGGGTGTTGCACAGGCATGACAAATAACAATATCTCACTCTAGATTATGCACGAATTTAATTCGATGAATAATTTCAAAAGCTTGTATGCACTCCCTGTGGTAGAATACATAGGCTTAGCCTTGGAATCTTCTACTTTACTAAGGTCTATGACTTCAATTGACATTAAGTTAGATGCGCATGTCTAGTAGGCTGTTGCGTAGAGTGTGAGACAACCTTCTCAGACAAGGAGAAATTGGGTAAATATGAAGATATACCCTCTGGATCGTTCCTGAACAGTAATGATTGATACCTACAAAACTTTGGGGCTCTTATTCCTCAAACGGATCTTTACACGGGTTTCTGTTTAAGGTTTAGAGCATCTTATCTCATTCAAATGTTGTTTTTTTTTTCTCTCAAACACGTATTCCCCAAATGCCCTTTGAGGTAGCTGTATAGAAATTGCAAGGGAACGGTACACTAAATACATCGGAGTGAGAAGCCAATATCATACGGCTTCTGAGTTAAAGGCACGTTGATATTTTAGGAAAGTAGGCCTTTGACATTTCTACAGGACATTTGAGGCATAAGTGCATTCAAAAGATAAAGTGTCTGTGCGTCAGTGCCATATTAGGGATAGAATCCTGTAGTTGGTCTTTACTCTCAAACGGGTTTCTGTTTGAGCCGTCTGGGGCATAAAAGCCACACATGGACCATCTGCTGGATACAGTTGACCTTATCGTAGTGGCCCATACACATAGACATGCCTTCTTACAAAGGTTTATGATTGTGTTATGTGACATTTTTTAATGTATTTTCTATGCACACCTTCAGGTCGAGGTGAACCTTTCCCCTGAGTTGCTCTCACTCTGTGACCTTAGAGTGTACCCATTGACCCCCCCCCCTCCGCACACCGTCTGCTTCTCACCACACGTGGCATGCATGTAACTGCACCTGGCTCTGTATCATGAGTTTGATGCAACTTTTAGGGCAAAGGGGGTCCAGAGGGTGGCAGACCTAAACTTGGATTATGGTTAAATCCTTTTGTATAGGGAAACTACAGGTATGGGTGTATAACACTGCATGCTTGATTCTTCTTAAATATGAGCTTGGTTACCATGGCAACCATGCAAACCTAGTATGTAAAGACTTGTCCTGTTCCCAACCACTTTTTCTTTATGCCAAGAGGAATGATATTTTTTCCCTCACACAAAATTTCTTTATGCTAAATTGAGCCAATGGATGCATATTTTGAAAAAGTTATAGCAATTCCCCTTATCTCTGTGAAGATTAAGGGCCCTGAGTCCCCCAATATTCATTTTTGGCTATTTTTTTAAAGAAAATATTTCCAAACTTTTCCACTTTGTTGCAGTTGATCAGATGGGTATGGCATGCTATTTTCAGTTTATATATAACACAAATCAGTCCCCTTCAAGATCTATTTAGAATCTTGGACAAATTCAGAAATCTATTTGCTTGATATTAGGAACGCTGATTGATATGTGGTTGGGAACAGGACAAAAAGTGGTTGGGAACAGGACAAAAATGGAAAACACCCAAAATCTGAGGTCTAATCAATTATGTTGAGATGTTTCTTTGCTAACAGATGGTGGAAGGTGGGGTAGAATGAGCTGAGGGATTATAAGAGAGTTTCAAGAGTGGTAGCATTGTAAAGTGTGACATTAGGAAGTGGTTGGGAACGGGACAACAAGTGGTTGGGAACAGGACATAATCATTAAAGTGACCAGGATATTATTCATTGTAATAGGATAATTCTATGTAATGAGTTGGTGGGAGGGCAGGAGCAAGGGACTGGGATGCTTTTGCATGAGTTTCATGAGTGGTATCACTTAATGATGCCTTATTGGAAAATAAGTAGTAGGGAAGGCGACATCAAGTGGTTAGGAACAGGACCTAATCAGTATTGTGTCAAGGATATTATTCATCATCATAAGAACATTTTGCGAAATGAGTGGATTGGAGCACATAGGGGAGGGAATATGTACTTTTGAGTGGGTTCCGGAAGTAATAGAACTAAATAACATTGCATTGGAAAAAAGTGGTTGGGAAGGGGACAATAAGTGGTTGGGAACAAGACAACAAGTGGTTGGGAACAGGACATAGTTATTACTACAACGGCCTATTGTTCAACATGATATAAGTTTATGCAGTGATAGGGTGGGAGGAGAGAGAGGAGGTAGCATGTGCTTTTGAGTGGGTTTCAGAGTTGTACACCTGAATAATGTTGCATTGAAAAATATGTGGTTGGCAACAGGGCATCAAGTGGTTGGGAATGGGACAAAGTGGTTGGGAACAGGACAATAATTACTGTGACCAGCATATATTATTCATCATATTGAGATAATTCCATGTGATGGGTAGAAGAAGAAGTGAATAGGTTTTTTTTGAGTGGGTTCCATGAGTGTTAAAACTGAATAATATCTCAAACAAACAAGTGGTTGGGAACAAGACATATCTGTACCACTACCAAAACCTGTCTTAGAATGGCGTAATACATTTATAGTGTCAGGGCAACCCCCTACTATGTTCCACTTTTAAACAGGATGTCTATGGGCTAGTATGATCCATATAATGAAAAAAAATTAAATATGAAAATTATGCCAGCGATGGGTTGTTTTATTTTTAGTGGTTGGGAACAGGACGTGAGCACCCTGGTAAGTTTGGTAGCCCTTGAGAAAGGATAAGCAGTCAGACAGATGTGAGAAGGATGTAGTCCCCCTGACAGAAACACATGAATTCACACAGAGTATTACTTCTGTAGCTCTAGATGTCTCGTTATAGAAGATACAGGGGGAATTATTCAATCTTTAAGGTTTTTCTGAAAGGTGGTTGGGAACAGGACATTACAATTTTCACACACCAAGCTGTACCCTGTTAACCAGACAGCTTATAACAGTGTGCCTATGTGTGAAAATATTTGCCAGAGGGAAAGACAAAAAAATTAACACAAAATAACCCACATATATTGAATGTTTTCTTGTTTTCTATGCCATAGAAAATGACAAAAAGATGAAAAACGTGAATTTTGGGACATGTTTCACTCCAACTTGACAAAAGTAAACCTTAATAGTAGGTTAATCTATACATTTGGTCAAAGTGTACACCTAGCCTGAGCCCATGAGCCAAAAAAAAATCTAAAATATACCAGTAGGTTATACACTGGTGTGGACCAAATATGAAAGTGGTTGGGAACGGGACAAACTCAAAAGTTGCATTGAACTCATGACACATAGCCACCTGTCATTGAGATAACCTGGTAATGATGGACTTCCTACTTCAAAACCATGGTTGGCGAAAAAAGGTCAATTGTTGAATATTGGGTACTTCCTTTAACCTTTATTCCCCGTAGTCAGCGTATCTGGGTTAGAGCGTGAGTACAACCCACCGTCTTGTTTGAATCAATTCAGTAAAAAGTAAAAGAAAAAAAATGTTGCGGGAAAACCTCCTCGTATTAAAGTGCTGACCTCTCCAAATAAAGAATAGCATTTTCATCAGCGAATCACATAAGTAGGATCAGACATGAGGTATTCACAACGACTGGACCATTTAGATCCACCAAGAGATGGGATCAGATGAATAATCACCATAAAGAAGCCCCCCCCCAAGCCTACCTTTTCAACAAAAGGTCTGCAGGACACAGGGCGGCTGTTGGCAGACTGAGACATTACTCCAAGGAGACAGGTTTCACCTGCTCATGAATTAGTAGGCTACATGAGGTAGATAATAGAACTGACCAATCAGGAGCCAGGACTTGAACAGCACTTTATACTGAAAGGACCACTGGACATTGCTATTTTCAATGAAGGCCTTCTCTACCTCAGGTAGACAACAATACCATTGCCTACCTCAGGTAGACAACAAAGCCCTTCTCTACCTCAAGAAGACAACGAGACACTTCTCTACCTCAAGAAGACAACGAGACAAAATGATCCAGGTGATTCTTGACTAACATAATGCTTGCCTACCTGAGGTACACTATGGGCACCTTGTCTACCTGAGGTACACTATGGGCACCTTGTTTACCTGAGGTACACTATGGACTCCTTGTCTACTTGAGGTACACTATGGACACATTATCTACCTCAGGTACACAATGAATGCTTTGTCTACCTCAGGTACACTATATGGCTCCTGCTACTTCCTTTGCATATATGCAAAGTACAGAGTAGCTATAGTCTACCTGAGGTAGATAAAGTGTCTATAGTGTACCTCAGGTAGACAAGTCCATAGTGTACCTCAGGTAGACAATGTGTCCATAGTGTACCTCAGGTAGACAACACTGCAAAAATGGTGTTTAGATTTTAAACATGTTTAGGTCTAAATACGTTTAAAACCTAAACATATAGGTCAGTTAGGTGTCTCACCGACTACACATTTAGGAAATGAACACTTTTATTCTAACTACATAAACATTTATGCTAAACATGTTTAGATGTTTAGAGTTGAGACAGTTGAATAATAGGTGTTTAGATTTAAACATCAATATGTTTAGATACTTGGATGTTGAATCCACACCAGGTAGCAGCACTACCTTTGACTGGACTATCTGCACACAGTTATAATCAATTGTTGTGACAAATGTCCACAAATTCCATGTTTATCATGGTTTCATTTGATAGAATGTCATGTGAATAGAAAGGGCAATAGAAAATTGACTAGATTCACCTCATGCCACCATCATTACCATAAAATAATCAATAAACTCCATGACTGACACCTATTTGATGTTATTCTGGAATAGATAAGGCAATGTCCTTCCTGCCAAGCTGTTGTACTTTCTCAAGTCTCTCATTCTGATGCAGTGTGTAATATATGTACACGTATATATAGCTGTGGCTGACATCTTTGGAGACTTTGACAAGTAAATACCTGCTGATGCCCCCCCCAGTAAATGAGAAAAAAACAACAAAATATATCTCTGTTTTTTAATGCATACATGTCTGCAAACCTTAACTCTCCATCAAATCATTTAAACATCTAAACACAAAAATTCATAAACACCTAAACACAAAAATTCATATATCTAAACACAAAAGTTTTAACCTAAACACCTACATTTCTAAACACTTGAGCTAAGCACATTGTTTGGCTAAACATGTTTAGGAAATTAATGTGTTCACAAAAACGTTGCAAGAAAATGTTTAGAATTGTGTTTAGGATCTAAACACCATTTTTGCAGTGAAGGTGTTAATAGTGTACCCCAGGTAGATAAGGTGTTGTGTACCTCAGGTAGATAGGGAGTCCACAGTGTACCTCAGGTAGATAATGCGTCCATAGTGTACTTCAGGTAGATAAGGTTTTTGCAGTACCTAAGCTTGAGAAGGTGATTCCTTGTCTACTTGGGGTGTCATATCTAGCTATAGGGTATTCGCAGCTACTACATGAACATAGTCATAACAAGAGGTTGGCAATTAGTGGATAATTGATGATAGCATTATTGTACAAAGTACATGCTGAAGAGATGTTAACTCAGCGAATAGCTAGATGGTAATGCCGGCAGGTGTACTAGCACCTGGCTGTATATATATACATAATGACCATCAGGTGTACCACCCCTAGTGGCAGGGTGTGGTACTACTGCATACATTATAGGCGAGTATAGCATAGTGAGCAATAATGGATGTCACATGAATGGTATAATGTACAATATATGAATAAAGTAAAAGCGGTCAAGTTCTCTACTTATCACAGGGGTAGAGAAGGTGTTCCTAGTCTACCTGGGGTAGAGAAGGTGTTCGCAATCTTCCTGCGGTAGGCAAGGCATACTTTGTCTACCTGGGATAATGAAAGTGTTCCTTGTCTACCTATGGAAGGGAAGGCGTTCCTTGTCTTCCTGGGGTAATGAAGGCATTCCTTATCTACCTGGGGTAATGAAGGCACTCCTAGTCTGCCTAGGGTAGGGAAGGCATTTATTGTCTACCTGGGGTAGAGAAGGAGTTCCTAGTCTACTTCAGGTAAAGACATTGACATAAAAATAAGTCCAGTGGTCCTCTCCAGTATTAAGCAGGCCACAAATGTTTTTTGGGGGGCGAATAACTCACATTTACATGATTTTGCAACTTAGAGGATGCAAGATAGGATCAATACAGCATCTAATCCTATACATAGAATAACAGAAAATTGTTTATTTATGCCCTGGATCGATGTGAAAAGCATCCACCATCCTGTCAACAGCAGATGCATCTGCTGTCATGGTGCTTGCCTCTGATTGGTTCATTCTCTTGTCTACCTCATGTAGCCTAGTAATGAGCTATGGCTTGTCTACTTGAAATAATGTCTCAGTCTGCCAACGGCCGTGCTGCATCTAGCAGCCTCCCTAGCCAGTTCTGAGAATGCTGCTACTTCTATGACCATAACCTGTAAAAGGATACCCATCATGTTGTAGACAGTAAAGGGACCTTTTATTGAAAAAAAAAGGTTCTTGCAGACTACTTGGCCTTCATCTTAGCCAGCCTCCCCAACTCTGACCAAAACACTCAGTCCGCCTACAGGACACTATAGGATGGACGAGTAATAGAATAAATTATAGGCCTAATCTGATGTAATTGTGATCAAACGATGGGTCAGATGAGGGGACCAAGATGTGAGGCAACCAGTCAAGGTCAACTAGGTTTACACAAGCACCGTAAGGAGGCGGCACTAGCTGAACGACAAGAGACAACCCCTGTTCTTTGGCCTTGTTTATGTCACAGGCACATCACCTCATCTGCCATCCTATTTGGAGATTTAACCAGCCATGGCATCATTGAAAAGTAGCTAATAATCCGATTACTTATTGTGTTGACACTGCAATTTTATAGGTGTACAACTCAGGAATCTTTGGGGGTCTTACCAGTATTCGAAATAATCAGAAATGGCATAACATCAAGTAAATGGGACCATCCATGCAGCGAAGCTGGATTCATCTCAATACTTAACACCTCTGATATGGTAGGTGGGATTGCACCAGTAATACTCTTAGGAGGGATATCCCAAATGGATCAATGCTTATGAACCATTGCCATCCTCGCTGGGTAGATCGTGCAATCCTCCAGACACTCATACATTCTGTAGATTAGAGTAGGTGGTACAACAGATTGGTGTCTTGGGATTATGGATGTACCCTTTGTCCCCTGTGCTGGAACATTTTATGGAAGGTTTCTGAGAGCTGTAACAGTTTCTAGCTTTTAAATCTGTTTAGCTAGCATGAGAAATGTTTCAGAACATTGATATTTGTCTTTCCTTCTGGTCCGATGATATGAATCTGTAGTTGTATAAGAGTGACAGGGCCATGATGGAGTTCAAGTGACTTTGAGAGATTACTCTTGAGTTCCCAATCAAATATCTCCCCAACTTCAAGTTAGAATGTGGAACAATGTGGCTGATTGATTGATTATTTATTTCATTGACATTACTTCTCATAGGGCTGCACTGAAAACCCTCTAGTTTCTTTTTTTTTTAATTCGTTAGATTGACGACCTAAGGTCCTCAGACAGTGTCAGAAGAGGTACAGCAAGGGGCAGCACCTGATGGAGCTTGAGGTACAGATAGTGACTGGTGAGTATACATGTTATTTCATACAATTGGGATTAAAAATCGACCAAGACCATGTAGGAAGAGTAAAGCCTTTGCTTTAATCTAAAGTTTACAGAGATTAAATCCCTCAGTTTACCTCAACTCAGAATGACACCTATGTTGATATATAACTATACCTCACTAGGTGGCACACATGTGCAACTAATGGATCAAATATTTTGTGATCAGGCTGACCAGATGTGAACTAAATGTCTTCACCACTGAGGACTTTAGGTGCTCAAGTTCATGACACCCAAATCTACAGCTTTGGGTAGTCAGACTGGGGACCCAAGGTACTCACTGTTATAATATGTCAAAATGTTATCTATATAATATTTCTAAAGACTTTGGTTACCTAGAATGATTATTTCTAGTCCTGTTAATATTGACCAATCAGAAGCCAGCACCACCTGTATGCTGCAGAGAGTTGTTTGTCCTTGACCTCACACTGAATACACTGTCATGGCCGACCAGTCTAGATCCCAGACCTGTGTTGTAGTTTCTATCTAAATACCTGACTCCCAAGTTGGTGACAGCGAATATTTTTGAGAGTATGTGGTAGATGGATATCTAGACAACACCTGGAGGTCAGGATTTTTGCCGGATGGTCAAATGGGAAAGGAGATGGAAACAGATTATGGTGTGGTATTTTCATATGAAATGTATACATGTGCCTAGGGCTACAGACCTAAGGTAAGACAAGCCTTTCTTTCATATTGCACACCCACCTGCTGTGTTGCCCAATGCCAAGTCAAGCTGAATTCACCAAGGCAACATAATTATTGACAGTTTCTGTTGTAAAGTGACTGGAGAGAGACTTTGTCAGTGTCACTGCTCCAGAGCATCCATACTCCATAGCCAGACCCATAGCCACCTGTCTCAGTGAAAGTGTCTCAGAGAAAGCCCCCTATAGACTGCATTTCCTTTTGTTTTATTCTGAACCATGGCCAAGTTTAGTCCCCCTGACCCGTTCACCTTTGAGGAGCCCTCAAAGTGGCCAGAATGGAAGGAGAGGTACATGAGGTTCAGATCTGTCACTAAACAAAAGAATGAGGATGGGGATGTTCAAGTGTCATCACTGATTTATTGCATGGGTAGACAAGCTGAGAACATTTTTAAGTCATTCCGCTTCAACCCCATCGCACAGCCAACCTCTGCCGTACCACATCCGATAGACCCTAAAGACAACTTCGATGTAGTCATGAAAAAGTATGACGAGTACTTTATACCTAAAAAGAATACCATTCACGAGCGTACAAAGTTTTACCACAGAGTCCAAGAGTCAGGCGAGTCGATCGAGTGTTTTCTCCAAAGCTTACATGCGATAGCGGCGCATTGTCGGTTTGAAGATAAGGAGGATGAGCATATTCGTGACAGGTTCATCAGTGGCCTGAGCGACAAGACAATGTCGAAGAAGCTCCAGCTCGAACAGGACACTCTCACCTTAGACAAAGCGGTACAGCAAGCCCGACATAACGAGCTCGTCCAGATGCAGAACGAGCCATCAGCAGCCGTCAACGCCGTTAGGGATGGTGGAAGGAGAAGAAGGAAGCAAGGGTCGTCAAAAGCTGAAGGTCAAAAGTCAAACGGCCAAGGTCATCGATCGAATGACCACAGTAAGAAGTCAAACACGAAGAAGTCGAAGCCGAAATGTGGTAACTGTGGTTATGTCCACCGATCGTCCGAACCAGACGCATGTCCAGCGATTGGTAAGACGTGCAAGAATTGCAACATGAAAGGTCATTTTCAAGCCGTATGTCATCAGAAGGTCCAAGAAGTCTATGGAGATGACCAGCAGGACGATTACTTCTGCGGATCCATTGACTGTGACTATAGCGACCCAGCATGGAAAGTTACTCTATCCATCGGGGGTAGTCAGCCCGTAGACTTTAAGATTGACTCTGGTGCCGATGTCTCTGTCATGTCATACTCTAAGTATCTAAAGCTGAAGCAGAGACCGCCGCTCAGCGAGAGTACGTCAAACCTTTCAAGCCCTGGTGGTCCTTTGAGCTGTAAGGGAGACTTTACAGCCAAGACGCAGGTAAAAGGAATATGCTACAACTTCCGTGTCTTAGTCGTCGGAAATGAGGTCAAATGCCTTCTCGGGAGAGAAGTGGCATCACGAATGGGACTCATTTCTAAACTAGACAGTGTCAAGGAAGGCGTTGGTTGTCTGAACACCGATCCTGTCAAGATCGTCTTAAAGGAAGATTCACAGCCTTTTGCAGTAGCAGTTGCCAGAAGAGTACCCATTCCGGTTCTGCCTAAGGTAAAGGAGGAGTTAGATCGTCTCCTCACTTCCGGCGTGATCCGTGAGATCACTAAGCCTACAGCATGGTGTGCACCCATGGTAGTTGCAGTGAAGAAGACAGGCAAAGTGCGTTTGTGTGTCGACCTGAAAAAGTTAAACGTCAGTGTCAGACGTGAGAGGTTTGTTCTACCGACTTTAGAAGACCTCACATCAAAACTGTCAGGAGCCACCATGTTTTCCTGCCTAGACGCCACTAGTGGATTTTACCAAATCCCTCTGGCTGCGGAAAGCCAAGAATTGACAACGTTTCTGACGCCCTTCGGGAGGTACTGTTTTAGACGATTACCTTTCGGGATTACGTCGGCGCCAGAAATCTTTATGCGAAAGATGACGGAGGTCCTAGATGGGCTTGAAGGTGTTTTCACCTACATAGACGACGTCCTCATCTATGGTAATACTCCAAAAGAGCATGACGAACGACTAGCTACAGTGCTAGCAACCCTAAAGAGGGCAGGATTGAAGCTGAACCAATAGAAGTGCTCTTACAGAAAGACAGAGTTAAAGTTCTTGGGACATAGGTTCACAAAAGACGGAATTTCAGCCGACTCAGAGAAAGTGGAAGCAATTGCCAAGATGCCGCCACCATCGTCTGTGACTCAATTGCGACAGATTCTCGGTATGGTCCACTATCTGGGGTCATACTTGCCGGATCTACATGTAGTCACTCGTCCTCTGAACGATCTGCTGAAGGGAGATGTGGAGTGGATCTGGGGTTCAGCCCAGAAAGAAGCCTTCGCAAAGATGAAGTCACTCATCTCGTCAACTCCCATATTGGCTTACTATGACGTCAACAAGCCAACCATAGTGAATGCAGACGCCAGTGCATATGGTCTAGGGGGAGTACTGTTACAAGACCATGGAGGTATTCCTAAACCCGTTGCCTTCTGTTCAAGAACACTAAGCCCTGCAGAACAGAAGTATGCACAAATCGAGAAGGAATGTTTAGCGAGTGTGTGGGCGTGTGAAAAGTTTGACCGGTTCCTCTGTGGACTGGAGTCCTTCACGCTGGAGACAGACCACAAGCCGCTCATTCCTCTTATCAACACCAAAGACTTGGATAGTGTGCCGATAAGATGCCAGAGACTCCTCATGAGACTAATGAGGTATAAGGCACAAGCAAAGTATGTCCCGGGAAAGCAAATGTATGTGTCAGATGCACTTTCCAGGAGTCCAATGTCAACGAAGGCCGTCAGCAGCACGGCTGAGGAAGTTGATATGTATGTTCAGTCTATCGTAGCTGGGTTTCCTGCAACCCCTCAGAAGAGAGACGATCTGAGAGTGGCGACACAGAATGACTCAGTGTTACAAGCAGCGATAGTGTTCACCTTGACGGGTTGGCCTAAGTATGAGAAGGATATACCGGATGGCTTGCGAGAGCTCTATGCTCATCGAGCAATGTTATCAGTTGTAGATGGACTACTGGTTTTTGGTAGCAGGATAGTCATTCCAGCAGCCAACAGAGCAGAGATTCTTCAAAGGATCCATGATGGACATCAGGGAGTGACCAAATCGTTAGAGAGAGCCCGTTTAGGAGTCTGGTCGCCTGGTTTGACGGCAGACGTCAAAAGGGTCGTTGGCTCTTGTGAACATTGCCAGACGCTGAGACCAACTCAGCGAAAAGAGCCGTTGCTGCCGACACCTTTGCCACAAGGTCCCTGGCAGAGGATAGGAGTAGATCTCTGTCAGTTCAAAGGGAAAGACTACCTTGTGATGGCCGATTACTACTCAAGATGGATAGAGGTCTTACGCCTATACAAGACCACAGCCAAGTCAGTGAAATACCGCATGGAAGATGTATTTGCCAGGTGGGGTTCTCCGAGAGAAGTTGTGTCGGACAATGGTCCCCAATTCGTCTCGGCGGAATTCAAGTCCCTGATAGTAAAGCATCGGTTTAATCATGTTACGTCAAGTCCATATTTGCCCAATTCTAATGGAGAGGCGGAACGTGCAGTCCAGACTGCCAAGCGAATTCTGAGTCAAAGTGATCCTTGGTTAGGTCTGATGGTCTATAGAGACACCCCAATTGCCGCCACTGGATGTAGCCCGTCTCAGCTCATGATGGGTCGTCACATCACCAAGATTGTCACTCTGACAACATTATGTTATCAGTTTGACTACCTGAGTTAAGATTGTTGACCTCAGCTCATCAGGTTGACAACCTTGAGTACTCAATCCGATGGCCTAAGGTTGTAGATTTAGGTATCGTCAGTCTGAGGACCCTGGGGCGTTCAGTGTGGGAGTTTTACAAATTATGTCAACAAGTCGTAACCATGACTGAACATAATATTAATAGACAATAAGTTATACTCTCGACAAACACCTTACTGAAGAATATGAGGTGTTTGACTATAAAAAAAACTGGCCAATTTGATTTGCTAGTATGCCAAGTCTAATTGACTGTTGAACTCAGCTATACAGTCAGCATTTTGGGTTTTGCTGCTCAACCTGTATCACAGGCTGTGACACCTGTATCTTGGACTTTTGATATAGATGTCTTTTCTAACTATAGATGTTTTTAGTTTTACCTTCTCATTTTTTCTCAGTACCCTAGTAGACTCCCTTGTTGCGTTCTAGATGCCCAACCAGGTCCACACTCAGATAGGAAACCCCCTTACTCGACAATGGGTCTCACCAGCTGTTTGTAGACCTCCAATTCAGTGTCCTTTCCAAGTTCAAGCCTTCATTCTGCATAGCTGAACAGTGTACAACCTCATTAGGTTTATCTACTTCATCAATTATGGTTTGAAGGTCAAGTACGTGTCGAGTATTACATCCAGTGCTCCAAACTGTATCTCAATTGTGTATGTGAAATTGACCCGTGGTAAGCTCCCCTACTATAGCGATATAGCTTGTGGATCATATTCAACACTATTCCTTTGGCCTTTTCAGGTTTCCGTCTTAAGCTTCTTTAAAGCATTTATTGCCGATATTACACGCTTATTCAATATTAGGTATTCGGTAGCTTTGTGCATAATTTAACCCACATACCTTGGGGCTGCTAAGCTGGAACTGCTGCAAGTATGCATGGTTATTGTGACATTATTCAAATCCGCGTTAGGGCAGAGGCACCCTAAGGGAGTGATCATTTTTTAACAACGGGGGGGGGGGGCAGCTGGGGGGTTTGAGGGGAGGGTCAGAATTTTTTCAACCCCTTGACTGGGGGGTCAGAATTTTTTCAATCCCTCAGATGGGGGGGGGGTCAAAATAATTTCACCCGTTTTCAGCTGTTCACCAGCTGTTTGTAGACCTCCAATTCAGTGTCCTCTCCAAGTTCAAGCCTTCATTCTGCATAGCTGAGCAGTGCACAACCTCATTAGGTATTTTTGGTTTGAATTTACTTTATTGACTAAATATATATCGAGCATAGTTTATAGCAGTACAGAGATCAAGTTTTACAAGACGACATCTCAAATATGTTTGGAACATATGTTTGGAACATCCTAGGGGCTGCTAAGCTGGAACTGCTGCAAGTATGCATGGTTATTGGGACATTATTCAAATCCGCGTTAGGGCAGAGGCACCCTAAGGGAGTGATCACTTTTTAACAGGGAGGGGGGGGGCTGGGGGGTTTGAGGGGAGGGTCAGAATTTCTTCAAACCCTTGACTGGGGGGTCAGAACTTTTTCAATCCCTCAGATGGGGGGGTCAAAATAATTTCACCTGTTTTCAGTAGAAAACCCTGCACGTCATTATAGGTTAAAAGGGCACATTCACGCGCGATTTTTGCCCCTTATTGGGGGGTCAAAATAAAATTTCTACCCTCGAGAGGGGGTCGCAGTTTTTTATGCGTGTCAGTGCGCAAACCCACCAGGCCCACCCCCTGTTGTTAAAAAATGATCACTCCCTAAGGTCAAGTAGTGCTGTTAATGCTACACTGTAAAAAATAACTGTTGAATCTACCAGCAATCCTCGTAAAGCTTGCACAACAGGGAGCCACTGTTGTTTTTACAAGAACCTTCAGGTGGCAGTGCAGTGGTACAAGGGATCTCTGTGAAAATAAAGACATCTCTGTGAAAATAACGATGGATCTCTGGTAATTTTAGAATGAGGAATCCTTCGTTATTTCGACAAAGTTTTCTCTTTTTTTTACAGTGTACTAAAATACGGACGCCAAGGTTGCATTATGAAGCAAGGGCAGAGAAAGCAGAGATGGAGAGCAAAGACTACTTATGAATTACCTTAGATGAGGAGTTTTCTAATGCCACTTGTCTTGTCAACACCAGGGACTGACTTGGGATAGCTAACAACCTTCAGTATGTGCCTCACTCATGCATCATGATCACACGGGGACGGCATACATTTATATATAATAAGCAGGCACTATTATTATGAAATGATACGAACTACATTTCTGTATGTCATCTGGTAAGGATGGGAGTATGTATTTATATGTATTTGTTTTTATTGGCAACATATAAAGATCACAAAGGGGGTAACTTTTTCATTCAGCGCCAGTGTATTAGATATCCTGAAGATACTCATATAACTAAGCTGCAACCATACTTTGAAAGATGGGTTTCTCTCATTAGTAAGTATGGGTTTTAATTCATCCAGTGTCCTTGTTCATTTATAATCCATGCAGATGGTTCACAAACTAAGTTTTATGCGCTGTCCTATGGAACTTTACATGTTTGCATTCTGTAGTCAATCACAATGTCCTTCAGACTGGCTTGCAACTTTTTTGCATCGTCACATTTTTGTATGTCGAGATCTGTATCCATAATTATGATTGCTCCTCCAGCTGTCCCTTCATTCCTAAGCATGGAGAAACTTTATGCCAAAAAGGTATAAAACGACCCATTAAAGGGACCTGCACTGTAAACCTGCAGATCTTTAAACTCATCAGATTGAGGACCTATAGTCATCAGAAGAGGTACAGACAGGGGGCAGCAACGTACAGGGAGTATGTGCCACTCATGTTTAATTATCAGGCCTTCAGTTTTCAGCTGAAGGTCTTCACTGCTGAGGACCTTAGGTGCTCAAGTTGACATACCCAAATCTACAGCTTTGGGTAGTCAGATTGAGGACCAAAGGTAGGCAGCACCAAGGTTGTCACTCTAACGAAATTATATAATCAGTTTGACCACGAGGTCAGTCCAGCTTCCGGTGAGGCTTCCTGTTTACTTCTATATGTAAGGTCAGAGGGTGAACCTGCGTTTGCTGGTTCCCCCAATTTTCTACCTGTGCATTGGCACCCCAGGTGGACAAAGGATACTTGGGACAAGAGCTGGTTACTGAGGTACCCCTCTTTGATCCTAGGCCCTTCACGGGTGGCAAAGGAGACTGGGGACTAGAGCCTTCACTCCCTCTTACTACTACTATGCCTAGGATTGCCTCTGCTTGGCGACAGTCTCTCACACTCTTCAATCCTTGGTGAAACCGTGAGTTTGACTACCATGGGTGAGTGTGTTGACCTAAACCCATCAGGTTGACTACCCTGGGTGCTCAATCTGATGAGCTAAGGTTGTAGATTTGGGTTATCGTCAGTCTGACGACCTTGGGGCTTTCAGTGTGCTTCACCCAAAATGATGGTAGAAAAATAGGGGTAGTTATGATAAAAAAAAATTATTTTTGTCAAACTGTCACATAATGAAAAAGGTTATCAGACACCCTGATACCTATCAAATCAAATCCCTCTCCAATATAGACAGAAAACTAGGAAGCATTTGTTTCCAAACCTAAATAAATGCCATTTTGAAAAAGAGGCAACAATTCCAAAAGGCTAAGGGTGACATATTGTTAAAAAAAGATTACTTGTAATACAGAAACTATTTTCTTTGATATCTTTTTCATGTGTCCATGGGTTTTAACCAAACCTTCCATATGTATGACTGTCAGGGGTAGATGCAGAAGTTCCTCAACTAGGATGCCAGATTTTGAGGATTTGTACAGCATTGCTGTAAAGACCACTGAATCTAAAAGTCAAGGATATGTAAGATCATTTAGAAACATTCCAGGGAGAAATATGTCCTCATTATTATTCTAAGACCCTCCATGGTCTGCCTCTACATCTGCTGTGTTCTGTATAGGAGAGTTGTGGGCCTGGGGCACTGTCCTCAATCTTCCTATACACCGACACCAGTTGTTTATGGGCAGAACGCCATTCTGTTCTGCTCTATGACTGCGTTTCCGGCGCCTATGTACAATTAGGCACAACGCAGTGGCAGAACACACCAATGACTGCGTTTGGCACCATGTTGCACAAATGAATCAATGACTATATCTCAGCTGTTTATTGACATATTTCAAAGTGTAATATATCACTTTTAACGTTTTCAAGCATACTGATTCTATTTTTTCAACTTATAGACCCATATTCCTGATAGATGTTGAGATAAAGTGCATCATGCCACTCAAGGCATGATGCACAAATGAATCAATGAGTATTTCTTAGCTGTTTATCGACATATTTCAAGATGTAATATATTAATTTCAAGGTTTCCAACCATGCAGATTCCATTTTTAACTTTTAGATACATATTCCTGATTGATTTAGAGATACAGTGCATCATGCAAATCTGGGCATGATGCACCAATGAATCAATGCCATTTTCTCAGCTGATTTTTGACAAATTTCAAAGTGTGATATATTGATTTTAATGTTTTCAAGCATACTGATTCTATTTTTTCAACTTACAGACCCATATTGCTGATGGCTCTCGAGATAGAGTGCATCATGCCAGTCAATCCATGATGCACAAATGAATAATTGTCCATTACCCTATAGTTTATGAGCTGATTTGGACATGTAATATATCAATTTCAAGGTTTTCGCCCATGCCGATGGATATATATTCCTGATGGATTCAGAGATAAAGTGCATCATGCCAAACATGATGCACCAATGAATTAATGCACTTTTCTCTGCTGTTCATCAACAGATTTTAAAGCGTAATATATCAATTCTAAGGTTTTCCACCATGCCAATTCTATTTTTCAAAGCAATAGACCCATATTCCTGATACTTTCAGAATTAGAAGCCTAGATGCAAGATAAGGCATGATGCACCAATGAATCAAAGGCTATTAATCTTTTTAATATGAATACTTAGACACTTAGAGTAGTGTACACTTGCAAGCATATACATTCTATAAGGGAGGAATAGAACATAGCTATGTCCAGTGAGTTGTACCAGGACACTGCATAATTATGCTAATTATGCAAATAATATGTGTGGATATGGAGTGTTTGGTATCAATCTGGGGTGTTTTATTGCCCTAAAGAACATGTCCCCCTTAAAGAATTGTTACAAAAAAGAATAAGCGAAATAATTTTTTTAACTATGGGTAAAAAAATTACCGTCGGTCCACCTGTGCCCTCACCATGGTGTGGACACCTGCTACCTTCAGCTAAGAGCTATCGATTTTGTGCTCAACCAGCGAAAGAAAGGCTATGTTTAAGGCAGGAAGAGGTCAAAAAAGGGTTTTTTGAGGGGGGTACATGCCAGTGCAGGACTGGCAAAAAGGGGATGGGGAGGGTGGGGGAGTCAAAAACCTCAAATAGGAGTTCTCCCATAGTGTGAAATATAACTTAAGGGTAGCTCAAGCTGGCGAACGTCATCATCAACTCAGATTTCACCTTACACTAATGGTAAGAAAACTAGAAAGCAAAAATCTAAATTTTGAGGGGCAGGACCACCCAGAAGCAAAACCATGAAAATAGGGAAAATGGAATGTGCCAAACGCAATGAGACGTACTTTAGGTCCGCATTATGAACCCTGGCTGAAAAAAAAATTATTTTGAATCTTTACATGATGCCTACTTTAAGGTCGACTTTAGCAGGTTCCTTTGATCGCATTAGGATGTACAAACTCTGAAAATAG
Source organism: Acholoe squamosa (assembly GCA_949317995.1). NCBI lineage: Eukaryota > Metazoa > Annelida > Polychaeta > Phyllodocida > Polynoidae > Acholoe > Acholoe squamosa. The sequence continues at coordinate 52,244,900 of OX439040.1, forward strand.
GGTAAATCAACGAGACTTACTACAAGTCTTACTACAGATTATGAACCCCGCCAAAAAAAAATTGTTTTGAATCTTGACATGATGCCAGGCAAAGCATGATGCACCAATGAATCAATGCCTATTTCTCAGCTGTTTATTTCAAAGTTTATTATATCTAAGTACTGACATATATTGACTAATTGCTGACAAATAGTGAGTAGGCTTAAATAGGCCCTACTGAATAAAACACAGAAAGGCGACAAAACACAAAACACCGCATACACTCAGTCACCATATATTAGTAGTGTAAAATTTGTTAGCATATGAATTCTGCAAAGGAGCAATAGAACTTATCTATGTATATTGAAAAGTAACAGGACACTGTATAATTATGCTAATTATGCAAATAATATGCACGGATATGGAGTGTTTGGTATGAACCTGGAGTGTTTCGTCCCCCTAAAGAACATGTGCCCCTAAAAATTTGGTTTTGAAAAAGAATAAGCGAAATAAATTTTTTCACTAGAGCCTAGTAGAGGCCTTTTCGCAGATGCTCCCTGTGTGCGCAAACCACTGTCAGAGTGTATCTATCTAAAAGGCTCTTTTTGCGGAGTTGACTGGCTGAAATTCTAATCACTTTAGGGAAGCAAGGTCGAAAAAAAGTTTTTTCGGGGGAGGGGGTAATGGGGAGTGGGGGGACTTGGGGGGAGCTGGGTCCAAAAAATCAAATGTATGAAAAAAAATCATTGGATTAGCAGTAAATTTACCCGGAATTAAGTTCAGATATCTATTTTCATATATGTTGACATTTGAAGCCATTTTTGTAGTTCTATTGATGTTTTGAAGTGATCTTACTTGTTGCAACTTTTCGAAATAATTTACATTTCTTCTTTAGGCAGTAAGATGCTAAAGTGTACAAACATAGCTACTAAAGTACTAAAAATGATCAGATTTTGGAGTCCATTTTGTAGCTGTTTTGAGTTTAGGCAAGTTTCAATTTTGGGCCACTAGGTGGCGATGGAATAGATGGTAGAATATAGCTTTAAATTAATTTATAGTATTTCGCCTGTGGTGACTCAAATGGGAGAGGTAGGGGAGACAAAGTCAAGTTTAAGATTTAGGTGAAGGAACATTCATTATCTAAAGTTTATTTTAACATGTTTGCTTGGAGGTATTACATGAGTGAATTTGTGCTTAATGGTCTGAGGAATGAGTGAGAGGTCCAATCAGAAGTAGATCCAGTCAGAGATCTATAGTTGTTTATAAAACGGCTGGCAGTGCTCTGCTGCACGATAGAAGTGACATTTAGTGTATTATAGGAGTGTAGTGCACACCTGAGCAAGGTCACCATAGCTGTAAACAAGTCAAGGGCCATTAATTGGTCTAGACATACCTTAATTGGGTACTTAAGTGATTGGAATTAAATGTACAACGTTTTATAAAGACAATAGACAACTCCTTCTTCACATCAAGACTGTCTGTTGTCCTATAATACACGGATGCATCTGATCGTTGTCTATTCTATTAGTAACAAGGATACTATCAAATAGGTTATATTCTTATATCCATAGTTCTATAACCTAACTGTTCACTGTCTAAATCGTGGCATGCAGATGTATGTCTATACAACAGTCCTATATATGAAAAGCTTAGCCAACCCTACCCTGTTGTGCCTCGTGAAGAATACAAGGAATGTGTGAGGGATTAGCCTGATCAGGTTCTCAGGCCATTTAGGTCACCTTGACACTGTCCTGGAGGCGTAGGTCAGGAACACAGGGAGGTGGGACTGGCTCTTCTAATTTGACAACTTTATAGAACCTACTCTAATTGAGGTAATATGGATCACATCTCCAGGAGGGTCATGCCAAAAGAAAACAAGGAAGTGTGTCTGTAAGTGTGTTTTTTTAGAGTGCTGAAGAAAACAAGTATTGTTTAAATCATTTTCATAGTACATGTACTGACAAAAAGTGAAAATGTACAGCAAAATGAATGGGAAACTCTTTTTGCAGTGTAAAAAGACGTGCACGTTTTATCCAAACGATTATCCAAACAAAATTTCAGCAGTACAAAAACGTGCACGTTTTCCTTTTTGATTCACGTTTCTTTTTTGGCAAGAGCCTCCTGACATATAAATAGTTATTACTCTACACGCTTGCCCCAGAGCTTTGCAGCAAGGTGTGGGTTAGTAGTGTGGTATCAGCACTGCGATCATTAAAAGGTTATAAACAACAATTCAATAACATCACCCTCATACAATAACGGCTATTGGGATGGATACCAGATTATTTAGTCTTATTGCAGCTTGTTGCCTTCCTCAGGCATGAGGAGGGTAACCATAGTTCTATTCGTAGCCACACATGCAGGGCTGCAAATTAGGTGTCTACTAGTCACTGCTTGGACGGCGTTAAATCAGGTCTAAAATTGTCCAGTAATTCAAGTTTAAGTTGCACTACACCCCTTATTGGTAGCTGCAATTACGGGCCTACAGAAGTAGTGGTTACTAGTTGCGTTTTATGAATGCCATACTAGGGACTGCACTATTTCAAGAGAGTTTAATTAAACAGGGATTAATTTGCAGTAATGACGAAAGGTTGCAGAGCAGCCCTTACTAGTAGCTGCAATGGCAGGTCTACAAAATCAGTGATTGCTAGTTGCTTATTATGGAGACATACCCTACTACAGGCAAATAGAGCGTCTACTAGCCACTTTCTATAGGAGAGTTTAATCAGGGCACTTTTGCAATACATACACAGAAAGAAATGAACGTAATTATCTGGCAAACATTAGCTGAAATGCCTAACTTTCAAAGCCAAGTTGGGAGTTTGCACGTGCCCAAAACCACCAAACTTTTCTTAGGAGTTTACAGCTAACTATTAGGAAAAATTCCTAATTGCTAACTTGCCTGATTTTGTCTAGGTTTCATACACCATTTTCCTAGGCCTGCTCTCATTTATAAATGATTCCTAAACTCAGAGTGACACTGAAATATGGGATTTTTAAGCCAAAGGTGGAGCTTTTAGCCTAAGATGTAGCTTACGGGTATAACATGGCTATTTCTTTATTTCAATTATTAATTAAGGCAGTCAGTGTAAACTCAATGTTACATAGAGTCTAGACGGCAGCAGTGTCTCATAATTTAAGAAGCATGTTCAATGCCTCACATTATTTCAACCTCTAAGCTAAATGACTCTGGGTTCATTATATGGTCACAGACTTGCCATTGCATATATGTGGATCACCATGGTAAAAGGTACGCCCGGGAGGGGTGCGCGGGCATACCTTTTACTGTGTTGATCCACATATGAGTATATTTGAATATTCATAGGACAGGTGTTTACATTCTCCTTTCTTGGTCCTTCAATGATTTATAAACCTATCAGGTCTATTTTGTTAATTATTATGTCAGGTTTAATTTTGAAAGCCATTTCATAGTCATTGGAACACCATTATTTTGACATCTATGGGCTTTTACATGATATATACATACTGGAAAACTCCTCATGCAAACCACACTGCCACCTGGTGTGAAGAAAACTACTATCCCTTAGACAAAACCACTACCCCTTAGACAAAGTAACCGATTTTCTCTCTTGGCTAAGTTAAGTCAGCTTGCCTGAATAGGTTAGTCAATACTGCTCACATGTTAGTTAGATGTTAGTCATGTGTTGGGGGTTTTGCCCAATTAGGTGTTTCACCTAACTTAAATTAAATTTACTAACTTGGATTTTTTTCTGTGTAATAATAGCTGCATAGTAGCTTCTATTGGTAGTTGTTTTTCTCTCACGTTAAAGAGTAACTGAAAATCTGTATTGTGCACGCACATAATTGTGTACTATCAAGATAACTGGATAAACTTTGCAAATCCTGACCATGCCTCACTGCAGCCTTTCTCTTCCTGCCGCTTCTGTTTGCTTGTACTTATACTTCTTTATTTACTGCAGATTCCATGTTATTGGGATGGACTGTGTCACGAGGATAATTCACAAAACTAACAAGCATAAATGATGCTGCGACACCCTACTGATATCATCATGTCTACAGCATACTGCATGTTTTATTTTGTCAATAAGTATAAGTTAGCATTGTACAAAAGATTATCCAGTTTCTGATATGAGATCAGATCAGAACATAACAATATCTATTGACTATTTTACCATGAAGGACAGTAAACATTTCTGAAAGATATGTGGATGCAAGGACTATCTTGAATGATGACCAGACCAACAGTGATGGAGCATATCTCTAGACATGACATTTGTGAGGTGGATTGTGAGTTATTTGCCTCGTTCTCAAACTGTTAAGGGGCCACATAAATAGAAGCTCTTTGTGTCGCTGGTTAGCTTATGGGCCGGAGGCGGCATCTGGCTCCTCAATGACACTCCATTCATGGATATAACAATATTTCTTATAATATCCTCGACACATATAACCCAGTATAGAAATATCACATGTATGGGGCAATAAGTGATGAGTAGCATAATGTCCAAGAAGCTGGACGGAGACTGTACATGTCCCGGTAGTCTGGTAGTAGAGCGTTTATATCTAGATTAAAACTGGAAAGCCCAACAGATGGGTTCATTCTTCCGCATCTTTAACAGTTTTATGGGTATGTAATACAATAGAGCAGATTACATTGATACATTTTAGTTTTCAAGGTCATACAAAAAATTGATGAATATGGACTCAGGAACATGAGGTATGAATGAAGGAAATGATTGAATTTTGGCTGCAAGAAAAGACAGTCTCCTTCTGGGTTCTAAATGATACCTGGTATGTTCTGAAAACAAATGCAGCCTACGCACTTTGTTTACACTTTAGGCAAAGAAGAGTGGCTATATCACAATGCCGATGATAGTTGAAGTTGATTTTCACTTCTAAACCTTTTCATTTAGATATTGTGATACATATTCCATTTTGAAATGGTTTCCATTAAAATCTGCTCCCCATTAGGCATATTTTATGTATCTTTTAAAAATATGTTTTTTTTCTACCTGTAGTGAGTGAGCTAAATGCTGTTTACAATTAGTGATGGGTACCAGTTTATATTTTAGTTGATATGTGGAGTAGAGTTACTTTCAGGCAGATAACAGCCTGTCTCTCAAGGACGAGTGGTGATCAGCTGGTGATATAGGTTTTGGAGTACATTTCTTGAAAAGTGTGTGGTTTTAGTGAAGTAAAAAACGACAAATAGTCTGGGAGCCACTATTGGAAAAGCAGCTTAAAAATAAAATTCGTTGCACCCCAACCGTAGCAATAGTCACATGGTATCAAATGAAAGCTTAGACCATTAGCTTTCAGACTGGACCAGGTGGGTCGTTGGGTTGGACCAGCATGTGTGATTTATAGGCCCGTTTCCATGGCAACCAAATTTTTGATAAAACTGAACATTTTCCTGGAAGATAACAGTTATCAAACTTTGGTTCTCAATATCTTGAGAACCATAAGGGCTGGACTCATGAAATTTTGACATGGGACTGATATATCACAGCCCTATCAGTGTGTGTTTGCTATTTGACCTTAAATAAGGTCAAGGTCACATGGTTTTACCTTGAAAGTGAAGATTTCCCTTAAAAATGAGATATGAGGTGAAAATAGCGACTCATCTAGCTTATTTCTCATTTTCCTGCTGACCGCTAGTGCCAGGCATATAAAATCTTGCTTACAGAAAGATATATTAGGGCCCTATCAGTGAGTGCTCTTTATTTGACCTTGAACAAGGTCAAGGTCACATGATTTGACCTTAAAGGTGAAAACATCCATAGAAAATGCAATATTTGCTTGAAATGGCAACTCATAACTTTTTTCACTATCCTAATAACTGCTAGTGCCAGGCACATAAAATCTTGCCAAGAGATAAATATATCAGGGCCCTATCAATGAGTGCTGTGTATATGACCTTGAACAAGGTCAAGGTCACATGATCTGACCTGGAAAATACTACAAGAACTTGAGATATGAGATGGAAAAGGCAACTTATAACCTTGCTTCTAACAGAGGCGTAGGGAGCAAATCTTACGGGGGTCCAGTGGTGGCCCCCACCACAACCACCTTGAATTGTCGGTTTCATCATGATGACACCTTTATATACTTATATATAAGAATATAGACCTTGTACAGAAAAAGTTATTTTAGTGACTTATAGGTCTGATTTAAGGCTCAGGCCCCCATTTTCCCTATCTCATTACCATACTGATCTCATTTGAGATGTAACATGTTGGATGTTTGTGTATTTCATCATTATGAGGTCTTGGCTGAATTTCAGTTGGCCCAGACATACTCAGGCTCCACCTGCTATGTGTTTGGGCCCCTCTGCCCCCCTTTTCGGATGCCCCAGTCTAACTATAACTGTTGGTGCCAGGAACATGACATCTTGTACTAGGGCCCTATCAGGAAGTACTGTGTATGTGACTTTGATCAAGGTCACTTTGTTTGACCTAAATGGTGAAAATATCATAAGACATGATATAAATTATGAGCTTGAAATAACAACTCCTGTTTCTCAATATATCCTGTTTCTCAATATCCTTCTAACAGCTAGTGCCAGGCATTTGAAGATTTGCCATGAGATCAGACTCCTATCAAGGAGCTCTTTGTATTTGATCAAGGTCACATGATTTTACCTTGAAAATAAAAATATCACTAGAAGATGAGTAATGAGGGGAAACAATAATTTTCAACTTTTGTTTGTAACTATCCGCAAGTGCTCAGCACTTAAGATTTTACAGACAGATACGTAAGACCATCTGGAAAGTGTTACATATTTGACAAATGTCAAGCTTACAAAATTGCACCTTTAGTGTGAGAATATCCCTACAATACAAGATTTGACAATTCAATATTTTTGCGTTTCATTACCCTACTAATCAGTAATATAATAATTAAGCATTTTGAAAGAATAACAATAGGCTGAAACATGCTGGTTCACATTGGATAGGGATTTTTCGCCAGTACATACCAGGTTCATGGTACATCATTCTGAATTTAGTCTGTGCCGCCATTCTGGTAGGCTGTACATAAGATCTTAGTACATTGCTGTGTGCAATGCACCATGTCTTAATCATGAAGGTATCTGGGACAGTCACAGAGTAATACATATTTCACCTTGAGACTCATTATAATATAATTCATTTACATTATCACATCTAGCCTCAATCCACAGGCTTGCACTGGTAATATAGTTTCTGCTCACTCTATATCCACTCTATAGCTCACTGCAAATATGAGGTAGTACATGCAGTAGGCCTGGTAGTACCACTGTTTGTTAAAAGCTGTAGCCTCTGAGTTGGAGGCTTTGTTTGAGACAAGAGCCAATTTTTGCAGTGGACATCCTGAAATGAATCAGATTGGATCAAATGTTGGGGTAGGCTGCAGTGGTTAGACTTTACATAGGCCACAGCTTTTGTCCTCTTGTGGAGTGGGGACCTTTATGAGAGGGTATGAAGGAGCAGAATAGCTTCTTTGAGAGTCCAGTGGGCATACCAGATCCATAAAAGGCAACAAACTCAGGGTTACGTGTGGCTTGAGGTGAGCATGTGGGCAGCTGGGGTCCATATGTGCGGGCCCAGGCTTACATGATCATCTTTTGTCTGCTGATGGAAGATTATTTCCCCTCTGGACCCCTTATCAATGGTGTGGTTTGGGTTGGCTACTTCAAACCACACCAGTCAGGAACTGGGTTATGGGTCCTGCCTGACTAGAGCGCATGCCTGAATGTCATATCGTCAGTGTATATCAGTATATGTAGGCCCTTAGATATAGGGGATGGAGGGTCATGTATGCAGTGACTAAGATGGTGGCTTCCAGGTGCACATTGAGAGGGTGCTCTATGACTGCTCTGTTTAGTCCCTCTCATCTCAAATACATCTGCAGATGGCAGTAATAAGCAGACTCAATTTTTAGATCTCGCATAGTTCAGAAACCATCTCACATTGATATGGAAGGTCTTGATGAGAAACACAAGGGCAGATTGTGTTGTCTTCCTCAAGGGCTCAAATATCCTGACTTAGGCCGTCCATGTAGTCCTACCTTGAGTCAGCCATTTTTCATGTTTTTGTACCAAATTGTAGTCATATCTATGGTCATTCCAGTGGATTTTAACCTGCTTACTTTGATAAAAAATGGAAAGATGTAGGTCCTGCTATTTGACCATTTTTAAGGATTTACCTCTAGCCATCTCCACCAGATGACTATGGTACAGACTTGGGGGCAATATTCGTCCCATGACAAGTGGGTTTCTGACACTTTTCCAGCCACATTTGAGAAGGCAAAGTCAGTAAATATTGATAGATTTGCAATAATGTGTTATTGATCAAAGAAGATAGTTAACCCCAAGTTAAAGATGATTAATCTATTGCATTCTCACTCTTTCAGACATCCATCAAAGAGAAAAAAGCCCTTTATTTATAAATGGTGCAGACATAGCTACTCTAGTATGTAACAGTTGACTGTGTGTTATGGCCAATTCAAAGCACTGTGATTCCCTTGTATTATATGCTTCACTGTCATATAAGCCACACGCTGACTTTGGGAGAATACTATAAGCTGCACCTAACCCAGTAAACAAAAACTTTATCCAATGTAGGAAATTGGTAAATATTGAATCTTTAAAGATTTGTATATATACCACTCTTTAGACTTGTATGATAGACTTGTTGAAACATCAACGGTAACAAAAGAGATTATACTGCCTTGCCAAACAAGTGCATTCTATCACCATCGGCACCTAGGTTAGCCTTTTGGCCGCATAGGTTCGATTCCGGCCTTAATGTCCAAAGGAATTAGAGAAGGTAGGTTTAAACCTCATGTAATTTTATGTTTTATTATGTAATTGCCTTAGATGAGGTTTCTTTGATACTTCCTTGCATATGAAATAATGTGAAATCGTACTAAATGTTCAGTTACATATTCAGGACATAATTTTTTCAGATGATTCCATGAAGGACATCTGCGTAATTAATACCTAGAGACTATGCTCATTTAGGTTCATTAACATGTTTACTAGGAAGTCTTGAAAATTGGTAGATCTATACTGGTCTAGTAATTGAAGTTGTACCTAAGATAACTGTTATGTCCATGGTCAGATACCCCTATAGCATTGTCTAACACAAATAGTCCCCGCTATAGGTCATAGATGTCCAGGTGGATGGCCACTCTGCTGTATGCCTAAGCCTGAGATGAGATTGAAGAAAGCTCTGTGGTCCAGTGTAGTGCTTTACAGTGCATTAGCTCCTGAAAAGTCATCCAGATAGGCTAGTAACCAGCAGCCTGAGAGGCCTAGAACAGCACCAGCTGTTCTCTATATAGCAGGCAAAGGAGAGGCAGACATCAGCATACCTTAACTCATTCTCTACGGGCTGAAAATAGACCACATCACAAACTATTAGTTTCCTGGCATGCCCTCTTTCTAGAAGATGGGGCTACATCCATATAATATCAGTTTGGGTCTAGATAATCAATGAGAGGATATAATATGAACAAATAGCAATTTAGTATGGAAGGTACCTATTTTATCTATAACCTGTGAAGAAATTATGTCAATCCAAGCATTATTCCTCTCAAAAAATGAAAACTTGTGTACTTTTCAGAATGATGCCAAATGGCATCATCAGTTGTGGGCCATGTGATGCCAATTGGCATCACCCGTTTTTGGTCATGTGATGCCAATTAGCATCATCAGTAGATAATGGCGTGTGTAAGTGCCCAATCTATGCTTATTGATTTCAATAATCTGTACACGTGTCCCTTATTCAGGACAGGGGCTTACTGAACACAGTTTGTAGTGCTTAAGATTTTTTTAATCACCCTGTACCCCTGGCGCTTTTTTTTCTGCTTATTTGAGGTTTATCAGACAGAACAGGATCATGATCAGGCCCCTGGGAGAGGAGAGAATCTTGTTCATCATCATCTCCTACTAATCCTCATCTCCTGGATGTTGGTTCTAAACCAGCTGCAGTTTTTGATGACCATTCTTTACTACATCCCCCATGTTCCCCCAGCTACACACAAGCCACACTAGTGCCATTTTATAGTGAAAATGGTATTTGTGTCTGACTGCGGGGTCTGAGACTGGGTTTTAGCCTGTGCCACAACAGTATTGGGGACAGTCTTAGAGACATAACTCTGGGCACAGGCAGAATCAAACCTGTGATTAGGGAGTGAAGGTCCTTAGTAGCTACATATATTGGAAAACGGATAACAACACTGTACAACGGCCAAAAGTACCAAACATACCAATTATGTATACCTAATTTGAGGCTGCTGAGTCTGAAAATGAGCTTAAAAAATGCCTACTGGCTCTCAATTTTGAGATATCCATAGGCTGGGATATATGCTTAAAATCCCCCGAGGCCAATTATTTCACTATGTTCACCTGTGTAGTGTAGTCAAAACCTGTACAACAACTTTCCTTCCTGGCATTTGTCAGAGTAATATCACACTGCTGCAAATCATATTTCACCCATAAGTGGCTCCTAGGCCTTTATCATTCTGGGTGTCTGAACCAGTTTTATGGAATATTGTGTGTTTAGTGTTAGCACAGTCCATATACATAGTTGTAGCTGTTTGGGTAGCCCAGAAGCAAGAGTCCAACATGGATCATGCCATTAGGGTCGAGGTGCACACATATCTGGACCAAATAGCCTCTGTTTCATATACATTACATTACAACCACTGGTTCCGGGGTCATATTGCTTCATTTTGGTACAAGGGCATCTATTTTGAAAAAGACATTGAAATTTCCATGTTAATTCTTTGAAACACTGACTTCTGCCACCAGCCATGATTTATGGTGAGTAGGGTTGCATTTTAACATCAGGATTATCCATTATCATGTGATAAAGTGATGGTAATCTAATATTATGACCAAAAAAGACTACATAGTAAAGGGAAGCCATTGCTTGCCCTCAGGACAGTCATAACAGGATTTCTGAGAAACAATAGGGCTGAGGACTATGTAGTAGGGTGATTACCCCCTTATAGAAATAATCGTCCTTCAACACAACAAGACCCTTCAATAGAATGGTTAACATGTCTGATGAACAATGCAGCAAACCCCATGTAGATAGCTCTTATAATTACTGAGATATCAAGGGAAATGTGAGTCAAAGTCAGGCATTTTTTGTGAAAAGTTTCCCATACAAACTGTACCCCAGAAAGTGGTCGTTCTGTTTACACACTAACACTGCACTGAGTGGTGCTGCAGCTGTACCTCTATGTTCAACTTGACATACAGTGAAAATACATGCTAAAGTGTATATTTTCTGAAAGCCCATGTATTCAAGAGACAGGATGAATACCATAGATATTATAGGTCCATGGTTGGGCCCAATATGGACTGGAAAAATGTACCTAAATGGGCCTTTAGGCTAAGCGTCATAGGAGAGAAAAAACTACTCTGTTTCTGAGAGTACAGATTTTTCTCTATCTAGGCAGGGCAAATGCTGTATTAATGAAAACTTGTGTATGGTAAGTGGTTTCTGTTGAAACCAGAATGTTCACATGGAATTTCTTTGAATTATAGATTTTTATTTGTACTGTGGAGATCATGAGTATTTGATAGAAAAGTTAAGCCTATTGGACCACCTTAGAGGGGAAAATAACAGTGAGACAATGTTGCTACAAAAAAATCATTAAATCACATCATGATACCATGATATCTACCTATGTCAATATATGAAACCAAGAGGATTAGGAGTGTTTTATGACATACAGCATGACATATAAGATATAAATAAGTGATTTAGGACTGCAGATGTCCCTACATAGTCTAAAATCTGTTCAAAACTACTGGGAATACAATCTAGCATATATTAACTTTCTTTTAGGCAAAAAACTAAGCCTTTAGATGTGCCTACCTCCATGACAATCATCATAATTTTTCATGCGGATATGAGCTGCTCAGTCCTCTAGGGTGTGAGCAGTAACACTTCTAATAAAGATAGAAAAATTGAGGATGGTCACAAATGTAGACCACTGTGTCCCCTGTGCCCTCAGGGCATCAGATATACTGATAAAAGTGCCACAAGGCACGGATTTAAGATCATACACCATGCCCTCACTCCCCTACTACCCAGGTAGGCCTGTAATGCACTACTGCAGGGCTCTATGGGGGCCGTTTTCGCGGTACTCAGTGGTGCAGTTAAACACCCTATATGTAGAGTGTGTGGATACATACACTGCTGGCACATATCAGAAACTCAAATGCAAGATGTGCTTGAAGATCCACTTTCTGCATCTGCATTCTTCCCAAATAAAAACTGTGACTCGGTAAGTGACATACATAGGGAGAGATTCCAACAGGACCTCTCAGAGATGGAAAAATGCTACCAAAGATAGTGGTTACCTTCTTTTCGAGCAGGCTAGTAATGGGGTCTGACTTGGGATGAGCCCAACATAGTGTACAAGAGACAGGCAAAACAGTCCTGAACAAATGTTGACTGACTAACATTTTGAGGTTATTTACTTCTTTTACTGAATAATACAAAGTCAAGTGATGAGGACTTCATTAGATATGGGTTTGGAAATGGTAATCACAGATAAATAAATTATATATTTGATCTGGTGTCTGAATAGTTCTCACTAGTATGAATCTGGCTACCGTGGGCAAAAATTGGCAATTCTAGGGTACTATGGGTATCTGAGAGCCACCAGCAAAAGAAGGATGTTATTTTTGAATCCCCAGGGCAAAATACATAGAAGTTAGAAGGTTTCAGCTCTGTTTTTTCCGGAAAGTGAAAATTTGTTATACAGTGCAATCATTGACAATACTGTGGCAGGCAAAACATTCCCTGTTGGATTGTATAGGAACTACTGTGGAAGTTGCACATGCACACCCTAAATAAAGCCCCCTTTTCTGTCAACACCACTATGGTTTAGGACATGTCTTTGAAGTCCTCCCTTCATCCTCCACAGCCAAAAGGTTATGGCCCCATCTACATAACAGGGTACCAGGAATGACCAGAGAAATATCTGGAGCTGCTGGAGGAAATGTAAAGGTTGGTGAGGTGAATTTGTCATACAAGGATTGTGTGCATGATCAAGTTGTCATATGAGAAATATCATATTTCTAGTGGTTATAATGTGAAAGAATATCAGGCTCTTATATGGATTCCCGTTATCACTGGTTTATTAAAGCTTAGGCAGTACTTATGCATCAATAATACAAATGTCAATATACAGGTAGTTTACATGTTTGCACAACTGCATAATGTTGACACAGAGATGAGGCGTACCTTTTGCTGTGTTGATTCACATCTGTCAATTAGTGAGATCAGTCCACAAAGCCCAGTGCAGAGATGACTCTATTAATATTAACAAGTCTTTACCAACCACCAAACAGTTCCTTTGAGACTGTGACTCTGGGTTTTCTCTGAAGACCATTGTGTATTTTGACAAGACCTCACCCCGTGGTAAAAAGTCAGCCCTTTCCAGCCCCCTACCCTCATATACTACCCTTCCTGCTCTCCATCAATATATTCAAGGGTTAAGCTTTCAGGCCATTAGGTGCAGTTTCCCAGCCCTGATTCCTTGAATCTTTATTTTAAATATCACTGTAAAATTGGGTACTGTAATCTTATTGTATTTTGTGCTGTACCTATTTTCACCCACAAATTAGGTGAAAACCCATTAATTTATATCCACCAAATTCAATTCTTAGGATGTGTGTGTGTCGGGGGGCGGGCGGGTTGGTTGAGGGGGGAATTGTGTGAGTCTGACTACTTCACATATATATTTAGAGAGGTAGTTGCTAGCAAGACGAAAGACAAAATAACCATACCCATTAACATCATCATTGTGAATAGAAACCAATGTTTTTAGATTTTGTGAGCTTGACATTCATCAAATATGTAACACCTCCCAGAAGGTCTAACCTATCTGTAAAATTTTAAGTGCCGAGCACATTTAAGGTCAAACCAAGTGACCTTGAACAAGGTCAAATACACAGTACTTCCTAATAGGGCCCTACTACATTTCCCTCCTAGTAAGATTTCATGTGCCTGGTACCAGCAGTTATAGTTAGACAGGAACAGGATACCTAGACAGGGGCATAGGAAAAGGGGGCAGAGGGGCCCAATCACAAAGCAGGTGGGGCCTGAGTATGTCTGGGTCCAACCAAAGTTAGCCAAGACCTCATAATGATGAAATGCACAAACATCCAGCATGTTGCATCTGAAATTAGACCAGTATGGTAATGGGATAGGGTAAATAGGGGCCTGAGCCTCAAATCAGACCTATAACTTTTTTCGGTACAAAGTCTATATTTTTATATATGAAAAGGTGTCATCGCGATGAATTCAAAGTGGTTGTGGTGAGGACCAACACTGGACCCCCATAAAATTTGCTCCCTACGCATCTGTTAGAAGATTATAAGTTGCTTTCTCCAGCTCATATCTCAAGTTCTGGGAGTATTTTCCAGGTCAAATCATGTTAACTTGACCTTGTTCAAGGTCATATACACAGCAATCACTGATAGGGCCCTGATAATATCTCTTGGCAAGATTTCACGTGCCTGGCACTAGCAGCTTTTAGGATAGTGAAAAAACGTTATGAGTTGCCATTTCAAGCACATATTGCATTTTCTATGGATGTTTTCACCTTCTAGGTTAAATCATGTGACCTTGACCTTGTTCAAGGTCAAATATAAAGCACTTACTGATAGGGCCCATATATATCTATCTCTTGGCAAGATTTTATGTGCATGGCACTAGCAGTTATTAGGATAGTGAAAAGGGTTATGAGTTGCCATTTCAAGCAAATATTGCATTTTCTATGGATGTTTTCACCTTTAAGGTCAAATCATGTTACCTTGACCTTGTTCAAGGTCAAATAAAGAGCACTCACTGATAGGGCCCTAATATATCTTTCTGTAAGCACGATTTTATATGCCTGGCACTAGCGGTCAGCAGGAAAATGAGAAATAAGCTAGATGAGTTGCTATTTTCACCTCATATCTCATTTTTAAGGGAAATCTTCACTTTCAAGGTCAAACCATGTGACCTTGACCTTATTCAAGGTCAAATAGCAAACACACAGCAAACACACACTGATAGGGCTGTGATATGTCAGTCCCATGTCAAAATTTCATGAGTCCAGCCCTTATGGTTCTCAAGATATTGAGAACCAAAGTTTGATAACTGTTATTTTCCAGGAAAATGTTCAATTTTATGAAAAAATTGGTTGCCATGGAAACGGGCCTATAAATCATACATGCTGGTCGAACCCAATGACCCACCTGTCCTAATCTGAAAGCTAATGGTCTAAGCTTTCATTTGATACCATGTGACCATTGCTATGGTTGGGGTGCAACGAAATCAAATTTTCAGGGTGTTGGCTCCTGGACTAAAATACCTCTTCCAACCCGTGCCTTTTTGTCTCTTGGATAAAATCCAAGTATATGAAGTTTTCCATAAACAGCTTCCTTGTGTCTCTACTCGATAAGACGGGATGTGAAGAAGAGTCTTAAAAGTCTACTATCAATAGCGTTATTTTTATTGCTGGTATCTAGATTTAGAGGAGAGGTTTAAAAACCTGTTATCAACAGTTATTTTCATTGATGGAATGTCTAGAAAACAAGTATGTTATAATTGCATCACTCTGTATTTGGTTAAAACAAGATTTTGAGCTCTATGTGAGCGTGCCTTTACAGGGGCTTTCATTACTCTTCAAAGCTGGAGATTTACAGGATCGGGGAATAGGATATGAGACTTCAATGCGGCAGGTAGAGTGACCCAGGAGGGCCATAAAATCTTATCAAATGGAAAATGAAAATTACATGCAACTTGCAAGAAGAAACTTGTGTTGAAAGTACAAAGACGATTTCATTTTACACTGTCACCTGTCAACTGTTGATTTAAGGAGAGAAAAAAAATGTGACTGGTATCTTGTAACACATACAAGGTGATAAGAAAAAAACAAAGTTAAAGTGATATGTGAAGTGAAAAGTCAAATTCAACTGTCAATTCAAGCATAGCACTATGTGACAGTTATCCTTTACCATTGGATGGTCCTTGATGTGGAAAGTAGGGTAAGCATAGGGGAATGGGTGAATCTCTTGGTAGGGGAGCACGGGTGGAAAACTAGTCTCAACCACATGCTCAGTGTCGTCCCCTCTAGTGGTATAGACAGGGTCTGACATCAGCAAAGTCCCCGGTCTCCCCTGTGTTTACACAACCCACCCAATCCACATGGCTACTTTGAATATGCATTATTCCTAGTTATCCAAACACATGCACTGTACACATGGCTGAAGTCTATAGGGCTGAATCATTAATTGTCCTATAATTGCCCCAGTGCTGACTTTTAGCTTGAGTGGAAATTGAAGTTAGTATGGCAGTTGCTGGTAAGCTGTAGGCAGTCATTCCCTATAATTATGTATGGTCAGGTAGCTACACAATGAGTAGAAATTCCATGAGCATTTAACATATCCGAAATAAGACACTGTAAGAGCTATACAAAGCTGATATTAATACATTTTTCTAACTTTATTCTGAAAATGAGGAAGTTATATGATTGAACCTAAAAAATAGGCCTTATGATCCTATTTATCATGTGTATATGTAATGCAAGAGGGTGAGATATTGTAACCTTATCCAACACATACCCACAGGGCAATGTAGTTAATTGGATTGTTTGCCTGAAGTGGCCAATAAGAAGCAATCATTAAGTGTGCCCTATCACCTAGTAAGAGTGCTATGGTCAGATGTTGGATACCTAGGAATAATGCATATTAAAAGTAGCCATGTGGATTGGGTGGGTTGTGTAAACACAGGGGAGACCGGGGACTTTGCTGACTGTCAGACCCTGTCTATACTACTAGAGAGGACTACACTGAGTATGTGGTTGAGACTAGTTTTCCGCCCATGTAGGGGAGTGAGGGAGTAGAGGCATACAGTAGAAGGGAGTGGGGGAGTAAGGGGATGAGGTAGGAAGGGATTGGGCAGTAGGGGAATGTGGTAGGAGCGGAGTTGGGGAGTAGGGGAATGAGGTAGGAGAGGATGGGGCAGTAGGTGAATGTAGTAGGAGGGGAGTTGGGGAGTAGGGGATGAGGTAGGTGAGGGGGGATTGGGGGGATGCAGTAGGAGGGAAGTGGGGGGTTATGGGAATGAGGTAGGAGGGGAGTGGAGGAGTAGGGGAATGATGTTGGAGGGGAGTGGGGGAGTAGGGAATTGCTATAGGAGGGGAGTGAAGGAGTAGAGGAATGAGGTAAGAGGGGAGTGGGGGAGTAGGAAGATGAGGTAAGAGGGGAGGGGGAGTACGGTAATGAGGTAAAAGGGGGGGGGGGAGTAGGGGGGTGAGGTAGGAGGGGAGAGGGGGGAATGAAGTAGAAGAGAAGTAGGGGAAGGAGGTAGGAGGCGAGTGGGGTTTAGGGTAATGAGGTAGGAGAAGAGTGAGGGAGTAGGGCAATGCTGTAGGAGGGGAGTGGGGGAGTAGGGCAATGCAATAGGAGGGCAGTGGGGGAGTAGGGGGATGAGGTAGGAGGGGAGGGGGAGTAGGGGGATGTTGTCAAAGGGGAAGGGGAGTAGGGGAATGAGGTAGGAGGGGAGTTGGGGAGTGGGGGAATGCAGTAGGAAGGGATTAGGGGAATGATGTAGGAGGGGAATGGGGGTTAGGGAATGATGTAGGAGAGTGGGAGGATTAGGGGAATGATGTAGGAGGGGAGTGGGGAGTAGGAGGGTGAGCTAGGAGGGGAGAGGGAGGAGGGGGATGAGGTAGGGGAGGGGGGATAGGGGGATGCAGTAGGACGAAAGGGGGGGGGTTATGGGAATGAGGCAGGAGGGGAGTGGGGGAGTAGGGGAATGATGTAGGAGGGGAGTGGGGGAGTAGGGCAATGCAATAGGAGGGCAGTGGGGGAGTAGGGGGATGAGGTAGGAGGGGAGGGGGAGTAGGGGGATGTCGTCAAAGGCTAAGGGGAGTAGGGGAATGAGGTAGGAGGGGAGTTGGGGAGTGGGGGAATGCAGTAGGAGGGGATTAGGGGAATGGTGTAGGAGAGGAATGGGGGTTAGGGAATGATGTAGGAGGAGAGTAGGGGGTTAGGGGAATGATGTAGGAGGGGAGTGGGGAGTAGGAGGGTGAGCTAGGAGGGGAGGGGGAGAAGGGGGATGGGGTAGGGGAGGGGGGATAGGGGGATGCAGTAGGAGGAAAGGGGGGTATGGGAATGAGGTAGGAGGGGAGTGGGGGAGTAGGGGAATGATGCAGGAGGGGAGTGGGGGAGTAGGGCAATGCAATAGGAGGGCAGTGGGGGAGTAGGGGGATGAGGTAGGAGGGGAGGGGGAGTAGGGGGGTGTCGTCAAAGGGGAAGGGGAGTAGGGGAATGAGGTAGGAGGGGAGTTGGGGAGTGGGGGAATGCAGTAGGAGGGGATTAGGGGAATGATGTAGGAGGGGAATGGGGGTTAGGGAATGATGTAGGAGGAGAGTGGGGGGTTAGGGGAATGATGAAGGAGGGGAGTGGGGAGTAGGAGGGTGAGCTAGGAGGGGAGGTGGAGGAGGGGGATGAGGTAGGGGAGGGGGGATGGGGGGATGCAGTAGGAGGAAGGTGGGGGTTATGGGAATGAGGTAGGAGGGGAGTGGGGGAGTAGGGGAATGATGTTGGAGGTGAGTGGGGGAGTAGGGGGATGAGGTAGGAGGGTAGGGGATTAGGGGAATGAGGTAGGAGGGGAATGGGGGAGTGGGGGAATGCAGTAGGAGGGGATTAGGGAAATGAGGTAGGAGGGGAGTGGGGGGTTAGGGGAATGATGTAGGAGGGGAGTTGGGGGTTGGGGTAATGAGGTAGGAGGGGAGTTGGGAGTAGAAGGGTGTGCTAGGAGGGGAGGGGGAGGAGGGGGATGAGGTAGGGGAGGGGGATGGGGGGATCCAGTAGGAGGAAGGTGGGGGGTTATGGGAATGAGGTAGGAGGGGAGTGGGGGAGTAGGGGGATGAGGTAGGAGGGTAGGGGATTAGGGGAATGAGGTAGGAGGGGAATGGGGGATTGGGGGAATGCAGTAGGAGGGGATTAGGGAAATGAGGTAGGAGGGGAGTGGGGGGTTAGGGGAATGATGTAGGAGGGGAGTTGGGAGTAGAAGGGTGTGCTAGGAGGGGAGGGGGAGGAGGGGATGAGGTAGGGGGAGGGGGGAGTAGGGGGATGAGGTAGGAGGGGAGGGGTAGTAGGGGAATGAGGTCGAAGGGGAGGGGGGAGTAGGGGATGAGGTAGGAGGGGAGTGGGGCAATAGGAGAATGAGGTAGGAGGGAAGTGGTGGAGTAGGGGAATGATGTGGCAGGGGAAGGGGGAGTAGGGGAATGTGGTAGGAGGGGATTGGGGGGAGTAGGGCAACCACCTGCATATCAGTATGGCGTCATGTCCATGCCCATGGCTACCACATGCCTTTTTGGTGTAAGTGCTTAATCTTATTTAAACGACTCTATCAGGCCCGGGCGGCACTCATCTCTTTTCTAACAGGCCTACAGGTGCACAGTGGGCCTAGGCCTATGACAGCCCTTAGCCTACAAATGCTAGGGTGTTTTTGCCTCAAAAACTGTACCCTTGTCAGGGCACTTTTGAACAAAAAACCTGTACATGTGTTTAAAAAATAATCAATATCTGACTGATAAATCTTTTCTTGAAAATTAAGCCATCAAAATTCTCAAGATCCAAAAAACTCCCTGAAAACATGGGCATTTTATGGTATTTAAGTGAAAAGTAGAACTGTATTTTAGTCAAAAGTCCTTTGTCAGGGCGATTTTTGTGCAAAATAGAATCCTTGAGATTTTGATGAAAAAATGCCCTTGGCTGCTGTTGCACACAGATATCAAGTGCCCCCCGGCCACCATGACAGGCCTATACAGATATGGGACAGATATAGAATTAAGTAGGTCTATCGTGAGGAAAGTCTACTAGTGTCTACTAGTAGGCCTACTACTAATGCCTATATCTGATATTTATCCTTTTTGGGGGAGGGGGGTCATTTTGCAAATTCTGGTCTTAGCACAGTGATTTGGTCGTGATAACTTTTAGGGCCTACCATACCAGGTAACATTGTTCGAGAGGGCGGGGCAAGGGGTTGAAAGAAAATCCCAAATCCCATGAAGGAGCCTGTGATGCTAGCTCCATAAAAGTCCTTTGTCAGGGTGTTTTTTGTGCAAAATAGAATCCTTGAGATTTTGATGAAAAAATGCCCTTGGTTGGCTGCTGTTGCACACAGATATCAAGTGCCCCCCGGCCACCATGACAGGCCTATACAGATATGGGACAGATATAGAATTAAGTAGGTCTATCGTGAGGAAAGTCTACTAGTGTCTACTAGTAGGCCTACTACTAATGCCTATATCTGATATTTATCCTTTTTTGGGGGAGGGGGGTCATTTTGCAAATTCTGGTCTTAGCACAGTGATTTGGTCGTGATAACTTTTAGGGCCTACCATACCGGGTAACATTGTTCGAGAGGGCGGGGCAAGGGGTTGAAAGAAAATCCCAAAGCCCATGAAGGAGCCTGTGATGCTAGCTCCATAAATGTCCATCTCTCATTTTTTAAAACCCTGGGAGTGTTCGAGTGTTTGCATGTCCCCGTTGGCATGTTTGAAGATCATCATTTTTGAGTCATGTCAGTGCAGATATTTGCACCAGGAAAACTGCTGCAATGTAGCAATGTCCATCCATATCTTTGATACATTGTTACAAGCAGAAGTCTAGAACGCCACCCGGGGAAGCCACTTTCCCATTCTTGTCGCACTGTCAACAAACTGCGGCATGTAGGCTGGGCCTGCCTTTCTCTGAGGATTTTGCTGCATACTGGGGCCTTGTATAAAAGAATTATAACTAGTTTGCAGTACAAAGTTGGTCGTCAGAGAAGTTGGATTCCATTGGTATGGGTGCTTCTTTTGACCAAAAAGTGGGACTTTAGAAAGACAGGCTGAGTGAAGGGGATTGACAGGCCAAGGTCAAGAGTAGTTTATCCAGACATGCTGTAGAGGGGGCACAAGGCATATCGGGTCTACAGTTTATTCTAGCCTATCATTGCCATATTGGAAAGCAAGGAATTTTAGATTTTTTGCTGGCACCAACTCAGACCTGGTTGTATAAAAAGGAGATTGAGTAAGTTTGGCAGATACACTACTCCGGGGTGTGTGAAGGGGTCCAATGTCCCTTGTACTCCCATGTCGTTGTCACATGTAACTTAAACCCCCAACCTCTGTCACATCTAAGATCCCATGTAGAATTTATAATTATCATGTCACTACTTTTTTTGCCTCATGTCACTAAGGCCCATGTCACATGTTGAATTTAAGAAATGGTCATGTCACCATGTCAAATTTAGGCTCTATTGGTACATGCCCATTGAGGGGGCCTCGGCCAACATGGCAATAGGCTAGCCCGACAAGATAACCCCTATGACTTCCTACCTCATCCCCCTACTCCCCCACTCCCCTCCTACCTCATCCCCCTCCTCCCCCCTCCCCTCCTACCTCATTCCTCATTCCCCTACTCCACCACTCCTTCCTACATCATTCCCCTACTACCCAACTCCCTTCCTACCTCATCCCCCTACTCCCCAACTCCCTTCCTACCTCATCCCCTACTCCCCCTTCCCTTCCTACCTCATCCCCCTCCTCCCCCCTCCCCTCCTACCTCATTCCTTATACCCCTACTCCCCCACTCCTTCCTACATAATTCTCCTATT
Organism: Acholoe squamosa; assembly: GCA_949317995.1. NCBI lineage: Eukaryota > Metazoa > Annelida > Polychaeta > Phyllodocida > Polynoidae > Acholoe > Acholoe squamosa. Next base: position 52,266,526 of record OX439040.1, read on the forward strand.
ACCCAACTCCCCTCCTACCTCATCCCCCTACCCCCACATTCCCCTTCTACCTAATTCCCTGACTCCCCCACTCCCCTCCTACCTCACTCTCCTACCCCCACTCCCCTCCTACCTCATTCCCCTACTCCCCATTCCCCTCCTACCTCATCCCCCTACTCCCCCGATCCCATCCTACCTCATCCTCCTACTCCCCATTCCCCTCCTACCTCATCCCCTACTCCCCCACTCCCCTCCTACCTCATCCCCTACTCCCCAATTCCACTCCTACCTTATCCCCCTACTCCCCCTTCCCTTCCTACCTCATCCCCCTCCTCCCCTCCCCTCCTATATACCCCATTCCTCATTCCCCTACTCCACCACTCCTTCCTACATAATTCTTGTATTACCCAACTCCCCTCCTACCTAATCCCCCTGCTCCCACATTCCCCTTCTACCTAATTCTCTGACTCCCCCAATCCCCTCCTACCTCACTCTCCTTCCCCCCACTCCCCTCCTACCTCAAGCCCCTACTACCCAACTCCCCTCCTACCTCATCCCCCTACTCCCCATTCCCCTCCTACCTCATCCCCTTACTCTCCCACTCCCCTCCTACCTCATCCACCTACTCCCCAATTCCACTCCTATCTCATCCACCTACTCCCCCATTCCCCTCCTACCTCATTCCCCTACTCCCCCACTCTCCTCCTACCTCATCCACCTACTCCCTCACTCCCCTCCTACCTCATCCCCCTACTCCCCCTTCCCTTCCTACCTCATCCCCTTCCTCCCCCTCCCCTCCTACCTCATTCCTCATTCCCCTACTCCACCAATCCTTCCTACATAATTCTCGTATTACCCAACTCCCCTCCTACGTCATCCTCCTATTTCCCCATTCCCCTTCTACCTAATTCTCCCACTCCCCCACTCCCCTCCTACCTCACTCTCCTTCCCCCCCACTCTCCTCCTACCTCATCCCCCTACTCCCTCATTCCCCTCCTACCTCATCCCCCTACTCTCCTACTCCCCTCCTACCTCATCCCCCTACTCCCCATTCCCCTCCTACCTCATCCCCCTACTTCCCCACTCCCCTCCTACCTCATCCCCCTATTCCCCCACTCCCCTCCTACCTCATTCCCCTACTCCCGCTTCCCCTCCTACCTCATCCCCCTATTCCCCCACTCCCCTCCTACCTCATTCCCCTACTCCCGCTTCCCCTCCTACCTCATCCCCCTACTCCCCCACTCCCCTCCTACCTCATCCCCCTACTCCCCTACTCTCCTCCTTCCTCATCCATCTACTCCCCCACTCCCCTCCTACCACATCCCCCTACTTCCCCCTCCCCTCCTACCTCATCCTCCTACTCCCCCACTCCCCTCCTACTGTATACCTCTACTCCCTCACTCCCCTACTAAGAAACTCCCCCATTCCCCTATACTTTTTCTACTTTCCACATCAAGGACCATGCCAATGCTAAAGCATACCTGTCATAAATTGCTATGCTTGAATTGACAGTTGTGACACCAATCAAATGAATTTGACTTTTCACTTCACATATCACTTAGATTTGACACATTCATTGTTTGTTTTTTTTATCACCATGTATGCGTTAAAAGATACCACTCACTTTTTTTTACTTCTTAAAGAGACAGTTTACAGGTGACAGTATGTATACAAATGAAATCGAGTTTGTACTTTCAACCATTTTTTTTTGTTTGCAAGTTGCAAGTTGGATGTCATCTTCAATTTCCAATTGATAAGAATGATTGGCCATCCTTGGCCATTGTAGGCAGGTCCTTACAATTGGCAATCATTAAAACTGCTACAAAGCACTGCTAATCTGTAAACCATCAGAAGAGGATCTAATGTTAGCACCTTGTTTGACCGCCACTCAAACTGCCCTTGTACAGTGTCAGTATGACGACTATGTATTGTCATAATTCCGACTTAAGTCGTCAGGTTGACGACCTAAAGTTGTCATTTTGACCTCCTAAGGTGCTTCTTTTAGGGTGATTCGGCATAAACAGGCCTATATGTTGCCACATCTCGAACTTTTGTGAAGCATTGTAGACCTATGTGTCCCGGAAAGGGTGTTAATGACATTTGCATTAGACACAGATTTTGTAGTTTTTAATACAAACGTTTTTTTGAAATTCATTATAGTCAGATTTTTATGATTGAACGCAGTGGACAACCAAAAAAAAGATCCTTTGGCTGCCAATATAAACCCACTCCTTCCCCTCTAGAAGCCCTGTTCCCAAACTATCCAATCTCCCATTGGGGTTGTGAGCCCTCGCTACTGGCTTCGATTTGAACCTACTTAATTGTCCCCATGTGTAACACTACTGGAATCCAGTTGGAATTCAGTTTAGGGATGAATGGGGCAGTAGAATACAAATAACTAGATCATCAGACAGTCCGCCTCAGCTTATTAGAAATATCTACACAAATCCTTAATTGCTCAGAAAGCTATTGAAGCATTTTCTGTGGGAGTCAATGTATCAAAGCATTAACTTGTGAATTTTCAGTCTGAAGGGCGATTAGAAGACGGAGTAATTATGTCTAATGGTATCACATAATTCTTTAGACAATATATTTCCATGACAAATGTCTGATACTGACTCAACAGGTCTGAACGGATCTGATGAGTACACCCTAGTTCCCTAAACCTATGGTGGTTATTGTTCATAAAGGACGCTTGTCTATGGACATATTATAACACTCTAACAGAAGGGCATCTGTCCATGATGCATGTAGGGGATTAAATCCAAATTTATAATTTGTTTGGCTATGCATGCACTACTGAATATTGGGGAGGGGAAGAATATCTGATTGCAAAACCCTTTAGCACACATCACTAATATACCAATTGTGTGGGCTGTTATCTGCAAACCCATAAAGATCTATCAGAGATAGTTCCTAAGTGAGGGAAGAGGACAACCTTATTCCTAATCTTAAAAGTATGATGGTAGGGGTAGGAGTGCAGGCCAGCAGCTTTACCCTTAGTCTTCACGGACTGACATCAATGACTTTGGCAATATAAAAATTTGCACTTTTTTAATTCTTATTGTTGGTTCCTGCACGGTCTACCTCATTATCAAACTCGAAATATGAATACTCAACTGACGGATTAATAAATCTTTGGGGAATGAACAGGAGAGACATGTATCCCATCTCATATGTCAAATGATGATGTTGAATTCAATTGAATTGTGAATACAGGGAATTTAGATTACACCAGCACACACAGGCACACTTTGATTTCCAACCACACTCTCTGCCCGAATTGCAGATGTGCCATAAAGACCACTGTACTTGGTAAAGGGCAATCCACATCGGGGCAATGGGTTTGTGTTGACAGTAACTACTACTGTTTTCCAAAAATAGAAGCAATCTACTGCAAAACCCTTGCCCCAGTCTGACAGTGCACCTGTGACCATTCTAACTTTAAATTATATGAGCTGGTGAGAATGACTCAATGGCAATACAATTGAGGGCACATTTTCTTATTTTGTACTGCGTTAACTTCTAGGTGAGAACCTCCAGGAGGTTACTGCACAAAAGACTGATATGCCTCAGGATGGTACTGCAAATGCTGCTACTGTACAAAGCTCACGACACCATCAGTTTGAAACCCCCCAGATTGTAGCAAGCAACCCTGCAGGGCATTTCAAAACGATATCTATAGCTATGATTTTGAAATGCCCTCCATGAGCACCCATCACACTGTGCAACAGGTAGGGTAGATTAACCTAAAGACCACCGTTCCTGTGCAGGTTTTCTATAAGGGAAATGTAGTAGCTAATATCTTTGAGTCTAATAGGGTTCCCGAGGTACTAAGTGAAAGACAATTATTTGGGCTTTTCGACCAATTACCTTTCTCAAATCTATGTGTAAAGTTTATCTATTGTTTTTCATTATTTCTAAGACCATCTCAGTTAGTCTATTTTCACCTTGAGGTGACCACCTTGCACCTTGAGCTAACTACTTGATAACTATCCTTTTAATGGGCCTATGTTCATCAAACTATCAGTTGAAAAAAGGAATTAGTGTCTTCTATAGATATGCAGTAAAATGGCATAATAAAAACTATTGCATCATAACAAAATGTATGTTTTTATAGTGATTCAATTAGAATAGAAATTGGAGGTAATTTTATGGCAATAGATATTGTAAATCTCATCAAAATAGAAGTGGTATTTCCACCCCTGCATTATAGAGGCTTTGTTTTCAATGTACTTTGATAGACCTTCAATATGGAATATAATAATCCATTACTTAACTTTATCATCACACTCTCAGTATCAAATAGTTCCTTTATATAGTAATAACTGTAGCATTACAGTAGAGATTGAAATGTATGCATCAGAAAATAATCCAGTGAAGAATGTTCTATATATGTGAGCACTTGTCATCTTCAAATTATCAAAGCAAAGTTGGATAATTCTGATGAAATGACCAGCGGGTCATGGTAAAAACCATTGAAACATGGGAACTTTAGTGTATTATCATGCAATGACAATTACTTCATATATTCCAGGACATCATTCTATAGGGTACTATAACAACTCTATTTCAGTTATATGAGGAATTGAGATGAACAAGCTGACAGGTGGTCGACTCTAGGTATGTGGTCGTCTTTAGGTTAATCTACCCTACCTATGTCTGGATTTGATTGACCTGTCGTAACTGCTTAGCCACTAATGTTGGGTACTATTGGCACTATCATCACTAAAGGTTAATTCTTAACATACTAGGACTGCACCCTCCAAATCATACTAAGTAAAATTCCCATAAGAATAGGATTAAGGTTTCAAGTTGAAGGGCTGTGTGCGATCGTAGAGCAGTAGGGTAGGTTAACCTAAAGACGACCACATGAGTTGACCACCTGCCACCTTGTTTTTCTCACTTTTACATCTACTGTATGGGGCTGTACCTCTAATATTCCTGAAATAGAGGTGTTATAGTATCCCATGGACTGGCCACCTATGATATGTTGAGTAGTTATCATTGTATAACAATACACCAAAGTACCCGTGTTTGACTGTTTTTTTTTTATCATGGCCAACTGGCCATTTCTTCAAAAATCTTTAACTTTGGTTGCAGATTCTGAACATTAAGATTGTTCACATGTACAAAATATTGATTCTAGACATGGATATATATCATAAGTAAATGATGACATAAACAAATGTTCAGAAATGTTAAATACTTTCAGTTTAGGACTCATTTTCCCAGGCATGCCAATTTCACCATGAGATGACCACCATTTCACCTTGAGTCGACCATCACTCACAGAGAGAGTTATGCCTTTAATTGAGTAGAAACCACTGATTGTGTGGGATTACATCAAAAGATTTATATCCATAATATCTTGGGACATTGCATTCTCTAGATGATATCTCTATGCATGGGTTTCAAACTTTGCCGTTTTCCTATTATGATTAGTATGCAAAGGAACCATATGACATCAAGAAAATAAAGGCTAAGGCAAGCAAAATGTTACTGTGGTGGATATTGATAGACATTCATAAAAGAAAGCCTTTTTAATGCAGGGATAGCATTATTACCTCTAATCGGATGGGAAAGGCAACTACGATGAACATAATCTTTACTGAAATATTCCTTCCAATTTAGCTGCTGCACAACATACATTTTCATTACAATACAGCACCATCAACAGTAACATTATATTGTATATTTATGTAAGACACTTATTCTTTTTTGAAATGATGGCTTAATGAAAATGGCCCCATTCAAAGGCTGTGTATCAAGTGGTCATCTCAAGGTGCAAAGTGGTCATCTCAAGGTGAAAATGAACTAAATGGAATGTTCTTAGTAAGGGTGATAAACTAGATATATATTATACACATGGATTTTCAAGATATAACAGGTAAAAAGCCCTAAACAATTATCTTTCATTCAGTGCCTTTTGGAAGTCTGAGGACCTAAAATTCTAAGAGATATTACCCACTACAAATCCCTCATTAAGTGCGTGCCCAGGAACAGTCGACTTTAGGTTAATCTACCCTACCTCCAGATCATACTCACTGTGACTTGTGGTTGTCCAGTCGTAGTATGATGTATGGTGTGCCCAGCTGCTACTATCGCACACAGCATACATCTATGATTTGAGAACCCCCTAATTGTGGCTGTTGATCTTGAGACATTACTCTGTGACATTAAAACTGGTATAAATATATTAAAACGGGTATTATAAAGGTTTAAGTAAGCTTGTCTTCAAAATACCGTAGTATCAGAGTCCACAAAGATCCACTGCCATGATTTCACATAGGTTTGCAATTTTTAAGGTTGTTATTTTGCCAAAGGTGAGCCTGTGTATGGAACTGGGATAATTGTGTTGCAGCAGTGTTGTTTTGCCGTGGTTTATTATGAAAGCACTGATGACTTTCTTGTGAAGTTACTAGTGGGACCAAAGAATATGTGATAGGTAAGAGGAAGGGGGATGGGGTGCTAACTTTGTACAGTTATCAGACTGTTGGAGACAGTGTGAGGGGGTATATATACGTTGAATTGAGTTTTTGATGCATAACGGTTACTAATTTGTGGACATAACAGGGGTTTCGGGCATAAATCAATTTCTTAGTTTCCAACTTATCCATCTAAATGATTGGCTGGCGACCTGCCTCTATGTTGGGGACATCATAGAGGCAGGCCATGTCTAAGAAGTTACCTGTCAATCATCCCCTGTTTTAACCCTAACTCACAAGAGGGCACCCTAACACCCCAAGCGTCAACGGAAGATCTGGCGGTTGGACAGGGTGTAAGTTTCATAGCCAAATATGCAAATGAGGAGGTAGCTGGAAGTGGGCAAGCACAGGTAATAAGCTGACACAAGCGCAAATAGCGTGTCCAACACCTATCCACTTGCAATGGTCAACCTGTCTCTCCTATACAGATTGCTTGGATATATTATGTGATTGGAGAATATAAATACTCCCATCTAGTGGAGTTTAGGATCAAATCGATCTCCCACCACCCACGCTAGTCCTACTAAGACTGATCAGCATCAATCCCTTGAACAAACTTAGCATTCCTAAATCAGTGATTTTACATCATCTTTGTCCTGTGGAGATGAGCTTTTAATTCAAGTGTTAAATTACATACATATAGTCCACGATAAAGAGCTTTACAAAATGTCGTGAATGATGAATTTATTGGAAAGAGGAGAGATGAATATGGCTGCAATGAAAGACATCGTTTGTGCGTCAGTGCAGTCACTCCTACACCCGGGCATTTTAAATATCATTAATGTATATATGTATGTATGTACCTGTTTTAATAAGGAAATAGTATACAGCCTTTTTTGTACTGAGGGGAATAAAAGTTGTGTACTTGATATTAGTACTCAATGGTCCTTGTAAAATATGCACTCCCTCGCATTCTAACCCAACTGATTTCGAACAAAGATGAAAAAAAGCTATGCATTTGGCCAGCTACCTGAACACATTTTTAGACATGTTAGATACTAAAACATAGGATATGTGAACTACTAATTTCCATGTAAGTAGAGTCATATTAATTCCTATATTCGTCGTTTATGGCGCACATGTACTGTTCCCACAAAGCTGGTTTTCCGGTTTGAAACCCTGCTGTCGAAAAACGGTTCCAAAGCAATGTGATATTAGCTCAGAATGAATTGACAAATATTCCAACTCATGATAAATAGACAAAATATTATGGAATAAACTATAGCTACAGAGATATTCAGAAGCATACAGAGTCACCATCTGTCAAATTAAGCGGTCCATCTCTGTCTATAGAGCCAAATAAAGTGAAATAGAAGTTTGCTTACCTTTCGCTTTACTTTGTTTTGTGCTACTGTCCCTGACTCTATCCTTTCTCCAGGGTGCCTCTTAGACCAGAGTCTCCAGCTGATCATTGTGTAGGCCATGGACATGACTACGATAGGGATGAAGAAGAGCACCACGCACACAAATGTGTAGTAGACGGCCCTGGAGGGGTGACTAACGGTAACCATACCTGTCTCAGGGTCGTGGGTAACCACTGGAGGCCAAGTGTCATCGCACCATACCTATTAGATAAGATTATTTAACAATACTTTCTAGAGTTTTATAAGTTTATATATAATTGGGGCTTGAAGAGTAAGTGGAAGAATCCGATGTTGGAAAGGTGAGGGGAGCAATACGCTGTGACCATATCTAAAATGAGTTTAGTCAACTTAGAACAGAATGGGGCTGCCTTATATTCTCCTAGAGTAAAGAAAGGCAAGAAAGACAAAAAAAGGTTATATGCAAACTAATGACAAAAGAAAATTAATATATGCTACACAAGAACAAATGTAAAAAAGGTAATAATGAGAAGGTAGATACGCACCTCGTCGTGATCTAACCACTTCCGCCGGAACTGCTGTCTGTAGAAGAGTAATGGGGCTGCCACTGCGCATGCGCACAGCCAGACGACGACCAGGCAGGAATGTGCTCTCCGCTCTGTGAGGTGAGCCTTCATTGCAAAGATGATGCCGAAGAAGCGGTCACACGAGATCAGCATCAATGTCAGGATGCTGGAAACCAGGGACAGAACTGAAAATGGACCAATTGGGAGATATTACAAAAAGAATACTGAATTGAACGATCATCTAGTGGCATTGTTAAATTCCAGAAATACTAAAGAAAACTGATATCCATGGAGTTGAAGCTATTAGGAAGTGTATCAGAGAAGGATAATTGCCTGCTGGCTGCTGTTGCCCTTATTACACCTTGTTTTTTCACCGAGACTGAATTGTTGGGACATTATCAATTAGCATTGTGAAGTATCATGCCACATTCCCATTATGTCAGAAGCCAGACTCAATTTATGTCACATACTAGCAGGCACATTTGGAGAGCATGCCTTTGCAGCTGTCACAGGCTAATGAGGCCAGCTCGAGATCCTATGCTATCCACTATAACAAACATGTTCATCTGTAGACAGGGCTAGTCACTGTGAAAATAAGTACTGTGAGAAGGACTGGTGAATACTAAGTGGCCTGTTGCAATTGATTTTTTTTTTACCCATTTTCTTCATTGGATTCATTTGATGCTTGTCCTCCTTGTGGGGGATTAAAAAGTTCCTCATCATCACCATCCATTTTGCTACATTTTATTTTTTATAAGCAAGTAACCCAATAAAACGTTATTTGGAAGGATAAATTGGTCAGTCGAGGGCAACTGAGTGGAATCGTATAGCTTAAAGTTGTGCTTAACTAGGTAGTCTGACTTAGAATGGAGTCAAGTTATCCGTAGTCAATAAATAAGTGAAGTGATCATTGTATAAATAAGACAGGTTTGAGCTCCTTGCAGTATTTCACTATGAAAAACCTATAATGAGAACACTGAACAGGAAATTCATGAAGTGGAGTTTTATTACACTAACACCAGTAAATACGGTATATGATTAACATGTAACTAATGAGATACCGGTTTGTATCTATAGATACAATACAACTCTTATAAGAGTTGAAATGTAAATGAGGTAAGGCACTAACTTGTACCGTATGTTACCAACAATGGATAAATGTCCATACTATAAAGTTTGAGTATATATATATATATATATATATATATATATATATATATATATATATATATATATGATGAGTGACTGAGTGAGTAATAGATGTTTAACGCCATTTACACAGCTAAGGTCATATTCATGGTGAGAGCTACATTACACAATAATATATATGGTAAGTACTACAAAGTCCTGCTTTTATGAAAACCACACTATTAAAAAGAGGGTGGGAGTGGTGGGAAATTTTATAAGGCATATTGTTATGAACGCCGGGTGAGAAAAGGTAAAGTGTATCACCCGTTGCAACCGGGGGTTGAGAGTTGCTCAGTGATTAGCAGAAGGTGGAGCCACCGGGCTGAGTCCTTGAGAGTCTGGTGAATACTTGGAACCACCACTCGGTGGAGTATGAATTTGCCTGTCAGTCTCAGTACCCGCAATTTATCAATTACTGATAATGACCCTGCAAAACTAGACCTCTATTGCTGATGCTCATCTCAGGGTAGCAAAGAGAAGTCCAAAAGACTGCTGACTGATAAAAAGCAAAATGTATATGGTGGGGAAGAAAGTACTGTTTTTAATTAAAATGAATAATGGGAGGCGGGTACATAGGTATCGTCTTTCTGTAGAGCTACACCTAGAGCAGTATTGAAGGTGAATCCTGTGGTGAAATTGCATAATAATTCAGTATTAGGGCTCCAACTTCACAGTGCTATCTCTGAACTGTACTTTTATGATCCATTAGTAGAAAAAATGGAGGAAACACGAGAACTTTGTCTCCGGGAAGTAAATTCATCGCAAATTTCCTGATCCTTCTTTGAGAAAATAACAATGCCAGTGCAGTGTCTGTGAACTCTGACATGCATTCTGTAGGCAGTTTATGAAATAATATCTTTTGAACGCGATGAAAAATAATCATTTCAAACTGTAGTGGATTCTATCAAATGTGATGGACCGTTAACCGGATTGTGTAAAATGTAAAGATTCTCAGGACATGGGACGTGGGTAGGAAAATAGAGATGTCCAAAAATCAGAATGCATCAGGTCACAGACAATGAGGTATATTCTTATAGATTATTTCTAATTATGCCATATTCTATTCATCTGTAGGGTCAAACACGCCCATCAGATTGATGAATCACGTGCGCTTTCAATGAGAAAACAGCCATACATCGTTAATGCTGAAATACATCCCTGGCTTATTAGGTAGGTGAAAGGTGTTCTTATAAGTCATTCATACCTAGACCTACAACTGCCAAGCTCTGTTAACTATTAGTCTGATATACTGGCCTCAGGGCACATTACAACATGGTGCCACGTAGGTTAATCTAATATTACCGCCGATAATTTATACCTAGAGTTGAGAGGAGACGTGTACCTACGATGAATTAGATTGCTTTGCTTTCATGGCGTTACTATGGTAACTAAATAACTAAACTGCACGCTCAATGGACTGGTTGGCTCAATAATGCATTGCAGCAAAATAGTTTTGCAATGATCACAAGGCAATGTCTCTGAGAAATGATATTATATAGCAATGCTTTATGGGGGTATTCCACCAAAACCGATGATATTGCCGGGCCGATTATGGCTTTTCCTCATCCGCGATGGTCATCGTGTATGAATCTGGGATGAAAATTGTCGGCCCAATTTGCCCACAGGGACAATCGGATGCCCTTTTCTGCCCATTTTCATCGCTCTTACACAGAGGACATTGTGACCACTGGGTACTATCTACGATAAAGGTGTTTTAGTATATAATTTTTTTAAAGTCATAAAATGGGTGTCAGGGAACCACCTGCTTTCTTGTAGTGCATAAGTAGTAATGTCAGAGGGTTTTCCTGTATAGCCTTTTATTGCTGACATTGTGTGTGTGTATTTTTAAGTGAAAAAGTGATTTAGAACAACACTGTACTATCATATGCTCTAAGAATGATAGAAGATTATGAATAATAATTCCCTTTTGCAGTAGTGCTGTCACCTGGTGAATACTACACATTACATACATAGGTCTTAGGAACCCATTAAGTTGCCTCTATAGGTCTTAGGAACCCATTAAGTTCCCTCTATAGCATTGCACTTGCAAAGCAAATTCTGCCTGCATAGAGGGAACTTAATGGGTTCCTAAGACCTATAGAGGCAACTTAATGGGTTCCTAAGACCTATGTATGTAATGTGTAGTATTCACCAGGTGACAGCACTACTGCAAAAGGGAATTATTATTCATAATCTTCTATCATTCTTAGAGCATATGATAGTACAGTGTTGTTCTAAATCACTTTTTCACTTAAAAATACACACACACAATGTCAGCAATAAAAGGCTATACAGGAAAACCCTCTGACATTACTACTTATGCACTACAAGGAAGCAGCTGGTTCTCTGACACCCATTTTATGACTTTCAAGAATTAATAAGGAGTCAGAGAGTGAATGATACCAACGAGTCGGGAGGCGTGGCGCAGTCGGTAGCGCGTCCGCTCACAGGCCGTAAGGTCGTGGGTTCGGTTCCCGGCCCGGCCGGGGCATAGTGGTGGTTCCAAACGTCGCCGTAAGGTGTCGTTTGAGTTCCTCCCTGCTCTGGCTAGGCTGTGCTGGAAATTCTCTCAGCGGTCATGGCAGACAAATGACTTGAAACAGGCCTGTCCATCTCTCACTATGCCTATGTAGTGACGGATGTTAAAGAACCATTGCCTCGGTAAATGTGTAGGGGCGTGATTTCTACCTTAGCTCCCTCTAGTGTACGGGTCCGGGTTTCACGCCATGGGACCTCTCACCCTCGACGTGTCCTTGAGGCACATAGGTGAGGTTTAAATTCAAAGCAAGTGATACCAACGAGCCGGGAGGCGTGGCGCAGTCGGTAGCGCGTCCGCTCACAGGCCGTAAGGTCGTGGGTTCGGTTCCCGGCCCGGCCGGGGCATAGTGGTGGTTCCAAACGTCGCCGTAAGGTGTCGTTTGAGTTCCTCCCTGCTCTGGCTAGGCTGTGCTGGAAAGTCTCTCGGCGGTCATGGCAGACAAATGACTTGAAACAGGCCTGTCCATCTCTCACTATGCCTATGTAGTGACGGATGTTAAAGAACCATTGCCTCGGTAAATGTGTAGGGGCGTGATTTCTACCTTAGCTCCCTCTAGTGTACGGGTCCGGGTTTCACGCCACGGGACCTCTCACCCTCGACATGTCCTTGAGGCACATAGGTGAGGTTTAAATTCAAAGCAAGCAAGTGATACCAACGAAAGGACTACCACTTTCAGCAATGGGAGTGGTAGGACCCTTGAACTGCGGCCCGATAGTTAGGCCTTCCGATGCTCACCCGATTTTTTTCTGTCAGAACAGAAAAAATCGGATGAGAAAAAAAACTATCCGAGACCGTCGCCGACGGTTCCCGATGCATTTCCGGTGCGTTTCCGTTTTTATTTTCAGCTCTTCCACTGAACCCCATTCTTGGCCGATAGTACGGGAATCTCACCCGATGGTACGGGAATTTCACCCGATTGTTGCCCGATGCTCAAATTTGTCGCCGATGCATCGGAAACGCATCGCCGATGCACTATCGGCCAATAATCGGTTTTGGTGGAATACACCCATTAGGATACCTATTTGATGTTATTACCATAAGATATCGGGCACCTAACAAAGCAGAGTTGGGCAATAGTTGTTGGTTTTCTTTTTAATTTTTTCTCTCTTTTTCGCCTTCATGAATTTGCCTCATTTGAATAAATGACTTGAGCTGGAACACATTATACTACACACACTGGCAGAGCTCTCCTTACTCGCCTTGGCACCTCCTGGGCTCCAGCTAGTAACAGTGGTGCCATCCACTTGTAGCGGACTGCTTCTACACTAAGATTTATGACGGCACTGTACATTTAAATGGAGACCCTAGTTTCATGTCTGCATTGAACCATTAGGATCGTCCCTTGAATCTATGCAATTCTCTACACGCGAATGGGTGAGATGGCACTTGGAGATTTCCCTTTTAGTGTGGGAGAAATTCCTTCATGAACAGATGTTGCAGAGATGTTGTCATCAAAATAGGCATGAATGTAAATCATAAATCTTTAAAAAGGAAAAGAAAGTACTGTATGACTATGTTAGGCCTCTATTCTGAATGTCCGGCCCCTTCTCTGCCCTTAGTGGCTACACCAGCACTAGAAACTAGAATGCTTAATGTAAGGTCATTTTATGATAGATATCTAGAGTTGTCATATTGTTGTCTAGTTTCTCTCTGAATGTAATGAAGAAACTTATCTTATATAGGTTTTATCGCAGCTTCTATAGAAACAGTCCGGGGTAGTTTTGGCGAACTAATTTACCTTGACATCTGAACCTGAACTGTTTTCAATGAATCAATTCGTAACTAGGCAATTTAACTGATTTGCAAAATGCATTTGAAAACAGGTTAATAGGGTATTAGCTGCATGTGTCATATTATTATTCCCCCCCCCCCCGCCCCCTAAAACAATGTGTTATCATCCACTTGGTATCACCTATGCTATGCATGAGCAAATCCTGATGAGTGTATCCTGTATGGAAGAAAGAAGAATATCTACCTTTGTTCTGCCAGCTGCATATAATTAACTTGACTCTAATATCTGGACGCTGCCACTACCTATTATGTCTTGTACCATTAAGCCCGGTGCAAATAGCTCGGAACGGACGCGGACTGGACGCGGACTGGACGCGAAACCAGTCCCATCCGTGCTGTTTGCAGCACTCACAGACGCAGACTGGACGCGGGTTTTGCATCCCGTCTGTGTCTGGAGGATGTAATTGAGTTATATGTAGTGGGATATATAGTTCGTAATTAGTAGGAAGACGGCCATCGTGACGAATGGTCTCACTGTACAAGCAATAATAACATATACACCTTTCCTTTCCAACATATATCAGGGAGCCCAAACCAGTCCTTATATAAATGTGATATTGACGATTTCCAGTAAAGGGCCTGATGGCAAGGAGGGTAGATTTACAGACGGTCCTTGCTGGCGGCACGAAAGGAACCCATATCACACTGGTGGGGGCGGAAATGTCTCTATTATCGTCCACCTGTTAAAGCCAACTGTACAGATAAATGCAGACTTCACATGCTGTGTAGAGGCTTACACGCTCACACCATCGTCAAGTAGGACCTTAGGCCATACCTCCAATGTAGTGTCCTCATAGTACTGTTTCGTGAGGCCTTTGTTCGTGTTTCAACTAAATAGGGGGTGAATATAAATTTAATTTAGGAGAGGTATTGAGGCTAGTTTGATAAGACCAGAGGCTGGTAGAGAGGACATGAGAGAACCCCTACTGGAAAAGAAGTTACAAAGCAGAAACAGGGCACTCATGCGATGTTAGTTTCAGTTGATAGGATCCCAGCCCTCCCATCCATTTTTTGTATCAGCACCATTTCCAATCTCATGTTGTAAGCTGATGCACAAATATGAGGAGGGGGAGGGCAGTACTGAGTGATCGGTATCGTGCTCTTAATAAGTGGAGTGATGCTCAACAAGGAGTAGCCCGATATTTTTTTCATGAGAAGGCATCCTTTTTATTAATGTATTGTCAAGTAGAAAAATCTTTCTTTTTTTTTCAAAACATTAGGGTCAGATTGACTACAGTCCTCCTGTCGTGCAAGGGGGGGTAGATGCAGCTCATTTTTTGATAAATATTTTTTCACCGATATGAGCCAATGGGGTTGGGGTCAAAGGTCGAATCTATCCATCAAAAAGCTGCTATTTAGGCCTCTATACTCCACATCGCACAGCTCGTTGAAACCCTTTCCTCATTCCAAATCCCACTGTTGCTTCTATACGTCAATATATTGCACTGTACATCCCAACAAATTGTTGTCATCTGTCGCCATGATTCATCATCAATGGTGACTCCATTTTGAGTGATAACTCATTCCGTTATCTTTCGCCACTGTGTGTTAGACTCACATGGCATAGCGATTGCTATTCCTGGTGATCTTGTGCTATAACGACGTTGTGTTCCATCTAGCGACATGTGTGAGCCACTTCACACAGGTTGACGAGGACTCACAACAATTTGCTGGGATATCACTGTGCAATACTGCCATTTTGGACAGCAAATGTACCAATATATTCCTAATTTCAGGTGCTCAACTTGATGAGGCTGAGGATTGCACAGCTTAAAAGAAAAGACAAACCCTATTTTAATGGTGACTTCTTTTAGTAGGCTATTAAATGAATAAAATGATCAAGGCATACTTAGAAGCATTTCTGCTAGAGCATAAGGCCAGGAGGCAGGCTTATGTGCTGCACTGTATGACTTCACAATTGGCCTAATGCATCATAATATTGACTGCACAGCACTGCCCATCTACAAATAAATGCTCAGTGACATGCCTTTTTACATTGCTTGCATATCCGCTTTGATAAATAGCATTGTACAACCCGCCTGATCTATACTATGTATATAATGATGGTTAATACTCAAGTATTACAAAATTAAGGGCATGGTTGCAACAGCTTCCAAGCTTAAACAATGCACCACTTGGTGCATTTGGACCAGTAATTGTGAATAATTAAATGCACCAGAGTAGCCTGCTCCCTACCCTTATAAATGCTACCACATGTGGTACTCAGTATGTCAGAATCTTTTTGTTCAATATAATTACTCCCAAATGAGGGTATCATAGAAAAGGATTGATCTTTTCTTTTAAGAGAATCAGAGCTAGAACAAACAGGGAAATTGCTCTAAAAGTGTACAAACAGACGATTTACCCAATAGCCGAATATGGAGGCTTCCTGGCAGAAGGGGGACCAGTCTTGGCCAGTAGAAAACTTCAGGCCCTTCAAAATCATGGACTGAGAGCTTTGGGGGAGCATATAAGAGATCCACGCGATAAGTGGGCTATGGAAGCCCAGGAAATGTGAGTGCATGGGAGAGTGTCCAATGAACTTTTTTCAATGGTTGTTTTAAGCCAATTCGCTTCATGTTTTCACAGATTTTGCTGGTCCTTGGTATCTGGAGATGTGAGCCAGCAAGCAGAAATGGGGGGGTCCTGTGGGATTTAGTACCTGTTTTAGCCACCAGGGGGCACCACTATGGGCTAGAATAGGAAAAATATGCCTAAAACTGCTATAGGCTACTCTTTTGTGGAGAATTCAAAGATTTTTGATAGAACATTCTATTATGGGGAAAGGTTCCATATTTGGCATTAAAAAAGTATGTTTTTGGGCCAAATTAGGCATTTTTGTTGACCTCTGTTGCCATGGAAACATGATATTCATTCTAAATAAGAAAATCGATGATCCTATTTGAAGGAACGTCTCACAAGGTCCACTATAGTGAAAACAGAATGAAAATATCATTTCTAGATCAAAAGTTAGGGGCAAAAGAATGAAATTTTATGCTTATTTAGCTAATTAGCATAAATTATGCTAATTATAGTTGTATCTCATGACCATGGAGACGAAGCGCTTATTGACATTCACAAAATGGTCAAACCTACCCATATTTAGCAAGCTATTCTTCCAAAACTAACAGGAGTATCTTTTCATGCAATATATCACTGTAAAGCTAGTGATCTGAATTTTAAAGTTGACTTTTAGCACGGAGCACCCTTTCTCCTTGCCTCTACACAGATGTGAAGCAATCAACCTTGATACACCCTAATCATGACTCTATCGTGGAGTTTAAGTTTGGTGTCACTCAATTGTCTGATAATACATAATGATAAAGTCCAGCGGGCTAAATTTATATTTGTATGACCCAGTCGGTCCTCAGAAGCTTGGTACACTGGCTTTAGTAATCCATTGTGTATGAACCATATAATAATTATAACACAATTGTAGAGTAGATCTAGAAGCCACTGTTGGCAGAAATGAGGTTCTCAAAAGGACCACCTTTGCTCATCTGTAAGAAAATATCACCTAAACTTATCTACACTGGTCACTTATCTACTAGTCCAGGTTTTCAGTGATACTGCCTCGTTCTTTCTGCCAATTAATCACTAGAAGTACTGTTAATTGGCACATTACACACCTGGTTACTGCACTGTCCGCCCACCACATGGAAATAGCCATTGTGCTGTAGTTACAGGTGGTTCTACTGCCTACTTACAGGGGTATTTATAACCCATTTACAATTGCGGCTGAGAGTGAGACCATCTTCTACTTATGAAGAGATCCTCTTTGTTGTAGAGGTTAGGGCATTACCACATCTACTGATGATAATTTTACCTTAAGTGTCCTCGCACCAGATTGTATAAGGACATTGGTCATAAATGGATGAGTGAGCAATGCTTATTTTAAGTGCTTGTAGCTTTCCCATACATTTGCATTTATGAAATCGGTCATTAACAGAAAATAGACCTGACCGATGGTCTATATTGTAAATCATGCGATTAGCAAATATATGAATTATCCATGACCAACAGCAGTGGAAGCAGTGATTTAATGTTGTGTCGAAAGCTAAGGTCATATTCATGGTGTGAAAACTACATTAGACATCAATTGATGGATGAATGAGTGTCAGTGCCTGTGCATAGGCCTATGCTCACTCGACATACAGATGGGAAATATAAAAGTTGAGATAAAGGCTCTTTTAAGATAGGATCATAAACAATTAACTCGTCTTTCTACCGCCACAGCTATCCCTATTATAAATCATACCAGTCTACTCATAGCATGTTAGCTGGTGGGCCGAGCCATTGTTCTATGTTCTAGTTAGAGGTTAAATAAGGGTTATTGAGTGCATCAATAACCCTTATTTAACCTCTTTATACCATGGTGCCAACCCTAATTCTTAAGTATTTACCTTGAAAAACAATGAATTCTGATGCGTATCGGGCCTGACGAGGAGGAAGCCATTCTGCCATATTGGATTTCTGTTTATCAACATACCGTCCGGTACGCCGAGAATAATTTTCAATTTCCACCATTTAATTTGGTGCCTCCTCGGGTTCACACAACAAAGACCTTTTTATCAGGAAAGGGGTTTTTGAGGATGCTGATTCAGAAAATGTGGGTTTCAAATCAAATTGAGGTCATATTCAAGGTCATTTGCTCAAGGTCAAGGTCATAAATACAATTCAAAATTCTTAATCCGGGACTTGATTTGCTGATTCTGATGATCTTGAAATCTGGATAGGGGTTTTGAGGGTGCTGATTCAGTATTTGAGGGTGTTAGGCCAGTAGGGGGTAATGCACAAGGTGAGTTGCTCAAGGTCAATGTCATAACTGCAGTACTGGTCTAGTTTTGAAGGTCACTACCTCTTATTAGGCTCATATTTCATGAGGAAATTGTTTGATTTTGGTAACCTTCACATCAGGGAAGGGATTTTGAGGATGCTGATTTAGGAAATGAGGGTTTCAAACCAATTCAAGGTCATATTGAAGGTCATTTACAAAAGGTCAAGGTCATTATAACAATATAAATTCTTATTCCTGGGATTAATTTGCTTATTATGATGACCTTGTCATTTTAATTGGGGTTTTCGAAGGTGCTAGTTCAAAATAATGAGGGTTTTAGATCGGTGGAAGGTTATGGTCATCTGCTCAAGGTCAAGGTCATAACTGCAATACAACCTTGTATACCAGAAGGATGTTGTCTGAGTCTCTACCCCTCATAAGGCTCATAATTCAAGAACAGATTACCTGATATTGCATGAAGGGCTTAGACCAATTAGAGAACACACAAGGTCATTTGTCCAAGGTCAATGTAGTAACTCATATATCAGCAGTTGTCCAGTTTTGAAGATGAGGACTTGCAAAATGAGGGTTTCAGGCTAAATGAAAGGAGTGATCAAGGTAATTTGTTCAAGATCAAGGTTATATTTGCAGTATAGACCAGGACTAGACACTAATCTTCTAAACAATGGGCAACTAGAGCTCATATTCTGAGAACTCTATGGACTCAGACCCAGAACTGTAGGTCTAGGCATTGACAACTTTATGGAGATATGACTATACACAACAAACATAAATTTACGTATAGTTCAGGAAGAGGTCTAATATGGCAGAGGGGCTAATAATTATACAAACAGGAAGTCTTATTTTCCTAGTTTTGATGATAAAGCTAGCTAAGCCCCCTCATTTTCAGGCTTACTACTGTCTCTCCCTCCTGTTGGTCAGACTGCATATATTACCCTGACTTCCCCTGGGATTTACCAAAACCTCATCCGCTAAACAGGGGTAGACACTAACTTTTTCTTCCATGGGCAATCCGGGCCCATAGCTTCAGAAATTTGTGGGCCCGCAGCTAAATCTGTGGGTCCGAAATGACCTTTCATGTATAAATCGTAGATATCCCTCATCACATTAAATCAATATGTAAACAGAATTACCAGATTCCCTGCATTTTACCCTTTCGAAAGATATATAACATCACTATAATGAAATAAGTAGATTATTCTAGAGATTTCTTTATAAATAGCATGTTTGAATTAAACTACGGGCCAGCAGCTAGAATTGCGGGCCCCGGGCCAGCATTAGTGTCTAACCCTGTCACTAGATAAGGATTCTGCTCTATTTTCCACCCCCTAGCCCAATATACTTCTGATGAAGTGACTATATATTCTGCTAAAAGAATAAGATCCATATGGTGGTGGAGAATCTGCCTCACATGCAGAAGAAAGTAGTATAGAGAACATGGAGCAACAGAGTGGTGGTCCTAGGATGCAGCACCTCAGGCTCACTGACCCTGGGGTGAATATACTTTGCAGATGAATGCTGCCAATGCTTTTACTTAATACATAAGGGTTTCAAAGACATTATAAATGAAGTCTGAACATCATCAACTGCCTGTCAGAAATCCTAAATCTTGATGGCAGCGGCATTTCAGGGGCATATTAGGTGCTGCAACAGGGCAGCAGCGGCCCGTATCAGCCCTTAAAGGGTTAGGATTAATAATGAAGTCACTACTACCAATCCATGTGAATCCAACAGAATCTACGGGTATTCAGCAATTAGATACTAATGAATAATGAGGATTCTGGTATGTAGCCTATATTGCATGAAATTACCCTTGGTGTGCTGTGTGCCTGTCCCTGTGGGGAGGGGGTGTTTCCCCCCTTAGGTTTGCTAGTAAACTATGAATCAGATCTATGCCTTCTATGTATTTTTGGCTATCCCTAGACTTTGGGCTACCCCCTATGCATACACACAAGTCAGTTGATCCCCACCCCACTCCACAGCCCAAGCAGGGTTTGACAAATACCTATGTCCAGAGCCTGGGACAGAAGAAAAATGCTGTGGAAACAACTATTTTTCCAAGTCTATACAGACCAGGTTCACCAGCTGCATGGACACAACCTGGTTTTAGCTTTGTGTTCAGTGGAAACACCAATTGGAACAAAATAGTCTAAGCTAGTTTATATTGGTATTTCCATCATATAGAATCCAATAGCTAACATTTCGGATGATTTTTTTTTATTAATCACTCACAACAACAGATACAAGACATGTTACAATTATTTCTGACGGAGCATCCTTCATAAGTATATTGTAAAGCATTATAATAAACCTCAAGATACATATGTTCTGTATCTAAGCTCTTCCATAACCTTTATT
The DNA here is from genome assembly GCA_949317995.1 of Acholoe squamosa. Classification (NCBI taxonomy): domain Eukaryota; kingdom Metazoa; phylum Annelida; class Polychaeta; order Phyllodocida; family Polynoidae; genus Acholoe; species Acholoe squamosa. The sequence continues at coordinate 52,287,555 of OX439040.1, forward strand.
GAATGAGCTATTTTCAATTATACTGAGTTTGTATTACAACAAACCTTCTGCATTATCACCAATTGCTCTGGATCAGCATCCTCAAAAAGCCTGACAAATAAAACCCAACAGTATCTACCTGAAATGTTAGTTTGTATTGCAGTTATGACTTGGACCATTCCATCATCAAAATGACCTTGTGCATCACATCTCACTTGTCGGCAGCATCCTCAAAATCCCCTAATTAGATGTACAGATCACTAGAATCAGCCAATGACCTCCTGAGATATTTTATTGTAATAATAATCTTGACCTTGTGTCCTTGTGACCTTATGACCTTAAATTGGCCTGCAACCATTTGCTGAATCAGCATCCTCGAAGACCTCTACAATAACCAATATCAGACAATTTTCTCCTGCAATATAAGCTTATAGAGAGTTTGAGTTTTGAGTTTTAACAAGTTTATTGGCAGAAATCATACGTTTTTCAGATCGGCCAAAACACGGCAACAGGAAAGAAATAGAGTAGCGCTCAATCAGGTTGTACAAAGTTACATCAGGCAGGCATCATTTTGGGTGTAGATCATTATGATATTACTAAAGACATAACTAAAGCCTCTTAGGGGCTGTATGTATCACCATGATTTGCACAAGTCGATTATCCGCAGGCAGCATGTATATCACATCTTTCAAAAATAATTGCGTAGTCTATCAAGTGACCGTTATATACCAAATACATTCAGATTTTGTTCATGAATTCTTTCTTACTGCCTATCTGCTGAGTATTTGCATCCAATTTGTCCCAAAGGACACACCCCCTGTACAGTGGTGACTTATCATACGTCAAACACCTGGATCTGGATACCTTTAACTGTTTTTTAACATTGCCGCGCAAGTTCCTGGCAGGGAGTTTGACACAGTTTGGATCACAAGAAACATCATACATTATAGATAATAAGTTCTTATCACGTCTAACCTTTAGCATTTTCATGTAAGTTCTAACATGGAGATCGTATATAGATATATCTCGAGTATTAAAGATTCGAAGACATAACCGTAGGCAATGATTCTGCATAAGTTGTAAGCGGCCAACACTGGATTTAGGACCACTTTCATGTAGAAAACTTGCATGTTCCAGCACAGGTAGAACCATTTGTTTGTATAAGGTCAGACACAGCTTATTATCGACAAATTTCCTTAACTGTCTTAATTGGTACATCTTGTGGCGGAAACTAGATATTATCTTTTCGTTGTTTCTCCGAAAATTAAGACCACGATCAATGATAACACCAAGGTAATTGAATTCATCAACCACTTCAAGGCGCTTACCATCCAGTTCAGCACTCATTCTACTCAAATTGTGTCTGGCATTAAGTAAATCACTTGCACACCATAACAACTTTGTTTTTTCATTATTGATAGTAAGCTTGAACAATTTACACCATTTACTGATACTATCCAGATCAGACTGTAATTTCCTTAGTACATGATTGGGGTCCGTATCATTGACATAAATAGCGAGATCATCGGCGTACAAACAGAATTTGCAGGATTTTAAAACCGATACTATACTATCAATATATATTATAAATAATAACGGACCTAACACGGACCCTTGCGGGACGCCACACGTTACAGCCTCTTCAGCAGATACACGCCCATTGGCAGTAGCATATTGCTTTCTGTCCTTAAGATAAGAATTAAACCAAGATACACACTGTACAGATAAATGCAAATTCCTAAGCCTTCCTAGGAGGAGGGAGTGGTCGACAGTATCAAAAGCCTTTCTCAGATCTAGGAAGACTACAGCTGAGCACTCCCCCCTGTTAAATCCTTCAAATAGATCTTGAGTCAAAATATAAATAGCACCATTAGTAGATCTACCTGGAACAAAGCCAAACTGTCTTTTAGATATAAAATCATTATCCAGTAAATACCTAATTAACTGGCGGTGGATTGATTTCTCAATTAGTTTCGAGACAATATTGAGTTGACTCACTGGGCGCCAGTTTGAGATATTCAGCAAAGAGAGGTTAAGACCATCAGAACGAGACAAAATTCTCCTAATATGTCAGTTTGTATATTACAGTTATGACCTTGACCTTGAAGAAATGACCTTGTTCATCAACTCTCACTAGTCTGAAAACATCATATCCTGAATCAGCACCTTAAAGAACCCTACTTAGATGTAAAGATCATCACAATCAGTAAATCATATCCAGGAATAGGAGTTGTAACTGTAACTGTTATAATGATCTTGAGCAAATGACCTTGAATTGGTTTAAAACCCTCCTTTTCTGAATCAGCATCCTCAAAAACCCCTTCCCTGATGTAAAGATTATGAAAATCAAATTATTTCCTCATGAAATATGAGCCTAATGAGAGGTAGTGACCTTCAAAACCAGACCATATCCTCCTGATATACGACTTTGTACTGTGATCGTGACCTTGACATTGAGCAAAATTAATCACCTAGTGCATTACCTCCCACTAGCATAAAACCCTCATTTAAATATATGAAATATGAGCCTAATGAGAGGTAGTGACCTTCAAAACCAGACCAGTACTGCAGTTATGACATTGACCTTGAGCAACTCACCTTGTGCATTACCCCCTACTGGTCTAAAACCCTCAAATACTGAATCAGCACCCTCAAAAACCCCTATCCAGATGTAAGGATCATCAGAATCAGCAAACCAAGTCCAGGATTAAGAATTTGAATTGTAATTATGACCTTGACCTTGAGCAAATGACCTTGAATATGACCTCAATTTGATTTGAAACCCACATTTTCTGAATCAGCATCCTCAAAAACCCCTTTCCTGATAAAAAGATCACCAAAATTGGGCAATTTCCCCCTGATATATGAGCAAAAGTCAATTTGCTGGCAGCCATTTTGAAGTTCGGGGGCCGGAAAAATTTGTACCCTAAGGTTTTCTGTTTTCCATGTTTATAACCCTTCCAAATCTGCAATAAAATCAATTTTAACAAAAAAATCCTACAGGAGGCCTTTTTTGGACACAGCACTAAGTTGGCAAAGGGGACCGGTTCACACCCAACGTTGGTGGAGGGGGCAGGGGTCACACGGGGATTTGGCAGAGGGGACGGGTTCACACGCGAGGTTAGCAGAGGGGACCGGGTCACCCGCGATGTTGATGGAGGGGGCAGGGGTCACATGCAGGGTTGGCAGAGGGGAGGGGTTCACATGCGGGGTTGGTGGAGGGGACGGGTTCACACACTGGGTTGGCAGACGTTGCGGAGTTCACACGTGGGGTTGGCAGATGGGGCAGGTTCACACATAAGGTTGGTGGAGCGGGCAGGGGTCCCACTTACCATAAAAACGTTAAAAAACGTTTTTATTGGTTGAAATTTTTTTTTTCCCAATTGGGGTCACACATGGGGTTGGCGGAGGGCTTGGGTTCACACGCGGGGTTCGTTGAGAGGAGGGGTTAACACGTGGGGTTGGCGAAGCCGGCAGGGGTCCCACTAGGCATAAAAACGTTGAAAAATGTTTTTATTAGTTGAAAATTGGTTAAAAACGTTTTTTTGCCAATTGGGGTCACACGCGGGGTTGTCAGAGGGGACGGGTTCACATGCGGCTATGGCGGAGGGGACGGGTTCACATGCGGCTATGGCAGAGGGGACGGGTACACATGTGGGGTTGGCGGAGGGGTCGGGTTCACACACTGGGTTGGCAGAAGGTGCGGAATTCACACAGGGGTTGGTGGAGGGGGCAGGGGTCACATGTGGGGTTGGCAGAGGATGGAGAGTCACATGCGGGGTTGGCATAGGGTGCAGGTCACAGGGTTTTAAATTTTTTGCTCTCCTCCACTCAACAGGTAAAAAATGCCCATCCCCTCTAACTACCCTTCCTCTTTGATAAAAAAACATATATCACTTAAGGGAGTGATAATTCTTTAACAACAGGGGGGCTGGTGGGTTTGTGCGCGGACGCCCGAAAAACATTTCGGCCCCCCCCTCTCGACAGGTAAAAACCATGTGCGAACACGCCCTTTAAACCTATAGTAACATGCGGGCTTTTTCGCTGAAAACAGGTGAAATTATTTTGACCCCCCCCCTAGTCAAGGGGGCGAAAAAATTCTGACCCCCTGGTCAAGGGGTTGATAAAATGTTGACCCCCCCCTCAAACCCACCAACCCCCCCCCTGTTGTTAAAAAATTATCACTCCCTAATTTGTTCACAATCCGTGCACCAAAGGTACTGGTTTGATACCAATACATGTATAGAGATGTCACCATAAGTTAGCCTGTCCCCAATGGGATTAACCACCACATGTCTAAAGAAGTGACACCCATCACTCTCCCAGAGATTGTTTGCCTAGGTTACCACTGAGGTGGGATTAAGTGTCAAGGGATTAAGAGGGGTCCTCTAAACACTATGGTGTTTAGAGGGTGGAAAATGTCCAATATTGTGTTTACAACCTCTATGTGCTTAGGTTTTAAACACAAAAAATGCCATGTGTTTAGAAATTAAGCACAATATCACCCTAATCATTTCTAAAAACCTTTATTACAGTGTAGCAGCATTCTGTGTTGCGACTGTATATCAGTATGCGTAATGGCATGTTGCTCCTGGGGAAAATAGTCAGTCAATGAGTGCCATTTGAGTTTAGAGTGGCATAAACTTGACATTGTCAGGGCAATGGGCCCTTTGCAGCCCTGAGATTTTGCCCAAGACAAAATGATAATAGCCCTCTTGCTTCTGTTCTAGTGAAGAGAGATATATCACTTTGCGTGTCTAAATGGCTTGGAGGAAAGGCTAAATATATGCAAACATCAGTATGGTTCCACCCGTCTGAACGTATCAACTGATGATTTCAGATATCATATGAGACCCTAAATAACCATAAAATGTCCTCTTAAAGAGTGGGCTACGATGTATTCCCAGGTAGCACACAAAAATTTGCCAACGTTGGCCCGATGCGTTGGGCCAATGTTGGCTGCCCATCGGGCCTACGTAGGCCCGACCAGTGGCATTTGCCAACCAAATGCCAACATTGGCCCAACGTTGGCAGGACATCGGCAAATGGTTGGCCCCTGGCTGACCATTTGCCGATGCTGATGTTTGCCGACCAAAAGCCAACATTGGGCCTATGTTGGCATTTGTTTGGCACCGTTGGGCCTATGTAGGCAGGATGAGCAGCCTATGTAAAGCCGATGGTTGGGCCAAAGTCGGCCCAACGTTATGCCAATGTCTCTGTGCTACCTGGGTTGCTTCCAAAAGGCACGATAAGAATTGTCTCAAGATAACATTTTCGAATGGGGTGTAATGGTAGAACTGTTTTCCGTCAACAACACAACTATATTATTCAAATAATATTCCATGGACATTTTTGTTAATTGAGGATCTAAGCAATGCTTCCTGTAACTTGTGGCATTTGGAGAGGAATTCTTCAGTGTGCAAAGCCGGTGCGTTGAGCAGGGTAAATGAGCTTTCGACCTCATCTACAAGGTTTTGTAATGGCCTCTGTGTCAGGTGGAGTGATGTTGTAGACTTCTGCCTCATCATGCATCATGCATCACTTCTGCATAATGGTTTCCTTGGAATACAAGGGGAATGTTGTACTGAAAAGTTGTCAAATAGATTTATAGTAGATTATTAACCTACACAGAAAACCTATGGTTAAACTAAGTGATCAGTACTGATCACTTTAAGGTGATCAATATGAGGAGGACGAGGGGAAGCACCCTTGTCATCTTTGGGTGATCATATATGTTATCTCTTTAGGTCATCATATTGATAAGTTTTTTTTTTCATAGTTTTCTTAGCAAAAACATGAAGTCATCAAAATAATGACAGGGGTTATCAATTTGATTACCTTTCCTCTTCTTTTACTGCTAGTTGGCTTTAACAATGTTATAGTTCTAGAATTATAATTACACTGTTACACCCACCCCCACCCCTGATTTATATTAGAACCTTTATTGAAGTATATATCCAACCTTTTAGAATTGACCCCATGGCATAGAATTGTATTTAACTGATTGGTGCTTATAATCCCTTATTTGTGGATGAAACAGAAAAGGTGTCTAAGCTCTGATTGTATCTACATTACATGTATTCTCCCTTAATAAAATACATTTTTGTAAAGTATGTTGTTCTATATGTTATCTTCAATGTCATCTGTTCATTCAATTATTCAATACTCCCAGTATAGCTCTAAATCAATACATGTAATTGGAAATAAATAATATATATCACATACTTGTCTAGTAGGGGCCCCTTGTGGCAGAAATGAGGTACTCAAAATGATGACCTTGGGTCATCTATTAGGAATGATCGCCTAAACTCATCTGCACTGATCACTTTTCTACTACGGTAGTCAAGGTTTTCAGTATAGATTGGAGTTATCAATGTATATCGATGATAAAGTTGGGCCTAAACTCAGGAAAGTCGTTGTCCTTTGATCACTGGCCTAGTTTAGAAAGGGCCAGTCTCCATTTCAGAATGTTAGATACAATCGACCTAAAATTGCGTAGAAATGCCCAAATTAGTGGAAGGCAGGAAGTTGTCATCCAGGTTCGGCCGGCTTTGGCTTGAATGACTTGCATCCATGCAAGAAAGCCACTGAAATCATCTACTGCAAATTGGCTGTAATCATGGCAGACATTCTTAATAGCAGCTCAGTATTTAGCTTCTATGAACAGAGCTCTTCCCAGTAAACAAATTTTTGTAGATGGAGGTAGATCTACGTAGAATTTTCGTGCCAACTACGTAGATTTGCTTGGTATGGGGAGGTTCAAACGTTATAAGGTTTTGTTACATTCTAGACACGTAGATGTCAGAATTACGTTCTACTGCATCTTAAGACATAGATTTACATTTACATATTACGTATTTCTACATTCCCAGTATGTTATTTGAGGTGGATAGATCAATTTGAAGAACTCTTTCACCTTTTTTTTTTAAATCTTTGCATTACAAAAGTTTTGCCTATTCCTGGTGTCATTATCTACATAAAGTGATGTTGAATTAATGCTGAAATGAATTATGTTAATTAAATCTGATAGAATGCTTCATCCCTTTGTTGTGCACTGCAGGACATCTTTGCATAGTGCAGATGACCTAGCAGGGCTTTTACTGGGCTATTTCTTTCTCTGAAGTGATTGAACAAGGTGTCTGACCACTCTTGATATGTTTAGGTGGGTATTCTATGCTTACTTTTCATACATTATCTCTGGAGACATATTATTGCATATTTGAACATGTTTGGTTTGATAAACCCTACAAATATCATCATTGATTTGACATATATTTCAGTCAAGTATGATATGGAATGCCCATCCTAATCCAATCATTGATTAAGTGGCCACCTAGTAAGATAAGCTGGAACCAGGTTTAGACTTTTTAAGAAGAATAAAACCGCAGTGTTGTAGATTTCAATAGAATGGTAGAGAATAGTCCCATGAGACCTGGTGCGGCAACTTCTAATCTTGTGTCTAGATGTAGTTGGTGATAGAATGATAGAAAATTGGTTTAACAGATTTAATGAAAGAGGCATTGGGCTCACCCATGGCACTACTCATGCATGATGACGTCATATAGGACTATGTAACCTTTAAAGAGTTAATGGTGGTCAATGACCCATGACCATGCACCAGTGAGGCCCAGAATGACCAGTGAGGCAGTACAAGATTGGTGGTGGTTGACTGTTGTGGCCAATACACTGTATCCCCTTTGCAGGGGCTGCAAAGAGGAACAGCCCCCTCCCCTAGTCAGTCACCCCCTCCCTTATGTAGACTGCAAACACAAACTTTAGCATTGACCTCTGCATAAAGCTTTATTGAGATTTTAAATAGTGAATATCCTCTTCAAATACTGAAAATATGAACCAAATGAACCATAAACCCCTAAGTATAGCACATTCAGAACAACCAATTCCGAAACACAGCCTACAGAGATGTTTTTTTTTAATCTTAATTTCATACAATGTTAATATGCCATACATTTTTAATGATGAATTGTCTAATCTGTGAATATAATATGTCCAGAAAATTCCTTCCTTTACACTGCGACAACTCTGAACCATACACTAGTCAACTAGTCTCAATAGTAGCACTTAGAGTCACCGCGCTAAAAAGACATAACATTCACATATCTTGTTGGTTTGAAAATACTCCTTGTGATGTAGTATGACTTTGTCCATCTATGTCTAAATGAGCTGGAAAAAGGTATTTCAGAGAACTGCATCTCTATAACGTAAGTAAACCTTAACGTTTTAAGGTGCACATACCAAGCTCAGAAACGTTTTTCAGATCAATTGGTGTGAAAAGAACCTAGATATACCTGGAAACTAGGTAGTGTTTGGTATGGTGTTTAATGGGTTTGGGTTGGTGTTCAGTGTACTTAAAAATATGGGAAAGCAAAAAAGGAAAAACTCAGCAACTTTCCATCACTGACCTTGCTGTCAGGCACAAAAAAAACTGACCTTGTTGTCAGTCACAACGCATCCCTGTCATAACACAAACAGCACCCACTGAAATTGATACTGGCAGCAATTAGTTTGAAGGAACAACAATGAAGAATGTTAATTGCAATCAGCTTTTTTTGTAGTTTCCAAAGAAAGAAACACAGTGGTCTAATTAAACACAACGGATCATTCATGATAATTAGTATTTTAGTATTTGTGGATGATAATTGAGGACGCTGATAATTAGCTGTTGATCAAAGAAGTCCTCCAGCCATACGTCATTTCAAAACTACACAATAGAATCATCTTTCAAATCGTACTTTTAATTGTTGAAGCACAAAGATCTATACGGATCTGTGTATTTAGAAGAAGCAGAATAGTTGGATAATTCATGAAACTACTACGGCATGTTGGGCATCTACAGGCATGGGTGGGCGTCCCCTGCAGGTAATTGTATCTGTAAGACATTAGATCTTCACCTTGATCCCTTGGTATGATGCCAAATTACCCATCACCTCCCCTATTAGTTGCCACCCCCACCTGGTTACCAAGGCCACCTACTGGAGGGACCCGCCGTCTTGTAGAGGTCAGTGGATTACTGCTGCTAATAGCCTAAGGTACCTTCGCACCAGACAACATGTGCTGATCCCTGATGATATGTTTGCAATAGTTCTGCTAATTACATGAGATAAAGAAACATCCTGTAGGGAGGATCCATTCTTCCTTAATTAGAGGAGAGCATGCTAGAAACTGAGTTTTCTGACAACGAATACTGTATTTAGCATTAGGGAGTGTGACTCTGAATTGGTGTGATGTGATGCGACTTGCTTGTAGACTCCCAATAGACAGACTGATAGAGAGGGTGATATGACGACTTCATTATTGATGATACGAATTGCAAGTTGTGGAAAAAAATATCGGATGTGTTTTCGGTGATGCTCGAAATTGTTTAGACGACAGGCACATTCCACTCTTAACCGTCCCTTTATGATTTATGAGCCTCCTCACTCAGTCCTCATTTGACTTGGTTATTTATACACATTAGACCTCCTGTGTTGCATGTAGAAATCGCCCATCGCCGTTTCCCTGAATTAAGATTTATTTTCCAATGAGGCTCTGACTATCAGCAAGAATAGTATAGGTTCCCTAGGATATGTTACTTCATAGAGTCCTATAGTGCAAGCCACCCCCCTCTACCCCCCCCCCTTAAAAGTAGGCTACCTTTTGTGTTCAGTACTGAGTCCTATGTAAGATAAGGGGGTTTATGGAGATGTCAGGAATCTTTATCAGAGTGATATCAAATGGAAACAAGGGGCCACCTATACCAAAAACTCCTGCTGAATCCAAAATTTGTGGTATTCATTCTCAAAATTTGGCCAAAGGTACCTAAAAATGAGGTTTGATGATGAGAATATTTTTAAAATGTACAAAAGTTATATTGAAAATGATTTAAACTTTTTATAGATGCAACATGCTAATCAAAGTCAGTACCTCAATCTACATATCCCAATGTTTGACTATCCCAACCTGACAAGTACTCTACCTGTGTATGGCTCTGCCTCTCCAACTTACTGCCTATCCCTTAGTCTGCCTATCACTCATACTACCTATCCCTTGAAACATCTAGAATTTAATTAGGTTTTCCCTCAAATGGCTTAAAGGATTAAAATTTACCCCTCAACTTTGTACCTAATTTTCTCTGTACATTCTTACCGTTAGTCTACCTATCCTCAATCTGCCTATCATTCACTTTACCTATCCCTCATGGTGACTATCCCCCAACTCTGCACATCCCTCATATTTGACTGGCACATCTGTGATATTACCTAGCACCAATGTATCTTTTGAATATGCTCACCTTACAAGGTACCCTCTGTGCCTATCTCTTAAACTGTTTATTATCTATCCTCCTTGCTACCCATCCTCTTCAATACCTATCCCTCAAACTCACTTTATAGCTTTCCTACCTATCACAGCTTGATCAGCTGGGATAGCTCACATCCAACCTTTATTATGATCTCTTAGTCAACCTATCCCCTAAAGAACAGATCCAACAGCCTACCTCAAGCATACATCTACTGATCACTCATGTTATATATCCTTGAGGTTACCTCTCCTTCAGGGTGCCTATCCTTCATGGTATATAGCCTTCAGTCTACCTAACCAGCTATCTATGTATCTCTCACCTTGTATTCTATTCTTTCTACCTTTATAATAGTTCTTATAGTCTATGCCTTGTGAAATATACCTTTCGCTCATTGTACCTATCCTTAAGTCTGCATATCACTCATGTTTACCTTACATATCCCTCAGCCCATTGAATTATCAAGCTTTTCTTAAATGCCTCACCATGGCTATCATTAGACTAGCTAACTTCCTATCCTACATGTCTGTTGTTTATTCCCCTCTTCCTATCCTCCATGCTGCATATCATTCATTCTATCCAACTTGACAACAAAACATTTTTTAAGGTAATAAACTGAGGGCTCTATACCATGAAGGATAGGTAGCCTGAAGGATAGGTAGCCTGAAGGATTTATAGCATGAGTGATAGGTAGATGTATGCGTGAGGTAGAATGTTAAATTTGTTCCTTAGGGGAGAGGTTGACTAAGAGATCAAAATGAAGGTTGGTTGTGAGCTATCCCAGCTGAACATGAGGGATAGGTATTGAATAGGATGGGTAGCAAGGAGGATAGGTAGCATGTGTAATAAACAGTTTAAGAGATAGGCATAGAGAGTACCTTGTGAAGTGAGCATATTCAAAAGGTACATTGGTGCTAGGTAATATCACAGATGTGCCAGTCAAACATGAGGGATGTGCAGAGTTGGGGGATAGTCACCATGAGGGATAGGTAAAGTGAATGATAGGCAGATTGAGGATAGGTAGACTAATGGTAAGAATGTACAGAGAAAATTAGGTACAAAGGTGAGGGGTAAACTTTAATCCTTTAAGCCATTTGAGGGAAAACCTAATTAAACTCTAGATGTTTCAAGGGATAGGTACATGTAGTATGAGTGATAGGTAGACTAAGGGATAGGCAGTATGTTGGAGAGGCAGAGCCATACACAGGTAGAGTATTGTCAGGTTGAGATAGGCAGATATTGGGATTTGTAGATTGAGGTATTGACTTTGATTAGCATGTTGCATCTATAAAAATTTCAAATCATTTTCAATATAACTTTTGTACATTTTTAAAATATTCTCATCATCAAACCTCATTTTTAGGTACTTTTGGTCAAATTTTGAGAATCAAGATCACAAATTTTGGATTCAGAAGGAGTTTTTGGTATAGGTGGCCCCTTGTTTCCATTTGATATCATTCTGATAAAGATTCCTGACATCTCTATAAACCCCCTTATCCTACATAGGACTCAATACTGAACACAAAAGGGAGCCTACTTTAAAGGGGGGGGGTAGAGGGGGGGGTCTGTTACACTGTGTCCATAGGTAAAGCTCTGAGTTTCACCTCCTATCTATTGAAGCTTCTTGCTATCAGTCCGTGTGGGTATGTGGTTATAAATCGATCCTCTATATCATGAACACTCACTCAGACCATTGCCTGAGGCCTTTAGGGCCATGAAAACGATTCATCAATCCCTGATGAAAAATAACAGCATTGCCTGAGGCCACGCTATGCAATGATACTCACTTGAAAGACTCAGTGTTCTCTGCCAGTTTCATAGAGTCATCTCGGCTATAGACAAACGTCCTAAACAGGTACATTTCTTATAGCAGTTGGAACAATGCTCTTCATTTAATTCACAAGGTTCCAAATTTTCCATTTAGTTGAAAGGACCTAAGGAAACAAACTAAACGCAGGGAAAAATTGAATTTTATTGTTTAGATAAGAGAAGAGTTAACACCGTCCTAAAAAGCTGATAATAATTATATATCATAGATTGTCATAGACAGGGGAAGTGCAAATTTAAATTTTGTCAACCATCACCATTTCAGCTTGAGATTAACAGTTGACATATCAATTGTTCTCAATTCAACATTGATTCAACAGTGATTTTGTCACCATTTAAGGTGGCTGTCGGGGATAGACTAAAATTAATTAGATTTTCGTCATATTCTCACTAGAGTCCCAAGATGACTTGTACTTTTCATATGTGCCAAAATTATAAAGGGGTCCCATGCATACTTTTGAGATACAGAAAATTCAACCCTATATAGGATTTTCTAATGATTTGTCACATAAATACCAAGATTCATATCCAAAAGTAATTAGATTTTTTATAACTTCTCCAGCACTTAGATTTTGAGCATATCTTTGCAGTGAATACAATACTGACATATGGTCCCAGGCATATTTCTAATGTTTTGGATGATTGAAATAATAAATGTAAGGATATGGCTATAATAGTGACATGCAGATTATGTAGTCTCTTTTAGGCGGTCACATACAACAGCCCCCATGGCTCATCTGTAGGGCTTCTGCCTTGCTCTCATAAAACTGAGAAAATATTCAGCCTCCCTTGCGTCTGGATCCAGACTCAGACAATGTCGCCAAAATGAGTATCATTTGAGACTCAGTCTGATCCTGGGATGATACTAAGGCAGAGCCAGAGTGAGTGAGTGAGTGAGTAAGTGAGTGAGTGAGTGAGTGAGTGAGTGAGTGAGTGAGTGAGTGAGTGAGTGAGGACGACAACACCGACGCCGCCACCGACGACGCCGCCACCAACGACGACGACGATGATGATAATAATGTATGAAGTTTTTGATCAATCAGATGGTCTGGTTGTTCAAACTTATTTTTGAAACTGGGATATTCCAGTTGGAAAAAGGCCAGCCTTAGCCCTGTACCAAAATCTGGCAACCTGAAGCTAATCACAAACTGAGGCCTAATTTCCCCTCTATCTGTGCCATAAAAAATTGCTGAGAAAATCATGCACTGCCAATTGGTGGATCTCCTTGATAACAAATTATCAGATAGACAGATTGGCTATAGAAGAGGGAAGAGGACAGGTTTCTGTCCAAACTTTATAATAATTGAGATAGGGGTAACCTCACTGCTGCCTGCTATGTCGATCTTAAAAAAGCATTTGACTGTGTACACCATGGATATTCTGATTGAATTACTTGGTAAACTGGGCTTACAGGATTGTGACCTGACTTGGCTAATGTCATACCTATCGGGTAGAAGACAGTTCACCAAGATAGGAAGTTTTCCTCTGGAAGGGAATCTGTTGATTTCAGGGTTCCCAAGGGTTCGGTCCTCAGACCGCTTCTTTTTATTTATTATATAAATGGTGTCCTTAATGGCTGTTAATATTTGTTATATGCCAATGACCTGCTGGTTTACACTAGCTCGAACCGTGTCAATCTTATGCATGATAAGTTTCAGGGAGCAATTGATAATCTGAGTAAATTTAGCTGTGAATACCTCAAAATCCAAAGTGTGCTGGTATGGCACAACATAGAAATTGCCTAGAATAGTAGGAGTCACTTTTCGCCTGAACGGCGAAACAGTGAATTCTCATACCTATTTAGGACTTAAGATTGACCAGTTTCTGAGCCTAGAGCCTGCAATGAAAGAGCTAAATAGCAAGGTTAACCACAAATTGTTTAGATTCAGTAGACTAAGGCACTATATGAGTGATGAGGTTAGTATAACTGATCATAAATCTATGATTTTGTCTTTATTCGACTATGCTAGTTTTGCCCATGAGGGAGCAAATGATGTATACCTAGACAAGATAGATAGGTTGCAAAAGAGAGGATTGAAGTACTTAGCCCACAAATGTACTCGTTCTAGACTGTCTTCCATAAATTGTTGTATGTATTAATTTGTATATAATCATTATTTTTGTATATTACAACTTTTGTTTTTTTCTTTGCCATTTCTGTGCATATTCATCATCATTATTGTCTATGTGTTCCGGAAATGATTGTAACAAGAGGAGAAGTAAGGTATCTATTTAACAAATTAATAGTTGGTCTTAAGCCACTGGCCTCAGAAGTTCCTTCTTCATCTCCGTCTTAAAGTGGTTAATGTCTAATATATTCCTGATTTCAGTAGGAAGTGCATTCCAGTTTTGCCCACAGAAGACTTCAGGACTACAAGAATATGAAATTAGTTTTATATGATCATATTTTAAAACTGGAGCAGAAGAGAACCTAGTAAATCTGGATTTGTTCGTTACATATTCTGGATTTTTTGCTCTTTTAAAACCTTGAACTTTTGAATGATACACTCTTCTATCCTTTAAAAAGGGAAGGCTAGTCTGGCTATGTATTTGATGTGTAGGGGTGAGAATGTGAACATTCAAGCAAGTTTTTATGCATTTGCTCTGTAGCCTTTGGAGTTCTCCAAGTAGAGTATCCTTAGCGCCATGGTACAGAATATCACAATAATCAATTACCGGTAGAATATGAGTTTTGTAAATTCTCAATCTAGCTTCGAGAGACAGGCATTTTCTCACTTTATACAACAAAAATGATTTGTATCGTACAGTTCTGATGATACTTGAAACATACATATTAAAATTAAGTTCTTGATCCAGTATAACACCCAGGTATTTGTATGAAATTACATTTTTTAGAATTTTTCCATTTAACCTTATCTTGGGCTTGGGGAGTTTTTTCAATTTAATTGAAGAGGCAAATAACATCACTTTTGTCTTAGATTCATTCATGGTCAACTTATTTATCGAGGTCTACTGATGAAAACCATCCAAGGCTGCAGAAAGTATATCACATAAAGCATTATAATCTTTGCCTGATACAAACAATACTGAATCATCAGCAAATAATAAAGTCTCATGTCGATCATTGAACCTAATACAATCATTTATATATAGTAAGAAAAATAAAGGGCCTAGAATTGAGCCCTAAAGGACTCCACAGGACAAATTTGCAGTATCAGATCTTACATGATTGGCAATGGAACATTGTTGACGCCTGGAAAGATAGTTCTTGATTAGTGTCAAGTTTCTATTTCGAACACCATAATTTTCTAGTTTTTTATCAATATTGAATAATTGACAGAATCAAACACCTTCTTGATGTCAATAAAGGATGCCAAAGTGATATTTCCCCTATTCCTGTTATTTTAAATATGGTTAACAAGTTTTGAAATTGTATCCAAAGTTGATTTAGTCTTTTGGTACCCACCCTGATTTTTAGTTAAAATTTTGTATCTTTCCAAGTGCAACGATATGGCAGTATGAATAAGTCGTTCCAGGATTTTTCCCGGTAGAGGTAGCACACTAATAGGTCTGTAGTTCGAAACATTAGACATATCTCCACCCTTTGGTAGGGGAGTGACTATTGCAATCTTCCAAACATCAGGAATATTACCGGTATCAATACAAAGTCTGATAATCTTTATAAATTTTTGGGGAACTTTCAATACTGCTGCTTTAAAAATATTGGCCATGATCATCAGAAAAATTAAAGTCTGGCATGTCAACTACACAACGTTCTCCAAAAGATTTAAACTCTGTGTTATGTACTTCTGCTAATCTAGGCCCAATGCCTGCAAAAAATGAATTAATAAATTCAGCAGTATTTTACATTTTCACTGTGTTACAATCTCATCAGTAAGGTTGATTTGTTTAGTACCTGTTTTACTGTTGGGCATTATGTCTTTAACAGTTGTCCAAAATTTCTTAGAATCATTGGCATACAATTCTGAAAGATCACAATAATAAGATTCCCTGGCTTTTTTTAATTCATCATTTACATGATTTCTTAGAGCCCTAGCTCTATGCCATACAATAATACTCATTGCATTACAAGCTTCAAGCAGCGCAGAGTTTTTGTCATTAATTAGCTCCAGTAAATAATTAGTCATCCATGGCTTGGCTTTGTCTTTAACCTTGAACTTTTTGACAGGACATTGTACATCTAAATAACGTTTCAAGATATTCTCGAAAGTAGACCAAGCCTCAGAGGTGTTTGTGCAATTATCAAAATATTGCCAGTCGTGGTCCATAATTTGGTTGAGATATAATTCCATGTTAAAATTTTTATACGATCTGCCTAGAAAGGACCTAAAGTTCTTTTTTATTTTCATATTTCTCTCTATAAAGTGTATGGGTAGGTGATCACTTAGGTGGATATTCATGGGACCAGAGGAAATTATTGAGTCACAATTTGAGAAAATCAGATCGATACATGTTGTAATACCCGACGTGGTTGTTATTTTGTTAACAAGCTGGGTTAAATGAAATTGATCCATAGTCTCGTACAGAAGCCTTTTTTCATTAGAATTGGACAATGTATTGACATTAAAATCACCAATTAAAAATAAATCATATTGATCAATGGGGTCAAATTGAAGTAACAGAGCCTTGAAGATATTACAGAAATTGAGCAGGGATCCACTAGGAGGTCGATACACATTACAAATAACTATTTTTTTATCTAAACCTTTAACTGATTGTAGCCATTGGACTTTGATGTCAGGTTCACTCCTGTTTAAATGTTTGTACACCTCCACAGAACATGATACCTCATCGTCTACATAAGCACAGAGTCCTCCTCCCCTAAAAATACTAATTCTATCTTGGCGAAAAAGATAATAACGTGGGAAGCTATACAATCCTGAATCATCACTGTCATTTAACCAGGTCTCAGAAAATAATATAATATCTATACCCTTATTATCTAATTCTTCTCCAATACTAGTAAACTTATTTCTAATACTTCTAGCGTTTAGGTGGACAGTTGAGAAGCCCTTCCTAAAATTTACAGGGTTATTATCAATTATTATGTAGTAATATGATCAAAAGAACAATGAGGCTGAACCCAATGGAGACACAACAGAAATTTACATGATTGAAACATATATGTAAAAAATCCCAAAAGATTCCCATATAATATTACCCCTCTTTGCACAATTTTCCGGCTCTTAAGGCCAATTATGCTACCTCGTGTGGAGGTTTATTTGCAGACATTCTAGGCTATAAAGTGACATAGTATACTTTATTCAAAATAACATACAGCCCTGGTATTACAATTTAGATTTGTCACCAGGTACTTATTCTTGGTATTGCCCTTCAGAAGCCCACCGTCTTGCCCATCTTCTTGCTTATCATCCTGCTTATCATCATGCTCATCATTTTGCTTGTCTTTGTGGTCTTCTGTTTCTGCTTCTCTGGTCTCTACATGTAGGAGTTCATCTCTCACCCTCATTAGCATGTAGCCATGCAGATTCTCTCCTTTGGTGTTACCACGAGTACAGAGGTCAGCCTGTCCTAGGTGCATACATACCCCCCAGGTGGGGTTAAAGCTGGCTTCATATAGCTCCTTGCCCTTCAGGGTTTTTAGGAGCTCAATCATTGGAGCAGATGAGAATTTTGCCTTGAGTACTCTGTGCATTGTGGCTTCAGCATTTTTTGCCCATTCAGGTTTTAATTTAATTTTTTTACCTTCATCCATGATTTGGTAGGGGCACGATAAACTCATTATACGTTTTACAGCATCAGAGTCCTTACAATGGATGGCTTTCTGGGACTGATAGGCCTGTTCTGCACAATTATATGTGATTCCTTTCATCTCAAAGTCTTCGATGTACAAGTTGGACAGTCTATTATGATGCGAGCGGTACATAATACCATCAGGAGTTATGGCTGTTGTAGCTTTCTCTATCGTAAGATCAGGGTGGGGTAGTGAATTCAATTGGTGATGGCCGTATGATCTACCTTGTATAATCACAGCACGTTGTCGGAGTTAAGTGCTGAAGCCCATCCCTTTGGTGTGACAATACATGCACCTCAGGTCATTGAAGCGCTTGTACTCATTGTCATTCAATAAATCACCTACAGATACCTTCTTGTATTCAGGATTGTTCTTCAGATTCTTCAAATTCTTTATGATTATGGACTTCGTATCACCTTTTTTTAGTGTCACATGGAATGACAATTCTACGCGATCAACAGTATCAATACACTCAATGCTGAACCCTACTTTAATATCTCGAAAGAATTTGCCCATTTTTTCCAGAAGGTTCTCATCATCCTGTTCAGGTAAGCCCTTAATCAGTAGAATTTTTTTCATTTCAGCTAATTCATTTTTTTCGAATTTATTGGCGTGCTCGGTAAGAATCCTGGTTTGGGCCTGAAGTGTCTCTGTATGTTTGTCCATGGCCTTTTCAGTCACTGTCATCATAGTAACGATCCCTCAAATACAGTATCCATGGCGGTGAGTCTTTCTTTTATGCCTTCCAAGGTTGTAATAGTTGTGACAGTAGTCCCATTCAAGGTATCTACGGATGACTGAAGTCCATCGAGTGTTGTTTGCATATTTGACACCTTCTCCTCACTGTCAGTGACACGTATTGACAGCCTGTTGACTGCTTTAATGACGTCAGCCAATGTCGCAGCCATAGCTAAATTGACGTCTTTTCCACGTTTTGCTCTACGAGATGCCATATTGAATATAGTCTTTTGAAGTCTGTCCAATTAGTGATGTACTTTACCATAAAGCCATGCGTCTTACACGCTCCAGAACTTTGGTAAATAAGATAATCTCAGGAGCCCAGACTGCTGCGTTTTCACCCCCTTGCCGCCATCTTGCCCA
Source organism: Acholoe squamosa (assembly GCA_949317995.1). Classification (NCBI taxonomy): domain Eukaryota; kingdom Metazoa; phylum Annelida; class Polychaeta; order Phyllodocida; family Polynoidae; genus Acholoe; species Acholoe squamosa. The sequence continues at coordinate 52,306,493 of OX439040.1, forward strand.
TAGACATAAAGTACTATTTTTATCGCACTACATCAGGATTTACCTATGTAATGCTGTTAGGAGTTTGAAACGATCTCTGTCAATGGTCGTAATCATCGATTAGTGATTTCCATTAACCATTTCAGCGCTAATTTGGCAATAAACTGCCAAAGCCGCAAGCTACTTTCAAGAGTGACTAAAGCTTAGATGTTTTCCATTTTGTTATTCAACATGACTCTAACAACAATCATAATGACACATACTGATGGCATCTGGCAAGTCAAGCTTAATGTTGTGCTTGGCGAATTAGAGCTAAGAAATCACCATTAGTGATAGGATCTTCTCCCAGTACAGGTCACAGTTAGTATTTGAGAAAGCAAGTAGAGAGTGTGTTTCCAAAACACAATAAACGCCATTTTGAAAAAAAAAAAAAAAAAAACGGCAAAAATTTCAAAGATTTACTGTTTAGAGACAGTTCAGTTCAATGTAAAAAATTATTCTCTTTGATAAATACATTTTTCGACTGGAATGTATTTATTGTGTTTTAGAACTAAACTCTTCAAATGTAATCCCCTGATCTAAACTAGGTGATGCTAGACAGGTAACTAATTGGTGGGAGATAGGACATCTGAATGTTTCAAAATAAGATGTGTAGGTGGAGTGAGAGTAAGGAGAGTCAGTCACCTGACGTAGTTCAGGTGTGCTATTCATGTGGGTGAGTCTGGTGATTAGCCGAATAAGGGTAGGTGTGGAGGAGGGTGGGCGGAGTGAGTGAGTAATAGATGCTTAACGCCATTTCGACAGCTAAGGTCATATTCATGGCGAGGAGGGTGGGCGGAAATGGGTCACAATGACCAAACATGTTTGCTTGATCCCAAAATACATAGTCAATTATTTTTATTTTATTTTCGAAAACAATATCATCTCATAAAGACAATGTGGCTTTGTATCTGACTGCTGTATACATCATTTTCACAAATGTCATTAAACATGTAACAGAACTTGTCAAACAATCAGGGTAAAGCCAAAATATAGTCTGGGCCAGTTGGTGCATTCCTAAGCAGCTGTGAAGGCCGGCTGTCAATTTCCTTTAATTTGAAAAGTGAGTTTGATGCACGTGATCTCCCAAAAAGTTTCCATATCTTGATAGCTGCCAAAAGTCGGATGTTTTCTCTCTCAAAATGCCAATAATAATTAGGGTAGGCAGCATTACCTAAACATAACACTTTTTAGCTTTACGCGAACATTACCTTTTCAGGAAAATGGCCCAGTATTGGGACCTCTATATCGGCAGCGCAAAGGCTTGACCGCTGGCCCCAATTGGCCCAAGCTTAAAACTTTGATATTGACTTTACGTTGCAAAAATGTTAGGCTATCATTTTGATGTTCCATCATTGGCCCATGCATGGAAATAAATCAAATATCTGTAGAGATCCTTAGGATAAGGCTGTCAAGTTTAATCTGTTTAGAAACAGCCATGTCTACCTTTGAAGGCCATCTCAATCTTTGCCCGAAAAGTATGATAAATGATACAAACTGCTATACTTAGATATAAAAAAAAATGTAAATGCACCAGGATTGAACAAAAGGAGGTAATGCACCTCCATTGGTATTGGTTACCACCAGGGTGCCACAAATTATGCACAGGTTTGACATCTTCCCTGCGGTGAATTAATTCGTGAACAGTCTGCCAGTCAGCTATAACAAGGAGTTGCCACATTTCATGGACAGTTTTGACAGTGGCCACCGTGGGTCATGAAAATATGTGCAGTGCATGCATTACAGATCATGAATGTATTCTGACGAGGACATAATAATGTCAGTGTACCAAACACAGTCTTCTACACATGGGAGATTACATTGTCACCCTGCTGCCAGGTTTGTGTCTGGAATAGAGATGGTGACGATTGGGGTAATGTCACAGCATAGTCAAACCTTTGCTGAACATGAGAAAACATGTTTGTCCTCTCCCCCCACCCACCCACCCAACTGCCTCCAGATCGGAATCTTGATGATGAATATACACCCTGTTTATCAGAAGGGACTGAAAGTACATGAAAGATAGCATTCATCACATATATTATTACAGTCTCGGGGAAAGCACACGCCCATTGGGTCATTCACCATGCACTGACAATTCTGAATAACTTTTCGGATTGGGTGTGGTCCTCCATTTGAAAGTGTACAAAAACACTGAGCCGATGCTTATTGTCCTGATCTCAGCTGTGAGGCTTTGCTAAAGCGGCGCTTTAAGAGTTGGTTCCACTGCCGTCAGTCTAGTGAATTTTCTGCTTATCTGATGATTTATTATAGTGAAAAGTATAGAAGAAACTGGTCGGATTAGCAAATATTCGCCTGACCAATGGCCGTGGAACCAACGCTTTAAGTGGGTATTCCACTGCCATTGGTCGGCCGAAATTTTGCTAATCTGATTATTTTTGATTATGCAAAGTATGGAAAAAGTTGGTCAGATTAGCGGAATTTTGGATGAACGACGGCAGTGGAATAGCTGCATTTATACCACGATTTCTTGGTTACTCAGTGCTTTTTGGTGTCTATTCCCATCCACATATCTGTCGATATTGCACACCCTGTAGGCTGTAACATCAATTTTGTAAGGCGTGCGGTTATCCATTGATAACCTGTGCCCGGTGCGGGTTATCCATGGATAACCGCACGCCTCTCATGTCCTTCCATGTCATATGTTACATGTTAAAACCCACGAAATTTTCAAGGCCAGGGCAGGGCTCGAACCTACAGTCTCAGATCCCTAGTCCCTATGCATTGCGCCACAGGGACTGACGTGTTATGGTCTGGGTTTGCTTGGTAAGCTTGTAGAGGTAGGCGGGACGAGTCCCAGTCTGGGTGTATATTTTTGTTCCCTACTGTCAAACATAGCCAAGCCGAGACGGGCGCTGAAGGAGGAGACGCGGTGGTCTAGCGGTTAGCGCATTGCGCTCAGCTGCGTGAGGTACGCGGTTCGAGCCCCGGTCCGGGCGCATGTTTTTTTCGCCGTGTGCGCTGTCGCTGTCCGCTGCCGGGCGAGGAGGTGTATTATACACAAACATAACCGCGAGACGCATTCAAAGCTTTAGCTGTCCACTGCCGGGCGACGAGGCTTATGTACATATTTTTCGCCGTGTGCCGCTGCCAAGGCTAGCCGAGACGGGTGCTGTCGCTGTACGCTGCCGGGCGAGGAGGTGTATTATACACAAACATAACCGCGAGACGCATTAAAATCTTTAACCATGTGCCGCTGTCAATCCGAGCCAAGACGGCCGCTGTCGCTGTCCGCTGCCGGGCGAGGAGGTGTATGTACCTGTACACACACTATGGCTGGCTTCGAGTCCCGGGGAGGGGGAATAATTTTTGTTTTCAACTTGAATTTATTGGTATTCTATTGATTATTTATTGGTTTGTGGTATAAAATAAGTAGACAATGGATAAGTCATGACTCGTGTGTGTTAGCAAAGGCTAATAACACTCGGCCTGTGGCCTCGTGTCATCATCCTTCACTAACACACACTGGTCATGACTTATCCATTGATTACTTGTTCAATAGTGAGTATTCCACTGCTGTCAGATGGCCGAATTTTCGCTAATCTTATTATTTTGATTAATGCGAAAGTAGAGAAACAATCAGTTGGATTACTGAAAATTCTGGGAACCAATGGCAGTGGAATACCCGCTTTATACACTGCTGATATAGAATATATAATCATATAACCATGAGCAGGAAGTGAAATATATGTAATACACAGACATTGAAACCAGATGAGGCGGATCCGCTGTTATATCTTCCAATTGAATATCCCGCTCGTCCATTCAGCTTTATCCAAAGGAACCTAAGTATGGTAGAAAATGTCGAGCAAGACCTATAGATCCGGTAACTTCTTGCTACCATAACATTTGAAGGGGAGGGATTTTGTAAAACCATCACATGTTAACTGTTAAATGTGTGAGTTATATTAAGCAGTGTGCTGGTTTATCATTAAAAACAGGTGGGTCTGGAGAGGAAAACCCTCTGACTGTTAATTTGGATCTATGTCTTGTGGGGGTGGCCTAGGACTCTACTTTTAGAACGTAACAAATAGTACAGCATGTAATTAGCAATACCAACAGGAACACACCTTTGTGGTAACATCTCCATAATGTCGACTTTTTATTCTTCTGACCTTCGTATCCGTTTTGCTCTGGCTACTCCTACACTTGGAATATGTAAAAATGGTAATGTCGCGTGGCAGAAGATTATATAATAAGTTAATGCCAAAGGCTCCTTTTAGAATATCATTACTAACGAACAAATGCTGTAGCCCATATCAATATAATTTGAAAGCAACTATTAGTTAAATCATATAAGGCTACCATAAAATCAATTATCATTTATTGTAAAGGAAATGTAGTATACCAGTAGCTAACGCTCAAAACATTCAATTCCAAATACTAGAGGCTATATTGATATATATCAAAGAATTAGCAGCCCCTTGCCTCCCTACTTCATCCTAATGTAGCATAACTACAATAAAATACAAATACTAGAGCACACTATAGCATCATATAGTGTGGGGAATACTGTAGTAAACTATATTGTAACTATAGGAAAATAATACTATAGTGTACTATTTTATGATTGAGTTGTATTGGCCTTACTACGGGACACTAAAGTACAACTATACAGCTTCTATAGTAAGTGATACTATAGTATAGTGTACTATTTTATGATTGAGTTGTATTGAGTTGTATTGGCCTTACTACGGGACACTAAAGTACAACTATACAGCTTCTATAGTAAGTGATACTATAGTATACTATAGGATCTGGGGGCCGTTGCACAATCAGCGTGAAAACCGGTTTCCTCGTTCTGCTAGTGTCTAAGTGTTGCACAAATGTTTTCTCGCTCTGCCATTTGGTCCGTTTTTGCAGAGCGAGAAAAAAAGTGTTGCACAATCTTTTCCTCGCTGTGCGAAAGTCGCTGTGCTAAAATTTTTGGGTGCACAGCGAGAAAAAAAAGGCAGTTACTCTGGAGTCACCGCCTTTTTGGTTTTTAACATTGGTCCCTATGGGGACAGTCGTTCTGTGATTTGGAATGGAACCAGAGTAACATTTTGGAGGGAAATTTAAAGTGTGACAACTACACTGTGTCAAAATGGATGTCCCAAGAGACAGTCTGGGAAGAAGAAAGCGAAAGTGCAAGAAAAGAGATACTCCCTTCACTTTATTCTCTGATGAAGAGTTTACAGCAAGGTACAGGCTCAGCAAGGAGGTAGTGATGGAGCTGTGCCAGGACTACAGGCTACACAGCAAGTTCAAGGGGAGCAAACGTGGGGGAGGCCTCTCCTGCATAGACAGGGTAAGCTGAAATACCTTCTTTTTTTTTCATTGTGGTCTGGATGGGGGGGGTCCCCCTTCTGACATGTCGACTCGATGAAATGGTCATGTCACATATCACTTGATGTCACATGTCACCTCTGTCATGGCCCAACATGTCAATTTTAATAATTTTATGTCAATAATTTTTTTAGTCATGTCAGTAAATCCCATGTCACATGTCTGTTTCAAGAAATGAGCATGTCACCAGTAGAATTTTGTAGTCCACACCCATGACTAGACGACCTTTTATCAGGAAGAAAGAAATTTTCTTAATTTATTTATTTATTTCTCCCCTTTTCCTAACCCTTTCGTGCCCAGAATTATTTTGAGGAAGCTGATTTATTCATCAAATTTGATGTAGTAGAGGCTATTATCTATTTCATGTCCACAGTAAAGTACTGATTTAAATGGTAACAAATAGGCCAGTTAATTAGTTTTCAGAAAATGTAATATGAAGCATATGTTAGAGTATTAGATAAGTCAATAGGGAATGATGATGGTACATGCATTTGAAATGAGCTGATTTGGATGAAGCCCAGAAAATTGTTTTTATTATTATTTTTTATATATTTTGTTTGGAATAGGCTATTTTTAACTAATAAAGCATTATTCTAACATTTAAAAAAGGCAATATTGACTGGAATTGAACAAAATTCATATTATAATTGGATTCCCTGGAGAAAATCACATAAAAGATATTTCATCAATTATTTTTGCTATCTTTATCAATACTTTTGTGAATTTAGTGAATTTTCTGTATTTTCCCTGTATTCCCATGGCTAGAGCGCGCACTTTTCATGTATTTTTAGCCTATTTTCAATCAATTATTTTCTACAATAGCATTTATGAACAATTAAATAATTAATGCACCATGGCATATTTGGTATCGTTGGAAAGCCCTTGCCATTACGAAACTTATGATGCAAAAATCATCTTAATTTGATTGATATTAAACCCATGGTGGTCTATTGAACATATATACATGCTTAAGAGCGCACTTTTGCTAATCTGGGCACGTAAGGGCTAATACTCTGACATTGATTTCCTTTTTTTTCTTTCAGTTCTGTTTAGTGTTACGGTATTTTGCCACTGGGAGTTTCTTCGTGCTGACTGGGGACTCCCAGAAGGTATCCAAGTCCGTAGCGTGTAATTCAGTGAAAGATGTCGCTCAATACTTCGTCAAGAACCGGCACAAGTATGTGAAGTGGCCCCACTCTTTTGAATCGAAACTGCTTGCTGCCTTGAAGTTATACCGCCACAAAGTCAAGAGGAACCAAAGAGAGGTCGAACAAGAGACACCGTTTGTATTTGGATACGTGGATGGCACCCACATCCCAATCAAGTGCCCCTCCAGAAACGAGAGCACATACGTCAACAGAAATCAGTATCACTCCATCAACACCACTGTGAGTTTTTCACCTTTTTCTTACCTTCTGTGGAGTCCTCTTGATTTTTTTTTCCTTAATAAAATAAGGTTCATCTTCCTCTTTTTTTGTCCTGCACCTCTAGAATTATTATGAAACATATCATCTGTAACAGAATATGGTTAGATGGAATTTATTTCCCTTTTCCTGATTTTTATTTCTTTCTTGGTGCAGATTGTCTGTGACTATGACAAACGGATATTGTTCATAGACCCTCGCTTCCCAGGATCGGTGCATGATGCCTACTGTCTCGCGGCGAGCCCCGTTGGAGACGAGCTCGACCAGGAGATTTGGGGGGATTTTGTTCTCCTAGGAGACTCGGGGTGAGCTTCCTTTCTTAGTCTTTGTCTCTACTTTTCTTTCACAGCATGCAAAACACTATAACATGTGGTTATCTTCTACTTTTGGCAGATATGGGTTGCGTCGGCACCTCTTCACGCCCTATAAGGACGAGACTTCACCCAAGAAGACCGCATTCAACAAGTGGCATAAGAAGAGCCAGGTTCGAGTCGAGCAGTGCATCGGTATCCTGAAGCAGCGTTGGAGGTGAGTGTAACTCTTTCCCACTCATGAGAAAAAGAAAGGAACTAATTATATGCGCTTTAACATATTACCTTCCAATATTTTTTTTCTGTGTCATCCTTTGTCCCTGTCTGAAGCTCCTTTTTTTCTGTTTTTTTTTTGTCTTTCAGGATCTTGGACTCCTCCGCAGGTTACATGAGGCACGAGCCAAAGAGGTCTTCAGACATCATAACCAGTTGCGCCTGCCTTCACAACGTGGCCATGGATCATGGCATAAGGATAGTAGATGACCCTGCTGATCCCTGGACACCAGTCCGTCTTCCCCTTCCCCAACCAAGACAGCTTTCCCGAGAACAGGAAAAGGAGCGTATCAAGTGCTTCCGGGACGAGTACTGCAACAAATACTTCTGAAAAGTGTGGCACCTTGCATGCTTCAAGTTACAACGAAAGTACTTTGGCTCTTTGTCTGTGATACCTTATAATTAGGAAGTGGTACACATGTATGTCACAACGAGAGAGTTTCAGCTTGTCTGAGATATTTACCTTAATGTACATAAAGATGTACCTGGCGGACAGGCCTCACATGAAATATTTTTCTCTGACATTTTTTCCTGTTCCTTTTGTGAAAGAAAACTTGAACACGCGCCGTGAAAGAAAAAAAGTTTTATTTATGTACATATACATAATAACCTGTAAATAAACTGTATTTTTGTCAAACTTGTATAAGATTGTCCATTTCTCTTTATCATATATTTCTTTGTCACATTTAATCCATACTTCATAACTGATTTTTGGCTTGCCTTCTCTGAGCTCTTATGGCTTCCCTCTCTGCCTTCCTCCTTTTCTTCTCACACAGCTGCAGGTATTCGCTTCTGGTGCAAACCACAACTTTCTGCCCTTGTTTAGGTCTAACTTTGGGTAGAGCAGTCTTTGACTCGTCTTTCTTCCTCGCTGCTGCTTTCTGTTTGGATAAATCCTCCATTTTCTTCCTTAATACTGCTTCTTCTTTCTCCCTCTTTCTCTCCTCCTTCATCTTTGCCTCATGTTTCCTCCTTCTCTCCTCTTTCTTCTTTCTTTCTTCCTTCCTTCTCTCTTTGTCTTTATCTTTTGTTGGTACTTTAGTGGTCTTCATTTTGGTCTTAGCCTTGGAGAAGTCGGCAGTACCTGGTCTCCACAGATGGTTTTCTGTTATGCCTGACTGTGTCTTTGGTTTGGTAGGGTCCAGCTCCATGGGAGTAACTCCTGGAATACCTGAAAACATACAGATGTTTCCTGAGTCTCAAAAGTACATAATATTTTTTTTTTTCTCGCTGTGTTTGAAAAAAAAATTAGATGTCTTTTATTCTAAACTCAATAAGAGGTTGAATAAGGTAGGGTACAGTGACTACGGTAGTCCATCCTCACCTCGAACTGCCTCTGGTTTCAGATATTCTAAAGCTTTCTGCTGGGTCTTGGACAAAAGCAACTTCTTTGCAGGTGGTCCGCTTCCTGTCTTTTTGATCTCCCTTCTTAGTGTATTGTACTGTAAGTAAATAGATTAGCATAAAAAATTTGTTGTTTTGCTTATTTCTCATCACTAACTTTATTGTTATGTTGAAAAAGAAAAATTTCACTTCTCTCCTACCTTTTGCTTCATCTTTTGGGTGAAATCAGAAGCCTTATCAGAGCACTGTCTGACAGTCCGGTGAGTGTGCGCTTCCGAGTTAACATACACTGAAAGAATTAAGAAGAAAGTATTAAATTAATAAATTCTTTTTTTATGAAGTAACTTGCCTTGAAAAAAAAGGGGAAGATATAAGATTATTCTATCGAAGTAATAAACTTACATGCCACGTCTCTCCATGCTTGCCGCCTTATATCCCTCCCTCCTCCTGTGCCGCTGAAGTGGAACTTTATAGCGTCCCGGTTTAAGTTTATTGCATCCATTAGGGCTTCTACTTCTTTCGTCTTCCACCTTTCTCTGGAGACAGGAAGGTCGTTTCGCATAGGGAGATCTTCTGCTTCACTTTCGGAGTCACTGGCGTTGGACTGATGGTCAGCGTAAGAAGCTCCTACCAAGGTATCGTTTGCTTGCTTTTCTCGATGTGCATTTTCTGGCTGGTAAAGGACTGTAGAGGCCTCTGAGTCAACCGAGAAATCCTTATGCTTCAGTATCATTTGTGTTCTTTTCTTAGGTCTCTTATCAGGCTGACCCTGCTGTCATAACATGGAATAAAAAAATTATTTATTAGCCTTTGCCAACCGGTGTCACAACGAGAGAAGTAAGGGACAAAGCACAGCGACTATTGGCTAACTTTTAACGTTGTGCTACGTCGTACGTGACCCGCCATTATCCTCTTATTAAATTAACTTTTAGGCCCTTTTTTTATGCTCTGCATGCTCTCCTTTGTGTTCAGGACTTTCTCTGATGTTCAGACTTGAAGTTGGTCAAGCTTTTTTACATACCTTGTGCTTCTTAGGAGGCATATCACCTGTAGATTTGGACATGTTGTTCCACGACGTTCTGTCAATTATGACGTCATAACATGAAATCGAGAGTGCTGCCCCCTACGCACAACGACCTTTTTTCTAAAAAGTCGTTGTGAAGGAGGGCATAGCATTAGAATAGATAAACAAAGCTTTTTCAGTCTTGTACTTCTTTAACTTCAAGCTAATATACTATTCAGTACGTTATCAGAGGAACAAGAGGTCACACAGGCTTTCACTTCAAACTTTTTATTACATATCATGACCAGAAAGTGACTAGGAAAAGTGGACTTCAATAGTGTGGCCACTGTAGCACCTTATTGCTTTTCAAATGGTTTTGTGGTCGAGGAAAAGCCGATAACTGTTTCAAAGGCATAAAACTCTTAACTACACTGTACCTCATGACTTTTCAGACTACTTAGTGAAGGGGTCATGGTATAAGACATCAGTGACTTATTATGTTAGGAAGTATCTGTTTTTTTAAGCTTAAGTACTAGTAAAGTAAACCAAAGTGGGTCTTCTCTTTTGTTCACCCGAAAGAAATGTTCTCTATATGAAAATATGTCTGTCCACTCTCCATCCGCATCATGCATTACAGAAGGAGTCTCGTTGTGGCCAAATAAAAACATTCCTCTATGTAGGTTGAAGTCATTAAACATACAGCGTCATAGTCAGTTTGTTTCTCTCTAGAAAAATTAGATTTTCTTAATCTGAAACCGTTGTATCATAACAAAGTGGAAAACGAACATGAATACTCTGACTGTGAAAGTCACATGAAAGTAACATTTTCTATTTCTTTTTCGATCCATTCTTTGGGGCCTTCCTTTTTTTCTTAGGCTGTCCTTTGGTAGCCTCTGCTACCCTTTTCCTGGTCGCAGGACCCGGCTTAGGATCAACAGCCAGGTGAAGGGAGTGGAGAGTTTCTGCCGCTGTGATCACCTCTTTGTCAGGTTCAGGCTCTGTTAGTTCCTCTAGAGGCTTCTCCTTCTTCAGTACCCCTTCTATGTTACTGCAGTCGAGCACTACTCCCCCCTGAGATATATCTATGTGGACCCTCTTGATTTTACGCGGAGGAGGGTGTGTTCTGGCACATGTAGAAAGAACCACACATAAACCAAGTCTTCCTTCTGGAACTTCATCGTCTACGTTTATGAGACAAACCTCGAGGTCTTCTTTAGTCTGAATAGCGCCTTGCTGCAAATGTGGCTGTTCTTTTCCAGCCTCTTTTTGGGTGTCTTGTGCTACCTCTTTCACTGTCTCTTCACCTCCATCTTCTTTAAGTTTTGGACATGGTACTACTTCGCTGTCCTCTCCTGCCTCACAGCTTACACCTTCAGTTTTATCTCCTTCTGCCGCCTCTTTCTGTAAGTCAGTTCCTCTGAGAGTTTGGCCATCTTGACCCCCATCCTCAAGGACATCATTCCCTCCCTGTTCTAGTCCTTCGTTATGAGCCTGCATGTCAGTGCTTCCCTCTTTCATAAGATCACTACCTCCCTGTGCTTCTATGTTAGAACCTGCATCACCCGCGTCACTATGGGAGTCTTTTACAGGCTCTGAGAGGTCAGTATGCCCCTGATTGCCTTGCTCAATAAGCTCGTTATGCGGTACATTCAATGGCTGGGTGACCTGATTTTGAGTGTCATCACCTGGCGGAGAAGGAAGTTGAGTCCCTTCCTCTCCCTCCTCTTCATAAAGAACCTCTTGGTAAACAACCTCTCTGTTCACGTTGTTTCCCGCGTCTCCTTGATCGTGCTCTAGAGGCTCGCTTTTAACCACACAACCAGCATACGATCCTCCCTGCTGCTCTTCCTGTTCTTGGGCTGCAGGTTCCCCCGCTAAAACCAAAGTTAGAGGGGAAGCTTGGTTTACGGTGGGACCTGTGACTAGTTCTCCATTGCCATTGACATGAAGGAGGTTTTGGGCCACTGTTGACTGGTCTGCAGAGGGATCGAGCGTCAAAACTGTGAAGAACAAGGCAAAAACTTTTTTTGTGCTTTCTTCAGAACAAGAGTGATACATAACTATACACAGGTGAGAAGAAAAATCTTCCCTTATGTCCCGTAGAGAAAATAAGAGACCTTCGCCCCTTTTTCTTTATGATACCAGCCAGATTTACCTTACAGCTCAGTTTCTCTGTCTTTACGGTGTTTTCTTTTATTCTGTTTTTCCAATAACTTACAACTTCCCAATCTTTTTGGACTAACTATATGAAGAAGCACAGATAGGCCTGGAGGTCGTTGCACAAAGAGCGTGCCTTCGTTCTGCTTTTTTCTCTTGTAAGTACGAGATTCACAAAGAGACTTATTGGATAGGACAAGATACATTTAGACTATGAAAAAAAAAAAAATACTTACCTTTCAAGGCACCTGAAGACGAAGGTTTAACAACAAGTGGAAAAGTAGGAAACTCAGGAACAGGCGGGGTCTGCGTGGTTTCACACATCATCATGACAGGCCTCCTTTGGAGCCCGTCGGTCATGTGAATGACCTTACCCGAAACTGTAGGATATAAAAAGTTGAAACGAATAAAAAAACTTATGCCAACTGTATAAGTCACGCTGTGACGATCTGTCTCGTTGTGCAAACAAATAAATATAAGTATTTTTGTTGGTCAAGAAAAACTTCAGATGAGAGTGAAAATGAAATAAAAAAAGGAAATGCCAGACACCTAGACACTTACTGCTACACATATTTTTTTTCTCAATTTATGACATGTCCACCCAAATAAAGCCTTACCGTTTATAAGTTGAGCCACATTACGGCTGCAAGTTGCCTGAGTGTCAATGATAGACTGCAAGTGACGGCTGGTAGTTTCCTGCGTTTTCACGATGGACTCCCTGTCTGACACTATCCTCTCAAGCACTGTTCCTAGCCTCTCATGCACCTCTGTGCATCGACTCAGGAAGGACATCATGTTATCCACGTTGTCCCGTCTGTGTACTTCCATAGTGGTCATAAAAGACTCGATATTGGCTAATCTGATTTCCTGGTTCTTAACCTGATTTGCTATTTCTTCTTCTTTACTCGAGGCATCTGTGGTTTTTGATTCAAAGTCTAATTTCTTTCCTCTGCCCCCAGAGTTTTTCTTCTCAAGAATCTGTGGACTACGCCGTACTTCCTTTTTGACTTCCGACTTTGGAGTAGAAGTGAGGGGGACTTCCTGTTGAATACCGGTCAAGTCCACTATGTCGGTGTCTGTTGACACAACGTCTACTTGCATGTCATCAGATCTGTCGTCTCCTGTCAAATCAACGTCAAAGGCAGCAGCGTTCCTGACTGCCCGAACACCTGGTTTCTTGAAAGGAGCCTTAGCGGTACCTCTTCCAGAGGGAGAAGGAGCAGGTTTAGCCTTCGCTTCCTTTGTATTTGCAGCAACTTTGGCCTTTGTCGCTTTCGGTGTGCCAGAGACCTTGGCCCCACCTGCTGCTGCTGCAGCCTTACCCGGTTTCTTGAAAGGCACCTTGACTGCCGGAGACACAGGTCCTTTCCCTTTTTTAGGCATGGGACACTGAAACTGTGCCAACAGCTCCTTCTCTGAAGGCACAACCAAAACTTTAAGGGGAGACAGAGCAGCACCTTTAGCTTTAACTCTAGACTGCACAGCAGGGGACTTCTTGGCCTGTTGCCTTCGTTTCTTTTCCTCTTCCACGGGATCCGTGTAGTAGACTATTTCCCCTCCTTGCCCTGAAAAAAAAAAAAATTCTATTGTTCAAGGGAAATTGTGGTCCAAGAAAATACACATTGTCAAGAATAGAACAATGTGAGGTATCGCTATCGAAGAGAGAAAGAAGAAGAAAATAGGTCAAAAGAACAAACAATATTAGGTCTGCTGTGTTTTACTATGAATTTTGGGAAAGCGTAGACCCATCCTAATATTTATGCATGTTTCTTGAAAACATTTATTTATTCAAAGGAAAAAAAATGCCTGTGCTGAAAACACAATATTCAATAAAAGTAAAATTCAGGACGCTCACAATAAGTTAAAGATAGGGCCTAGTTTCATTCTTAAAAGAAATTTCTTTCTGTCTTACCGGCAATTCTCTCGACTCCCTTATACTTCAACAACATCATATCGGTCAAGGAGCATCCTTCACATGGTTTTCCTTTCTCTATCAGGTACAGATATTCCTCGTTCTGAAAAGCATGAGAAAATAATGAGGACAAGAAAATGAAAATTAATGGGGAAGGAGGTCAGAAAGATACAGAAGAAATAAGACATCAATTTAAGTTACACTAACTTATATTTTGAAAGGTGTAGCAAATCACTATAAAGAGTATAATATATTTTTTGTTCGCTCACCTTTGCCTTAAGCTTAGAGAAATAATCATTCACGTGATGCTGCATTTTGTCTAACTCCCGGTTCACATTCTTGATGCTGTTCACTGTGGCTGCAAGAGATCAAAGGAGACATAGAATATCTGAGAAAAAGAAAAGCTCTCTTCATGAAAAACACACAGAATGCACTTAGTTCTGTTTAACTTTGAGGATAAGAGAAAAGATAAAGATTTTTTTCTGTCATAATGTCAAACTTAATAAAAAAAAACTCACCTAGAACTGTGTCCCAACCTTCTCTCCTCAGCTGTGCTCCATTCTTCCCCCTAGCCTTGATATACGGCTTCTGATTGAGGAGGGCAAAGAAGAGCGCTCTATGCTCAGCTTCAGTCCAGTATACGTCTCTGGCCCTCTCTGTCCCCCGGGAAGTTAAGTTCGTTTCAGGCCTGCTGGAGGGACCCGCCTTAGGTTGTTTTGCCTTAGCCTTTTTCACCTTACCCTTTCGAACAGGGCTATCTTCCTCTGAGAGTTCACTAGAATCCTCTAAAATGTATTCCTCTTCTTCCTCTCCTTGCTCTAGTCCTTCTTCCTCCTCGTCTGATCCTTCTGTTAGGGTGTTAGTTTTCAAAATTTCTGGTAACTCGAACGAACTGCTGCCCGCTTGGGTCGCAAGATCGTACTCCTCTTCCTCATCGTCTTCGTCGCTTGAAGACAAAGCATAACAACGGTCGTACTGAAAAAAGAAAATAAAGAATATTTATTTTGAGGAAAAAAGAAAATTAGGGGGGAGGAGAGGGGGACTTTTTTTCAGGTACTGTTAAATATGAAAAAAAATGAATCTAAGAATGTCTGAATAACTCGATTTTTTCTCTTCTTTACCGTAATATTCGAAGAGAGGGAGAAAAAAAAAGAAAATGAAAAGAAATAACAAGACAGAGAGAGAGACACGCTCAAAAGACGTTAGAGCGAACCAAATTACCCTATTATCGCCCGACCCGGCAGAGAAAGAAAGCTAACAGAACGACGGAAAAGGAATAACAGTCTAAGAACAGCATGTCATTGTCTTCTTCTGAACAACATCTACCTTATAGAACACTATTTTAAAAGAAAACTTACTTCTGAAGCGTAGTGAGACATGATATATCCCTCTGTTTCGTTGATCGAAGCCGGCCTCTTGTTGACATGAGCGCGGGCACCGGAAGTGACGTTCTGCCTAACTGGGTCAAAATACGCGGGTGCCCTGTCGTTTTTTCTCGCTGTGCTAGAGTCTCGCTGCAGCAGCGAGGAAAGCACAGCGAGTCCTGTTTTTTTTGTCTCGCTGTCACAACGACTCTCGTTGTGAAAAGGCAGAACATATTGTGCAATGGTCAGAAATAAGTCTCTTTGTGAATGTCGTACTAACGAGAGAGAAAAGCAGAACGAAGGCACGCTGTTTGTGCAACGACCCCCAGGTTGTATTAGTAATACTATGGTAAACTACAGTACAACTATAATAAACTATAGAAACTAATACTATAGTATACTATAGGATCAGGTTGTATTAGTAATACTATGGTAAACTACAGTACAACTATAGTAAACTATAGAAACTAATGATATAGTATACTATAGGGTCAGGTTGTATTAGTAATACTATCGTAAACTAGAGTACAACTATAGTAACTAATGCTAGAATATACTATACGGCACATGGCTATTGTATTATTGACCAATGGGAGGCATCCCTGGCATAAACTGCGGAGTCGGGGGCTGAAGGTGTTAGTCATAGTGGAGTCGGGGTCTAATGGCGGCCCCCAGCTGACAATGTCTATGTGAGCTATAGGGTCAGGTTGTATCAGTAATACTACAGTAAACTATAGTACACTATAGTAACCAATACTGTAGTTTATTATGGGATAAGGTTGTATGAGTAATATTATAGTAAACTATAGTACACTATAGTAAACTATAGTAACTAATGTTATAGTTTACTGTAGGAAAAGGTTGTATGAGTAATACTACCCTAAACTATAGTACAACTAGTGTAAACTCTAGTATTTAATACTATAGTTTATTTCAATAGCATGATATTTGATCTATTACTGTAGTATACTATAGTGTTCTACGGTAAATTATAGTACAATATGCAAGGGAAACTATAGTATATCTTAGTTTACTATAGTTAACTATAATATACTATAGTTTACTATAGTTTCCTCTAGTACCTACTATAGTATTTTTCTAGCTGGGTAGAGGGCCCACCATAGGAGGGTTCCTCATCAATAGCTGGGGGCCTATTCTACGTTAGCGGATTCCTTAGTGGGCTGACCCCTGCTGAAGCTGATACCTTGCGAGATAAGGACTGATAACAGCGAGCTGATGGGTACCAGGTATTACGTAATGCACC
Organism: Acholoe squamosa; assembly: GCA_949317995.1. Taxonomy (NCBI): domain Eukaryota; kingdom Metazoa; phylum Annelida; class Polychaeta; order Phyllodocida; family Polynoidae; genus Acholoe; species Acholoe squamosa. Next base: position 52,322,912 of record OX439040.1, read on the forward strand.
CTGAAAAGTCTGCACTGAATGAAAGGAATTTTCTCATTGGTCAATAATGTATTCCGCTAGGTCGGAATAGGTTCCTATTGGCAGGGGACAGCTGGTCGTGCTGTAGGTCAGCAGACTTGGGAAATGCGAATAATAAGACAGCACAGGGGATTGTGCAACCACCGGCATTTAAGCTGGTGATAAGCCTGGGGTGATGAGCCTGCACTGGCAAATACCCTGGTGATATCACAACAGTAATGATACATAAAAATCTTGTTTGTAATTTGTGCATTGATATACATATTTATGCACATTCCCACTATTCAAACCCTCAAGACCATTATCTCATCTAGGTTCCAACAATGTATCAAACATGTTTATGCCATGAATTCTGAGAAAATGATATTTTAAATTTATTTTGACAGTTAGATTGGGACCACACTCACTGCAACCACTGGCTTATCAGCCCGCACTGAGTGGTTACCCAGTGCAGGCTTATTTGCCGGTGCTGGCTTATCACCCCAGCCTATCACCAGCTTAAATGCCAGTGGTTGCCCAATCGCCTGTGCTGTCTTATCATCTGAATTTCCCAACTGAATTCTTAGGCACCCTCCTCTGCTTCCTGGTGTGCCTCTTTGAAGTGGGCCTTCACTTAGCCATTCACGTCAGGAGCCAATCTGGAAAAAACAGCCCAGTGACATGCGCAGTTAAATGTCTGCTAGATAGGAGACTGGAATATTGGATATCAAAGGAGCTGACCCATACCTGGCAGCCGTCCAAGACTGTGATAAGTGAATTAAGAAAATTCTTGATACAAATATCAAAAATGAGACAACATCTGATCAGAAGCGCTCTGCAACAGATCCCAAAAACTTTTGGTAGGTCATAAAGAGCCTTTGTAAAGGGGAAGAAAAAGTACCCGAGATTGATCTCACATTAGATGACGGCAGCAAGGTAGTAGGTGATAAGGTACCAGACACATTTAATGTATACTATGCTGAGGTGGGTAGCAAGTTAGCAACTGCTATTGAAAATTGTATTGATGCAACTGGCATATCAAATGAGGAGCAGGCACAGCGCGATGCATTACGGAATGTAAATTATAATCTGCATTTTGAATTGCAACACATAGATGAAACTAGAGCGAGTAAATCAGCTCAATATAGTCTAAAAACTTCTCAAAAAAGGAGGTACATACTCAGTTGATACAGCATGTGCTCAGGGAGGGACTTATCTCATGTCACCAATATGGTTTCATGCCTGGGCGATCAACAATGAAAGCAGTATATGAGCTAGTTCAAGACTTGTACGAGGCACCCAACAGGGGTGACTTATCAGTCATGGCCTTCCTCAATCTGAGGAAGGCTGTGGACACGATAAGTCACTCCCTGCTACTAGATGAGCTAAAAATACTTGATGCAATGGTCAATTGGTTTAAGAGTTATATCAGTGGTAGGACACAACAAACATGGGCAAATTGAAAGATGTCTGCACATAGCACAGTCACCTGTGGGGTACCACAGGGGTCTGTGCTGGGTCCACTGCTTTTCATTCTGTATATTGACAAAATTATGCATGTAATTAAGAATTGCCACTATGTTTTATACGCAGACAACTTGTGATTCATGTATCTGGGCAGGATGTGGAAATCCTAAAGAACCTAATACAGGATGACCTAGACTGTATAAGCGCATGGTGTAAATGGCGTAGATTAACTGTTAACATAGACAAAACCAAGGTAATGTGGTCATACTCAGAAAATCAACCTATTGACCTAGAAAATATGGATGTGTTCCTTGATGGGAGGTCACTTGAAGTTGTAAATTATTTCTGTTATCTGGGTGTGGACATGGATTGTCACTTATTGTTTAATATGTTTTGCAACAAAAAGCAATCCGCTGCACTTGACAGATTGTATAAATTAAGAAAACTGAAGAAATGGATAAACCAAAAACTCTCATTGACTGTGTACAAGCATATGATTCTGCCTGTCTTCGACTACGGAGGCATTGTAGTCGATGGGGCGACAAAGACTCTCAAGAAAAGACTTGAAGTTATTCAAAACAGCTGTCTAAGGTGTAGCTTATCTATCAGAGCCTCAACCGATATAAATAGGGTTGACCTCTTGAGGCGTGCAGGTTGTAAACGCCTACATGAAAGATGTAAGAAACAGCTGATTGGAGTAATGTATACTCTCAGTAAATCCACAGATCATGTAATTCAACCATTACAGCTACTGCAAGGAAATACAAAACTGAAATTAAAGGTGAGCTGAGCACACAACGCCAGATATGAAAAAAGTCCACTGCACAGAGGAGAGATCCTATGGCATGAGCGCAACCCCGAACTGCAGACATGTATGTGCAAGCGACTACTGCTAGACAAACTATGACAATCTTGTATTGATGTAACTATTTTTATCATGTTATTTGATGTATTGGAGTGGAACTCGGATGCCTGTTAATTAATTAAGTGTCAGACTACTGATTATTATTTACACCATTTCTGCTATGTTTATTTGCTCATTTCTTGTCTCTGTTTGGCTGTAATGAATATCGAACTGTACCATTTTGACCTATGGCCAATAAAATATTCAAACTCAAAACTCTTCATGAAGCGCAATATATAATACTTCAAGACCACTACGGAGACATCTATCAATATATAATGCTAGCAGAGGGCTGAAAATACCATTGATTGCCCTTATCCAAGTGTTATTGCAGTTAATTTACCCCACGCAATAATAATAATAATAATAATAATAATAAAAAGGTGTTGCCAGGCCCATTAAACGCTGCTTCCACAGGCGTACAATTGGTCGAAATAGCCCTAACCTGATGATTTTTAAATTATATCAACATTATAGAAAAAATTGGTAGGATTTACAACTGTGGAACCAGCGCTTTAGTAAACCTTTATTGGTCCACAACGGCCCAATCTTTTTCTTGGAACTGCCTCAGTTGCTCGGGGAATGATACAGACATTATCAGACTGGAATACCGTGTTTCAAAGACGGACGATGCAATTTGGGGACCCATAACCACAGTAGAAGTATGTGATGAGCTATAAAACGAAGGCCATGCTACTGTCTAACAGGATCTACACTGTCAAAACAAAGATGTTGAAATAACGGTGGAATCCGTGCCCCGAAGTTGCCAGAGATCTGTCTAAGATGCCTTGTACCACTGTATATGAGGCTTCTGGTAAAATCTTCAATGGTTCGCTGCAATACAATGAGGGTGTTCACTGTTCAGTTTTACGAGGATCCCTGGTTATTTTCTTTACAGTGCAGATAAGCAAGTGGGTCATCTTCTTGCCCAATGCAGTCGTCTTTCTATAGGTGTATTAAACGGTGGCAAGATATTATACACACGTTGACTGGCACTGCTAATATTGGATATTAGTGCTCCCTTAGGATAAGACTCTGGAGTGAATGATGCGAACAATAGTAGGGACCGGCTACAGTGAATAAATTGACATTTGGGTATTCTTACGGGATATCATATAATTCTTCACTGGCTAAAACCCTGGTATGTTCATAGCACTTTGTGGCTCAAATATAAATCCACTGTCCAGTGGCAATCTTTAGTAGAGACTTGCAGAGAATCGGAGCTATTCTCACAAAAGCTGGTACAAACACAGACTGGAAAGACTTTTTATTTGTTATTATTCCAAGGTAAAAATCGAATGTTGTGGGAGCTCTTTGTTTATGTGGTGATGCCTTTATGTGCGAATTCAGGCATGTTTTTGTTGTCAAAAGATGTTTTTGTTTACTAAATCAAGTTGATCCAACATAAATATTGCAGACTTTGACTCTGAAGAGTCTATGCAATTCAATATCAGATAGGTTTGATTTTTACAAGACCCTGCTATTTATAGTGAGTTGTTGATAGACTGTTGTGTTGTTATTTATATCTTGCTGTGTTGATGTTTACGTAGCAGAACAGGGTAACCACCCCTAACTGGTCACAATGATGTTATTTACAGTCTGTTCCAACAGACCCTGTGCAGGTGAAATCTCATGTTTACCATTTTTAATCTCATGTTTACAATTTAGGAATATTAACAACCTATAGCTTAGACACTTACTGGGTAATATTTCATGAGAGTGTTCAAAATATCACATAATGGAGCCTCCACTTTTGGCTGATTTGGAGTGCATGGCGACGTTACATCGTGCATTGCACCTAGAATTAAAAAGCTGCCTGAAAGCCATGATGATTATTAGCCATGAAGGCTCTCGACATCAGCATATTAATGTGCGTGGATGTTATTGTCTACTCTATACACAATACTCCTGAGACTCCTGAGACCATTGCCAAAGGCTCTGTCCTGACAAATGATTCACCAAGTTCTGATGAAAACTAACAGTCCAGCCCGAGGTAATGATGTTTACTACCCAATCTGCTGCACTGCATTGCCTACTGGCTGTGCAGTCACTCACTGCTTAAGACCAACCAATGTCCTCTATACAAAATTTAATACAAGCAGACATATAAAACCAGGGTCCTTGGTTTGCTTTTTGGGACTGAAAAATGTATAGAATATCCTGGTTTTGCATTTTCTTCGGGGATCTTAGGAAATTGCGTGAGAACTATGTCTTTATATCAGGAGACGTAGGCGCAGTATTCAATTACCCATAATTATATACAATATCACTAAAATCATGCACTTAGAAATGAAAGGCCTATGAATCAAAGATAAAGCTATAGAAGGAATGACATTAGACAAATCAATAATCGCACCTTATAGAACCATGTGCCGTCTGGCATGGACTTCTAAGAGGGAAGTAAAGGTTCTCAATTTATCCCGAGAAAAGTCATGTTGATGACGCGTAAAGGTAATGTACGTACTCAAAGGTGCTCAAGTATGTGAGCACTGTCCCTGGCGGCACTCTAGATACTGTATTTCATCCACCCCATTTGTAGCCATAGCTTCTGAATAGATGTCTGTTTAGGACGTCAACATAAAGTTTATTCTCCCATTTCATCCTCAGCATGATTTTAGATAATCTTATCTAAGCTGCTGGCACATAATTATGTCCCCCCCAAGGGTAGAGACTGTTCCCTAACACATCCAGACAGATGTCATATCTTACTTTTAAATAAATGTAGTAGATTCAAATCCAATGTTAACTAGACCAGCAATCCCCGTCTGCTCCCAGCCTACATGTACATGCAATTACACTCCGATTGATACTAACTATTCTCTGGAGGTACAAGAGACACTCCTGCACATTTTTGCTAGCAGCCGGAGGAGGGAATCTAATCATGAGACGTTAGCACCAAGGTTGACTTTATAATCAGTTGGGGCTGGGTGTGAGCAGGGGAGCCTCGAAATGGCTGCTTCAAAGAATACAGAGGGTGGCATTGATAAAACCGTGTAGTCTTAATTTAAAGGGGTGATTTCCCAATGGGATTTGGGGTAATATCAGACCGGGATTAGTATTGAACCATAGTTGGGACGGTTTGGGATGAATACTGAACCGAACGATGAGGCAGCTCTTGATAAGCCAGTCAATTTCACGCTTACTAATATGCACCTCAGACATTAATTGCTAACGGGGCGCTCAATATTTATGCTCTTCCTGGAAATCATAATTTCCTGTTCTGCCATATTGAGGCTTAATTATCAATACCTGCCATCCCAAAATCTGATTAGGAAAACATGAGTGTTTATCAACTTAACGATAATATCCTAGTGTAATGGGAATGTTAAGAAATTTCTGATTAAAACTTTTTTTTATACATTGTTAACTGTGGAACGACTACAGCAGTAAATTCTGTGTGTTAAGTAGTTCAGTGCGAATGTCTTTTTTAATGGATTTAATAATTATATACGTTGGCCTAATGTCGTTTTTTAATCATATTCTATCACTACCCGTAAAGGCAGTCTGGCCTATATACATGGGAACTATTTCTCCTTTCATGCCTATGCTGCAAGGTCATTAATCAGTTGTTCTTATTACATCTTTAGAAAAATGTGGAATCGTAGCTGTGTGCAAACTCTATGGGAGAGCCATTCCTAAGTAAGAAGTGGGAAACAAACTTGGACTGATTCCACACCTTTCGTCTGATTCCGCACCTTTGGGAAGGTTTGTGCCGTACGTCACCAGATGCTGATACTGATACCAGATACTGATCCCCTGGCATAAAACAGTTGTACCATGGGCATTATAGTGATATCAACTAGGGGATTAGGGAGCATAGTTTAAAATGACAAAATGATAAAATTATGAATAAAAAGGTTTATTCTAACTAACCCCTAGATAGCCATACAGAGTCAGACACCCTTGGCACATGGTACAGGTTTTATAGGCCTTAAAATACCATGTTCATAGACGACGTATGGTAGCTGTTGCTAATGGTCATTTCTACGGTAACAAGATATTGCGTAGCTGTAACCCTATCATAATGGCAAAATTCAAGAGAGGCATGCATGCATTGCCATCTCGAGCCAGTCTTGTTACTTGCACAGTGTGTGGTATTGGCAGAGATTTTGATAGATCTAATGTGTAAATAATGAAGAGGTTGCCCTGTCCCCGGGCACCATCAGTGTGAATGTCGTAACATCACCTTGGTGACATGATGTTTTGCCTTCACAATACCCTTTCCTAGCAGTACGCTTATTTATAGGACTCTGCTCTAAGCCAACTCGGTGTTTTGATGCAATTTGAAGTTCAATTTATTGAAAGCCTATTAAAATAGCCTTCAATACATACCACAGTTGCCATCATTGATGGTCTACTAATCTCTCAATTGTTGGTTCATTACAAGGAAGGAAACATCGATTTACTGAGACAGAGATACTGAATTAAAGTTACTGTTTAGAGGGTGTAAATTGAAGTGAATCTAGCCCCACTTCGCTCGTCCATAATTCCAGCCTGGGGGAGGACGACGCTTTCTCCTGACTTTCTGGTTATATTTTCTTCAATTACCAATACAGGTAAGGGTAGTAAAAGGTGTAATATAGCACAATCAACATGTTTAGGGCAAATCAGAGTACATTCCACACTTGTTGCGGTAGAGTGTGTTACCTCTGCGTCTATATGAGTAACAGTCAATAAACTTTGCTTTAAAATCTCTCCTGCCATAGAGGTTATACTCCATACAATTTGTTCACTGAAATCCTGACCAGGTTTAGGCTCTAAAAGAATTCTTTACAGGCTCAGACTAGAAACCTTTCAGCAGTATGACTTTGGACCCAAAAGCCAAAGCATTGACATTTGAGAGGATTTGAATCTCAGACCTTTCTCTCTGAAAGAAAAAAAAAGACAGTTCATTTAAAGGATTTTGTAAATCCATAACAATGGATACAAGGTGGGTTTGTAAAGTTATTGCTTATACTTTGCCAAAGACACTACAGTATATTGATGCACATACTGGAGGCCGTTTCACCACATTCATCAATCAAACACGGGCGTCCGTCTTTGCAATATGGACGTCTGTCTTTGCAAAGACGGACGTCCATGTATCACATTTTTTGACCATATTCGAACACCTACTGCTCCCTACCCCCTCCGCGTTCCAACTACAGACCCTAAAACCGACACACGGACGTCCGTCTTTGCAAAGACAGACATCCGTGTTGCGGAGACAGACGTCCGTGTTTGATTGATGAACGCAGTGAAACGGCCTCCTGTGAGGATCAGCTATGTGCTCAGGAGATAAAAGGCCTTTAGTTCCAAGAGATTTGAAGGGGCAATCACCTCAAAAAATTCAGCGAACAACAGATTTTCTTGAAAGCTTGGTATGATGGACTTGATGGCAAGATCCCTTTTCAAAGCAGAAGGACATCTTTCCTGGGTGTGAATAATACCCAGGTCCTAATATCTGACAGAGGCACTGTTTTGGCCTGTGCCTTAATGAGAACGCTGAACAGGAAATTCATAAAGTGGAGTTTTATCACACTAACACGAGTAATTAGGTATATGATAAACATGTAACTAAACTAATGTGATACCGGTTTGTATCTATGAGTTGAATATGTAAATGAGGTAAGGCACTAACTTGTACCGTATGTTATCTACAATGGATAAATGTTCAGAGTCCATAGTATAAAGTTTGAGTATGATATATATGATAAGTCAACATATCAAGGTACTACGAAGTCCTGAGTTTTACGAAAACCACACCATTAAAAAGAGGGTGGGAGTGGTGGGAAAGTTTATAAGGGGTATTGTTATGAAAGCCAGGTGAGAAAAGGTAAAGTGTGTCAACTGTTGCAACCGGGGTTGAGAGTTGCTCAGTGATTAGCAGAAGGTGGAGCCACCGGAGTGAGTCCTTGAGAGTCTGGTGAGTACTTGGAACCACCACTAGGTGGAGTATGAATTTGCCTGTCAGTCTCATTACCCGCAATTTATCAATTACTGATAATGATGTTGCCTTCAAATTGTGCTACATCATGATTAATATTTGGAGAAAAATGCTAGGACCACTACCTACCATAATGTCCCACGTATATACATGTACAAGGCAAGCCCCATATATAAGACGCAACCCTAACTAGAGGAAACTCCTAGAGAGAACTTGATTTAGAGCAGTGCCTTGGCCAGATACCACTTGCAGGCTGTATGATCAAAAGTCCCTACTCTCGAGTAAACTGACTTTTTTTTCTAAAACTCCATGTGTCCAACTACAACGTTCTACAAGGGAAACCCACAGATTCAAGCTGATGCAAGGTAAGTCTAGAATATTGTTATGCCTACAGACCACAGTTGGTATCAAACTAAAGTTCTGTATAGGTGGCAGGGGCTGCTATTGCTTAGATTGTTTTTTTGTTTTTTTTTATGAAACTGCATAAATTTGGTTCCCCTGACATATGTACAATGGCAAGATCCAAGGCATATTTGATCCTTTTTTTGTAGATACTACACTGCAAAAATGGTGTTTAGATCCTAAACACAATTCTAAACATATTCTTGCAACGTTTTTGTAATCACATTAATTTCCTAAACATGTTTAGCCAAACAATGTGCTTAGCTCAAGTGTTTAGAAATGTAGGTGTTTAGGTTAAAACTTTGTGTTTAGATATATGAATTTTTGTGTTTAGTTGTTTATGAATTTTTGCGTTTAGATCTTTAAATGATTTGATGGAGAGTTAAAGTTTGCAGACATATATTTTGTTTGTTTTCTCATATACTGGGGGGGGGACATCAGCAGGTATTTACTTGTCAAAGTCTCCAAAGATGTCAGCCACAGCTATATACGTGTACATATATTAAACACTGCATCAGAATGAGAGACTTGAGAAAGTACAACAGCTTGGCAGGAAGGACATTGCCTCATCTATTCCAGAATAACATCAAATAGGTGTCAGTCATGGAGTTTATTGATTATTTTATGGTAATGATGGTGGCATGAGGTGAATCTAGTCAATTTTCTATTGCCCTTTCTTTTCACATGACATTCTATGAAATGAAACCATGATAAACAGGGGATTTGGGGACATTTGTAACAACATTTGATTATAACTGTGTGCAGATAGTCCAGTCAAAGGCAGTGCTGCTACCTGGTGTGGATTCAACATCCAAGTATCTAAACATATTGATGTTTAAATCTAAACACCTATTATTCAACTGTCTCAACTCTAAACATCTAAACATGTTTAGCATAAATGTTTATGTAGTTAGAATAAAAGTGTTCATTTCCTAAATGTGTAGTCGATGAGACACCTAACTGACCTATATGTTTAGGTTTTTAAACGTGTTTAGACCTAAACATGTTTAAAATCTAAACACCATTTTTGCAGTGTATTAGTGCTCTCAAGTCAAGTGTGGCCAGGTGAGGGAAAACGTGCCTCCTGGGGGTAATGTTTTTTAAGGTTTAATTCATGGGCTTTAAAATGAGATATCTTGAGCTAAAATTTCCCTGATAGCTTTGCTGTAATTGCTTGTCAAACATAGGTTGGTGTGAACAACTGAAAATTGGAAATAAGCTCTAAATGTATTATATCCTATCATAAACACTGGTTATGCAAAAAATGCAGGTTTGTGGATAAATAACCAAAGAAATGTGAGGTTTTTGTCATAAAATTGGTACTAGAGGGATTTTTTAGCTGTTTTCGGTTGTGAGTTCCTGAAGGAATTTCAAGGAGTGGTTTCCATGGCAACCAGAAATTGCCCTATCTACCAATTTTCTTTGTTTCCATGGCAACTAACATTCCAAAAATGGAACATTTTCAGTGGAATGATTTTAAGCATACCACTGGATTCCTTATAAAGAAATGGCCCAAAGCTTTTTTTAGCATATTTGTCAGTGTTTACCCATATACTGCCCCCTGGCCAAAACCAGTACTAAAAATCCCCCCCCCCCGGAGGCGCGTTCTCCCCCCTTTGGCCACAGTCATATCATAACAAGAGAAATCTTCTGAAATGGTTGCCATATGTGTTTATGGCAAAAATTCCCAACTGGAATAGGAAAGTGGTTTCCATGGCAACCAGAATTTGCCGTATCTACTGATTTTCTATGTTTCCATGGCAACCAACGTTCCAAAAATGGAACATTTTCAGTGGAGATGGAATGATTTTAAGCATACCATTGGCTTTTTTTATCATATTTGTCAGTGTTTTACCTATATAGTGCCCCCTGGTGGCCAAAACCAGAACTAAAAATCCCCCCCAGAGGCGCGTTCTCACCCTTTGGGCCACATGTTTTTTGATAAACACCATTCTAAATCATATTAAAGATTTGAGACAATAGAGGTTAAGGATTACCAGAATTTCAACATTTTCCATATTCCTTTAGCAAAACTCCCGGGTTAAAAAGGCCCAAGTTTCCCAAGCTTGAGTGAAAAGAAAAATCTAACTGCTGATGATTCTTAGTCTGGTTGCTGCCTGTCAAAGTAATTACAACAAGGAGAAGTGGCATTTGGCTGCAGCTGTAGTGATCATGATGCTGCAGAAGTAGTCTATAGATACGAAAACTTTCCACCTCACCGGCCATTTAGTCCTTTAGTTTTAATACTTCTGCAAGCCAAATTGATCTTGGCAGGACCAAACACCTCAAGGTTATTATTCTCAGGAAGGAAAATTAAAACTAACACATTATTTTTAATCATTAAACTCTTTGAATCTTACCAAAAAGTACTGCCTTTTATATTAGGCTTTAAAAACCTTAATTGTGGTCCGATTTGCAAGCCGTAAGAACTGCAATGTAGCCCAAGGTCCCGGGATACAGTCCTGCAGTCTGCCAAATTCCGCTGGCCTAGCAGTCTGAGTCTTAGTCTAATATTATTTTATTTATCCTGAAGATATTAAGGCCAGGCCCTATTTAATGCCTCCAGCAATAAGTGGCTATTGATGAATATACATAATCCAGGAGGTTAATATAAAACATCCTAGGATTTCTACCCCTGCGATCTTAGTGTAGACACGTATCATAAGACCTGGCCAGTCTACCCTATCTAATGCAGTGGTTGCAGCCCTGTCAGGAATAGCAAGTCCTGAGATCACTTCACTATTCCTTTTCCAGCACTAAGATCACTGCAATCTTAGTGAATGAATTGCATAGTGGGTTAACCTGAGTACAAGAGCACTTACAGGTAACACTCCTGATCAAAAGAGTGAATAGCCTGCTGCATACATATAGAGGGGAGGGAGGATGTTTACTGAGTGTCCTTGAGGGCTCTTAGGGCTACTCATGCGTTAAGTGCACTGTAAAATAATTCTTCCCTTCTCTCTCTTTGTCCTGGGGGGGGGCACAATGCTTCTAATAGGCAAGCATAAATCATACATTCATGGGAACAACTCTTAAATATTGTACAGGGTCAAGTGCACCCTGTGCTTTTTTGTTAGCCCATATGGGGACGGGGAACGATGGTATAAACACTGTTTTGAAGAAGAGTGACTCTACAGCTATTCCTTTATTTTGGGACTCTTACCCCTGTGCCCAGTTAGTACTTCTTGGAATAGTGTAGGAGGGCTGAGGCTAAGATCAATGCGATCTTAGTGCTGGCTAGGAAAAGTGAACGCAGTCTAATCTTAAGATCGCTTAATAGGATGAGGCAGAATAATTCCTAAGATCGCTGAGGTTGCGATCCCAGGATCTATTGAATTAACCTCCTGAGCAAATGTACAACAGATGCCAACAATTGTTTCTCAACTCATAATTATAGTAAAAGTTGATAGAATTTGTATCGTTGATACCGTTTGGGTTTAGAATATTTTTAAAGCTTAAAGCTTAGTTAACATTTAATCAGGCACCTCAAGTAGTGATTAGTGATCATTATCGCCGTCCCGTTGATGCTCAGATAGTCAGAGTGACTATGCTGCCTGGCAATTTATGACTGTTTTCACAAAGCCTGCATGTGCTCATGGGCAACCTGGACATGGCAACTGGCAACTTGTTGCACCCATATTGATTACACGTCATTTTAATATATGTTATCAGCTTATGCTATACTGTAGGGTAACTATATCACCAACCTCAGTTATATTAATTACTTCAGGTTACTATAGAGAGGTATCCGAAATCACACCACTACTGACTAAGAATTATGACTATGATTTTATCAGTCTTGACTTTGCAATCAGGTATTGACTTTCATGTACCTGTAGCCTTTGCCAGGCACTCTGGAAATCAAGGGTTATACTCTACGATATGTATACTCTAATCTTTCATTTTCCAGCAGGTTTAGGTCAACCTCTCAGTATTGACCATTATGGTTACCATGAGGATTTATACAAACAGCTGACCATTAAGAGGGTGGGGGCATGACATACATACAGGTATGTAGACCCAGGAGAACTGTGTTCCCACTCGATGTAATGATCCCAAGGACCAGTACCTTCATTAAGGATTAATGGGTGTGCATAAGATATTGATCTGTAAACATATATAAACATGCAAATGAGGGTCCTTCAAGGCATATTTGTGAATACAATGCCTTTATAATAGTAGCTTATCGCTACCTGTATATGCTACAATGTACATAAACGGTAAGGGTAATCACACATAACTTTGCTGTGAGCACATATATGACCTGCACCTGCAGTAAAAGCAGGCTGAGGGTTATTTAAGATTTTCTTCTCTGATATATGCGACAATGGGTAGATATAGTAAGCCTTTGCAGCTATTCCTGCACATATAGGCCCGCATTAGTCTACATCAAGTATGTGTTAACTTTCAGGTAATCATGCAATGCCAACACACCTACTGGAATTAAATGGGCATGGGGTTGTAAGATCAGTGCATCGGTGCCTCTGGATCATCATGCTCAGTGTTACCAGGAATTTGAACCTTTTTGATGACATCGCTCTAGCTAGAAACCAAGGTTGCCAATTTAACTTTTTATGATGTACTTGACAGCTAATGGCTACCAGCCTGGCACTGGTTCCTATTTCTTCCTACATGCATAAGGGCATGGTTCCGTTATACAACTACAAAAACTAGAATAACCCTCATCCAATAATTTAGTATTATCTGTTTGACTGTCAAAAAAATGGGTCGTTTATCTGAAAGATGGAAATACTTTTGAGAAACCCACGGAAGCCAGTTCCAAAATAAACCAGTCGAAAGAAAAAAAACATCATTCCTCTTGAATCACCCCTTCGGAATGATAGAAACACTAGGTTTCCAATTTGAAAAAGGAGCCCTGAACAAGTTTCCCTAGTGGGAAGACTATGGGGCTTAATGGTAATAATTGTGCCTGTAGTCAGTAGCTATGACATTTGGTGAGATGTGGGTGAACATGTGCCCAATGAACAAACTGGCAAAGCTGCAAAACTGGCGAGGCTGTGTTGTCCACGGTTAGTGGTATGCATGAATGTATCGATTAAACTTTACATGGCACCCAGTGCCAGCGTTTCCTCAATCAATCAATCACAAAATCTTGGATGTGATTTCACTGTAGCCATTAGAGCAGCTCACACTCCTGCTCCTCGAACCTTAATCATTGAGGAACTTTGTGATTGGGCGTGCAGGTTTTAAAATGTATGCCCTTGATGATACCTCCTCCTGTAGTTTGTAATTTGTCCCTTATGGAATGACGTGCACTAGTGATTTAAGCATAGGACCCCGACCCAGAGAGTGGACTCATTAGCTAGGACCTTTATCGGCAAATCAAATTCAGGGTGTTTTAGGTATGAAACAGATGTTATGGGTCTTACTTAGGTTTTTTGAGATAAAGCCGAGTCCATTCTGTCAGGTTGCATGACCTTAGAGACCAGAATATAGGTTTTTGTGAGAAAAAGACAAGTAATCATTGATTTTGTGAGATTAAGGATTTTAGAGATGATGGGTGTTGTGGGATAAAGGATTTTGTGAGATAAAGGTTTTGTGCTTTAAAGGCAGTTTTGTGGGATAAAAGCACCATGTGATCCTTTATCCCTTAAAATGGTACTGTATTTAGGGATAAAGCCAATTTTGTCAGGTAAAGGCACCGCATGGTTTTGAAGACGTTCTGGTCTCTCATAAGTTTAATGATGCCAGATTAATCTGAAATTATATCAATAAGCCTACGGACATATCGATGAAAAAAGCGGCTAAATTAAGCTTGAGACGTCCACATAACTTATGATGTCCACCCCACATTTTAGGCTATAATTTAAATGGGTGTGCTGCCAAAATAACATTGCCAAATTGTTGATGAACCAGTGTGATTATGGTTATGTCGATACAGCCCAAAACCAAAGTAGTTGGATGTCCGTAACTAAATCTGAATCTGAACCTGAACTTGTTTATTACTATTTCTAACGATTGGGTTGGTAAGAGTACTTATTTCAGTTCACCAATTTAAAATCTTAGGTTCTGTGTCCACTGCATCAGTGTCATTAGACCATCACGCTCAGTGTTATCAGTTATTTGATGGCGATGGCATTTGAACCTTCTTGATGACATTTCTCTCCATGGGACAGAAACCAAGTTTGCCAATTTAACTTTAAATGAAGTACTTGACAGCTAACGGCTACTAACCATGCACTGGTATCTTATTTTGCTATATATTTTGCAAAACCTTATCACATAATTTGGGCTCAGTCTGCACCGATTGGCCTTAAAGCTTTAAGGGCGGCATGGTGCCTCACATATTCCTTTTTGGCTTCATGATGCAGCCACGTGTTGACTGCAATAGGCCTAACCCTCTGGTACCGGTACTTCATTGATGCATCATGCTAACCATTCAGGCATGATGCATGCATGCAGGCTGTCTTTGCTTATCAGTGCTCCCTTTGCTCACAAGAACAAAGGGATACTGTATCAATGCACTTTGGGTTAAATGCAAGGGTTAAATTCCAAGATTAAGCTGCTCATTTCAAGGGCATAGGCACTGGAGAGTAAATGAGATGATATCGTATGACCTTCTTAAATAAGGATTACAAATTGACTCGCCAATGCATTGTAATAGATAGCGACCCATACTATAATAAAAAAAAAAAAGGACCACCACTGTTGACTTAAAACAAAGCAAATTGATGGGGCCATCCATAAACTTGGGTACATGGTTAGTCTATTCCCACACCATGCGCCACAGGGATTCCACGAGGCGTAACATAGTTTGATCTAGGTGCATTGTTACCCAGCGCTAAATGGATGCTCCCTTGGTTATTCCTGAGCTATTGCTCATAGTAGAGAGAGCAGCTCAAATGCTTAGATGACTAGTGTAGATCTGCACTCTAAGAAATAACTGTTGAATCGACCAGTGATTGTCACAAAATTTAAGAGTGAACCACCGCCTTTACATTGCAGGGAGGCAGTGCATTTTCTATAATCAAGTAGCACAGTACAAATTGGGGTACAAGGAATCTATGTGAAAATGGATCTCTGAAAGCATCGGGATAAGGAGTACAGTTATATTGACACCTTCTGTCACAGTGCAGGTGGCAGGACACATTTTGGTTTTATCACTAGTATTTTTATAGAGTGTTTTTTTATGACCAACATGAAATTGGAATGGTGAATAACTATGTAAAATTATGACAGGTAACTGAGAGAATCTACAACTTGAGGTAGGAGATGTTTCCGAATAATTCATCATTTCTCACCCACTTCTCAACTAATGCTATACCTTCTACTCCTCCATCTACGTCAGACTCATAGTAGAGACAAATTACACACACCTCGCTCAATTTTTCTCTACTACTCTTCTTTCTAACTACTCATTAGTCATCTCTGGGATACTCGGATTTTGCTCATTTTGTGCTGTTTTTATTTTTCTCCAATCCAGTGGGTAACAACGTTAAATTGAGGATAAATAGATTTGAGTACGAGACATTTGCATAAGGTCGCTGCAGGAAATTGATTTATCATTGAGCATGCCTCAGTTACACGGACAGAAGGGCAGCGGATGTAATTTTCGAGGCATTTTCAAAGGTTGGATCAATAACAATTTTGTTGATGGACCAAATCAGAAGAGAGGAAGCTGATTGGATTGGTATTTTGGCGAGGGTTATCATTTATCACACCATATTTGCTGGGTGGGAGTCAAAATCTTTTAGTAGTGTCAAGTTGATCTATGTTGGGGGTGAATTTGGATAAAAGTGTTGTCTAGACTGTTGGATCTCGTGTTACTTTGGCCAGACCTGAGTAGCCTACACTCGTACTTAGTGTCAGCATGACCTTGAACCTGACACTCTGCAAGCCCATGTTTCAGACTGCAAAAAATGCAACCTGGGGCATTTTCACGTGCCCCGATCCGGTTAACCCGGTCGACCAGCTGTACCCATCGGGCATACACCACAGCTACACCCCAGATGTACCAGATCAAGTCACCCGGTCGCCCGGGTTGGGTCCCGCGAAAATGCCCCTATGCTTGAGAAGTGAGCAGTATTTCCGGTTCCATTTCCAGATCCTCTGACTGGAAGCAAGCCCTGGTGGTAGTTATGTATAGTCTTCTCCCACTGTGCCTTACTGCTTCCTCTATGGTGGTACCCTGAGGGGTTTATACCTCAGGGCACCAGAGTATGGGTAACCCATCTTCAACTGCTATGACTGAGGTCTGAGCTTCTTTGAGTACATCTGGAGCTTAATTCAAAACATCCTGGGATCACGACCCCAGCAATCTTAGGAATAAATCAGCCTTATCCTATTAAGCGATCTTAAGAGTTGACTGGGTTCACATATCCTAGCCAGTACTAAGATCGCATCGATCTTAGCCTCAGCCCTCCTACACTATTCCAAGAAGAACTGACTAGGCACAGGGGTAAGAGTCCCAAAATAAAGGAATAGCTGTGGAGTCACTCTTCTTCACAAGAGTGCTAATACCATCGTTCCCCGTCCCCATATGGGCTAACAAAAGAGCACAGGGTGCAGTTGACCCCCGTACAGTATTCAAGAGTTGTTCCCATGAATGTATGATTTATGCTTGCCTATTAGAAGCATTGTGCCCTCCCCCCAGGACAAAGAAAGAGAAGGGAAGAATTACCTTACAGTACACTTAATGCATGAGTAGCCCTAAGAGCCCTCAAGGACACTCAGCAAACGTCCTCCCTCCCCTCTTTATGTATGCAGCAGGCTATTCACTCTTTTGATCAGGAGTGTTCCCTGTAAGTGCTCTTGAACTCAGGTGAAACCACTATGCATTTCTTTCACTAAGATCGCAGTGATCTTAGTGGTGGAAATGGAATAGTGAAGTGATCCCAGGACAAGCTATTCTGGACAGGCCTGCAACCACTGCATTACATAGGGTAGACCAGTCAGGTCTTATGATATGTGCCTACACTAAGATCGCTGGGGATGGGATCCCAGGATGTTTTGAATTAAGCTCCAGTGCTACCCTTCACTGTAAAAAAAAATAACTATTTAAAAACTACCAGGGATCCTCATAAAACGTGAACAGTGAACCACCGTTATTGTATTCTAATGAACCAGTGTATTTTTAATGAGAAGCCCTATGCAGTCTGGTGGTACACAAATGCTAAAGAAATCTCTGTGAAAATAACAACAGCTCTGTGGGCCGTTAGTTTGACGACATTATTTTACAGTGTTTTACAGTATAAGTTGCTTCCAGTAGGGTTAAGTCATCTTATTACTATAAGTGTTTATAAGTCCCTGTGAGAGGACCTGTAAGAGTCCTTTTGACTGCAGTCTTGGCTAGTCGGTCTGCCACTGCGTTAGTGTTAGCCAATGAGATGAATATTAGTTGTTGAATGGGGGCATACCTCATGATCAATCATGAGAGCCACTTGTTAAGCTAATTTTTTTTAAGTGGTCCGTGTGTTGGCAATGCTAGCCTATCCATTAGTATGATATGGTTTTAAGACTATTCTCTTCTTATAGTTTCCACGTCTCTGAGGCCTTCCTCATTGCATGATTCTAGTTTTTGTACTTTACCCACTATCAGTCTAATGGTCTGTGGAGTGGGCATACCTATGTTACATTATACACTGAAAACCTGGAAGATCCGAAACTAGTCAGTGCTGACGACTTTAGGTCCTCAGGTTGACAATACCTAAAACAACTACCCATGTGGTGAAAACAATGACTTTAGGTTGTCATCCTGACGACCTGAGTTTTCAGTATGACAGTACGAACAATACAGAGTCATCATACTGATGACTTAGGCCGTCAGGTTAATGACCTAAAGTCATCATTTTGACCGCCTTAGGTAGTTGTTTCAAGTATTGCCAACCTGAGGACCTAAAGTTGTCACCACTGACTAGTTTCAGAACTTCCAGGTTTTTAGTGTGGAATTAATCTGCCATTATGCTCAATGGAAAGGACTTTTCGATTTAGAACTGAGGGCCATATTACGAAATTAGTACTAAATGTTAAGAACGGTCTCATATCACCCCCAGCTGTATTATCTATTTATGTGGAATTATATGGCAACCATTTCAGAAGATTTCTCTTGTTATGATATGACTGTAGCCAAAGGGGGGAGAACGCGCCTCCGGGGGGATTTTTAGTACTGGTTTTGGCCACCAGGGGGCAGTATATGGGTAAAACACTGACAAATATGCTAAAAAAAGCTTTGGGCCATTTTTTATAAGGAATCCAGTGGTATGCTCAAAATCATTCCATCTCCACTGAAAATGTTCCATTTTTGGAACGTTAGTTGCCATGGTTACAAAGAAAATTGGTAGATAGGTCAATTTCTGGTTGCCATGGAAACCACTCCTTGAAATTACTTCAGGAACCCAGAACCAAAAACAGAGCTGAAAGATTCCCTCTAGAACCAATTTTATGACAAAAACATCACATTCCTTTGGTTATTTTTCCACAAAAATGTATTTTTTGCATTATTAGTGTTTATGATAGGACATAGTGCATTTAGAGCTTATTTCCCATTTTCAGTTGTACACACCAACCTATGTTTGACAAGCAATTACAGCAAAACTACCAGGGATATTTTATCTCAAGATATCTCATTTTAAAGCCCATGATTAAGACCTTAAAAAGCCATTTTACCCCAGGAGGCATGTTTTCCCTCACCTGGCCACAGATTATGTACAATCCTTAGTAAAACACCAAGATGCAGGGAGTACAACAAGAATGATTTCTTTTTTCTGCATCTCTCCATGGATTTAGTTGTAGGAATAGAGTTTTAAAGGTTTATCTCCCCCTGCCAATGCAGTAACTTACCGCTAGGCACGTAAAATATTATATCCATTTGGACATTCTGTGAGCAGCCACACAGAAACGTGTTGATAGTCAGTGCTCTGGCTGAATGACCATTCCTGATACCACTGATCACACAATCACATCTAGCTGTTATAGGTTCATACCGCGTTTTTACTTGTGGGTAAAACCAGGGGAACAAGATTAGGCCTCTGGCATCTTGATGGATGGTGCGGCCTCTTTTTGTCATAAAGTACCACCAGTAAAGTCAAACTAGATGCTGGCTGAGAAACAACAAGAGTTAGTGTAATAAGTGGACGTGGTGTGGTGATAAGAAGTCTACTGTCTAAGTGATGTAGGTTGGGTCACTGGAGATGGTCTGGTTCTTAGTGGAGCCATCTGTTCTACTACTGTTGTCCTTTGAAGATAGCCGTGTCCTCATGTATATGAATGAGCAGCACTTGTGAGCAGCTCACCACAGACGTCCTTAAGCCGTGGGTCTCACCTATGGCCTTGTCAGCAAATTAATTCAATTGCTGACGATTTGTCAGTGGCTTTCTAACTGAAAGCCACTTTATAGGTTGGGCTGACCTAATGCATAGATTGAGCTGTTGTTTCTAACGGCATTGGTCAGGTATGGATCAGGCCGGCCAATTAGATCACACAATGATTGTAGTATTCCTCAGTTGTCCGCCATCGCAGCAGTGGTGAAGTCCACCAATTCAGCATTGGTTAGGGGGAAGAGCCCCTTTGGTATACGGGATCATGCTATCCTTGAAATTCAGACATGTCTTGGTGCAAGGACCACCATTTGTGTGTGTCTTCCAGTACTGCTAACCAGAGGTGCTAGGTACACGGGGACACAGTTGATATTTTTTCAAAATGTGATAATACACAGAGACATCTTGCGACGAGCTCAACTAGAATCTGATGTTGAGTCGAGAGAAACTATGCATCAGTGATACGTCCATGACGTGAAAAAGACCTGGAGATAGGTTTAGCCAAATTTGGTCCAGGTCTACTTTCAAAGCAAGATTGTCTAGGTGCCACGGGAGACATTTTGTTGCTTAGCGAACCATTTGTCCTACTACAGTTGCCCTTTGAAGGCAGCTATGTCCTCATGTATATGAATGAGCTGCACTTGAGAGCAGCTCGTCACAGGAGCTGCTCACCTGCATGGGACCACATTGACCAGCCTAGGGCATGGCAGCAGGATCTCGTTAAGGCCCTTGTCTACAAATTTATTCTATTGCAATGAATTGCTCAATGGCTTTCTCCCTGAGAGCCACAACATGGGTTATGTTACGTGAGTAGGACTGATCTAATGCACAGATGGAGCTAAGTCTGTCCCTATATGGTTTGTTGAGTGGCGTATTCTATCCATTTGAGCAGCTGGGTGAATGAGAAAATCTGGTTTATTGTGATGATAATAATATAGACGGCTCAGCTGTACACAAGTTAAGTAACAAAATAGCCACAATACTGTTGGTTGAGATGAGTGAGCATATTTTGGTCTGCTAAAAGTGTCTAACGGTACTGTGTATTCAGTAAGGCGAGAGTCCTTTGGGAGTGTGAGACAGCTGGCTTCAGTTGGTTCATTTTTATGCATTATACATTCCCATCTCAACAATATCCTCTCTAGAGAAGTCAAAGTAGTGCACACAACTGATGATCGGTATGATGATGATGTTAAAATCATCTATAGATTTAAGGTGGCATTGCGGTGATATATAATTCTGATTAATTAACGTGAAGTTTAAATAATGTCCGTATCCGATTTGATCAAAATAAATATGACATTGTCATACCATAAACATGCAGCGAGAGAAGTGACTTAGCGCTATTTCATCCATATCTTATATTCATGAAATCCTGTTTGATTTATTACACAAGATTAACCAAATTTTTTTTTATCATGGATGAAAGCACACCTAGAATACCATGAATCAAGAGCTGAACATCAGAGGTCATACCATTTTTTGCGTGCAAACCACCTGGAGCATGTTGCTCCTATGGCAAAAAGAGCTGTCAGTAGGTACCCTCTTTTCAAAAGAAGTCAAGCTCTGCTTCATCATTCAACTTGCACTTACCACATTAGTCTGAAAAGTCACCTGCCTTGTTTAAAACAGAGAGAGCTGCACTATCAGGTACCTACTCATGTCACACACTCTATATTATATTATATTGACTGACTTCTCCCAACTAGGTACCTACTCAAATCCCCCTTTTTTAATGTACTTGAATGACCACTTGTGATCAACAAAAGGCACAAGTTACAGGTACATGAAAAGAAAGGACTGGAAACAAGGGCATTTTTAGCCAGCTCTTCCTTTTACTATAGGAGCAACACCCTCCTGGCCTGTCACCTACACATGATAACCACCTATGCTGGCCTTTACGGGTGAACTCTGTAAATGCACTGATCTATTGATAGAATTTCACTTTTGTCTCACTCATATAACATCCACCCTTTTGTTCACCTCTTACCCGTATCCAGTCAGTCCGAAATTCGGCTTTACATGGACTTTCCTCAGTACAATTGGGTGTATACCTATAACTGTATGTTGGGCACGTTTCCTAATAAAGCTCGGGTGACTGCATTTGCGTCACTATTAATGGGGCAGCATATCATTTGGCACTGATATCAATAGCAATTGGCCTGCCAGTGCCTCATATGACAGCTGGGGCGGACAAGCTATATGAGGTTATATTGAGGTGATTCATATAACCAATAGACACTGTAATCCATGATAAGTCATATAATTTTATAGCTGGTATTCATGAGCATCTGGGAGCTATCTACAAGGCCTACTGATGAGTTCTGCAGCATTGATTAGTGGTGGTACCACCCTAAATACCCAGTGCGGACCGGAAAATACCAGTGTTGGCGACCTTGGATTTAACATTTGAAATACTTAAAATTCCCTGACAGCTTAGCACAATACACCAAAATTTAGCTTTTGAAATGGAGAAAAGTATGCAGTAGGTCCAGAATATTAAAGTCAGGCTTGATTTTTTAAAAATTGCCATGGTAACCACCACATTGATTTTGAGCAGTGAGATCTGACTAGTGTAGAAATACACTATATATGGTCATTTCGACCCCATAACCCTCCACTGTTTTCTTGATATCAATAAAAATTTGACTCTAGACTAAAGAAAAACACTTCCTGGTTATTTTAATACCAAATAACCATGGGTTTAAGCCTTTTCTCTCCTCACAAATTGTCCGAATTCCTTGAAATAACAAAATTTCTGAGGAACTATTTGGCCATTCTACCCGGAAGTGGCTGAATTAGGGTGGTACCATCTAATAACTCCACTCCTCACGCTTTGCCGTATCTGACGAAGAGCACCTCATCAAAAGGAATCAGACTGGATCATAGTGTGTCAAAGTCCTTTAAAACAGTAATAGACTGGCTCGGTGTAAAATTGTCAGTGTGAATGAGGCATGTACCCATCTATGACTGATGCTTCCTTGTGTAACTGGGTATTGTTGATGGCCTACGCTCTCTGTGTATATATTATCTAGCTCTGTTCATCTAGTGGCAAAGGTTCAGCCTCAGCAAAAGCCCTGTGTCCATGATTCACTTGCAAAGGAGGACATGCCTCCTAAAGGGGGAAGGGGGTACACCTTCTCCTTTGTGAGGCCTGGAATCTTACAAATGGCCGTTATATGGCAAAAGGTATATGTTTGGAAGACAGAGCCTGTGTGAAATTATGCGCACAAACATTTCCCGAATCGCAAATCCAACAGATGTCATGAAGGTAATGCATCCCACCCACATATATAATTCAAATTCATGGCACAATATAGCATGGCATATGAGTGTAAATGAAGAGATCTATAGTAGCTAGATCAGTAGGTAGCAGTGAGTAGTAGATGTTTAACAACATTTCGACACCTAAGGTCATATTCATAGCGATAAAACTACATTACACAGCTTCATAGACGACTTTGACGGCACCTGCACATAATATGCACCAGACACACTAGGGGGATAGGAAACAGAAGATATTGAACTTCTTGTGTGGTCTGAGGAAGCCCATGAGTATAGGTATGTGTGCTACATCTGTATAGGGTAATACATGTACATCAAAGTTTGTGGGTTAGTTTGTTTGATGTGAAATGTTAGACTACTGTACAGATGCAATTGTTATCATCCAGATTAAAAGAAAGCTCTTTTTGTTGCTCTACATTTATAACCTGTTAGTGCCTTTAGGTTTTAACCCACATATCCCGCTTTAAATCATTGTATAATTATGGGCCCGATGTGTTCCTACCTTCTGAGGACACAGAATCACATATCTAAATAGAGAGGCAGCATCGATGTGGTCCATATCTATAACAAGAATATAATAACACAGAAAGGTTTTACTATAGATATCAGCTTTGGTGGTCATAAAAGGACCGTTGGGTGTAAGACGTTGCACGGAGGGAGTGTTTTGTGTTTTAGGGACATTTTGACCTGATCCTTTGGAGAAGGGTAAATCTGGTCTACAATAGGAGCCTTCATCAATGATATTGATGGGATGTCCTTGTACAATCACCTGCTCTGCCACTCTGCTTTTAACAGGATTTACACCAGTATTGCAATGTGAAAAAATTAGTTTGATAGTCTGTGCAATTTCAAATTACATGGGTCACACAAAATGGATAAGCCTTAGCTGTGGAGTTAAACCCATAAGAACTAACAGCAGTATAACCTACATCATGGCTGCCCTAATCTCAACTACAACTTACTCCTCATAGGAGTGATTTTGATTTGATCAGATTGCAAAAGGAATTCGAATTAGTTCTACTTCATCCTGTGCTTTGGGATAAACTGGATGCTGATGTTCAGAAATTGGAATCCAAAAAGCAATTTATGTTGAAAATTAGTTAGTAATTGAGTATTAGTATGTCACTGAATATAAGAATGTGTCTGTTGGAAGTCCTCTCCGATATCAATGTATTTTATTATGAAGACTAATTGCTGGCATAACCTTGAATCCCCTAGTAAGCGCCTATTGTATTCCCCATATGCAATGCATTGTGAAATAATTTTTCCTTTGTGTATGGTTATAATTATTGTCATTTCCTGGCTGATCCTGAAAAGCTTCGTGTTGTATGATGTTATTTGGCCAATAAACTTGTTAAACTCAAACTTAAACTGTGTTCACAAAGGTGGGTGTTCCACTGTGTCAGTTGTGGGTGGTGGTGGTGCAGCCGGCCAGCTTCATACTTTTACTACATCACAAGTCATCAGATCAGCCGCGGTCAGTAGGAAACCAGCCCCTTAAGATGAGTATTGAGATCTGTAGTATGACCTCACAAAGGTCTTTGCTATATTTAAAAATCATTGGATCAATATCTGTCAATTAGAAATAACCCACATAGATCAGATCTACTAACTCATGCAGGTAGTGCAAAACAAAGTCCCATTTCTAAATTAAAGTTCTAGCCGGAGCTCTGTTCCTGCTTTCTAGAATGGACCTGCCTTCACAAATTTCTAAATAGAAGTAGCTAGGGGCCTTGAAACAGTGGCAGATTTGCCCTGGTTATTTTGATATGGCAGTTGGCATATGTATATGGGTGGGGCTCCAGAAAATGTCCATTAAGCAAATTTGTCATGTTTTCTTTAATAACTCTGTAATAAGATCATTTCAGGTGATATGAACAGCATGGTTACAAAGATCTCAATGAGTACTTATGTAATAACTAAGGAATAAATTATATTTTTCCTGTTATTTTCTGAATTTACCCATATTTTGCTTGAAAAATACCAAAAAATCCATGTCCCCTGAGAAAAAATGATTTTCATTCAATTTTTTTCTCTATTCACATTGTATTAACCCATTTTGCAATGAATACAACATATTTTAGAGACCCTTCTGAACATCACCGTGAATTTTCAAGAAAATTTTCAAATTTTTTCATTATCTGATGAAAATCTTTAAAAATAGAGTTTTTCTCATAAAATCATGTTTTTATTTAAAAAATGTGTTATCTATATGAATAGAATGCGTTTGAGGTAGTTTTTTGACAGTATGTAGAAGTCTGACACCCACATATTGGAGCAGATATGCAAAAATCTGAATATTTTACTGTTTTCTCTCCATAAATGAGGCCCAAAGAGGGGTAGAAAAATGACCCTTTTAAGGCTATTTTCTTTGGGGAATAATTTATTATATAAATATAAGGCATATAAAGATGAAATTCAGTTGACACTGTGTGTGGTGGGGGCCTGGAAAGGATCTTGCCATTTGATTCCGGAAATTCCACTTCAAAGTATGATAAAAGACAGAAAATTGAAAATGTTACGTTCATCAGATTTATGTTACGTTCATCGGATTCACATGGATGATTTACCTCTAATTTGCCTAATTCTTCAATAATAGTTAAAACAAATATCAATAGGGTACCCAAGTAGTGAACTGCACCAGCTAGTGTAAGAATTTTTTCAATGTAGATTATTGTTTTGCTGTAATAGGAATGCAATCATAAATGTTACGTTCATCAAATTTATGTTACGTTCATCGGATTTATGTTACGTTCATCAGATTTTTGGTGTTACGTTCATCAGACTGTTACGTTCATCGGATAAACTGATGATAGCATATGTATGGCATAAATCATCCATGAAGAAAATTTTAAACAACCAGTAAGCCTGAGAAAATCAACCTAATCAGCATGGGATATGAATTTTCCAGATAGATATATTCTTTAAGGAGATATTTCATGATTTTCCCCAAAAATGTACCGTTCATCGGATTCAGGCTAATGACTTATCAAAGATAAAATCCTTTATAATGCATAAGTAGATCAAAGAAATATCTTTAGGTATAGCTAATAAAAGTGAATACAATCATTTCCAATTGTCAGTTAGTGGAA
The DNA here is from genome assembly GCA_949317995.1 of Acholoe squamosa. NCBI lineage: Eukaryota > Metazoa > Annelida > Polychaeta > Phyllodocida > Polynoidae > Acholoe > Acholoe squamosa. Next base: position 52,349,258 of record OX439040.1, read on the forward strand.
CATTGTTCAATTTTGTATTTTTTTTTTGTTGTTTACAAGAATTTTTAAATGAACTTAGAGCAAATCCATCATTTTCTCAATTTACCTGATATTTTAAGCATGACACAAGATATGTGGAAACTAAGGAAAAATTTATATATGATATTCTGTGCATAGAAGAGATACATCTCTACCAGGTTCCAGTGAATATATATCATGGTATATTGTTTGAAAATCATTTTTCCACAATTTTATCTCATTTAATCAAATCTGATGAACGTAACACCCCTCTTAATGCTTAAAATATATGCATTTTGAGCTAAAAAATAGAAAATGATGGAAAAATCCCAACTTCACAATATTTACCATTCTCATGGCTTATCACCTCCTCCACAGACATGTAAAACTATAGAAGTCTAAGGGTAATTAAAAAATTTGATCATTTTTTCTCAAAATTGGACATTTTCTGGAGCCCCACCCATATACAGACGAAACATGGACTGAGCAATTTTGGATAAAATGCCAGTAGCACCGTCCAAATTCATCAGGACAACCAGTGTATGGCAAGGAACGTATTTTTGTCTGTCCGTAGGGCATCTTTGGAAAAAGAGTTCCTATTAGAGTATTGTTTTTTTCCATCTCTGCTCTCACATAGTAATATAAGTAGGAGTTATCAGTACGAATGCAAAGAATACCGTGGCCTAACATCTATCATTTTACTGCTGTGAGTGTTTTAACTTAGATTGTCGAATCCCCTTGAATACCCTGATTCAGATTTGTCTGCCCATATCAGACTTGATATCATTTATTCAACATTGCATTCATCTGCATTGAAGACGATTCGTTGCGGCTGATACCATCTGGATATCGATGCATCTGGGTATCGATGCTCTGACTCCTAATACAGATTCATTCTATTCAGACATATAATTACTATTTGTCCAGCATTTCCTATCACTGTTGTGTGAATTGCAAACAGAATCCCATTGTGTATGAAAGTAAATATCAAAAGGCTAGACTGCCAGAGTAATCTGATGATGATTGAATAAATAGAAATCACCTTAAGCCTCTAGGAGAATTGATAAGGCCAAGAAAAATAAAAGGTGTGTTTCCAGTAACATAGCTCAAAGAGCTAGGGTCAGTAGGTCGGATTTTCTTTAAATTTTTTCTTTTTTTTACATTTATATAGGAAATGTGAGGGCACATATCAATGGATGTATCAAATTCTTAGATTTCATTGTTAAATAATGATGCGAAAATAGCAACTATTGGAGAGGGGAAGAACACGTAAAGGATACAGGAAAAATCCTCAAAAAGTAATGAAAAGTTCTTTAAAATATGAAAAAGTGAGACAAAATTCTTCAAAATCACAAAAAAAGTGTTTTTTTGCCCCTGTTTTGCTAGGGTCGGTCGGGTTACTGGAAACAAATCTTTTTTTTATTTGGCCTAACATGTGCCTTGTGTCAGGTCTTATGGGATAAGCAGGATCACATGTTGGGAGAATAGAACTGAGATAAGCTGACAGAAAAAAAGGTGTCTGTGTGCATTCAGCAAAGCAGGGCCTAGCCAGGGCTGTACTTCATATTGAATGTACATTTGGAGGGGCATTGAAATAGCAACCATAGGCAATTTTAAACACATCGAGTTAGAGGCTGCAATCATTTACGTTATGTTTGATTGGTGTTATATGATTTTACAAATATTTTCCAGATTTTTCTCGAAAAAGAAATATAATCACTCAGAATTATTTTGTGAAAACTGATCAAAGAGACCTATGACACGGAATATTAGTTGGATTTAGAATAGGGATAGGATTTATAGTGTAGGGACTACTAAACTTACATCAACTGCTCAGCAGGCTTCATAATACACATTTAGGTAAGGTGAAATGCACTTAAAATTCACTTATATATAGCAATATGTGTCTATTCCACACAGGACATATCTTTCGTTTGATTATTCTTTCACATCCTTGTACTTATAGTGTGTGGCAATGATCCAGCCAGACAGGAGAAGTGTATATGGTTGTGTCTTATGAGATGCAAGGTCGCCTTTCTACTTGGGTAGAAATAAAGTATGGAGTGTCAAAGCAGTTTTCACTGCATATAATATATAATGGTCCAGGAAATGATACTGCATAGTTGTTTTTTTTTCTTTAATATGTAAGGTGTTGTCGTGGTTAGATTGGCAGTTAGAAAGTTGACAAAAGTAGTAAGAAAGATGACAACATTCAATTAGAAAGTTCATTATGTTAAAGGCCAATTGAAGATAGTAAAGTAAATTTAGGCAGGGCAACCTTCATTTTTTTAAATATAATTTGGGGGGGCGAGGCATAGAGGGTTATGTAATGAGCACTATTGTGCATAATTAAATGTAGAACCCCATTGTGGATGATCAACGCTTTAACAGAGTAGAACAGCCAGTTAGAAAGATGAAAAATCAAGGCTGAAGAAAGATGAAAATTAACGAGGTGAGTACTCACTGGTAATAGAATACAGGCAATATTTTGGATTCACGAAAGTCTTAGACAGCTTTAGAAGCCTTAGACAGCTTTAGAAAGAACTGTATTTGATACTTTACATTAATTTTATCATAGCTAAGACAGTCTCTAAAATAGCACAAAGCTAACCAGGTAGAAATGTAACAGGTGAGCAGAAAGTTGACAAATTCATGGTTTATGCAAGATGGCAAAAAAAAATCAAAGAGAAGTATTAATTTCATATCCTAGATATGACAAGGAGCTATGATGGTCCCCATAATGCATGTGTGACAGAGAATTGAGTGAAGAGGGCATGATAGTAGTTTGAATGTATATCTGGCAAAGTACAGAAAGGTAACAGAGTGGTATTCATACCGAAAGCACAATCTCTGTTAGGTACTATCATATGGAAAAAGAGTGAGCATGTTAACTTTGAAAATGATGTTGGAAATATTAGATAGGAATAGGAAGAACATTATTGTAGCTACATAGAAAGGTGACCGTTGTAATATTTGAATTATGTAATATTTTCAATTATAGAGTACAAAATAAAGGCTGCAAAGATAATTGTCACCGCTGATAGTTACTGCCAATGAGCCTGTCTAAAGAACTTGGGTATAAATATTGGGTTCTATTTATAAATGATATATTAGGGTACGGTATGAAAAGGGTGATCCTCCGATGGAGACTAAGCTATTAAAAGTAAAGTTATGCCTACCATATGACCCTGTCCTGGACCTACCCCTTTGCTAAGAAACATCATAAAAAGGGTCACATGTTAACCTATGGAATGGCTTCGGGTTGTGGCTGTTTGGAAACATGTAGAAAGGTGACATTACAAAACTCTCATGGGACATAGTCATCTGTACTTCTAGGTGATGACACCACTCCCAAATTGGTGTGTTGTGAAGGCACCAATCTGTAAACCCCTCACCACTGCCTGGCTAGGGAACTTATGCTGTCACTCCCAATATTTACAAGGCTTGCACTCAGGTGGACAAATTACATCGCCCAGGAACATACTGGATCAAGCAATCTAATTAGGCACTTGATAACTGAGTGCCGCTCTCTTACATAGGTGCCGTTTTTGGTAGGCATTTTCTCAGAGCCTCTAGGGAACCTTTCTCACTCTGCTACCCCCCCCCCCTCTGCACTTAATCTTTGGATTAGAGAGGGGTCAATCTGTATATGATTAGACTTGAGGAGAGGTAGGAACTGCAGTCTTGATGATGGTATGAATAGACATGTTACAGGACATATATGTAATGGAATAATGTGATTTGGAGAAATTGAGAAATTTGGACACCTCTGGTTGTTAATCAACCCTGTGAAGTCTATATTGCAGGTCAATGAGGAATATGGCCCAGAGAGACATGGAATTTGCATGCATTTTTCCCACCCAATGCACATGAGTGGGCCTCTAGTAGAGTAGACAGCATGCAGTGCAGTAGGATGTGATCACAGTGTCTGATCCAACGCAACTGTGGATTTCTCTGCATCACTGTAAGATAGGAATATGATTTAAAGAGATCTGAAAAGCTATCAAATAAGTCTATATGACCCGGTTATATCTATAAATTTCATAACATTTTGAAAATTCCATTTAAGTGCCTAATATATGTCCTTCTGCAGTAGGAATAGAGAGTTATATAACATGGTATGTTAAACCACCCTTGAGGGCCCTTTCGTATCCAGGTAGTGCACAAATTTTTCAATTATTAACAATAACTCGTGATTAATATCTTCTGAGAATTTCTGGAGCGTTTCGTTCAGTGAAGCACACACTGAGAAAATATTGTTACTCACATGAGTCTAGATCCAGACTCAGGCAATGTCGCCAAAATGAGCATGATTTGAGACTCAGCCTGATCCTTGGATGATACTCAAACAGATCCTGATACTGATCCTTGGATGATACTCTGGCTTTGCCTGAGTATCATCAGAGGATCAGGCTGAGTCTCAAGTCATACTCATTTTGGCGACATTGCCTGAGTCTGGATCTAGACTCATCCCAGCAAATTGTCGTAATCTGTCGCCATGATTGGTCATCAATGGTGACTCCTTTTTGAGTGATAACTCACTGCGTCATCTTTTGCCACTGTGTGTCAGTCTCACATGGCATTGCGATTTATCACAACAGTGGCCAACATGATCTCACTCACTGCGTGAGTATGTGTCCCCCCCCCTTGTCATCCCTCACAAAGCTTGGTGACTTATCACCACCATCGCCAACATGGATCTAAATCACTGCGTGAGTATGTGCTACTGCCTGTCAACTCTCAATCAGAATGGCGGCTTATCACAACCATTGCCAACATGGATCTGACTCACTGTGTGATAATGTGCCACTCCCAGTCAGTTCTTACTCAGAATGGCGACTTATCACCAACATCGCTAATATGGATCTCACTCCCTGCGTGATTATGCGCCACTCCCAGTCAACTCTCACTCAGAATGGCAGCTTATCACCACCATCGCCAACATGGATCTCACTCACTTCGTCAATATGTGCCACTCTCACTCTCACTCAGAATGGTGACTTTTCACCTGCATTGCTACATGGCTCTCACTCACTGCATGAGTTTGTGTCACTCCTAGTTAATCTTCTCTCAAAATGGCGACTTATCACCACCATTGGTGATATTGGTCTCACTCAATGCGTGAATTTGTTTCTCTCCAAGTCAATGCTCTCTGAGGATTACATCATCTGTCACTCACTCTCACTCAGAATGGCAACTTATCACCACCATTGCCAAAGTTGTTGAGACAGCACCACTGTTCAACATGTAGCCTAACTAGGAAGTGTGGGCATGAAGTATAAGTCCCATACGTATCAAATGTGCTTTGTTTCACACTGATTTCCATGTCATACTTCAGAGTTGAATCAAACAAGATTATTTAGAGAAAATATCAATTGAATTTAGATAGAGGTATCTCTAAAATGAAAACAACTATCCATAAACACCTTTTCTCTGGTTACAGAAAAAATACATAGGGAAATATCTACATGAACACCTTGCCTGTGGTTAGAGGGAAGATACGTATGGCAATACCTTCTCTGGCAAAACATACTTTGATCTGGCAGATGTGAGGCTGCATGATTACCAATATCGATGATCATGAGCTTTTCAAGGTGAGTGATCACCAGCATCGCCATCACTGGTGAGTCTGAGTGATCACCACTCTCGCCATCCATGGTGAACCTGAGCTATGACGTGGTGCGCGTTTCATCTAGCGAGGTGAGTGAATCACTCATGTCGCCATCCCTGGTGAGTGTGGGTGATCAAGATCCTCACCATCTGTGGTGAACCTGTGCTATCACGAGGTACGTGTTTCATCTAGCGAGGTGAGTGATCACCCGAGTGACCATCCCCAGTGAGTGTGAGTGATCATGATCCTTGCCATCCATAGTGAATGTGCATTATAACGTGGTGTGTGTCTCATCTAGCGAAGTGAGTGATCACTCATGTCGCCATCCCTGGTGAGAATGACCCAGGTAGCACAGAGACATTGGCATAACGTTGGGCCGACATTGGCCCAACCATCGGCTTTACATAGGCTGCCCATCCTGCCTACGTAGGCTTTTGGTTGGCAAACATCAGCATCGGCAAATGGTCGGTCAGGGGCCGAACATTTGCCGATGTCCTGCCAATGTTGGGCCAATGTTGGCATTTGGTTGGCAAATGCCACTGGTCGGGCCTACGTAGGCCCGATGGGCAGCCAACGTTGGCCCAACGCATCGGTTCAACATTAGCAAATTTTTGTGTGCTACCTGGGAATATGTCGTAGCCCACTCTTTAAGAGGACATTTTATGGTTATTTAGGGTCTCATATGATATCTGAGAGTGAGTGAGTAATAGGTGTTTAATGCCATTTCGACAGCTAAGGTCATATTCATGGCGAGAACAATATTACACAATTTCACAGAGGAATGTGCCGGTGCCTGGGCATATGTGCACCACACACATCCGAGGGGATAGGAAAGAGGAGAAATAGACCCTTTTAAGTGGGCTAGGGAAGCCCCATATGATATCTGAAATCATCAGTTGATACGTTCAGACGGGTGGAACCATACTGATGTTTGCATATATTTAGCCTTTCCACCAAGCCATTTAGACACGCAAAGTGATATATCTCTCTTCACTAGAACAGAAGCAAGAGGGCTATTATCATTTTGTCTTGGGCAAAATCTCAGGGCTGCAAAGGGCCCATTGCCCTGACAATGTCAAGTTTGTGCCACTCTAAACTCAAATGGCACTCATTGACTGACTATTTTCCCCAGGAGCAAAGTGCCATTACGCATACTGATACACAGTCGCAACACAGAATGCTGCTACACTGTCATAAAGGTGTTTAGAAATTAAACATGATTAGGGTGATATTGTGCTTAATTTCTAAACACATGGCATGGGCAGCCAACGTTGGCAAATTTTTGTGTGCTACCTGGGGAGTGATCACTCATGTCGCCATCCCTGGTGAGGATGAGTGATCACTCAGGTCGCCATCCCTGGTGAGGATGAGTGATCACTCATGTCGCCATCCCTGGTGAGGATGAGTGATCACCATCCTCGCCATCTGAGGTAAGGCCATTATGATCACCACTATTGCTATTCCTGGTGATCTTGTGCTATAGCGACGTCGTGATCCATCTAGCGACATGTATGAGCCACTTCACACAGGTTGACGAGGAGTAAGGACAATTTGCTTGGATGTGAGTAACAATATTTTCTCAGTGCAGGTAAAAGCAGGTTCAGTGTTTTTGATCCTCCTCGTGGAAAGCACTGTGAAGTATTAGTGAATTATTTTGGAACACTGCTGCTCTTATTGAAAATATCCTGTTGTAAAACATCACCGTCTTTTTTATGTGTTCTGAAATCATTTGCATCGATGTTTCTCCCTTTCATATTCAATCCACAAAAAAAAAGGAATGTTATACATCATAGTGCATTGGTATTTACCAATAGAATCAATCCCTTGATGGGATCTTGGTTAATCTCCACCTCAATGATCAAGCAGCTTAATAATTCTGGTTTTCACACAGTCTGGTTCCGCTTGAGTAATTGTTGAGCCTGAATCCCTCTAGGATTTGTACTCCGGTAGCCGGTTGTTTCTCTTGAACAAGGCAAGTAACTTGGCACTGGAGTGGCTAAGGGTTCTGACAAAACAACATTCAAATAAGCGACAGCATTCATCTACTTTTTTAGTGCTTTCATCTGGCTTTTGGGCACAAGCAGACAGAAAAACATTTTTGTTATCATTATTAGTTTGGACCTGCGTTGGCTATTGAGACTAATACGTCTGTGCAAACAGAAATTGTAAGAGGTTTGTAATTGGAATGGAAAGATTACAGTCGGGTTTTTAATCTCTTCAGATGATTCATCTCCCCACTGTTCACATACCAGCCATACCAGATTCCTAACGAACCTCTGAAGCAACCTACTAATCTTTTTAAACCAACTTAAGAACATGACACAAATTAACGTTACTTGCGATGTAATAAGCGTTGAAAGCACAGGTCCTCACTCCTCATCTGTGAGCAGATGAGGAGAAAAGGGCCCTCTGAGGTAAAATATAATATTGAAAGTTGAAGTCATCCGCTTTGAAATGACGTATTAAACTTGCAGATAGCATACTCAGTCTTGGAGATATGTAATTATATATCATATCGCTACAGCTAATACGCTCTCATTGTGTTAAGTAAATCAGGTATCAACCTTACATAATCAATCCCCTAAAAGGAGAAAATGCTATTTGATAAACAGCTATTTTGGTGCAAAAATGTGAACCTATATTTCACATTTAGCTTCCATTATCTTGTGAACCGTTACTCTTATAGACATCAGAATGGGTGCAAATTAAAGCTGTATATAGTTTATTAGTATAAAATCTGGGGACGGGGGTTCCATAGTTGAATTGGGGAGCTTAAATTGGAAGCTGCGATCCTGGTTTTCCTAGATTTATATAGGTAGAAGAGAAACGATTATTACCATTTTGGCTCATACACCAGCATATATTCATCTGATTTCCAAATTAAAAAGAGTTTACAAAGCCAAGACAGCCTTCTATTCGAATAGCGCAATGATCACATTTACTCCTATTTCTATTGTATGTATACAGAAACCTACCTTGGCAACATATAGATACTGGCAGAACATTATAGCACGAAGGAACCTTTTATCTTACCTTGAGCGAAGCTGTTGAACTTGCAGAAGAAGGCTCCCAGGATCCAGCCCTCACTGATATCACTGACCAGGTGCACCCAGGTGCAGGAGATGGTGACCATTAAGTCAGACACGGCCAGGTTCACGATGTAGTAGTTGGTGGTGGTACGCATCCTTTTGTTCTTCCATACAATGAAGATAACCAGGACATTGCCAATGATGGAGACAACGATGGTGGTCACGTAGAAGAGAATCTTAACGGCCACCTCCCATTGGGGCAGCTGTCGCAGCTCTCCAGGGTAGCCTATACATTGTGTTCCCCACGGGTCCTGGCACCCTCCTACCTCTGGGCCCACCAGGGAGCCGTTAGCATCCAATATAGGTCCGTAGGGGCCCTCTCCAGGGTCTGGAGCACCTAGGATGTTGTACTTTACTGATCCATTAAGATTGACCTCAGAACTCCGGTTGTGGGGGAAAGGAGGTGTAGCGTGCATCGTTATCATGGGTAGTCAGCAGAGAAAGTGAGCAATGTGGATGGGGGTGTGGGTTGATGGGGGTCTGGCCCACAACAATCTGGATATAGGGAGAGGAGAGTTTCTTTGTACGTTTAGGTAATTGGATGCCTTCTGGCAAGGTTGCAGTGTATGAATGAGGCCAGCTGGGTTACAGTTTGCCAGGTGAGTAGTAGGAGGTCTGCTAATTTGTTAGAGCCGATTGTATCTGGCCAGGTACAAATAGCACGTGTGGTGTACTGATGTGTAAGTATACTCTGAGGCCGCTTGAAAATGTGAGGGAGTTGGCCTGTATGTTGGTCTTTTATAAGAGGCTGGCTTCAAGTTTACAAAATGTGGGATTTTGGACCTGCTGCCAGCAGGCCATAGGAATGTCAAATGTCAATGGGACCTGAAGGTCACCTATAGGACACGAAAAGGAGGACTCTAGCGACTTTAGCTGGGGCACTTGGTGATACCTAGAGGTGATGTGGACAGGTGAGGAGACAGATAGGTGTGACACCCTGGAGGTCCTAGCTGTGTATTAAGGTGGACCTAGAGTTGACAGGTAGTGGTTGGCTGATCGATGATGTGTTTGAGCTCCTAAATCTCTGCCGGGCTGACTATAGGATACTACTAGTGTTTCACAGTTGATGTATGGCCCCGTGTGGGGGTCAATAATGGTCGGTAAGAAGTGGCTTCTCCTGCCTCTGCTTGCCTCTGCTTGCCTCTGCTTGCTAAGACCTGGTTGTCTCCTGTGGTTTTGACAGATGAGTCCTCCTGTTGTGTAGTTACCGGCTGGGTTAAAGTACCTTAACGAGCCCAGTGGACTTGTCAGCATGGGTGATGTCTGATGGGCTGTGAGTGGTGGTATCAGACTGTAGGGTACATAGATCCCAACATAGGAAGCCTTTTGCCTGGCCACATTATCGACGTTACCGGACACTCTAGTGTATACCTAGGTATACGCTTCTGATGGATATAAAGGAGAATGAAAACATGTCTTCTGGTACTAATATCCTGTTCTGTACGTCAGGTAGAAAGCAGGTTTTTTATCGTAGGCCAGCTCAGGTATTCCACATGTGTTATACGTCTATTGTACTACCATCAGGGGAGTTCCGCCCGCGTCGGCAGTGACTCAGTATCAGAGGTATTCTGTCCACCTAGGCAATGCCTGAGTTGTCAAAAAAGCACTTCCGCAGTCATGCCAGAAGGAGGCCAGCTATGAAGAACCCAAATGGCACGTATGTGCACAGTGTCGGTTGTACTGACTCATGTGGCTTAAGTCAGGTAGAGCAATCTATGCCCTTACGTTATCGGCCCTACCCAGGCCCACACCCCACTTGTTGGTGTAGAAGTGCCAATGGCGTTTTTTTTTCTACTTTTATAGCCCTATCACAACAACCACCGTCAATCACAGCTCCCTTGTTGGTGAGCTAGCGGCAATAGCTGCAATCCAGGAGGGGGCGGCGGTGGTCTGGTGTGCTGGATGGCTGCTTGGCAGGCCACTTTGGTGTAGATTGGAGCAGCACTCTGGGAGACCTCTGCTGGCAGTGTGGGGTGGAAGGGTCACTGGGGTGAGCTGCTCATCAGGAGATCTGTTGATGACGGCGCTAGTTGCTCACTGGAGGACCGTGCGTCTCACTCAGGTGTTAGAGCAGCTCATTTATCCACGTAAGGATCCAGAGTAGGAGCAGCTGAACCACTCCAAATTCAAATGACTTTTCTAACTTCCAAATCTAAGAGCATGATTCACTGTGTTGGAATTGATTATTCGTCCTTCAGATGCCCTAACCAAAGGTTGATAGTCATAAGGTTTTGCTAGAAGCTTTTAAAGCTTGATTTGGCAGTTGCACTTTCTGTTCCCAAAACGGTCAGGATAAGTTTCTTCGATCGTTTACATGTTGTCTACTCCAGGTCCACTTAAGTTGATCAATCCTTAAGTTGCTGAGTAACACTATAAGTGTCCAGCAATAGGACTGACCATTAGTTGAATGGAGTTTGCCGCGCTTGGCCAAGCCAATTTGTACTCCTACTCAGCGCCCACCTGAATGCCTCCTGCTGCTGCCGCCTATGGGAGCCTACCTCCTCCAGGACTTGGCTGCCCGCTCCTCCTGCTCCTCCTACTAGGCTTGACAAGGCGCTCCAGGCGGCGCTACCTGTTGTTCCTGACCACCTCCCTCCCTCCCTGCCTCCCTCCCTCCACCCTCAGCTGCCTCACTACCCAGATTGCGGCTACTACTACCACCCACTACATGAGCTACTCTTAGGGTTGGTATCCAGAGCAGCTCTGCTTATTGGGCCCTACCCACAACCCCGGCCAGTGCTCACCTTCTGACTCCTTCCTCACCCTGACTTCATCTCTGCCCCAGCTGTATACCATTGGGGACCACGACCAGTCCTCTGATGGCAGCCCCCTTAAAATATCATGCGGTCCACCACTTTGCTGATGCTCCATATGTGCATAGATATACTGATATACCATGTTCAACATTCCCAAGCTCGAATTTCTCGCTGCCGATCTTAGTCCGATATGATAGTGATAGTGATAGTCCCTGATGGAAATGACCTATCGTTGCTGAAATCATCAGTCAATATGCTAGAGTGTTTTTCAAGGTACAGCTCTTCATTAGTGGGAAGGGCACCAGGCCTACCTGCAAAAAGGAAAATAAAGAACATGTTTAGTTTAATTAAGAGGCATGGGTTTTTTTTTTGGTCTGGCACTAGACAGATTTGTAAAACACGAGTCATAAGAAGTGAAGTAGTCTATCATTTCAAACAACAGGTCCTTCTTTATGGCAGATGTTACATTCGCCTTGGTTCATTACTGCTTCACTTGCCAGCATAATAGAAATAAAGGAGGATCACATTTCAGTCATGGACACTGACAAGCACTATTAAACAAACCGTTTTACCCTCAATACAGTCAGGTTTTGGCGTAGATTCATGCTGTTGTAATAAATAATAAGATTAGAGTTGTAATTAAAGAGATTTGTCTCAATGATATTATAGGGCGGGGCCACTCTTAAGGATGGTTACAAAATACTAAATGTGAGGCAGTGTTGATGGTTAGAATTTGACTAAACGAAGACAATAATTTGCATGAAGCTAGATATAGCAACTACTTAATATTACTCGTCTCAATCCTTCATCGTCCAATAACAATAATTCTTTTTCTAGTGTAGGAAAAGTGAGTGATAGACTCGTGACAAAATGGGAAATTCTACCCCTTGGGGGCATTTTAGGTTACAAGTCGGTAACACACCTTTTCTGGGTAATTTGGGTGTGCGGAATCCAAAAAACCCTGTTACCAAGCTGGAAAATGGCCCCTTGTGCATCAAAATGTCAAAAATAAAAATACACTCAATATCCATCATGCCTGGCCTTGTTATGCCTCAGGCCAAATAAAAAAAAAGATTTGTTTCCAGTAACGCGACCGACCCTAGCAAAACAGGGGCAAAAAAAAACTTTTTTTTGTGATTTTGAAGAATTCTCTCATTTTTTCATATATTAAAAGAAAATTTGCATTACTTTTTGATGATTTTTCCTGTGACTTTTTTTTGTGATTTTGAAGAATTCTCTCATTTTTTCATATATTAAAAGAAAATTTGCATTACTTTTTGATGATTTTTCCTGTTTCCTTTTCCAGTTCCTCCCCTCTCTCACAGTTGTCATTTTCCCATAATCATTTTGCATCCATTGATATGTGCCCTAACATTTCATATGTAAAAAAAAAAAAACTAAAAAGGTATGTCACACAAAACCAGACGATTTCAATTCAAAGTTTAATATTTATTAATGATCAGTATGTACATTAGAATGGAATCAAATTGTAATATCACAATGCACTAATTATTTAGTGAGTTTTGATCAACGTTTCGACATATTTATATGTCTTCATCAGGATGGTTCCTAGGTAGAAATGTTGGTGGTTATATGGACCTCAGGATCCTAAAATCTACTTCCTGTTACTCTGGGTAACCATGGATACCTTATGAACAATGGGTTGTTACTATAGGATGGATGGTAATTAGGTCATAGACAGTCCTGCACCCAGGTGGTGTTGGATTGAATTAGGGACAGGTATTCACGTATATTGATTTCTTGGTGGATAACAATAAGTGATGGTCCTAGGTTGTCTCTCATGGTGGTAAACTCTGGGATCTCTGGTGGTTGGGACGGGACCTTTGAATGGATTTTCAATTGGCTCAGGTTAGACAGTTTCTCACTTGATTTCAAAGAGTTATTGAATGGAAGCGGACACATAACAAAGACACCTTGAAAACAATACGGAGAATGAGAAACCGTAATCATAGGCAGCTTGAGTTAGCCCAAGGTGATTTTGTAATAAGGAAGCTAGAGGAATCCAGAGGGGATCCACATAAGTTCTGGCGTGAGGTGAATGCTCTGTTAAATCCTGTGTCAAAAAACCTAAATATAAATATAGTAAATGACGTCACTGGAGAGGTTATTCCTGCCGATAATACAGCCGAGTATATTAATGATTACTTCTCCAATATTGGAAGTGAACTGTTCAGTAAGCTACCTGTTGCAGGCCCAACAGATGTCACAAGTATTGATGAGGTGGTCATAAATGCGGATGACAGAGACCTCCCCCTGCTTGACATAGTCAATGAGGAAACTGTCCTATCCCTGGTCAAAACTATCAACATTGACAAATCCAGTGGTCTTGATGGCATTAACAGCAAGGTTTTGAAAGATGCTTTATTATTTTTGGTGAAAGAATTGACTACTATGTACAGAAACTCCATCCAGTATAGTGTTTTTCCCGTGTCTTGGGCCCGTGGTCTGCTTGTACCCATTCCCAAGAAGAGTAATCTCCAGTCAATAAAAAACTGGCGGCCCATAACACTATTGCCTATTCCAGGAAAACTCTTAGAAAAGATTCTACATAAAGTGATCTCAAATTACCTAGAGGAAGACGATGTACTCTGTAAAACACAGTACGGATTCAGACCGGGTAGAGGCACAGCGGATGCAGTTTTTAATGTAGTAAATGTCTGTAAAGCGTCTGACTGTGTCCACCATCCCACTCTCTTATACAAGGTTGAATATACACGGCAAAGTAAAAAAATGGCTTACCAAATTGTGTTACTTACCCATACCTGGGTGTGGAGTTGGACAGCTCCCTTAATATCTGCCATCATATCACCAAATTAAAGAAAAGTTTAGGCAACAGAATATATAAGCTCAGTAAGCTCCGCAAATGTATGACTAAAGAAACCTGTATTAATATTTATAAAGTCACCGTAGTGCCTGTAGCAGAATATTGCTCGTTTTATACTGGCAGCGGACAGCAGGCTGATCTCTTGAAGCTACAACGGCTTCAAAATCATGCTTTGAGGGTCTGCTGTAAAACATGGGTACGAAATAAAAGTGTAGCTGATTTACACAGAGAATGTAAGGTAGAGAGATTACAAGTAAGAAGGTCTAAACAACTTCTTCTAATAATGTGGAAGAAAGCCTGTCAAGGGGAGGTTGTAGAGAGGCACAATATTAGAACTAGAGGTGATCTCAAGTTGAAATTCGCCATTACAAGTTGAAATTCGCCATTAGACGTGCAAAAACTAGCGCCTATCATCGCTCGCCATATTATCGAGGGGTGAAACTTTGGGACTTGCTAGATAAAGACACACAGCGCTTACCAACCAAGCGGCGCTTTAAAGCAGCGATATCTAAGTTGAATATATATGAGTAATGGTATTAAGCCCTCTACATTCACTGATGGGTATGATGATTACATATAGAATTGTGAGTTAACTATGGTTTCATTATATATTGAATGTTTTATAAGCAACTCAGTAGATTAGGCATACAGTGTGACTATAAGCACTCGTTGCCTGTACCGCCAAAGTGCGCGGAAAAACGTCCCATTGGGACGAGTTCATGAGAATAAAGTAATAATAATAATTTGGAGTGATTTCCAAATGGAGGTCTCTGATTGACCCGGTCATTTAAATGGGGGTTGCCCAACATTGTGACCTCCCTTGTTTGTAAAAAACATGTGATCTAGCCAAGTGACTGAACCACGTGGTTTCTATAATAGGCCATACCCCCTTGATCATGTGGGGTAGTCACGTGACCACTTGTTTGTAAACAAGGGGTGGGGTTAATTATTCATAAAAGGTCTGAGTTTTTCTCGAGAAGAAATATTTAAGCATTGGTAAATTTTACTATTGTATACCTTTTTTTTATGAGAGGACAAAATAAAAAAAGGCAAGCTAAAAGCTTGCCAAAAAAATATTTTGTGGCCTTTAGTTTGTTTTCTAGGCAAGCAAAAAGCTTAGAAGCCTGTGTACAACTTTTGAGCAAGCACGCTCTTGAAATGAAGGATAGGTGTAAGCCATATTTTCCATCCACATCTCATCAATATTATAAGTGAAATCCACTGAAGAACTATATCAAGTACTCCATTCAGTTTGTCTGGACATGATACTTCTGAGTTGAGCAGCTGGTACACTGGCGTAAGGAACTTTGCTACACAACATTCAATTGACACTACAACGTTTTCTAGGATGTCTGTTTGCGAAGCTAACACTTTTCCAATGAATCTAGGTTCTTTTCAGTAAGTATTTACCTTATTTACCAGTATATCCATATTTTATAACCTTGAACCCATAGAAGAAAGGACACATGTGTGGTAGAGTATTCTATTAGTTAGAGTGATGAGTTATTATGTGGGTCTACTGGAAATAAATCTTAACGAAGGAATTCTTTTTATTTTTTTATTTGATTTTAACGTATACCACCTTTTGACGAGGTTGATATAGCACTATAGCTCTGTCTGTGGTGGTACTATGTTTGAAACACACTTAACGATCAAGTACAGTATTAGAAACGAACACTTTATGAACACCTTGGTTTAACAACGGTACCTTAAAGAACAGCACATCTGATATATCTATTAATTTCCATCGAAGGTTCGACCTCTAGGCTATTTCACAGTGTTGTGTTTTTTTCTTTGCTGCAAATTATTTTACCGTACATGGTGTTTCCCATTAACTTGCAACAGTATGACAAGTAACTACTGCAATCGTCAGTGTCTGCTTTAGCTGTAGTTGCACCAGCAAGATCTTCTCCAGCGTGAGGGTGATAATGATCATCATCAGCAGCAGCAGTATCAGCAGCAGCAGCAGCAGCATCACCAGCTGCAGCAGCAGCGCAGCAGTAGAAGCAGAACCATAGGACATCGGTAGGTAGTAAGGACAAGTATTAAGACCCACCGTCAACAGTAGCACCATCGTCAACAGCAGTAGCAGCAGTAGCAGCAGCAGCAGCAGGCGTAGTAAAAACTACACCATGCGGGTCGTAAACAAAAGCAGCTGCGGTAGCATCTTGAACAGTAGAAAAAGAAGTTGAAGTCTTGTTTCTTTTATCTCCCCCAAGAGCTTTAGTGTAGTCGGTCTTTTTCTCATGGTGAGGGTTAAAGAGCAAGTGTGAGTGAGCAGCAGCAGCAGCAGTAGCAGCAGCAGCAGCAACAGCCGCAGCAACAGCAGCAGGCATAGTAAACGCTACACCACATGGGTCATAAGCAAAAGCAGCTGCGGTAGCATCTTGAACAGTAGAAAAAGGAGCCGGAGCCTTGGTTCTTTTTATCTCCCTCAAGAGCAGTAGTGTAGTTGGTCTTTTACTCATGGTGAGGGTTAAAGAGAAAGTGTGAGTGAATGAAATGTTCTTTCTCCCTTATATACTCCTATGGAGATAAACCCTTTACTGTAAAAAAGGGGTAAAAATTGAGGAATTTCATAATACCTTACACCTGTAAACCGTATTAAGATAATTATCACAATTTTAACTCTCTGTAATCCCTGCAAATACAGTTATCGCAATACCTTTCCACCTGTTTGATGTCGCTACACAGAATGGAAGCGAACACCTGTAATCCCACAAAATACACTTGTCACAGTGTCTTTCCTCCAATGTTTTATTTTGATCCTCATAAGACTAATGAGCGACATTGTTTTACACCTGTACACCGCATTAAGATATTTATCACAGTTTGTAAAACCTGTAATCTCACCAAGATTCCTATTTTCAATCGGATACTCCCCATAGATAGATCCCTTAGATCAATAAGTGTGGTTGATCCCAGAGGGAAAAGATAAAAGACTTAAAAGAAAATCTGATCCTCCTTTGGTGAGGGTGTTTGTCCCCTGTTGTTAACCATCCCCTGTAGATTTGTATACAGACTTTGAACGCTTTAATCACCTAATGGGTCCATAATTCCCTTCTACATGTAAGTCGTATTAAGGTAATTTTCACAGTTGTTACATCTGTTATCCCACCTGATACACTTATTCCAAAAATATTTTTCCCTTTTCATGTTGATTAATCCGGGGTGAAAGGATCCAGGTGATAACAGGATTAAATTTCCCTCTCAGTTATATAAATAGTAGTGATTAAGCCAATCAAAACACTTTGAATTATATTTTCCCCTGTTGTTATCCACCTCCTGTAGATTTTGTATACAGACTTTGAACACCTTAATCTTCTAACAATTCATAACCCTCTTATAATGGTAAGATGTATTAAGGTAATTATCACAGTTGTTACACCTGTTATCCCACTTATCTCAAAAAGCATTTTTCCCTTTTTCATGTTACTTAATCCAGGGGTGGAAGGAGCCAGGTGAAAATATGATTAGATCATTCTCTCAGCTATATAAAGAGCCCTGATTTTTCTTGGAAGGGTACATTACATCCGCTCTCACCATCAGCGGTAGCAAGGGCAGCAAAAGCAGGAGCATGTGTAGCGGCAGGAGCAAGTATAGCAGCAGCAAGCACCAGCAGGCATATGTGTAGTAGGAGGATGTGTAGCAGCAGCAGCAGCAGTAAGTACAACAGCAGCGACAGTAGTAGCTAGTAGTAAGAGTAGCAGCAGTGACAGCAGTAGTAGTAGCAGCAGTAACAATAACAGCAACAGAAGTAATAGTAGCAGCAGAAGCAGCAGCAGCAGTAGCAGCAACAGGTGTAGAAGTAAATGCATCACCAGTAGTAGAATAGTAGGTGGACGTTGAACAGCGTAGTAGGTGTAGGAAATAGCAGCAGCAGCAGTAGAAGAAGTAGTAGTAGTAGAAGTAGTAATAGAAAAAATATCAGTATTACCCCTGTAGGCTACTTGGAGAGTTACTAACACCCGGCGCCAGTACTGACTAAAAAAAAACTCATTTCTAGTAAGTCTTTCTTTTCATATGAATTATAACATGTGATGCTCACAAGTGGTCATTGAAGTACAGTGCTAAAAATTTGGAATTAAATAGGTACCTAATTGGGAGAAGTCAGTCAGCGTACTATTCTATAGAGTGTGTAACATGATTAGGTACCTGGTGTATTATTAGGATACTAACCATATTCAGGTTAAAATTATTGTTACCACTTCATTCCACCAACATGCAAGCAGTAGTTGTTCTGGTAGCGCAAATTTTTGGATCGATTTTTAAGTTATTTTCAACGCCTAAGTGGTGCGGACTGTTAAACCTTATATAGAGGGGGAAAAAAAAGGTGATTTTAAAATTTTTTCTTATTCTTTTTGTGGGTGACTCCCAATTACACCACACGGTTCATCGTCCTAAATCAGGAAAGCAAATTGTATGTAGCTATCAGCTACTACAAGGGTAAAATCATCATCCACATGCGCAGGTACAAAGGATCCCGAAAGACTCCAACACAGGTCGGTGTGACACTTTCAACCAAGGGGGCTAAAAGAACTGGGTTACAAAAAAAAACCAAAAAAACAGCTTGAATTTCTTGATAGAATTTGATTGAGATGTGGTTTTATATGTCGTGTATGAAGGTGTATATATTTTAAAGGAAATGTTCTTACTTTAGAATATTTTCCTACTCTAATTATAAACGCTATATTGTCTCAGGCAGCATAGTTATTCAATATTCAAGTCTTCCCATCATTATCGTTACTGAGATGAAACCAGAGACTCTGTAAGAGTGCATCTCATAATGCGACCTCTAGCTGTGCTTCTAGAAGTCCAATGGCCATTAGGCTCAGTTTATCATCTGTGAATGACCAACGTGACCTACTCACTAGCCTACTGCATAGTTCTTTCACTCTAATTGCCTGCCTGTCTATATTACATCAGTATGACTGCTTCCCTATTCCCCACCCCTCCTTTGTCATACTACCTGGTTTTAACCACCTGAGGCAATCTACTATGTTTTATTTTCTTGCCTTATTTCTCCGTTTCCATCAGTGTTTCAGACCTGCAGGACTTGACTACACCATAGGTAAACCTTATAGAAAATGTTATTAATGAATATTACTATCCTGCATGTAATGTGGCTGGGTAGCTACATTTACTTACTAATAGGATAAGAGGCTCACATGTGAGAAAGTGTGTATTTAAAGCTAGAATTAAGAAAAGAAAGAATCATGTTAAGTTATTACCTACAAAATGATGTACAATCAAAATGTGCAATGTATGGTACATGGAGTGGGTGTATGGAAACCTTAGCACCATAGAGTTTACCTTCCTACTGGGTGTAGCCTACAGGGGTACATCAGGTGGGGGTTACTCATAGATCATAGTAGAACTGACAGGTCCATCACCTGTTGTGATTCGTTATACAGACTTCCGTAGTCTAGGCTTGCCGTATGAGTAAGCACAACACAGCAGAACATAGTTTACCCACCATTAGCACCCCTTTCACACCTGTGCTAAAGCTCTGTTCCACAGCTGGTCTCACATTACTTTTGGAGTATAGGCTTACACATTCTTTCTGTACAAGAATCCCCCACCCCCCCCAAAAAAATAGTCAATAAATATAAAAAGGACGCAAACATGTAAAGCAGAGTCTAGGCACGGTACTTCTCCCTTTTTTTTAGAACAGCTAAGGATCATGGCAGGTATTGTTACCACGCAAGTTTGCCCTAGTGGGAATATATAGATTGCAGAAGAAGCAAAATAACTTGTTTCGTACTAATAATCGACACCATTTCTATCCTGTAAACTGCGATATTTATGTGCTATATGATTTGGCAGCAATGAAAGTCTTGTATGTGCAATGATTGCTTGTCTGATAAAGTATCTTTCAATCTAAACTTCGATCCAACTTGAAATTAGCGTTTCTGACTAGGGATATTGTACATAAAGGTCCTTGTGTCCATCACTATGTTGTGTGCGAGATTAAAATTCCTGTTTAGATTACTTGTTTTGTATCGCACATAAAGGATTTTTTACTTTACTAATCGGGGAAAGAAGAAAAACACCAAATAAGTTACTTTTTACTGCTACATGGTCATGTACTGTTATAGTGTATGATATGATTCCACGACCATATATACTAGTCCACACCCTCACCCTCCTATTGCATTTATTTCGCCTATATATCTTGTCTATTCAGATCAATGGCAGACCCAAGACAACAAAGACATTTGCCAGAAAGGCTTGAAATACACCTAAAAAAATCAATTTTCGGGTTTAAACGTTTTCCAAACATTTGTTTTTAGCTTAAAAACGTGTGCACCCCGATATTTGGAGGGTGTAATTCTAAATAAAAAATGTTTTTAAAATCGTTTTAATTCCTAATATGTTTTATATTCAAAACATTAAAACATTTTTGGTAGTAAGAAAAAGGTCTTCTTCAGACGGTTCTTTACATACAGAGTATTTTGAGTATCATAGTGGACAATATAGATGTGGGACTATGGACTGCTGAGCACTTTCTTTAAGTATTCTATTAAATCTGGTGGCTTGCTGAAAAGCGCCCGACTGTTGTGAATTTCATTCGCCATTAAACAAATATTCAATTCAATTCAATTTAAACATTTCCAACCATTACAGATACATCTTTTACAAGTATCTGAAACCTACACGCCCTATTGGGTAGGCAAATTTGCAAGCTTTGGCAGTAACAGTGTGAAAAGCCGTTTGTTCAATGTTTACTCTCAAAGGAAACACTAAAGGGGTTGCTGAATCATTGACTAGTTAGACTTCATGCTGTTCTGTTGGTATTCATTTGAAATTTGGAGAAACGAATGCGAACTAATATGTTCAATTCTAGTGACTCCTACCGAAAAAAAACAGCTTATTTTCAAGGGCTCTCTTGAAATATAATCGATACATATTTATATATAAGGGAATTCCCTCAAATATCTTTATATATTTAAATAGGTTATTTCAGAGGTAAAGATACCCGTATGGCTATGCATTGTCGTCGTAAGATAATCCCGTATTTATTTTTAAAAACAATTAGATTTTGCGCAGGTTAGCCTCGACTATAGACGTCAAGGTACACCTGTAGTTTCTTCTTAACATTCCAGGAATAGACCATTCTGTTCATTCGCCTGATATAGTCCGCCATGGTGTGCATGTCTGTGCTATATATGTTTAAAATAGAGTGGTGATTAGTGATGATGAGTTGAGCATCATGTCACGTGAAGTGCAGACAGTCCTCAAGGAATTAAGTTCCTATCAAGCATGAGTAAGCTCAGGAACAAAGTTTACATGTGTTCTACAATGTGATTGAACTAATAAACGTCCCACCATAATAGAACCAAGCACGTTACACATCCCTATAATTATTTTCTATCTTGACATTGTAAACTAGATGTGGTTTAAAATGCATGTTGGGGATTTGTGGCTGCTTCATCTGTATATTGGATACAGTCAACGGTGTGTAATACCCATTAAAATTAGGGGCTGAAAACCGTCTAATTAATCCATTGCAGATTGATGGTACCCTTCTCTCTACTTAATAAGAATATACTGTAGGTGATTTTGTGTTTGTAATGAGAGACAGCCTTGCCTTTTATTTGCATTGAGCTGGCACTATTCAAACAGTATTAATATTAAGAATGCAAATTAAACTTACACGGTTACATATATACTTAAGCCTGGCGAATGGAAATACCACTAAGTTGGAAACACTGAAATAATTATTCCAAATCTAGAAATATGTTTTAAGACCGAGGAGAGAGAAAGAGAGACATTTCTGCCATAGGTTGTAGTCCTGTGCCTGTCTAGATCTTGTCCTGTCCACTCCTTTAATATTTCAACGACATGTACTATGTTTTAACATAATCCACGAGCACAGAAATCTCAGCTCCCTAAATGTCAAGTATTTCAGGCCACACAAGCCGTCAGGTCATTTTACTTTCCAAGGCAGACTTGATTAGTTTTATGGTATCACCATATCTTTCTGATTCTTATAGCTGGGAAGTCTCAACACTTGGCTCTATAGGGCATTACCATCAGCTTTTGAACAACTCATTGTTTAAAAATGTTTACATTCTAAAGATATCGGTATCTGGTAAATATAACATAGCCAGACGAATACGGAAACTTTAAAATGCACATTTAATGCTTGTGCTAGTCGGTCATCTATTCAACGTGCCTGTAGTTTGAGCAATGGATGCGGCCAATGAAGGAATTGTGGTATTAACAGGCACATTCATCTGATGAGGGCTTTGCAGGCTTTTCCTGAAGTATGGCACTTAAGCCCTGGTTCCACAGGTGTACAATCGGTCGGAATAGCCCTAATCCGACAATTCATAATGTATAAAAATTATTGCTGACCTGACCGATTTACACCTGTAGAACTAGCACTTTAGATGCACATAGTGTATCACCTATGATGCACCAGACCCTATGACCCGATGTTCAATGATAGTGGTTAACGATGCGGATGATGTGAAGGTTAGATGAGATCAACTCGTGATGCTTCATTGGTACCCCGCATGTACTTAGAAATTTGAGATAATGAAGATATACACACAAAAAGATATACCTAAGGACACTTAGTCAACGTGACTTATTATTCTTAATTAGTACTTATCACCAACAAATGACCAAGGAGGTCTAAGTTTTCTTAGTCACATTGACTACCCAAATGAGTTTCACTATCTGAGCATAATCCTAAACAGGGTATCTGCTGGGAGTTTCAGGCAAGCTAACTTATCTTGGTCACTTTCACTAAGAGATCTTAGTCACTTTGACCAAGATCAAGACTAAGGGAAGACACATGGTGTTGCCTTTACACACCAGATGGCAGTGTGGCTTGAAACAGGATTTTTCTGGTGGGTGTGTACCATAAATAGTTGCATGGATGTTAAAATTATGTTGATTTTCTGGAACAACATATATTTGAGCTTTCACATTTCAATCTAACATTACACTTGGTAAAATGTACCAAATAGGTTGACACCTTGTCATATGAAATAGGAAGTCAGATGGAAACACCTATTCTATGGTAATCTAGATAAATATGTGACATGTACTGAGACCATAATGCACCCTGCACTAAGGGCCTTTTTTCGCAGATCCTGTCACATATAATGTCCACATGTGAATTTGCTTCCTTGGCAAACCCAGGGTATCTTGGCTCAGGGGTTCTAAATGAATATGATGTTAGGTATTTCAAATACTTCCTGAATGAGGAGACTCTGATCTGTGAGGTGTGAATCCTACATAGAGCTTAACACAATCAACATTTGAATTGAATTAAAATTAGGTATAGTGTACTTAGTCAAAACAACCAACGAATCCTAGGCAAACCAAGGCAAATTGCCCACTTTGTCTAAGGGTTAGTCATATTTGACTAAGAAAACGGGGAAGTTTAGACGCGGCATTTTGACTAGCTATTGCTAGAAAGTTAGTCGAAAGTTAGACGATTCTACTCATATTTGACTAACACTTGGAACTTTTTTTTTCTGTGTACATATGTTTTTCTTATTTAACATTGTGTAAATGTGAGATTTATATCCGATAAAGAGGCAGGATCTTATTCGTCTTTAGGTTCCAGTCTGGCATACTAAGCTTGCAGGTAGGATCAGACTATTGACACACTTGGCCTATTACACTGAGATGAGCTTCATGATTAAAGGTACTTTGATAACCATTGCCCTATATGGTAGAGTTGTGAAAGATTTTGTCCGTGTTCACTGCTGAATCCATAGGGTACAACTGGTGCCCATCATGATAGTAATTATCACTGCTTACATCTCACCATTACCAGATTCAGCAATGGCTTCACCCATTGGACAAAGAGTTGACCCATGTAGGTTAGCTTCACCCTGTCACTCCCTCGTCACTATTCCCCTGCTTCTGTGTGAATTCTAGAAACCTATAACCTCCTACTAGATCTGAAATAGGGGTGTCATTATTGTTGATATCATGAAGGTATATTTATTCTATAAAAACATTGGTTTTACTCGTTGTCATCATCACCAGTTATCCATTTTACCAGAATCCTAAATAACAGAAATAACTATGTATTTGAAAGTATGCAACGTACGTACAGATTCCGTACAATCATCTCTCATCTACCCTAGTTGGGGTTAGGCAGCCATAAAAGTGGTACCGATCAGTAAACAATGGAAAGGATTGGAGTCTGTTAACATGCACATCAAGCCTCAAAGTGCCTACATTGTGGTAAAGCAGCATAGACATTGTTGTGGGCTTAGCCTTCATTATGCATCAATCAATTGGGCAGGAACCTCTCCACCTAACAGGGCTTCAGTATGCATCTCCAGGTAGAGTGTACATCGAAAATTAAATCGATTGTTTCACATATTAGGCCAATGGTGAAACTGATAGAAATGACATTTACTAATGCAATGTAAAAGACAGAATGATGATATTTTTTTAAATAGGGAATGGTTGAGAGCTGTTCAAAGTTGAAAAAGTAATAGATATTTTGTCATCACTGCTCTAGACTATTGGGCCTGTGACACCTGTTTGGGTGCAGAGTGGACCATGCAGTACAGGGTGATCACACTGCCTGTGGCCACATGTAGGGCCAGATGAAATAAACTCCTTAATGTAGTGCTTTCAGAGGTTATTGGATGTGGGAAAAGTGATGGTATAAATAGTATGATATATATTACTTATGTTAGTATTATTTGCATTATGTATCTGCTAATTCATTCTAATTAATCAATCCTAGTTTGCAAAGATATAGAAAAAATGGGATAACTATAGGCCTATTTCCGCCTCCAGGATGGAAGAGTTTTGCAGAGCTATAATGATGGGTATAGGTGCATTCTTTTAATAATTGTGTGTAGTTCAATAGCATGTGTACACCCTTTTGACCTAAAACCATGTTTTTTACCCTAAAACATGACACAGAATGGTGACTATTGGACATAAAAAAAGAAGTGTGCGCCTAAGGCAATGTGTGCAAATATGTGTAGAAAAATCCTGCCCCTTTCATTTCACTTAGATTTCAGTAAATTCTCCCATCCTTGGCATTATCTAAGGACATGTTTTTTTTCCCCTACTGCAAATATAGGTGCCATATGCTACCTACTCTCACTGTGCCAAAAGTGGCATTGACCTATGTGTTTCCACAGCCATAAGACCAATAACCATAAATGAAGAACTGATAGGCCTATCATATGTTCATGATCAATAGCTTCATATTCATACCTTAATCATTACTGGGCTATGGATAGTAAAGATTTGGGAACCAGATAAGTGAGACAATGCCAGGAATCTATGCAGAATTGCCGTTCTGACACGGGTGTGCGCGGCCCATGAAACACTCTACTCCAGGTAACATGTCCAGTCTATGCGATATTATCATAGGTCACTGATTGAAGACCAGGCAGGACACCAGTGCAATAGCGAGGAATTCTAAACATTTTGTTACATAGCAATGATTAAGAAGCGAATTCTATGGGTATTTCATAATATTCAACAAGGTTATTGAAGTCTGTTACGTCTATTATATTTTCAAAGCTGTCTAACGTAATCATTAGTAGGCTGGCATAGATTTACATCTTTTTAAAAAACATACTTTACTCATGCAGGGCCATAATTATAGCCACAGAAGTCTGATGGAAATATTTTACTTTTGCATTCACATTATGGAGCTCACTACAGCATATAATTAGTTTTAATGCATGAATGTTTTTAATTGATGATTATTTTTTGTTCTTTCTGAAAAATGGGGGTGTATGTGTACTTAGTGACTGTAGATCATTTGGACCCCTTCACAGCATTTCATGTGTAAGGTACAAGATTATCTCCCTAGAGAAACATCATAAGAGCTTTAGAACCCAACTCCAGGGAGTACACTCTGACACTATCAGCTAGCTTTGATGAGAAAGTGGGCCGCATTGCACTATCCGTAATGTGTTATCAGAGTCTACAATGCAACACATTGCAAAGATGACGTTTAGACTTAATATGATTATATAAACGTGTTTACAGATATATTGTACACACAAATGGACAAACCGATGACCTTGGTGCAGTGAATATTGCTTTAAATAGGGATCAATGAACAATACTCCTCTCATCTAGGTTTCTAACCACAAAGGTTTATATCAGATGATGTGGACATACATATAATGATATCTAGATACTTGAACAAAGCACATTATTGATCTTTGGTTGCAAAACTGTTGCAGGAATATGTTTTGATTAGGATCTGAACACCTTCATAGCAACGTTAGTCAGGAATCCTGTACAGGATAGAATTTGGGGTCATATCTCTATTTTTGTAGTTAAAAAACAAAAAAAAAGGACCAATTGAAAACAATTACAGGCCTGTAAGAATTACAACACTGTCGCTTTATAGCATCATTTTATACAGCATCAGTGGCAATTTCTATACTTCGCCAAACCTAGAAGCATATGAAGAGGTTTGTACCTTCCTACATAATTACTACAAAAGAATTAATCAATTGACTTGTTTCTTTTTCTCAAGATACTCAGGCCCTCCTGGTCATTGCAATCACCAAAAAGACGGCATAAAAAGCCAAGGACAGAACTTAATCTACCTGTACAGCCTGATTAGCCTCCTGGCATTGAAGGAGACACCATTCCTTCCCTCTCTAAAATGTCATTAATGCATAAAGGTTTAATTACTGATCAACAAATCTTTTTACATCATTCACATAGCTTTCAAGAATTCACCAAATCACAACCTTCCACTTTTACAATCGGCAACCCTCTCTGAAAGCCTAACTGAAAAGAATACAGATTTACCAAATCCTTCTTTCAGTGTTTCTGACACATGCCCAAATCAGCCGATTTTTGATGCAACAAGACAAGCGATAACCACATTAATGGGTTCATTACTTAAAGTCTTGAGTGAAGGAAAGCTCATCTATGATTTCCTTGTGTTGTTGAAAATCCTCTCACACTCAAAACCTAGAAGTTCCAAAACTAGTCAGTGGTGATGACTTTATGTCCTCGGGTTGACAACACCTAAAACAAATACCTTAAGTGGTCAAAATGACAACTTTAGGTCGTCAAGCTGACGACCTAAATTGTCAGGATGACAACTCTGTATTGTCTGTATTGATGTTTTAGGTATAGTCAACCTAAGGACCTAAAGTTGTCACCACTGACAGGTTTTAAGAGCAAATGGGGCACTACTTATAAATAACATTGTTGTTCTCCTCTTCAATGAACAGGCACGCTTTTCAAATCTCAACACCTCAACATCCATTTACTATTGGCCAATAACAAAAGAAAAAATCTGGAAAATTGGGTATAAGTTCTTACATGGTACAGCAGTTCATCTGTTTAGCAGCAAAAAAAAACACTGGCAAAGTTACAAAAAGTAAGGCTAGATTTGGCCAGTATGACCACAAAAAGGCAATATTTAAATTTGGGCTTTTTGAAGTCATTAAAGACCAAGACATGAATCTACCCTTGTGAGCACCGATAATATCTGCAAAAAAGCAAGGAATATGCCATAGATTTGGCCACTGTGGCAGGGGAACCAAATTTGTGCAGTTTCATACAACCAATCTACGAAATAATAGTCGCTGTCACCTATACAGATTTTTACTTTGACTCCTCTTTTGATCTATAGGCATAACAATAATGCAGACTTTACTTGTATTACCCTAAAATAAGGTTAAAAGTAGTGTGAATCTGTGTTTTTCCTCTGTAAAACTCTGGAGTTGGACACAATGCGAACCATGAAGTTTGGAGAAAATTTGGAACCATTCATGCATGGATGGGCTCGGCAGTGAAATAATTGCTGCTCCCCAGCATTGTTAAGATAACTTATCCTTACTCTCTAATATTGTGAGATCATATTGTACAAAAGGAAATTTCTCTCAATAAATTGGCTAGTTATTTATACTTTTCAGGATAGGTTTTCTGATATTATTAGAAAAGATTGCCCAGAAAGAATACTTTTGTAATTAGGATGGGGTAATGATTAGCAATGTTGTGATAAACAAAGTGGCACTGGTTATTTTAGTGGGATACCAAGGCAGCAATCTGATCATTTTGAATGCTGCAGATGCACCAGACTCCTACCTTCCGAGTAAGAAATCTGTGTAGGAGATGTTCTTCTGTAATGACTTGATTTTGCAATGAGCTCACAACTATCTAAAAAGCACTGAGGGAGGAAAATCAAACTAGTGGCCGCCAAATGGGAACCCCAATGAATAAATCAGGTGGAAAATAGGGTCGGGGAAGAATTTAAGAATCGTCACTCCTACTTTATTTTCAATCTTTATAATACCCAACTGTGCAGGAAAGGGCATGCGGCTCATGAATTATATATCACAAATAGGTATGAAAACAATAGGAATTCTTAGTCTTTTTGTAGGCAAGATGTAAATTTTTGCTGACTTGAAACATGTAATAACTGTAATTACATATTCTTCGACACAGTTTACAAAGTCTATGAAGGAGACCCATCAATGAATATTATGGTCAGAAACTGAGATCTAAGGAAGAGAGAGGAGTCTTCGCACCTAATTCCATTGACCTATGATTTGACATTATACCTCTGCTCAAATGTGTACACAGTGGCTCTGGTGATGAGCCGACAGTACCCAGCAAATTTTCGTGACTCCTCGTCAACCTGTGTGAAGTGGCTCACACATGTCGCTAGATAGAACATGACGTCGCTATAGCACAAGATCACCAGGAAAAGCAATGGTGGTGATCACATGGCCTCACCTCAGATGGCGAGGATGGTGATCACTCAGACTCACCAGGGATGGCGACACGGATGATCACTCACCTCGCTAGATGAAACACGCACCTCTTCATAGCGCATGTTCATCAGGGATGGCAAGGATCATGATTACTCATTCTCACCAGGGATGGCAACATGAGTGATCAGTCATCCTCACCAGGGATGGCGACATGAGTGATCACTCACTTCGCTAGATGAGAGGCACACCACATCATAACGCACATTCACCACGGATGGCAAGGATTGTGATCACTCACACTCACAGGGGATGGTCACTCGGGTGATCACTCACCTCGCTAGATGAAACGCGTACCTCGTGATAGCACAGGTTCACCACAGATAGTGAGGATCTTGATCACCCACACTCACCAGGGATGGCGACACGAGTGATGACTCACCTAGATGAAACGCCCACCATGCCATAGCACACATTAACCGCGGTTGGCGAGGATCGTGATGACTCACACTCACCAGGGATGGCAAGGCGGTTGATCACTCACCTCGCTAGATGAAACGCGCACCACATCATAGCGCAGACTCACCAGTGATGGCAATGCTGGTGATCACTCACCTTGTTAGATGAAAGGTCATGATCATCGACATTGGTAATCATGCAGCCTCACATCTGCCAGATCAAAGTATGTTTTGCCAGAGAAGGTATTGCCATATGTATCTTCCCTCTAACCACAGACAAGGTGTTCATGTAGATATTTCCCTATGTATTTTTCCTGTAACCAGGGAAAAGGTGTTTGTGGATAGTTGCTTTCATTTTAGATATTTTCTCTATAGCATCTTGTTTTATTCAACTCTGAAGTATAACATGGAAATCAGTGTGAAACAAAGCACATTTGATACGTATGGGACTTATACTTCATGCCCACACTTCCTAGATAGGCTACATGTTGAACAGTGGTGCTGTCTCCACAACTTCGGCAAGTGATAAGTTGCCATTCTGAGTGAGAGTGAGTGACAGATGATGCAATCCTCAGAGAGCATTGACTTGGAGTGACAGAAATTCATGCATTGAGTGAGACCAATGTTGACAATGGTGGTGATAAGTCACCATTTTGTGTGAGAGTTGATGACAGTGGCACACACTCACACAGTGAGTGACATCCATGTCAGTGATGGTGGTGATAAGTCGCCATTTTGAGAGAAGATTAACTAGGAGTCGTCATTCTGAGTGAGAACTGACTAGGTGTGGCACATAATCACACAATGAGTCAGATCCATGTTGGCAATGGTTGTGATAAGTTGCCATTCTGAGTGAGAGTTGACAGGCAGTGGCACATACTCACGCAGTGAGTTAGATCCATGTTGGCGATGGTGGTGATAAGTCACCATGCTTTGTGAGGGATGACAAGGGGTGGCACATACTAACACAGTGAGTGAGATCATGTTGGCGACTGTTGTGATAAATCGCCATGCCATGTGAGACTGACACACAGTGGCGAAAGATGACGCAGTGAGTTATCACTCAAAAAAGAGTCACCATTGATGACCAATCATGGTAACAGATAACTACAATTTGCTGGGTAGGTAATCAAAGTCTGCGCAGTGTTCATGTATGGTTCTATTTGCATGCCCCTTCTGTGGAATGAACACCAGTATTGTCAGCACAGGCCTCCTACTTCCCTAAAGGCCAAATCCAAAGATGCGAAAAAATGAATCTGAAACCCTTGGGGAATTGAAATAATTATCAACACACCCAGATCTTGTTATCATTCTAAAGCCTACCCCCCCCCCTTTACCCTCTTTTACGATACTCAAATCCACCTTGTAGCCAATATTGGCCAATACATCTCTGTGATTTTGATTCTCATGCCGATATTGGAGTGTAGATTTCTCTGATTTTGATCCTATTGCCACTAATTGCCATTATTAAAGACCGAATCCTTCTTAATTTGATTCTATTGCCATTATTGAGCAGTATATATTTGTGAATTGCACAGTCTGACTGAAGAATAGTGACAATTTAGTAATTCACAGAGATTTCAGGGGTCTGAAATGTTCTTCTGTGCACTACTGCCCAAAAAACAACCATTTGGCAAGGCTCCAAAGCCGTTATAGGTCTTCCTTTGACAATATTACCTGTCCAATATTGGTTAAGGAACCACAATTTCTAAATCGCAAGTGTTGTTTTGACCATTTTCAGATAGTTGGATTTGGCCTTTATGTCAGCGTCAAATCCTTAAGCAATATTGGTGCAGAAAGGTCTAAGATTCAGATAGCATACCAACAAGGATGGACCGCTAACAGAGAGGACAATGTGGACACTACCAGATACGTGACAGCCATGGGCAACTTGGCAGGGAGGTAGCTCAGTAAGTCAGCTATTGACTGCCAACACAAGACATAATGCCCAGCTGTTTGTCCAATGTTAATGCACAAAGGGGAAGACTACAAAGAT
This sequence comes from Acholoe squamosa, assembly GCA_949317995.1. Classification (NCBI taxonomy): domain Eukaryota; kingdom Metazoa; phylum Annelida; class Polychaeta; order Phyllodocida; family Polynoidae; genus Acholoe; species Acholoe squamosa. The sequence goes on from OX439040.1 coordinate 52,380,703, forward strand.
ACATTGAGTTATTGTAGATCTGTTGATCTAGCATAGATTGTATCACGACAGACATCGGCGTTACATGTAATCAATTATGCAGTTTACTTTGCACAGAGGGAAAAATAATTATTGACAATATCAAATTATTATGCAATTCGTGGTCCAGCCTATAGCATCCATTTGAATACCTGATTTGCATCAGTGTTTACATTATAAAGTTTGAAAATGATAATTACTTTATAATCCATAGTTACGATTGTTTGCTATTGAATAATGCATACTGTGTGTGCCCATGTGCTTAGTTTCTCCACAGATCTATAGAGCCAGCTGGGCCCTATTACAGTTGTGAAGCCTATCAGTGCTTTCACATTGCTTACAGACGTGTTTTACCTATAGTGGATAGGGGGATTGCATTCCGGAAAAAAAAACTAATGACAAAAGGTTGTCCAAATTAAAAGGGACCCAGTGTAAACCAGTTCGCATATCGTGAAAGGACACCCAGGAAGGCATTTCTCAAGATAGTATGACTAGACCTCTTCCAAATTGTAGTGGGATCACTCCCTCTAATGCCATTACAGCCCTGCATCTAATCAGCTAATGGTCACTAATGATAGCACTGGTACGACTACCCTACCAAACCCTAAGTTATTGCTGCATTAAGTCCTGATCATACAGAGCAGTCATAATGTATTTCCTACGATCACAAAAATATAATTTTGAGGGTTTCAAATTGTAGTGGCTGTCTTGAGAAATGCCTTCCTGATGTCCTATGGGGGATAAATCGAATAGTATACAGGAACAGATGTTCTGAACAAATATTCCATATTATTCTGCTAATAACAAAATGTGGATCAACACGGTAAAAGGTACACCCGCAAGGTAAATCCTATACCTTTTTCAACATTATAACATGTGGTGGTCCCATACATATTTTACTATCCAAAATACCATTTTGCTGAATGAAAATTCCAAGAAATTGATAATTTCACCATTTAAGGCAACACTATATTGGGCCTGAAGTGATGATATCACAGCTGTTTGAAGCCCAAGATCCAGTTATGACAAAGAAAGCAGGGTAAAAAAAATGCTGATTTTTACCATATTTCATTACCTATTTTCTACAGAAAGGAAGCGACTTTTTGGTGAAAGCTACCATTAGTTGGTCCTGCCTATCCCTCCGACGCAAAATTGCTGTCGTAGAAAAGTAGCAAAAGCCAGTTTTTTACCACTTTGAAGCAGCCATATTGGATCCCAACTTTGTTGTACGTACTCCATCTTCATTTTCCATGTACATGACATTTGGAATGAAAAGAATCTCACTTCCCAAGCTGATTGAAGAAAGGGTTTTGATGCTATAATTTTTCAAAAATGGCTTTCGGAGAAGAAAAACTAGCAACCGTTGACCCTATGCTACAAGACTAAGTCTGTATGTTATCTTGGCTATTTTGACATTCCCCTGGAGTGGAAGGATGTGTCTGATGACCCAAGCAATGCCAGACCTCTAGCTCATTGTGTTTTGAAAATATGACACACTGAAGTTGACACAAAATTGAAATTTTTGACACCAAAGGTCAAACCCTTTCATATATAAGGGCCAAAATCTCAGGAACCAATGGGAGTTGGAAGCTACAATTTTGCATGTGGTCATAACCTGAGGGGGTTATGCGGGGATAGTTCTCAAAATCTGTCCATATATATATAATGGAATGAAGAGGTTAGTGTATCCTTCATAAATCTGGACTAGAGTTCCAGACACTGCAAATAAGCGCTGCGTGTAACTTCTCCAAGTAAAGCCAATTTATACTGGCAGTAATGAAATTCATTAAGATTCCCCTTTCTAGTATCGGTTAATAGTAGACTTGGTAAAGGTGGATATGTGATGGGAACCCTTGTGGTTTATGATTTTGTTAAGATTTTTACGATTATCTAATAGAATAATCTCTTCCATAGTGTAATCATTGCCCTTGACTTTCCTACGAAGACCTATTGCATATCTGTTTTTAAGAAAATATTCAGTTTTAACAATAACCATTGTACCTATTATGTGTATTGCTAGTTGAGACTTTATGATGAATTTTAATGGTGATTTAGTTTCAAAAAGTATCATTTATTAGTACTTGGGATGATTAGAAATTGCTTTTCTTTAAGGGATGGGCATGTATTATAATATATACTACATCAATTAAAACATGAACACCAAGGTTAAAACTTCCGAGTTCCTTTTAAAAGTGATTTATGTAAAGCTGTTCGAACATGAACCATTTATTGGTGGCCATCTTAGGTTTTGGGGGTTCAGATAATAACTCATGCCCTAGTAAATGGTGGTAAAGTGGGTTTTATGGCATCTTTCTGAGTTATGTCCCAAAATTTTGTTGACTTTAACTACTTTTTGGTTTGCCTGTAGCAGTTGTTTCATTGACAGACCGCCATAGTATGTTTGTCCCTGTTCCTAGAACTAAAAATTGTCACTGATTGTCGAGTGTCTCAAACTGTCAAACACATCTCAGATAATTACTACATATAGTAGGGAGTTACATGGGCCGCACACACCCGTGTCAGAACAACAGTTCTGCATAGACTCCTGACATGATCTCACTTATTTGCTCCCCAAATCGTTGATATACATAGTCCAGGAATGATTAAGGCATGGATTTGAAGCTATCGATCATGTGCATGCGATAGATGCATCAGTTCTTTTTACTTCTAATTATTTTAATAGGTCCTATGGCTGTGAAAACACACAGGTAAATGTTACTTTTAGCATAGTGTGAGAGTAGTATATAAAGGTAAACTCAGCACATAGCTACAGCTACTGAAATCCGTTTGACCTACTTACGAACCGGAAGTGACCTTTTGACCTCGCCTTTGCACATACGCAAGATTCAAAATGGCGGACAGCAGACAACGTTTGACATATGTTGTCATGGACTTTGCGCATGCGCAGAGATAGACTAAATTCAAAATGGCGGATGTTAGGGAACGTTTATTATTAACAAAGGGGGGTGGGTAGGTAGGTAGGTAGGGGTAGGTAGGAGTAGGGTAGGGTAGGTAGGTTTATATAGGGTTCATGTGTGTGTTATACCCTTTCCCCAAAAAATGCCTAAGGGATGCCCCCCACCCCATAGCCTACCCTACCCTATACCTACTTACCTAATCTATTTTATTCTATCCTGTAACCAGTGCTCATGTTTTTTATTGTCCCCCTACATTATAACATTCTCCCACCGTAACGTTACAAAAATAAATGACCCTATCAACATGTTCCAATTAACCTTTTACATGCTGCACCCTACCATAGCACGCCTTCCCTTATCTCAACATTTTTCCACCATCACCACCACCATCTCGCACCCATTGCTGCTCACTGGCTCATGGATGAATAACAAACAATTTATGTAGGGTAGGTTATGGGGTGAGGTTCACCCAGTAATGACACATGCAATGACTGACATGTCAAATGCAGACATCATTCTAACAATCTTTTTGACTTTTTTTTCACAAAGGATACATGTTAGCAAAAAATGTTACAAAAATTTTACATGTATAGAGTGGAGAGTCAGTAATGAGAAGAGCTTGGTGTGTAGAGTGGAGAGTCAGGTAGCACCTCAGAACTTCCAATAAACGACGCACTTTGATTAAATGCAGTCTTGGTCATGTGGTAAACAAAACCCACATGACTGGTCAGTGTGATCAGAGTGATAATTTTTGTAGTGAGTCACTCTTATCGTAAAATTAACTTGTGCTTTTAGTCCCTAGCTATGTGACCACAAAGCCAGGTGTAAGTAAGTTTGTACATAGATAGTAAACCTATATGCCATAGATGCAAATGAATTAATAATTTCCTAGCGGTCACCAGTCTTTCTCCTGGCTTTTGATCACCTTCTCACTGATCGCCAGCTAGAAACTGACAGGTTGCTGAAATTTTGATCCACAGAGGCCAGGTCTCCAGTTTCAGAAGTGTTGGAGCCAACGCTCTCAGTGTCACTTTTATCACCCATGCACTGAATGCTTGGTGGCATGGTTGACATTGATGGTTGGAAGGGGATAGAAAAGTGTTGGGGCAGACAGCCAGGGAAGAGGGTTTTGCTTTAGACAAACAGTCGGGTTGTTGCCTTCGAAGAGGAGCAAAGGTTCTTCCGTTGCGTTGTACCAGACGGTGGGACAGGATACTTTTTGAAGGGCACACTCCAAGGGTGAAGGTGTTTGGATGTATTCGGCCAGCAAAGTGCCATACATGGTCAGAGTGTTGTCTGGAAACACGCTCACATGTTGCTGGGTAGGGTCAAGGTGAACGCCATCCTACCACATTCTTGGTCAGCTGCCAGGTGTTGAACTTGTCTCCATATCCCTTCCACTTGATCGGCGCCTCTCTCTTCTTGCCTTTGCCCCTGTATTTCAGCACCTTCTTGATGGCGTACCTTCTGTCACCACGACAATCGACCACCTTCTGAACTTCTGAAGTTGTTGTAATGTGTGAAAGCTCACATCTTACCTTGGAGAGACGAGTTGAACCGTTCTTCTAGAGCATATTTCACGTCGTCGTTTTCGTCTGTGAAAAAAGAGATGCCTTCCTCCTTGCAGTGTTTCTTAAAGGTTTTGTTCACGAACTCTTTTCCTTTGTCCGTGTGGATCTGTTTAGGTTGTCTTTTTTAGGTCATTTTCCTGAAGGCGGTTAGTACATCTTTGGCTCTTTTGCTCTTGACGGGTTGGGCAAATCTGTATCTGGTCTATCGCGACTAAAATGTACTGATGACCTTTGTTCTCCTTGGCTTTTTCTCACATCTCTATCAGGTTCAGTTGCCATTGTTTATTTATTCCCCACGCCTGTGTCTTGTGTCTGGGAAAGCGTCTCTTGTAGGGTTTGTGTCTGGTGTAAGATTCTACTCCCTCTAAGACTTGTTCTATGTTTTTCCTTTGGGTTTTCTTGAAGTGTTGCCGTTGTAGTTTAGACACGCTCGTGAAACTTGCCAGTTGTTAAAAATCGGTGTACAACTTGAGCACTTCTTTCTTCAGAGCCTGGTGTGCCATTTTATTCTGTTCCACCCTGATCCTTCTTGATCTACGTCTTTTTTTGTTATTCCCCTAGCTTTAGATAGGGTCGACTGCGAGTGATGTCTAAGTCTTTTCGACCTAGCCTCTCTGAAAAGTTTCTTGTTTTTGACATATTTCAAGGACGGATTCACCCGCTTCACGGCTCTGACAAACAGATCGTGTCCCATGGGTTTCCTGCCAGCCAGCGTCAGTTAAAAGTTTTGTTATGCTGCTGCTATTGATGGGTGCCCCACCTACATGTACTTCACTGTTTCGATCCCAGTTGAGCACCTTTCCGTCTCCTCGTGTGCGGAGTTGCGTGTACAGTTTCCCAGCAGTAGCGTGATAACTTAAAGGAACACCTCGCAATATATCTTTTTCCACGAGGGAAAGGACAGGTCTTTCCTCCTCCTCCTACTCCTCCTCCTACTCCTCCTCCTACTCCTCCTCCTCCTCACGATCAGAGTCCCATTCATAGTCACCCAAGGAGGGGGGACGATCAGCGGCATCATCAGTCTCCTCGTCGTCACTGCTGTACTTCTCCTGTGGGGGAGGGGGTTGTGCAAGTGAGGCACGAATAATTTAGGTGGGGTGGAAGGTTTATAAGGAGTGTTCTCAGCTCTCAGTGAATGTCACTTTCACACTCTACCCAACTGCTGCTGCTGCGGGTGCTGCTGCTGCTACTGCTAATACTACTGATGTTACTGATGCCGTTGCCACTGATGCTGCTGATTGCGCTACTGCTGCTGTGCCTACTGATACTGTTGGTGGTGCTGCTGCAGTTGCTGCTGCTCCTGTCACAACTTAAAAAAAAAAAGACGTCGGATCAACTCAAATTTGCCAAGGACAAAAGCTTTGACAACGCCAACAACAGCAATGGCTACAGCAACAACAGCGAATCCATCATGCAAAGAAGACTCTCCCTGACAATCGAACTTGTACACCAGAGGTTGACCTCATGGAAGTGAAAAAAGCTGCAGTGCTCAACGTGGTCAAGTTTTTTTCTATTTTTTTTGCAACAAAAAAGAAAAAATGGCTCCAAAAAAAAGAAAAAAACCTCACACAGTCAACTGTCCTAGGTGTAACATGCCGAGACCACCGTGACTTTTGACAGTGCAAAACAGCAGAAAAACTTTATGTCGCTCGCCCACCTGTGTACAAGAAGAACTGACGAAAACCACTTATGTTCCTGAAGTTATAGACAAAGACTTGGCTTACAGAGAAACATACGAGGACAACTTCAAGTCTATAGCAGGGGGATTATCAGTCTTAGGAACGGTGCAAAGCATTTTCAACATCAGATTCACCTCTTCGGAAAGTGATTCTTTGGTGGAAAAAGTCATAGAATGCCTCAGGGCTATGCATGAAAGTCTACGACTACAGAGTGGCCGTTTCTTTCGGGAGACTTTTATGCAGCTTACAAAAGGGTGAACTGCCCAGAGTCATGTACTTTCACGCCTCTGCCAACAATGCATGAGAAACGAGCAAGACTTTGAGGACTGCGTGGAACACTTAAGGAGTCAAGTCAGAGAGGACACGCTTCGACCCTCTACCAAAAGGCCCATTGTCGCCAACGTCAACGCCAACAGCACCTTCTTGAGAACTTCGGCCGGAGGACTCTTACTGGGTAAATTAAATCTGTCCAGGTTTAAGACAGCGAGGCATGATACACTTTCACAGAGAGCCAAAGAGTAAAAGACCTTACGATGATCATTTGTGTTTCTTTCGATGCCTCTCCTATCACAAGTACCACTCTCTGAAACACACCGAAGCACTTTTCCAGCAAGCCTTTCCAGAGGAGAACATGAAAACCTTCAAAGGCGTAAGCGTTGACGAGTTGGACACACTAGAGAAACTTTAGGTCGATGTAAGATTGTTTTCTCTGAAATGGTCAGGAAAGAAAAAAGAGAGAACTGTCCGAGTGGTGAGAAGCAAAAAGTGTTACAGGAGAAACGTCATGAACCTCAACGTCTAGAATTCTCACGTCAGCCTCATTGCAAACATGGGTTGCTACGGTCAAATTTACCCCTGTGAGCTATGTCATAAGCTGTTCACTAGCGTTTACTCTCTCATGAGGCACAGGGGTGTGAAAAAAATTGCACCAGAGTGAATTTCAGATAAAAAGGGGGCATCAATAAACCCGCCAGCCCCTTTTTCCAAGTCTTGGAGGAGTTGGGCATAAAAAAAATCTCGGAGTTGAAAATATATCCGTATAGAATAGTCTTTGACTTTGAAAGTTTCTTTGTGAAGCACCATGTTCAAGGAAAGAAAACCAACAACACTGTCATCAAAAATGACCACATTCCCCTTTCGGCCAGTGTTGCTTCAAATTTCCGCGGTTACACCACGCCAGTGTGTTTCGTGCGTCGTTCTAACAGACACAAGGATCCCCTGGTGCTGGATGGTCACCTCAAGTCATTAAGGTACAAAGTGGTGGAAAAGTATGAATGTCAGTGGCTGAAAGAAAGAGAGAGCGAAGAATGCAAGGTGAAAAAGGAGCAGTGGGTCATAAAAAGACCCCCTTAGAAAAAGCGAATCGGAGATTCTCAAAGGTGTGATGGACGGTTCCCTTTTGGGACTGATTCAGGTCGACATAGAAACACCAGAGGCGTTGAAGGAGAAGTTTGCGGAAATGACTCCCATTTTCAAAAACTGTTTGGTGAAAAGGGAAGACATGGGCAAACACATGCGACACTTCTTAGAAGTTGAAACAACCTCAACGACAGCTCATAGGAAGTTATCATGCTCAGAAAATCCTCTTGGGCACCCCTCTCTTAAAGTGGTACATGGGAAAGGAGTTAGTGGTGACCAAGGTCTACTAAGTGGTGGAATACACGTCGGAAAAAAGTTTCTCCCCTTCGTGGAAGAAGTGACCGCAGCTAGGAGAAAGGTCGACAAAAACCTCAACTGCAAAATTCTTTCAGACCTGTGTAAACTTCTCGGAAATGGGTCTTATGGTAAAACCATATGCAACAAGCAAAACTTTCTTCAAACGCGGTACACGTCTCCCGCCAAAGCCAAGCGGTTAGCTTTACACTGGTCTGTTCAAGAGGTGAAAGACATCAGTGCAAACACGGTGGAACTTTCTTACCTGCCCACCGCCATCACCCACGACCTCCCTGTGCAAATAGGGTTCATGGTGTATCAGTATGCCAAATTGAAAATGCTGGCCTTCTACTACGACTTCCTTCTGGAATTCATAGATGAAAGAAACTTTGAAATGTGTGAAAGGGACACTGATAGTTTCTACTTTGCATTGAGCACGAACACTGACAGTACTTATTGGAATTTCTGTAAGATTTAGATAAATATGTAAAGTTTTTGTAGCATTTCTGGTGAAATAAGGAAAATCTTTTTTTGTGTAAAAAGTTGATTTTCACATGTGTAACGACCAACGCCGTGACCACGTAGTAGAAACGTATGTGCAAGCCGGTCCCTTTGATTATCTTTTTTTTTTTTTTGCTGTCTATAAAATAAAATAAACGAGGGTTCTTAGTGTTGCACACTGACCACGTGGTAAAATCACGTGGTTCGTGGGTTTTTGTTTACATTTTTTTGTTGTTGTGATCACGTGATCATAACTCTCAGCCAATTAGAGCTCTAGAAAGTAGGTCATATGCCCATATATGGTCACTTCCGGTCTCAAAACTAGGTCACTTTTGGTTCATAAGTAGGTCAAACGGATTTCTGTAGCTGTAGCTATGTGCTGAGTTTACCCCTATATATTATTTGTGAGTAGGTAGCATATGGCACCTATCTTTGTAGTAGGGGAAAACTACATGTCCTTAAATAATGCCAAGTATGGAAGAATCTATTGAAATTTAAGTAAAATGAAAGGTGCAGGATTTTTCTACACATATTTGCGCACATTACCTTAGGCGCATGCTCTTTTTTATTACCAATAGTCACCATTCTGTGTCATGTTTTAGGGTAAAAAGCATGGTTTTAGGTCAAAAATCCCTGTAAAAAATAATTATTTCGAAAGTGTACACCCATGCTATTGAACTACACACAATTAGTAGAAGAATGCTACTATACCCATTATCATAGCTCTGCACAACTCTTCCATCTAGGAGGCAGTAACAGGCCTATATTATCCCTTTTTTCTATACCTTTGCAAACTAGGTTGATTAACTAGAATGAATTAGATACATAATGTAAATAATACTAACATAAGTACTATATATCATATTATTTATATCATCACCTTTCCCACATCCAATACGGGCTTCCCTAGCCCACTTAAAAGGGTCTATATCTCCTCTTTCCTATCCCCTCAGGATGTGTGTGGTGCACATATGCGCGGGCACTGACACATTCCTCTGTTAAATTATCAACCTGTTAAGCACGGGATAGCCACTTAGTGCCGCTAAAGTGCTGTAAAACACAAATCAATCAATCAATCAACCCACATCCAATAACCTCTGCAAGCGCTAAATGAAGAAGTTTATTTCATCTGGCCCTGTGGCTACAGGCAGTGTGATCACCCTGTACTGCATGGTTCACCTGCACCCAAACAGGTGCCACTGCCCCAATAGTCTATATATAGAGCAGTGGAGACAAAATATCAGTTACTTTTTGAACTTTGAACAACTCTCAACCATTCCCTATTGAAAATATCATCGTTCTGTTTTTCACATTGCATTAGTACATATCTTTTCTATCAGATTCACTATTTGCATAATATGTGAAACAATCGATTTAATTTTCAGTGTAACACCCTATATATAGACATACATTTAACACCAGCAGATCATTTTCCTTCCTGCTGTTGATCTGATCAGTTTTGTGGTATCACCCACCTTGTTGCCATTTCCTTTTAGATTCATATAGAATTCACACATATATATATATACAATGTCTCTGCCTGAATAACAGATTCGACGACTGAAACATATGTATACCAACATTTAGAATAAAATGTTCTGTATCTAAAAATGTTGAGAACTAATGGCATATTCCACCCCTGTGAACCGTCAATGGCGTCATAGGTACTGCTGCATGATAGAAGTGACCTTGAGTGCATTATAGGAGTGAAGTGCATGGCTGAGCAAGGTCATCATAGTTGTAAACAAGTCAAGTACCATTATTTGGTCTAGACATACCTTGATTGAGTACTTGATTGTTTGGAAGGAAATGTAGAAAATTTTGTAGAGACAATAGATAAAACCTTCTTCAAATTGAGACAAACCTGTTGTCCTATAATGCATGAATGCATCTGGTGCCAGGTATAATGTCAAGTCATAGGTCAATTTGATTAGGTGCATGAGAAGACTGCTCTGTCTTCCTGAAAACTCGGTTCCCCATTCATACATTTTATCTGATACCAACCAGTCAATATCTACAATATATGCTTCTACTAAATACATTCAGACAAGAAAGGAAAAATAAAAGTAAAATATTTATTCTTTCCTGTATTGATGCACATTGTGTCATTGGTCATTGCTGAACTGTTATATATATATATATATATATATATATATATATATATATATATATATATATATATATATATATATATATATATATATATATATAGCTAAGATTGGACTCTTGCACGATTATGCTCTGTCTAAAATATGAAAAGGAATATTTTAATCCAGAGGGCTCACTACAATAGCAATAGAGGTGGGCTATTGCACTGTAGAATGACATACAGATCAATCCATACTCTATAGGGGAAATTTGGGTACCCTTAACAGCAACACTGAGTAGTCAACAATGGAAGCAATCTGGATCTGTTAACATGCACATACAACCACAAAGTGGCAGTGTCATGGTGAAAGCAACAGAGAGGCTGTGGTGCTTTTAACCTTCATTATGCATCAATCAATAGGGCAGGAACCTTTCTACCTGACAGGGCTTTATCATGCATCTTGAGTCTGTGCTACATCATGGGTCACCTACCTATCACATTACCTATCAGGAATGACATGAAGATACAGCCAGTAAAGGAAAGCATTATAGGGCTATGTAAAAGAGAAGTATTCCATTTATATTGCATGGCATAATAATATCTTAGCTATTATCCCCTAAAGCCATATATCTTTGGATTTATGCCCATTATTACTGCGATTGGCTGAATCAATGACAAAATACATAGATTGAGGCTATCTGTTGTCCTCGAAGGCATGAATTCATTCCAGTAGGCCTACATTACATTAATTTACATTTCTTTAATTTCTTTGGTCGAAAATCATAGAAGGTTTGCATATGACGAATTTGGAGGTATTCCAGCCCCTACTCTTCGAATTTTAGTTTCCCCCTTTATTTCTTTGGCTCAAAGTGTCAGGCTGGATGACCAAAATTGTCTGGGCGAAATTGTGTCTGGGAGAATGACATTTGAGTTACAAGCCATGTTGAGGGCTTAATTTCCTACAGAAACAATCTTCATATCTCCATTAAAATCTCAGGTCCAGACTATTTTGACCTGTAGATTAAGAAAATCTCATTATCATTTATGTCAGATGTGCCCTTGCTATTGTAAAAGAAGCATACCTATTCTTTTTCTGGGCACATGTCTGGGCAAATGACATGTAAGGCCCCATATGCACACTTTCTATGATTTGTGACCCTTTACAAGCATGTTACAGACAGGTCCTAATCCTTGCTGGTCATTCACTGTCACACTGTATCTTACTTCTGCTATGCCATACCACAAGGCTTTCCATTTTTTGTTAGGTAAAAGGAAAAGAGCATAGACTCCTCTAAATTTGATTTAGTGTTCAAGAGATTTAGTGGTATGTTTGCATTGTTGCTTATGTGTTTCTAATGGTTGCAAAAGGTGCCTAGGTGCAGAGCCCCTATGCATATTTCTATGGGTTTTTTGGTTGTTGTTTTTTTTAAATACATTAATCTACTTATACAGATAGAGATGTTGTAGCACTTACTCAATGCATATTATATAGTCTGAATGTATTTAGCAGAAGTATATATATATAGAGAGATTGCCTAGCTGGTAAATAACTGTATGAATGGAGAACTGAAATCTGAGGAAGAGAGAGCAGTCTTCACATGCAACTAATTCCATTGACCTTTGGCTTGAAATGATACCTCACATCAAATGTGTTCACAATGCCTCTGCTGATGGGCTGACAGTAGTTGATAATAGCCTGAGCAGTGTTTCTATGGGGTTCTATATACATGGTATGTCCCTTCTGTGGAATGAACACCAGTGTTGTCAACACAAGCCTCCTGCTTCCCCTAACCCACTCCACAATGTTGGCACTGCCAGTATACAGAATGTAGATATGTGAGAATCATGTGCAAAACCTTTCAAGGGAGGTAGTTTGGTAAGTTGGCTATTGACTAGCAACACAAGATACAATGCACAGCGGTTTGTTTAATGTTAATGCACAAAGGGGAAGCCTACAAAGATATATACTGTATCATAGACGTATAATAGTATCTTGATCTAGCATAGAGCACATTATGATAGCTAGACATCAGTGTACATCAATATGGGAGGGAATCTCCATTATTAACCATGGCAAAGAAGCAAAGGTTTTGATGTGTATGATTGTGACCAAAACATGCGCCTTCCTGATTTTACTCCAACATTTATTACTGTTGTCTAACCAAATAAAAAGCATTGTATGCAAAGTATATCATTAACAGATCAACATTTTTTAAATAGTTTGAATATTTGGATCAACCATGCATCATATTGACACAAACAGAATTAGTCAAATATTGTGTTGGTGAAATGGTCAAAAGTAGACAATATGTCACTCGATTCAGCACAGTAGACCTTATGTTGCATGTGCCTGATCCAGAGAAGGAGCTATGTGATGAAGAGAAGGAGTTATGTGACAAATTCAGGTGAGTGGAGAATTCTGCATGGCAAATTTCCTGTTAGAAGATTTAGATCTCCAAATGAAACCAAGCAATACCATTCTGTTAACAACTTCTTGGTGCATGTCTATGACATTTTACTACTTTGATATGAATTTATTTAGGGGACACACGGGGACCTAGAAAAGATATTAAGCAATATGTGAATTTGTGCTAAGCATTTTCTTTCACATACCAGTGCCTGGCCAATGTTGGATATTGTTATATTCATTTTACAACTGGACTATGTGTAGTGTTTTTCTTTTTTACTCTTTTACAGATGTAGCTGTCACCATGGGGATGACAATAAACCCTGTAGTACCATGTTCACATCTGAAGAGTTCAGAGAGAGAAGTGAGGAAGTTGCCCAGCTTGACAGAGGTAAGCTTTCTTAAATAACTGTATTTAATTCTCCTTGTTACTTGATATTCTTGATAAACTAAAATCATTGAAGTATTACCTGAAATTCAAGGATGTTCTGATTTCTTCAATTCATTGATAATTATTGTGAAACCACTTTGGATCTGTAGAACTTAATTTGTTCATGATAAAATTTTCAAAACAATATCTATTCATTTTAACTTGACTGATGAGCTTGATATGCTGTGACTGGAGGTGCTGGCTGCATCAACTGACAATTCTGCAAGGCTGTCTACATGGAAGATGGGTGATAAAGGGAAGAAGGACCACAAGCGCACTTGGACTACAAAAGGCTAGGCAATAAGCAGCTCTGCCAGCATACCTTTGCATTTTGCTACCAATAAGTATAGTGCCAATATTTTTTCCTGAACTGTTTAAATGACAGAGTAGGTTCCCTATAATGTAGTCAGGTAGCTGGGGCCAGAAAGCAGCCTAGAAACAATTTTTGCTAAACGTTCTAAGTAGAAGCAGGAAACAAGTTTCATGCATCACAGTGATATGTGGGCCTTCAATAGAAACCTGTCTCCGGACCGGCATCTCACTTGAATGGTGGCCATCTTGGATTTCAGGGTCAAAACCTGAAAAACAGGCTTTTGATCAATATCTGTACTTCCTGTGCAGATATCAACATTATTCTGCTATCCATACCCATAGATTCTAAGGCCAGGGGTTCAACCAACTTATTTCTGGACTTGTTTGACCAATACATTATCATTTGACAAAATGGCGGCAGTCAAAATCTCAATTTATGGGTAAGTTTTCATTCGATCCAGTTCAAAGACACATGAAATGGTCATATAAATAGGCTCAGATGATCTAAATAACACTTTTAAAAACTTTATTAATGTCTTAGCAATGATAAAATCGTATACAGAACATTGCTGATGTCATGTTTTAAGAACCTTGACCTTCAACAGCTGCGAAAGTCAATAAAAGTAAGTTTTGCAGTATTTGGGTTATCTTGCTGAAATCAAGTATACACTAATGATAGAACAGTTACATTTGACTAAACAATCTACCTGGTCCAAACTAAATAAGTTTAGGTCACGAATAATACAAGCCATCTTAAATTGTCCTGTGAGTGGTGGCCATCTTGGATTTATTAATTTTCATCGGATTAAGGACAAAAACACATGAAATGGTCATATAAACAGCCTCAGATGATCAAGATAACACTTTCAAAACTTTATTAATGCTTAGCAATGACAAAAGTTCATATAGAACATTGCTGAAGTCATGCTTTAACACCTATGACCTTCAACAGCTGCAGAAGTTGGTAAAAAAAACACAGAATTTTGCAATATTTGGGGTTGAAATTAAGGTGTACACCAATGATAGAGCAGTTACCTTTGATAACACAATCTACCTGGTCCAAACTTCATTAATTTAGGTCTTGAATAATACATTCCAACTAGTTTCCTGCTTCTACTCAGAATGTTTAGCAAAGAAGATTTGGGAGGCCTCAGCTACCTGACTAATGTATATGTGACCCATCTGGAGAAAACGTGCATCCAGGGGGGATTTTTAGTTCTGCATTTGGCCACCAGGGGGCAGTGTATGAGTAAAACACTGAAAAATATACCAAAAAGTGGCTTAGATCAATTTTTGATGGGGAGTTCAGTGGTATGCTCAGAATTATTCCATTTGTACTGAAAACATTCCATTTATGGAATGCAAAAGAGGCATCCGTTGCCATGGAAACATAGATAATTGGTTGATTTCTCTTGAAAAATGTTCATTTTACCATCCAAATATGGGTCATTTCTACCGAAAATGGTGCATTTTAAATGAAACCATTGAATTCTGCATAAAAAATTAGCCTAATGTATTTTTACAATGATTTTAGAGTAATTTTGCCCTCCAATGCCCCGTGGGGGCCAAATGGGGAATTAAAAATCCCCCGCGGAGGGGTGTTCTCCCTTGATGGGTCACATATATCACATGATCAGAAAAGGCACTTATTCCTTGGTATTCAGCCACAGTCCCTATCATTATGATTATAGTTCATATAATGGTTATTTTTAGATATATATTGTAGGAAAAACAAGTTTTAAGTAGCCATCCTTATGGATGGCTACTTAACCGATATTTGAGGAATAATAAATTATCATCAAGCAAGGCCTATAACAGCCAAGGAGCCCCGCCAAAGTCTTGTTATTTGTTGAGTAGAACATAATATATCAATAGTTTTTGATATATGCTTCAGAATAGTTGAGAAATCCCTGTGATATACCAGAAATCCCTCTAGGCCTTAAAAGACAATATCAACGAAAACCATAAAACCCAGACTACTCCCTTAAATGATTGAAATTCGAAATAACAGAGATACAATGTACAATATTCGATATAGTGGAATTTGGGAGAGGTAGAGGTGGGTTGGGATTGATGATGTCAACAAGATTCCCAGGCTGCCAATATCCAAAATCAGCCATTTCAGACCCATTTTTCGATTTGACCATATGCTTTTGGGAAAAGCAAGGGCTCCAGTGAGTCACAAGAGGACTCATAGGAAGACTCTCCTTGTGATATCTGGTGTAAAGCCACTACCTGTGTTTATAATGGCAGGCTAATGCAAACTAAAGAATTTTGTCAGAGACTATTGTGATTTTGATATCTCTGTGCTTTAAAATAACAACCAGTCTGTAGAGTAATGAAATCCATGGAGATTCCCCTTCCAATATCAGCTAATAGTGGGATTTGGGGAAGGAGGTTTTGTGATGGGAACCCTTGAGATTTGTGATATTGTTAAGAACCATTGGCTGCCCATATCCAAAATAGAGATATTGCAGACCCATTGAATCTCATGTTACATAGTTGGATTTGATCTTTAATGCACCTCATGATTCAAATGGTTTATATGAACATTACTACACTGCAAAAATGGTGTTTAGATCCTACACACAATTCTAAACATATTCTTGCAACGTTTTTGTAATCACATTAATTTCCTAAACATGTTTAGCCAAACAATGTGCTTAGCTCAAGTGTTTAGAAATGTAGGTGTTTAGGTTAAAACTTTTGTGTTTAGATATATGAATTTTTGTGTTTAGGTGTTTATGAATTTTTGTGTTTAGATGTTTAAATGATTTGATGGAGAGTTAAGGTTTGCAGACATGTATGCATTAAAAAACAGAGATATATTTCTTTTTTTTTCTCATTTACTGGGGGAGCGTCAGCAGGTATTTACTTGTCACAGTCTCCAAAGATGTCAGCCACAGCTATATACATGTACATATATTACACACTGCATCAGAATGGATGACTTGAGAAAGTACAACAGCTTGGCAGGAAGGAAATTGCCTTATTTATTCCAGAATAACATCAAATAGGTGTCAGTCATGGAGTTTATTGATTATTTTAGGGTAATGATGGTGGCATGAGGTGAATCTAGTCAATTTTCTATTGCCCTTTCTATTCACATGACATTCTATGAAATGAAACCATGATAAACATGGGATTTGGGGACATTTGTCACAACAATTGATTATAACTGTGTGCAGATAGTCCAGTCAAACGTAGTGCTGCTACCTGGTGTGGATTCAACATCCAAGTATCTAAACATATTGATGTTTAAATCAAAACACCTATTTTTCGACTGTCTCAACTCTAAACATCTAAACATGTTTAGCATAAATGTTTATGTAGTTAGAATAAAAGTGTTCATTTCCTAAATGTGTAGTCGGTGAGACACCTAACTGACCTATATGTTTAGGTTTTAAATGTGTTTAGACCTAAACATGTTTAAAATCTAAACACCATTTTTGCAGTGTACTGTGCTGACCATTGTCTCTACTATAATTGGTTGGATTCACGTATATGCCTACACCAACTAAATGAGGCTTTTTCTCGTTCTCTATTACAGAAATAATAGGGATCAAAGGAATCTACATACTAGAGCGTGGGATGGTCCATTATTGAAATATCATATGCTAAATGGTGCCTCATATACCCGTAGTTTGTAATTTACATTAGGTTTTTTCTGGAATAAATTAAGTCTACAAACACGAAAAAGTATTAAAACTCTTGACAAGTTTTAAAAATAGGACGCAGTGTGTATGTATAGAGATGTATCATTTCAAGCCAAAGGAATTAGTTGCATGTGAAGACTGCTCTCTCTTCCTCAGATCTCAGTTCCCCATTCATATATTTTATCTACCAGCTAGGCAATCTCTACATATATGCTTCTGCTAAATATGTTTTAAGCATTAGAAGACCTAAAGCACCAGATGCCTAACCTGCCAACCTGATCTCAAACCACCCCTGTCTGCCAAAAGACACTAATCTACTTTACAAACGCCTTTATGTTTCTATTTCTCTGTTTAAAATCTGATTAATCTCCCGGGTATAAGGTGCATCTTATACGGGGGGTTTTAGTTCTCATTGGATCCACAAGGGGGACACCAAGACCTTTCTTTTGATATCTTACATGCCCCCTTGGTCATAATAGGACATAAGGGGGCCCAGGAGGGTCCGGGGTGGCCCAAGCTACACATAGGTTTTTGAATTTTTAAAATTCAATTGGTAGAACCAAAGTTATGAGTTTTTCATTCTTTTGAGAATTTTCCAAAACTCTAGGTGCGCCTTATACGCGGGATGCGCCTTATATGCGGGAGATTACAGTATATTTTTCCCGTGAATAGTTGCAAGGGTTATAAGCTCTTGAGGTATTGTTCTGCTCTCAGTATGATCAATGGTAGATGTGTAAGTCTGCTTAAGTTAATCACCTTAGTCATTCACTGTCACACTGTATCTCACTTCTTATGCCATACCACAAGGCTTTCCATTTTGTAAGGAAAAAAGGAAAGAGCATACACAACCTCTCAATCTCTTGATTTAGTGGTCTGTTTGCATTTTTGCTGAACACATTGGCAGTACGGTGTTATAGTATTATGAGGTGTAAAGACACAAAAGATTGATGCTAAAATACCTACAGGATGTATGAGCTGTCTTCAAACTAAACAAGGAACAGGTATTGTGCACACAGGCTATTCAACTAAATCACTAACTGAGTCATTTTTTTTTTCAGGACATTGTGCATGTTATTTGATGATGTTGCATGAAAACAAATATTTTTCCAAACTGACCTGTTTTTGATGAGATATACTTCTTTTGAACAGCTGCTAAGGATTTCCTAATGACATTTCAAATACAATTCATGTATAAATACCCATTGCTAGGTGAGCAGTGACTGATGTGCTCACTCTAGCAATGGGTCTTCCCCATGGTGTAGAGTGGTAACCTATCAGTCATACTTGATATGGCGCATAGGCAGAGTGGCTGGTGTTGTCTCCCTTTCTAATTACAGACCACTTGAGGGTCATATCCTCCATATGTCTGGCAAGGTCTATATCGCATGATCAGAAAAGCCACTTATTCCTTGGTATTCAGCCACAGTGCCTAGCATATAATTATAGTTCATATGATTGTTATTTTTTATGGATATATTTTGTTAGAAAAGCATGTGTAACTAGATGGGAATTCATTCTGTGGCAGATTTCTGTCACAGATGGGTGGTCACAATCACTACCTACACAATAGTACACTTGGATGTTTAACAGAAATGGTGAAGAAGTTTTTTTGGGGTAGATTCTTGGCGATGGGGTAAAATCTGCCCTAAAAAAATGCCGAGCATGAATATCAACCATTGACCCCAACAGGGTGTAATCAGTCAAAACCTAAGATGGCTGCCAAAAATACATGGGTTACTCTAAAATGGAATGACTGTTCAGAATAAACTCTTCTATCATGGCTTATCCCCTATATTGAACCCAAGGAATCCAAAGACGCTATTGGTTTTGTTGCCAGGATAAGCTGTTGCCTAGCAACCAGATGTTTTGCTTAGCAACTGTCTATATTTGCCCAGCAAAAACTTATACCAGTTGAACTATGATTGCTGAGTAATGACTTAGAATGACTTGAAATCTCTACTTCATGACCTCATTCAAGCATCATGCCTGTGTTATATATTGAAACCTCCATTTACATACATTAATCATCACCACATATAGTTCACCATTATATACCTTAAACCATGTTGTACCGATTACTATACAGACACCTAGGCTGTGCCCATACCAATACCAGGGGGCATGTGCTACACTCAATATATATATATATATATATATATATATATATATATATATATATATATATGTGTGTGTGTGTGTGTGTGTGTGTGTGTGTATGTGTGTGTGTGTGTGTATATATATATATATATATATATATATATATATATATATATATATATATATATATAGGGCCCAAGTCATTCTCTATACATACACACTTCGTCCTATCCTTAGGGGGACCAGCATATGCCACATTACCATCAACACATAATTTATAATTTATACGTTCAGTCTTTAATACGCTGGTATTAAAGTGCCTTTACTGCTCCAAGATTCCATGAATCCAGCAAGGAGAAGTAGATTGAGAGCAGTGGCCTCATCAATATTTTTTCAAGTACTCAGAAAAATGTTGTGAGAAAATACCACAGTCATCAATCAGACCAAAAAAGCCAGCACACAAGATCAGGCAGATGCCCTGATAATACTGCATGGTGTGGATGCTGTAAGTGAAGGATATAGAGTAGATATACACTAGTATACCTGTCAGACCTGTCAATAGTGAATTGTGACAGGTATACCTACAGTGGCTCACAGCAGACAGGCTTCTAAGAATGCCATACCCTTTATTATACCATTACACCCTCACCAGAAGCTTTACACTTCTACTAAGTCTTCACCCATGGTTGTCTGTGTCTGTAACAGTGCTTATTTTTCTTCTTTGAGTTTTGATGACTGCTATGTTGGTTCTCCCTGACACCCTCACTATCAGAGTAACTTGACAGCTCTGAGCTAAAAGCCACTGACTGATCTTACAAGGAAAGAGTAGGAATTAGATGAGTTTACTTGTG
Organism: Acholoe squamosa; assembly: GCA_949317995.1. NCBI lineage: Eukaryota > Metazoa > Annelida > Polychaeta > Phyllodocida > Polynoidae > Acholoe > Acholoe squamosa. The sequence continues at coordinate 52,400,885 of OX439040.1, forward strand.
AATTGTCATGTGTATCATGCTTGTGAAATTTTGGACCCTTTCTGCAGCCGGGTATACACATTAGCTTATGTGGAGAACATCCCCAGGTGTATTTGATGAGAAAATCTATTACTGCGCTTTTTGAGACAGAAATGTGTCGTACATAGTTATCATGTAATAGGTGGATTAATGGTGAAAATTGTAGATATGTCAAGTATATCAATAAGCTCTCATATGACATGTGGCATTTTTTATACATGTATATGTACTGTGTAGATATAGGCCCACATAACCTGGTTTGTATTGTCACTTCTTGATATGATGTAAATGCTGTCAAGTATGTATGATGAAATAGGCAAGACCTTGTGTCAGTTTATAATGCAGATGTATTTTTCCAGCATATTGTACAGAGTCTTAGTAATAGTTGTTAATGGCTCATGCCGGTCTGGCATTACAGGTAGGATGCAATGTGTACCTATGGTAGTGACTGGGGTGACCCTTAGCATTGGTATGTGTAATTAAGGGGAGTGGTGAGTGTACATGTGATGTGTAATTAAGGGGAGTGATGAGTGTACATGTGATAGCCATGTGCACATAGTACGATGACATTCAAAATATATGTAGGGTTATCAAGTATATAAAGAGAAAAGATATAATATATACAGTAGAATTAATTCAATTCAATTCAATTCAAATTTCTTTATTTAGGCTGCATCAGGGGGACACCATGGTCCGAGTTATCCAGATACAGCAATTTAACTTTGACATAGTAATTGTAATACAGTAGCTGAATAGTATTTTACAATAGCTCAATGCAATTCTGCTTAGGATATAGAGCACAATCCGTAGAACCCATTCTTAGAGTCTCTGTTTGGACATGTGCTTTATAAATATATGAGATATGTAAGTTTGTTCATTAATAATAGTATATATTCAATCAATGGTATGGTGGGCTGGTGTATCGATGTCATTTAGAATATTAGAGTATTAGAAAAATAATAATCCGGTGGGGTGATAGTGATGAGTATTATAGGGAGCAGGGAGTGGGAAAATCTCTGGACAGGCCTATACAGACAACATCTCATTTATTTTCTTCTTGAAGACCGTTAGGGACTCAATGCACCTTATATTTGTTGGTAGGCTATTCCATTTTTGACTCACTCTGTGGGTATAGGACTGTCTGGCTTTTGTTAATCTAGGCCAGTTAATTTTCACTAGTTTGGAATCATGGTTTCTAGTATTTATATTTCTGGTATCTAAGTTTTCAGGCTTTTGAGTATATTCAAAAGCAGCCATGCATAGTGCAAACTCCCATCTTTTGCTAGGGTATTAATATTACTAACTACTCTGATGTATTCAATTTTTTCACGTCTTATGGGATAGTAGCATATTTTCAAGGTACGTTTAAGACTGCTTTCTAGCCTTCCCCAGCCAGTCATATAGACTTTACCATAGATAATTTGGGCATATTTAATGATAGGGAGAATCATCGATACCAAAATGTCCCTTGCCTTTTGTGTAATATAATGCCTTAATTTGGTCATCAAGTAAGTTTTATAGGACATACTGTTATAAATGATTTTAGTATGGTTTTTAAAACTTAGCTCTGCATCAAGTTCCAAGCCAAGGTATCTATAGTTGAAGGCTCTCAGTATCGGTTGGTTGTTAATTGACATAACTATTTCTCTGTGTTTTTTCAACCTGGGGTTGGTGCCATATATTACATATTTTGTTTTTTTAATATTCAAGGATAATTTGTTCTTCTTACATCAGTTTGCTACGTTCTCTAGGTCTTGGTTCATAGCTGCTATTATGTCCGGTGTGGGCTCTTTGTAGGTATGGAATAAGGCAGTATCATCAGCATATAATTGAGATTCAATAAACTGTAATGAGGTATCAAGGTCATTTATATATATTAAAAACAACAGAGGTCCTAGGATAGAACCTTGTGGTACTCCACATATAATTTCTAGTTTTGAAGAACAAATACCATTTACCTTGGTAGTTTGTGTCCTATTAGATAGATACGATTTGAACCAACGAAGACTGGCTTCATCAAGTCCAATCTTCTTCAGTTTCTCTAGTAGAATAGAATGATTTATGGTATCAAAAGCTTTAGCAAAATCTAAGTATGTAACCAAGGTAGTCGATTGATTTTCCATTCCATTATAAATTTCATCAGTTAAAGATTGTAGTCCAGAAATAGTAGAGTGTTCAGGCCTAAAACCATGCTGTTTTGTATTGAGTATATTATTTGCACTCAGATATTTCATCAATTGATTGTGTACAATTTTTTCGCATAATTTCGAGATTAAAGGGAGCATTGATATTGGTCGTAGATTAGAGACTAGGGAGGAGTCACCTCCTTTAGGGATAGGTGTGACTACTGATTCCTTCCAGGTACGGGGAAATTTGCACGTATTAATTGACAGGTTTATAACATATTGTAGATGAGCTGGTAGGACAGTTAGAGCATCCTTTAATACTAGGGTAGATATGTTCTTTATGTTTGATGATTTTGATAACTTTATTGCTCCAATAACTTTCTTGATATCTTCAAGTTCGGCTGGTCTCAAGGAGAATTGGTTATGAGCAGTATAACCATCATAAGACCATGGTTGGTTCATGTTTTGGGATAAATTAGGGCCTATATCTCTAAAATAGTTGTTGATAAAGTCAGCAGTGTCCTCTTGGGGTATAGGTTTGCTAGTGTTTTGGTCTATAAGGTTGATGCTGTTATCCACCGTTTTAGGTTTGACAATATTTGAGATTTCTCTCCAGTAGGCCTTAGGGTTATTTCTATAGTCATCCAATTTCTCCTTGTGATAGTTTATTTTTGCATCCCTTATTATATATTTGGAAGTATTACTGAGATAATTTGCAATATTTATGTCATCAACATTTTTTGTACATTTTGCTTTTTTAAGTGCTGCATTTTTGTCTTGTATAAGTTGTAAAATATCATTTGTTATCCATGGTTTTTTCTTTCTTCCAAAGTTGAAATTTTTGATAGGACATGTTATAGATAAGATAGTTTCAATTTGTTGTATCAGTATATCCCACGCATCTTTGGAATTCCAGAATGTATTCCAATTAGAGTTTATTAGTCCTAAGGTAAAGGTATCCTTATTATAATTTTTATAAGATCTCCCTAGGAAGGAAATAGCTTCTTTGTCATTGGTCCTGGCCGCTCTGATAAGGTAAATTGCTTCATTTCTTTTCCTTTCTCTTCCTTTATACCTCGAACAATTAAATTATTCTTTCTTTTCTCTCTTTCTTTTCTCTCTTCTTTCACCTTCAGTGAATCAATTATGGTTTTGTTCACCTTGTCTGCTAATTCTAACTCCAGAATACGGGATTTTAATTTTCCAATTTCGGTCGCTTGGGAATCTAATTTTTTCTCAGCCTTTGTGATTCTCTCTAGTAGGATATCACTGGTATGTTTAGCTTCTTTGGCAATAGTAGCCGTTATGCCAAGGGTTTCGTTTATAGCTCCTAGCCTTTCCCAGAATTTAACCTCAAGTTGGGCTACAGTTTTAGCTGGTGTATCATCAACTGGCTTGAAAGGCTTACCTCCATTGTTACCTCCATTGTTGCCGGTACCACCTCCTTCTCCTTTTGCCTCCTCTGTATTTTTAGGTTTACCCATAACTAATCCTTTGGTAACAGTGTTTTCCTGGTACCTTTATAAGTAAAATCCACAAAGATTGTATCTCTATGTATGGTAAGACAAAGTTAAATCCAGATAATTGTGCACCGCTCACTCACTACTCGCGCCTAGCCCAGCATGACGTCATTCTCAAAGAATAAACCGTTTGCTCCGATTTATATTTCTGTCATATTTTGTATCAAGATTGTATTGGATTTCACAATTAGACACTCTGAGTGAGTGTAAGCATTTTTTAGGAGAGGTAAACGTGGATAGGGTGTTGCTAGGGAAATCTGTCTGTTTCTAGGCAACCATTTATCTTAGAATCAAAACCTTGGTACCAGTGGAATCCTTGGGTCAATTTGAGGGGGTGGTTATGTTGAAATTATTTAATAGTGAATGATTTATGCCATTAGAGATACAATTTTGATAATTTGGTGGCCATCTTGGATTTTTGCTGATTGCACCCTGTTGGGGTCAGTTAAATATTAGGCAATGTTGATATTCATGTTCAGCATATTTTTTAGGTCAGATTTAATCACATTGCCAAAAATCTACCACAAAAAAACTTCTGTTTACATAAGCCAATGTACTACAACCTCAGTTTACTTTGTACAGAGTAAAAAAATTTTATAATTGATAATTTTGAATCTAAATGCCACTTCTGGTCTGACCTAGAGCCGCCATTTGAATACCTAATTTGCATCTGTGTTTTACATAATGAAGTTTGCTAATGATAATTACTTTAAATCCAGTGTTATGATTGTTTGCTATTGAATAATGCATGCTGTGGGTGTCCATGTGTTTAGTGTCTCTACAGATAGCAGCGAGCTGGGCCCTATTACAGTTGTAAAGCCTATAAGTGCTTCCAAATTGCTTACAGACGTCTTTCATCTATGGGGCTCAGGAGAATTCCATTCTGAAATATTAATGTAAGAACAGTGGGATACCAAAGTGAAAAGACATGCAATTTAAACCACTCATATGCCATGAATGGATACCATGATGCCCATTAAGGGATGAATTGAATAGCACTAAAGGAGTACGTGGGCCTTACAATTATTCCATATTGTTCTGCTGATTACAAAATGAATAATGTAAGAGTGCCCTAGGGTGACATTGATGAAAAAAGGGGTTGACGCAGTCAGCGTTCTCCCTACCAAAAAGAAAGATGGTAAAAATGAATTACCACTGCATTGTCACATACAAAGGTGTGATGCTGAATGAATGGCAGAGAATCACATCTCCATAAGATACACTGCATGTTTCCAAATGTTCATACGGATATTATTGTTGTGATGTCTGCCGATCACTAGTGTCTAGATACTGTAGCTGGCTGGATTCATGTGTGCTTAAATCTGCTGTATATAGTGTAAACAGTGACAATAAATGAAAAGTATTTGGATATAATTTTTCTCCCTAGAAAAATCTGGCGAAATCTGAATTGATGTCCAAGGAATTCAACCACCTGCACCTGCTCATTTCTAAGGTACTTACTACACCAATTTACCGAACTAGCCTGCTCAGCAATTGCTAATGGGATTGTACTAATGGCAAGACTGCAATATGTTTGTCTCTACCATATTATAGTGGATTCTGGGATTGCCATCTGTTGTATTCGCTGGTACCCTGCAGGTACTGAAGGCATATACCCGCAGGCCATGCCTGACAACATTTTTTCCCCAGATTCTGGGGAGTGGTCCACTTGAACTCCACTAGATGGGAGTTTTAGATCTCCAATCACAGTTTTCTATTCCAAACATCTGTATAGGAAAGACAGGTAAATCAGTGGGGTGATAGGGTGCCCTCTTGTGATTAAGGTTGGAAGCAGGGGTGATTCATTGTACGTTCTTAGGCATGGCCTGCCTTACATCATTTCCACAATATACAGGCAATGTAGTAATGACATTTAGATGAATATTATTTGCCATGGGTTTTCAGTGGTGTGATGTTAAGTGACACTATGAATTCGATGTGGATATGTACTGCATGGGGATGGTGCCTTTGCTTTCCCTACAAAGTTAAACTGGGTACTCTATATCTCAGGGACCTGTAATGAAGTCGGTGGCCCGCTCCATCAACCCTTAATGATCAGATTCCTTCTCATAATTGCACAGCTAGGAGCAATGCGTTTTAGCCCTAGAACATACGCAGTAGATGTTCCCAGGAAGAAGTACAAAGTAAAAGATGTTGTAGCCTATGGACACAATCAAAGACCACCAGATCCGGTATTAGTGTCTGTGATGGAACTGTATGTAGGAGTACAGAGCTCATGATATAGAGTCTGATGTAGTTCCAGGTTTGATGGCGATCGTGAAGGGTCATGCATATCCCAAGATCTCCCTATATACACTGTGTGATCCAAAACAATCAACATTCAGAAATTCCAAACCAAGTCAAGCTGAATGCAAATACTACAGCTGCATTCCAAAGGTGTTTATTTGCATTTTGTCGCTGTAGGACTTGCTTTTCCAGAGTACTTCAAATGCGGACAAGGTGATGGTGTTGCCACATATTCCATAACACTCTAAAGTCACAAAGATTTTTATGGCACAAGAACTGATCTATATGCAAATCACTTTCTTAATATAGAACAGTCAACTAACTAAGCTGGCAGTAAGTAAAAAAAAAACGTTCAGTCTCGGCTCATGATGTTCAACTGTGACATACTAGCTAGTAGTACTACATGCATGGGATAACTCTATCTGAGAAGGTTATCGGCCAGGACTCGGTATGATCGATATAATCCCATATTCGTTAAGAGTATATGTGAAGTCAATGAATCTTAAGGTATGATGACAGTAAAGCATGTATACGTCTAAGGGACTGGCGCATCCCCTAGTGTCGGTATGTAGTATTAGAATAGAATAATGTATAGGTGGTGACATGCACAATGTATAGTAATGGTACAGTATTGATATAAATGATGATAGGTAATGATGAATTATGTCTTTGATAATTGCAGATAAGGATTTTAGTATATAAGATAAGAAATTCACTATGCCTGACTATGTGGGGCGTACTTACTTACAGGTGTGGAAGTTAATGAATACGCACAATATCCAGGCCTCCTATCTTATTTCAATTAATTATTTGGATGGCAAACAGGATATCAAATACACTTCTTGCTCGCACTCTTTTTGGAATTTATGGACGATAAATGAATACCTTTCCTAGGTGTAGGATTTTAAATCAGCCCTGGGAACTATTATCAAGGGAACTGAGCACCCTAATATAAGCAAAATCAAATCAGTTGCTTAATTAGTTTGCTTATTTTGTGGGTATCTATTATCCTGATTCGTTCGATTGATTTTAGGGACAAACGGGTTTGCTTTTTCTGCTCAATACATGAAGTCCAAGATACCCCAGTACGCCCCTAAATCTGAGAATATGACCTCCAGGTGGCGCTCTACGCGAAGCTATGGTGGGTGCCTTAGTACATGGTCTGCAGGGCATTTCAAAAACGATAGCTATGGTTTTGAAATGCCCTCCTGTGGTCACCCACTGACCACCCGGGAGGCAGGGGGTTGGGAGTGGACAACAAACCATGCACACACGGTCTGCACTATGTGGGCCAGTGTGTACATCATATAAGTAGGCATACAGAGAATCAATTTAGTCTTTCATTATTACCCTCCTGAAATCACCTTTTACATAATTTTTTTTTTTTTAAAATAAAACAGAACAGGAAGAACATCTATGTCAAGCATTAGATGACAGATAGATTAGAGAGATAATTTACACAGAGAGAAGAACACTGATCGCTTTGACACATACTGCACAGGTCACAATTTGTCTGCCACATGACATGTATGAAGGCATGTCGAATGAGGTTGACGCTCTCATATTTGGTTTGTCAACTCCACTTGACATGCATAATGAAGGCATGTCACATATTTCTGATCCATTCACCTGAGTGCTAGGTAATACTGTGAGGCAATTATGTAAGGGTCATGAGCAGTCAATAGCCATGTACCAATGGTTCAATCAAGGCAGGCCTATAATAGAAGGCAGGGGATATCATAGTCCAACAGGCCTGCAACACTAAGGCACTTTTTCCTATCTACAGAACTTCTACTTGACTGAGGACCTCTATGCAGTCAATAAGACAAGGGCATGAAGGTGTATGGCAATGCCATCTGTCTCCATGGAATGAAGATACTGAGATTATAGACTGTGGGTTAGCATACAATCTTTTAGTATTTCACTGACCCACACACAAGGTGTCTAACCTCTCCAGTTGAAGAATTCAGGATTGTGGGTGTCTATTTTGATATTTAATAAGAAATGCAAATTTAACAATGAAATAGACTTCACTACAATTTATTGATAGTATTCACAGACCTTAGTGATATGTGTAGAGGCAAGGAGAAAGGGTGCTCCGTGCTAGAAGTCAACTTTAAAATTCAAATCACTAGCTTTACAGTGATACATAGCATGAGAAGATACTCCTGTTAGTTTTGGAGAAATGGCTTGCTAGATATGGGTATGTGTGACCATTTCAAGAATGTTAATAAGCTCTATGTCTAATTGGTCATGAGATATATAGCTAATTAGCATAATTTATGCTAATTAGCTAAATTCGTATAAATTTTTATTCTTTTGCCCATAACTTTTGATCTAGAAATGGTATTTTCATTCTGTTTTCGCCATAGTAAACCTTGTGGGATGTTCCTTCAAATGGAATCATTGATTTTCCTATTTAGAATGAAAATCATGTTTCCATGGCAACAGAAATCAACAAAAATGCCTATTTTGGCCCAAAAACATTCTTTTTACATGCCAAATTTGGAACCTTTCCACCCAAAATAGAACGTTTTATCAAAAACCATTGAATTCTCCATAAAAAAGTAGCCTATAACAGTTTTAGTTATATTTTTCCTATTCTAGTCCATAGTGGTGCCCCCTGGTGGCTAAATCTGGTACTAAATCCCGCAGTAACTGTCCTTTCTGCTTGCTGGCTCACATATATTCTTCATGAAAACAAAATGACACAGATACATCAAATGTCTTAACTGTTGGTAGTACTTCTTGGTAGTGATTAATCCTAGTACCAAAATGGTTGTTTGCCCCATCTAGTGGAATCTCCTAAAACAATTATGTATGTCAAACCATCACATGTCAAGTGCCTTCAACATGGCCATGACCCTAGTCAACTCACAGATGATGTGGCATTTTAAGGCATGTCAAATCATATGAGGATTACTGTGTGCTACAGTTGTCATGGTGACATATGTGCACATGTCCCAATGATGTGTGCTGTCTGTGTCAAATCAAGTTGAAATAGGTATACATGTCACTTCGTCAGGAAGACTTTTTTCAGTGTACCTCTACATAGCTTTTTTCTGAGCTGAAGCAATCTTCCATTTCAAACCGCTCTACCCACCCCAACACCAATGAGGGTGTGCCTTCTCTATATATAGATATATCTATATATTAAACAGGCACACCCTAATAAAACTGACCATAACATGGCTCTCAAATCGTCAAGAACTATGTATCAAGCATAGTGACCTACATTGGCATTTGCAGTTATATGACTACTGTACTAAATCCTATGTGCATATAGGGACTAGTGTTAGAGGGAATGTCTGATAGCCAAATCATCAGTGGACTTTGCGTCAACTATATAGAAATAAGCCCCAGAGTGGTTTCCCCCTCCTCTCTCTATCAAGTAAAGAAAGGGAGGGGGGGGGGCCTTGGCGAGTAGTACTTACTGTACATGGTGTAGTCAAAGTATATCAAGCAAAGCTGTGATGGGTTATGAATAGTTGCATTCAATAAACAGTCTGCTCTTGATTTTCATAGCTTGAATAAAACGGTTGTGTATTGTGTTGTTATCCACCAACTTTAGCTATACGAAAGGCAGGGACAGAATACCTGCCATATTGAATGTGAAGGCCACTGGAGAATTCACTTGGAGTGTGGGCTGCCTTCCTGGACTAGGGAGGTTTCATTGACAGTGGCGTGCAGGTGGTGCAACCAACAATGACAGTGTTTATATACAGGTAAGGGAGTGATCATTTTTTAACAACAGGGGGGGCTGGTGGGTTTGCGCGCGGATGCGCGAAAAAAATTTCGACCCCCCCTCTCGTGGGGGTAAAATTTTTTCGCCCCCCCCATAAGGGACAAAAATCGCGCGCGAACAACCCCTTTTATCCTATAGTAACGCGCGGGGTTTTCCACTGAAAACAGGTGAAATTATTTTGACCCCCACCCATCAGAGGTATTGAAAAAATTCTGACCCCCCCCGGTCAAGGGGTTGAAAAAATTCTGCCCCCCCTCCTCAAACCCACCGCCCCCCCCTGTTGTTAAAAAATGATCACTCCCTAAATGGCACAGGCACCTTTCTGACAGGATCTGTGACGTGATAACAAGGCTGACTTCCTGCCTCCATTGTAAACTATATATTGGGGATGGCAGCTCCCACAATACCTTGATTTACAGGTTCCAGCCGTACTCGATACCTTCCATAAAGGGAACCAAGCACGCCATCGGTCTGCTTTTTGATTTCGTTCCCCAGGTTGTCAATGGTATTTGAATTGTTTATTTATGCACTACAGGTATGCCAGTGACTGATCGGGGTATCACATAAAAAATGTAAAAATGTGACACGATCTGCGAAAAGGGACCTTATTTCAGGGGGAATAAGGTTCCTTTCCCCAGTACAGGTCACAAATGCATTTTGGGACATGTCGCCACACCACTCAAATAAGTAAGTGACATACAGGAGAACTTTTAAGATCTGGATATAGATGTAGAAGATGAACTTGTCTCCTTGATAATAATGCTAACGAGGGTAATGGTGTTTTCCTATTTATCATAGTAAAATATCCTATAGCAGTCTACTTTACATGCTGTACATATATGTAGCCTGTTATAAATGTATGACTAACTTCGACAAAGGGTCCATGGGGCATGGGGCATTGCTTATGATTGAGATATCATTTGAAGAAACGCTGTGATTTCCTACATGAAATGATCATATGGAAGGCTGTAACTACTACAGGACAGATATTTGGCAGCATTGATCTACTCCATCGTCTGGCTAGGAGATTTAAGACTGCTACTGGTATATCTATACCCTTTGTGATCTGCATGGGATTCAAAGAAATCATCATCCTTAAACTACATGGACCATCCTGTGAGTCCAACACCAGTAGATGAACTAAATGTCTAAAAGTATGCATAGGCCCTGTGGGTGACAGTTGAGTGAACGTCGTCTTGGGAAATATCTCTATCCCGATGGAGGGGCTTTGGCGTAATTACATATAACTCGTACAGTATGCTATGCAACGCAAAATGCTTTAAAAGGTCCAATATTGCTATTTTGTCAGTTAAAATGTATACGTACACCTAGAAAATGGAATAGCAGATCTATAGCCAATTATACTATTTATAAAATGTATACATATGAGAAGGTTTATCTTATGATTTAGTGAACACTCGATTCATTTAACTGCTGCTGCTATGGATATTTTGGTACAACTTGGAGGGCACAGTCGTAGTATGGTAAGAAGAACCCCCCTCCCCGGCCAAGGCCTAGCCTCTGTCCATATCAGAAATATTCATTCGTACTGTTCGAGTTATGCAATAAGCAGAACAAGTATAGATCTGAATAACTTTAACGCGCCCATCGTCATGGTGGTTACTCCACCTGGTGAGTAATTTGGGAACAAATCTTTAGAAGGGGACTTTTGCAGGATACAGTGACAGAGTGTTACATGTCGTAAAATCAGTGCACTTAAGGGTCAAGCTCATGAATGTGCAACAGATTGAAACAGATTGCAAAAATCAAATTTTTGTTTGGTAGTCCAATCTTAATTGCAGTTGAAAGAATAGGTCTGTGGGGGTATGCTCATAAAATTTCATGATATAGCTCTGGTTATTTCTCATGATATCAATACCATGAAAATATCATCTGAAATAGCATTTGTTCACCATTCCCACTACAAAGTCATATTTTTGCATAAAATGGCTGGTTGCTAAGCAACCGTTTGAAATAGGAATAACACCATCAGATTCCTTGGTATCGATTTAGGGGGGGGGGTAGGTCACTTCTATATCATTCTATGTTAGATAGTTCTGAAGCTATGGCCTGCTATATGATGAAATCCATTGTACTTCATATGGCCCCATATGACCTCATATGACCCCATATGACGTAACGGACACATAATGGCCACTCTTAATTAACATGGTCGTGCTGTGACATTGACTTTAAAGGCTTATAAAACTGCAGATATTACATATTTTCAAGTTTTGAAAGTGTCTCTTCACATCTACAGAAAATTCCGAATCGTTCTATGTTCGTTTCAAGAATGTGTCTACTAATTTTGTATTTTTAGAATTAATTTTCTTGGAATGAAAGTAAGAAATAATTGTTTTATTCTAATTTGCAAGCGATTTTTCTGGAAAACATAGAAAATTAGCAAAATATCATAAAAAAAAACTTTGATTAAACCGTTGGAATGCTAAGATAATCAAGTTTTTTTATCAAATATGAACTTAATTTGTAATCACAATTTCTTCTAATTACATTTTTAAAATGAAATTTTAATAGTGCTTTTGTGACAGCCTCGGGTATATGGTGTATGGCATTCTCATGAGCTTTACCCTTAATTACATGTCATCATTATGTTATTGTAATTCTATCAGTCATTTCCTTAAATCAATGCTATCAGTTCTGGATTGTAACTAATCTTTACAACAATTGCAGTCTCACAGTGGCTGACAACAGCATTTTGTTGTTTTCGTCATAACCAATACAAATTCTCTATATTGATTTTCCGGTGGTCTCTAGAGGTTTCAATATAGCTCATTTAAAAGGCAGTTTCTATAGTGGCCCTTATGCCTCCATCTTCCGGCAACCTAAGTGGTTTGTGAGGTCCTCATTATTCTATTGCAGAACGCACACTGAGATGTCCCCCTTGAGAGACGCTACCGACGCGTTGAGGTAAACGCTATCGAAGCTCCCAGCAATTTAGGCCAAGAACTGTATTATTCTGTCATCTATGGATCTGATCTTTGGCCAACCATGCTATGAACACTCTTGAAACCTGTGGGTATGTAAAACTGAACTGATTCTGCTTTTGATTGACCATAATTATTATTTTGTGTTTGAAAGCAAGCCACCATTTCATGGTCGAATGAACATGCACCTACCCATATATAGCAACTGGGTAAACACTATATTGTGTCAGTGCTGTGCCTACATAGGGTATACTGTGACTCTATATCATGGATCCCAGGAGGGTTGGCATGTAAAACTGAGCTGATTCTGCTTTTGAGTGGCCATATTTTGTGTGTTTACACTGCACCTTTATGTGTTAGCCTGCATGAGAAGTAACATGGCAGCACATGAGTAGTTGTCTGAACGTGCCTCCCCCTTACTGTTGGGTAAAACACATCTTGATAAATCATACAGTGAGTAGTAAGTAACTGGATCAAGTTCTTACAAAGAAATAGTGATATTATTGATGATAGTATGCATGATGACCGACTAAAGTTTAGATGCCAGTAACATAATAGATCTTACAGGTAGCATCCAAAGCAATTTTTGCTAGGCCTTGTACACATGAACACAACATGCACACACACACATGGACAGTAGGCGTGTGGGTAAGCAGTACAATCTGCGCTCCACTCACAACATGTCGTACAGTGCTAAACACAGTGATTTAGATGGCCACCATTGGCCTGCCCCCTATAATGAAGGGTCTAATAGGAGCAGTGCTGATTCTATGAAGAGGGATAGGCAACCTAGTGATGAGTATTCACCGACTTCTGGCAGTTATGTGACATCATATTACTCAAACAAGCCACTTCCTAAAAAGGCCTATCACCAATCTAGTGCCAGAGGGGACAATTATAAGGACTATGCATCCCCAGCAACTTCTACTGTACAAGAAAGTAATTATATTACAGTGGGTGAACCTGCTATGGAGAATAAGTTCAAGGAGATTAGAGACATGATTTCCAGAAGCGATGAAAACATCTCCGGCGAAATTCACAACCTGAGACAACGCATGGATGATGATAAAAGGGCCTTTGAATAACATTTTGATGAACTTGAAATTACCCATGAACAAAGGTTTGACACTGCCATGCATGGTATGTTTTACCACAGCATGGCAACAAGCTGTTTGTCTTAAATTTAAATCCGAGCTGGACACCATAAAGCACTTCAAAAAGGAGGTGTTCATTTGAGCTGATGAAGACCCAACTACACGCAGAGTAAAGGGCATCATCCGTAAGGTGGGATGGTACTGCAAAGAAATAGTAAAGTGTGATATCGTGATGAAAGGCACCCGTATTCAAATAGATGGTGTAATATAAGATGGCCACAAAAACACCCACAGGATACCTGACAGGTATTAGCCCAATGACCTTCACTATGATAGTCTGGATAGAAGGGACTACAGAAGTGATGAGAGTAACCATAGGGGCAGAGATATCATCAGGTCAGGAGCACGCAATAGATATGAGAGTGTGAGTGATGAAAGAGCTGTAGATCGTCTGACCATGAAATATCGGCCTCAAACCACAGATGATCGTCGATTTCTTCAAAACTCTGAAGATAGAAGATACAGGGATAAATCACATGGTCAGTCATCATCATACACTGCCCCCTTTCACGATCTGATAGCCTGTCTCGGGATAGTAACCCAGGGCGCCAAAGTCAACACCCCACTCAGAGATCTAATGTTGAACTTGAAGCACAGTTGCGCCATTGAGCAAACAGGGAAGTAACAGCCGCTCGGCAGGCAATGCATATAATTCGCCACATAGAGGATCAACTTTGAACTGGTTGTGCCAAAGCCCTCCGCCGACTGAAATGTATGACTTGCACCCAAAGAAAGGAACCAGCCAGTCTTCAGGTGAAAAACAACATCAACAAATTAAATCAAAATTCAAAGAAAAGCTTAAAATTGTCGTTGAACGTGCTGAAGGAGGTGAACTATGTCAGAAAGTTACCCACTCAGGGTATTGACGTCCACAGCTCGGAGCAGCTTTACCAATGGATGAAATGTGCACATAATGACACTACCAGAGCCGAACAATTTCTAGACACAACTGGATTAGAGGCCAAACATGACACTCATGGTATGCTGGAGTCAGCTGAGTGGAAGGAAAAGACACGGCTTTCTGCTATGAGAGTTGCTGTTAATAAGAAGTTTGTCCAAGACTGTGCCCTTAGAAGAATTCTCATTGATTTAGGGGATTTAGACATCATAGAGGCGACAATGGAGGACTACTGGGGCGTTTTGGTCGCTATGGCGACCCTGTGTATGAGACTGGCCTCTACACAGGTAAGAATAATCTCGGACGACTACTAACAGACCTACGCATACGACTGACTGACCAAGTATGCAGGGATAAGGGAGCAGGAAACGGGTCCAAATCTCAGTTGGAGAGTGAGACCATAGGGACTGTGTCAGGTGAAAGCGAGGACTGATCTCTAAACAGATGAGGACTTTAGTGCAGAGTCATCTGTAGAAGAATCCTAATGCTGTTCAACTACCTAGTGTAAAAGTATCAATGACATTACTCTGAAATTGGATAACCCCAGGCGCTTCTGGATAAGATGTTGACTGAAGGATGGATTTGAGGTGTTGTGACTACATGACTGATAGTATGATTCAGAGATGAGCATCACCTGATTGTCTCTCTCATGCAAGGACAATCTATTTTAACTATGCCTGATATATTATCACTGGAGATGAGATTAATTCAATTTCCATTTCACCCCTTGCCCTGACTTCATGACTGTGGTAAAGTTTGAGAATTATTTGACAATTTTCATGGTTGATTTTATTATTATTAAATTACAATACGATTACCTCCGGAGATGAGTGTCACTGGATTGACTCTCTCCCTCAACAACTTTGGGAAATATGATAGTGGTAAAATTTTGACTTCTTCTTGCCATGTGCCGTGACTTCATGACTGTGGCATTGTGTAATGCTATGATCTTGATCTGTGTATTAAGGCTGAGGGGGGAGCGTAGTACTGTAGTACATCGATATTACCTCCAGTAATCAGTATTATTTAGCTGTTTGTATTTTGTTAACCTTGCATAATTAATAAATTATGTCATCTATATCAGCTATTGAACAAAGTTCTGCAACTACATTAAGTCAACAACATCAACTTAATTGTGTGTGTCTATTGTATCTGAAGTAGTGGGATTCTTATTGTCTCAATCAATCTGTCTATTTCATTGTATTTTGTTTTTTCTGTTCACGTCCTACCATTACTAGTCACATCATTTATGGTGTAAACAGTTTAGAGTTAATTGTACTCCCAGTCAGGTTATACTGTAAGTCATCTGTCACACATAAGGTAACTGCCACACTTTGTGTAATGAGTAACCTTTGACTATCTGGTCCGTTGTTTTACATATAAGTACTTATAGTCTCTCTATTGCACTACTTTACCTTTGCTATGTTTCCTCTAGTTTGCGCTCAACTAGGTATGTGGGTATTCATGTTGAATGGGGGGACAGCAGGGTCAGATTGAAAATGGTTTATACGGATAGACATAAATGGGCTCTTCATCAACTAGAGAATTTAAAGCCCTTCAAGGGCTAAAATTAATAACTATGAATGTCCAAAGTCTCAATGACAAGGTTAGTGATATACGCCAATCCAATTTGGATTTTGACCATATCTGCCTTACAGAGACATGGCTGGACAAAAGAGATATGACACACAATCTTAATATTGCTAACATGAGGTCATATAGGAAAGATCATCAGAAATGTATTAGGAAAAGTGGTGCGGTAGGTTGCTACATCAGCAGTAAATATGTTGACCACACCTATGGTATCGATGCCTTAACTAAATGTGATAAAGATATGAATGTATTGGACTGGTCACTAAACATCCCAATAAAAAACATAGAGTGGTGCTGACAGTGTATAGACCTCCACGAGGTAATGTAAGGCTGTGTTTTAAGAAAATTAGTGAGATGTTAAAATTCCTGATTTAAAACATAAAGAAATTTGGGTGTTCGGGAAGTTAAACATTAATTCTGTACACAGAGGGAGCCCCAAATTCAAGTGCATATCGTCCTTTCTAACAAGCTATGTTATCTAAAGGTAGGTGTTTCTCCAACATCGCTGTTGTGGTTCAAATCATACTTGTATGGGAGGACCCAAACTACTCTTGCAAATAATTATGAATCCCCTGGTGCTAATATTACATGTGGAGTGCCCCAAGGCTATGGTCTTGGGGCTGTTACTATTTATTATCTACACTAATAGTATTGTATCTGTTATTAAGTCATGTAGCTATTGTCTTTATGCTGATGATTTAGCCATCTACTATAGTAACTCCGACCCCCCAGTTGTATTGGATAAAATCCAAAGTGATTTAGATGGTATAAGCAAATGGTGTAAAGCAATTAGGTTGACAATTAATACTGATAAAGCACACCTATTATGGTGTGCTAGTGATTTGATATTTACAAGCTTAATGACAAAAGTGTAGACCTAGATGGACATCGTCTTCAGGTGGTTACTGAATTCAATTATCTAGGTGTAATAGTGGATTGTGGTCTTACCTTTAAGAATAACTTTGAAAAGGTCAGGAATAGCTTTCACAACAAAATGTATCAGCTGTGCAAAATAGCAAAATATGGAGATATACTGTCAATGATTTATGCACTAAGTCATATAAAAAAATGATGCCAGTTTTCTACATGATAGTGGGCCAAATGTAGGGTGCCTCCAATTAATGCAGAACCATTGTCTATGGATATGTTTGCATATATTCAGAACTAGGGATATTTCAATCCATCATCTTTATATGCGTACAAAGTGTAAGATGCTAAAGTTTAGACATAAAAAAGAGCCTTCTTTCTGTTATGTATGATGTTTCATGCGACGTTACAAACCTACATATTCCCGCCAGGAACCTCCGGGGTAATAATAAAAAGCAACTAAACGTCAGTAGATGTCTAACTTTTGACAAATCACCACTGATGTGTGGCTCAATATTATGGAATAAATTGTCCACGGCAACTCAACATATCGGTGATAAGAAGGTATTCATGAACAAGATGTGAATCTGTCACTGGATAAATTCTAAATGATGTTATTAATATTGGTCACTACCTACATGTATCAATTTTGTTATCTAATTTGTATTACCAATGTCACCGTGTGTCTACTTGTATAGTTGCTTCTACAAATGGTATCTAGAATGATTGTATAGTTATTTCTGTATTCCTTTCTGATAGTCCTCTCAGGATTATATTATATGATGCCTTTTTGTCTATTTGAGCGTGACATTTTTCTTGTTTATTTTTTTCTTGTTCGGTGTTTGGCTGACCTGAAAAGTGTATGTACATATGATTTTTAGAAAATAAAAACTTGTTAAACTCAAACTCCTGCAAACTGGTGTTCAGGGAATCTATCCCTAAAAACAACACAAACATCACTAAATGTTATTTGTACGTTTTTAACACACCCTCAGCCTGAAAATCACCAGACATCTCTTGCAAAACAGAATTAATATAAAACCGCTTGTATCACCCCCCCCCTACATAGCTGTTAATAGTCATGGCATTCATTCACATCTTGTTAGTTGAAGAAGGGCTGATGTGTGAAGTGATTTCCGTCAGGATGTAAAATTGTTTATTGAGCTATACATTTTCCTTCTGTCCAATGTCTCAATTTGCTGCTGATGTGCCATGAGTAGACGGAACTGGTAGTCATGATGACATCAACAGCCCCCTCCCTCCTTTTTAGTCATGATGCCACAGGACCTTAGATGTAGGTCGTTCAGTCCGCGCTCACAGGGCACAGACAATCAGCTATTTTCCTCTCTCCTCAGACTAATCTTCATGCCTCCCCAGGCAGCCACTCTGAGCTGCCTGGGGAGGCATGCACTTTGGCAGTGGAAACTAATGTCCCCCTTAGAGGTGCTACCGCCTGCCGGGTGTTGTATGGAACAAGAGAACATCCAACGATCTATGGAGAGCCAGCTGCAGTGGCGCCACCTGGTATGACCTGTAACTTACTGCAGGTCTTATGCCTGGACCAGTGTACACATATAATAGGCCTATACATATATTTATAATACATCCATGTGGCATTCGACCAAGTCCATTGAATAAACAAGAGTTTTTGGGGGAATCTCTCAAATCATAGGTTTTTCTGGAGACAAGAAGTAGGTTTCTATTATGATTATGAGAAGTCAAACAGGCTTTCATCTAAGGTCATAAACATACATTAGGACCTACAGAGGAATAGATGTCGTGTGCTGAAGATGATCGACCTATGGTGCCAGGTCTCAAAAGGTAAATCTATCTTACTGGTACATCGGGAGGTTAATTCGAAAGATCCTGCCATCGCTACCCCTGCGATAGTAGCGTAGGCACATCTTATAAGACCTAGTCAGTCTACCCTAACTTTTAGAGTGGTGGTAGTCCAGTCAGGCACAGCAAGTCCTGTGGATCCTTCACTATTCCTTGTCCAGCCTTACCACCACTGTGATGGTACCGAAGGAAATGCATAGTGGTTTCTCCTAAGTACAGGAGGTTTGCTGAAAGTACTTGAGGGCTCTTCAGGCTACTCATGTGGTAAGTGCACTTGAATACTGCACGGGGTCAACTGCACCCTATACTCTATAAGAAGCTCATATAGGGAAGGGGAACGCTTGTGTAATCACTGTTGTGAAAAGGAGTGTTTCCACAGCTATTCTTTCATTATCCCTCTTGCCCCTGTTGACAGTGTGTTCTGCTTTTGATAGTGTATGCAGGGCTGAGGCTACCACCACTGAAAACATAGGGCTGGCTGTGATAAAGCAAGGCAGTCACACCTTACAATCACTAAAATGGATAAGGCAGAAAAATTTCTACCATCGCTGGGGTAGTGATGGTAAGGCCTTTTGAATTAACCTCCGGTACCAATAGGGTAGAAGATAATTGAAACATAGTCACCCTATATTCTACACACACCTAAGGCTGAGGTCAATGGAGTGCAGTCGATCTGATTGTGTGCCGGGAACTATATGCATTGTACATGCATCAATCTGGCCCCAGCTCAACCACTAGCGTGAGTCGTCTCTGGCTACCAGTGTTTATGGGTAAAAGTAGTTCTGGTCGCTGGTTGCTGTAGTGGTGAAATGTAGGCAGGTACAATGCATAGTAATATTCCCCAGAAAATGGGGACCCACAATCCCCAAACACCAGAGAGGGAGTTCCCTGAATCCCAACCGGACGAGACCACATATGCATTTGAAAGCAATCCAGCTTTAGCAAAGTTTAGACTTTCCCTGTATGAATGCAGCAGGATATGAGTTGTGAGCACTGTAAGGCTGTGGCTTACTTAAAATTAACATTGAATAGCCACAGTCCCCTGACATCATACCCAGTTGCGGCAGTATTTGCGTACATGGTCTATAAAAAATAGTCCTACACAAACTAACCACAGCTATGGCACAGATCATACTTGCTTGCCTGATAATAGAACTAGCTGGTATTGAAACAATCACTGAAATGTTCTGTCATGTGCAGTTTGTCAGCAAATTAACGTAATATATTGAAGAAATCAAGAAAGTGAGACTTACCACGGTGTAATTGTAATTAACTCAGCCATGGTCCAGCTCCTAAATACACTCACTTCAGTGATGTAGCAGACGTCTGTTTGAATACTCAAGTTCTATGGTTATACGAAAAGCGCCTCCCAGATTCTGCTTGACAGGACCTTCACAAATCAATGTTACTAGGGTATTATTACCCCAGGTGTATTAAGACTTGAACATGACAGGTAGTTCATACAGAAGTAGTTATATGAGTCATTGCATGATACATCAACTCTAGTACATCCGAGTGAGTCCAAATGAACAGTGCCACTGTGCAAAATGCATACATTGTAGTTCTATCCATTTTATATATATACGACACAGATGGATTGTGGCAGTTGGTTACTGATCTAGTGGTTTTGCCTACCTATAGTTTGACCTACACCCCCTCCCACCACACACATATACAGAGACAGGCAGGCCCCTGTGTCAAGTGGCGGTCAGGTGGTTACCTGCCTAGCAGTGGTGGGGATCCAGTGGTCAAGCTCTGGTACCCCTTGTCCTCAGGCTATTTCTAAATTAAAGGCCAAATCCCACTATGAGAAAAAGGCTCTAAAATGCCTGTGATTCTGGATATCCGCAGGCTTGGAGTCTTGACAATAACAAAATTCTCAAGGGTTCCCATACCACCCCTACCTTTTTCAAACCCCACTACTAGCCAATATTTGAAGGGAAATGACTGTGAGATTCATCACAGTACTGACTAGTTGCTCCTTTGATTCACAAGTACAACATTCTTATGACTATAGTGTGTGGAACTTTGGTCCTGATTTATGGAAAAAAATACACACCTCTTGTGATTTACTAGAGATCCTTGTTTACCTCTAAATCATAGGGAATTTCTGTATATTACAGAGATTTCTGGCCTCTTGTCAGGAAATATCAAAAACTTTTGATGTATTACACTCCTGAAATAACAACACTTTGGCAAGGATTCTTAGCTGTTATATGACTTCCTTAGACAATATTACCACCCCAATATCGACTAAGTAACCACATATCCTATGTCACAAGGACATTTTGGCTATTTTCGCATTGTGGGATTTGGCCTTAATCACATATCTACTGTAGTCTTTTGAAATATTTTGTTGTCCCCCTTTTTATCCAGTACCCACTAGTCATCAAAATGAAGTAAATAACTGTCTGTTCATTTAACAGGCTCTTCAATTATGGCCTTCCCGAGACTATGGGCTAGGGGTACTGTCAACTTCTTTATTATAGTCGCTTTCATCTGTTCGCATCTGCCTCGATTTTCTCCCCATCTGATTTATAGCGTGAGTTACAGTTAGGCCCTTGTGACGTCACAGGGTGGTAAGCTGCGGGCAAACATTGCATATACGTGGTCAGGTACCTATACCATAAGCAGGAACCCCTTCAAAATAGTCATCATATAAGGTAAGAAATTGTTAAATAAAAATACGAGACACCTTCACACTCTATAGATATCTTCTTAGTAAGATAGCAGCATAATTAATCCTTCAGATATTTTACCACAGAGGCCAATTCAGTACATTGCTGTGTTTGCCCGTAAGGCCAAATCCCACTACGTGAAAGTGGTCCGGAAATCCTTGTGGTTTGGGTATCAAGTCTCCTTAGCCTATATTGGAAAGGTAATATTGTCTAAGGACAGCCTACAGCGGCTTATGTGCAGTGGTAAAAATCAAAACATTAGATTTTTTTGTCACAGACCCTTAAAATTTCTGTAAATTACTTGAGTGTCTGGATTTCTCAGACGAAGTGTGGAATTCATAGTGGTTTACTGCTCAATAACGGCAACAAAATCAAATTCTTAAGGATTCAGTGCCCAATTTTGGCAATATATAATCAAAATCAGAGATCTACTGCTCAATATTGGCAAGAGAATAAAAATCACAGAGATGTATCATCCAATATCGGCTACCAGTGAGATTTGAGTATATTAAAGGAGAGTATGCTCACCTCATAATTTACAATAATGACAATACCTTAGGTTTGCTGATTTTTCAATTCACATAGATTTTAGGCTTATTTCTCGCATATTGGGATTTGGCCTGTAGAGATCCATAAATAGAAACAATTAGTAACTGCAACTCACGCTATAAATTGGTTCCCCTTCATGGACCCTCCAGCAACTTTTCCCATGTCCATCATACAAATGAGATTTTCACCAATAATATTACCTTGGCTTTCAGGGTGCATTAAGCATTCATTTTTCACGGTGACATACCTGTGTTTTTATTACTTTTATATTCTTGTGAAAGAAGGTCCCTGGCTTTCCCAAGTCCATCATTGAGGCCCATTAGCTGTGAATACAGACACATATCTATCCAACTGATGCCTAATATATAGTTGTCTTGTATTGGCATGACCTGATTTATCTCTCAAATTGTCTCAACAAGTTCTCAACTATTACAATATGATAAGCCTATATTCAGCTAATGAATAGACACAGTTATAAATTATAGTTTATATGATTGTCATCTTTACATTAGCCATTGACCCGCCGCCCATCCCATCCCCTAATAAAACAAGAAGCATAATCTACGAGTTTAATGGAATCATATCATTTACATGCAGTGAGATTCTCCATGCTATTAGCCCTCAGATGATATATTACATGTCTACATTGCACCAATCTGGCACCTTTGTTAAGGCTGGTTAACCTTTAGTATGTAACCTTCAACCACAATTCGTCCATTTATTGGAGTTTGATTAGCTAAAATAGACTTTGTAGGTATACCTCTATTTGGATAGAGGTTTAGCGCTAAATGAACAGTTTACCCATGTAGGAGGGTTCTAACATCTTTTAGGATAGTTCTTTTGAAAAAGAAGAGGTCAAAATACATCTATTCTTCATATACCACCCACATCTCTACCTACCCCTTACATGTTGGGGGGAGGGTTTGATTATAAACCATAAGGTTTGAGTATGTATACAAAGGGCGAAAAATGCGTAAGTAATTAATGGATCGTCCCTAACCAAATCGATATGGCATGGTGATAATAAATCCGGCCCAAAGCTTTCACAGCTGCAACTAGTCAATTTGTAGTTTCCTGCATCATCAGCCTTCCATACCTGCGTGGAACTCCATCTGTTTGTATACATTAGACACACAATCAACTTGAAGTGACGTTCACTTTACCCACAATCATTTGAACATCTTTAAATGCTACAAGGTGAGTAGACCATGTAAATATACACATGGCTCGTATACACCCTATACATATATATTCACAGAGGTTATATCGTAAGGTACTATTGTCTGCATTATCCGTGCATGCATCTAGGTCAGAAGTACGAATAGGTTCTCTTCAAATCATAATAATATGTATCCTTCCTAATCTAAATTCAGGCGAACATTCGTAATTGATATCTTTGTTACTTCGGGCATTTGTTGCGCATCCCTCTGACCCATTTTGTGTTGTGCGGTATCTTTATTGTTAATAGTTAAGTTACAAATGTTCCTGTATGAAGCTTACAGTACTTTACAACTGGCTGGACGGTAGGAGACTGTACAGTGAGATGATCCAAACTGTATGGTCTATTTAAAGCTTATAATGCGGCTATATCTAGGACTTCCACGGTCCAAACAGACCGTGCCCTACTTGACAGGATTTTGTGATGTGGAGCTGAGGGATAGCTGACAGAGCTAAGTTTAGGTTAAAGGTTGAAGCCTGCATGATTGTAGCAGTGTATGGCATGCCAATAGTGCAACACGTTGAGTGTTGGTATATATATACTTGATTGCATTCTAACCATGTGATTCCCAGATCCCCAAATTGGCATGTACTTTGCAAATAGGTAGGTTACATTATCAGAGCATGTTAGAACGAGTGTTTGATACGGTTAGGAAAAGAAAACACTGGCTCTATCCTTCTGTGTGTAATACACTTATGCCATTAGCATCACTTGTTGATAAGGATGCGGAATAGGGCCGATCCATAAATGATGTCACACAGTAGGGGGTTGGGATGTCCATGGTTCCTATACATTTATATAATAAAAGTTTGACAAAGGGGCGGGGGTTGTCCAAAAAGGCCTAAAAAAAGCGTGACATAATGTATGGATCAGCACATACCAACACATGTATTTTGTACACGCCCCAATGAGATTAGGGCTATAAGTGTACCCAAGAAATTTCCCTTTAATTATTATGTTCCTCTTTTGGCAGATGGCATCTGTGTGCAAGCTCCCCCTGTATACTGTGGATGCCTTCACTGACCGTCCCTTTACCGGAAACCCAGCTGCCGTGGTACTAGACGACACTGATGGGGTAGGCGTACTAGTATTACCAATGCATTCATAGATATGAATTTTTCCAATTGCCAACTTTGCTTGCAAAGTGGTTATTAGTCATATGGTCTAACTTTAAAGAATATGCATTTATGAAACGTTTTCACATTAATTTTAGATCAATTGTACTGGGACACCAGGGTATTGCATGTAAAAAATATTTGTATTGTAAATTCCTAAATCAATATATAAGATAGATGGAATTCTACACTAGCGAGATGTTGATAGAAAGTATGAAACATAGTATTGAAGCAAGGGGAGAATAGAGGGGGGATTAAGATATCGAAGATAGGTACAGCCCTGACTTGTAATTTGGTATGCAAACATACACAAGAGTGCTTGGTTCTTCATAAACAGAAACATCAAAACCTCAGAACTTGCCCCTACCCCTCCTACAATCCTGCACATTGACATCACAGTAACTACCATTTTTTCCTCTAATATACCACATCACTGTCTTATAGAGGGTTATGCTGGCTCCATGTTATTACTCTCCTGTTCCTAGGGCCTCAGTGAAGATGTTATGCAGAAGATAGCAGCAGAGATGAACATCAGTGAGACTGCATTCATCAGGACACTAGAGAAAGGAGACTCTTTTGAAACAGGTAATACCGGGTGCATTGTCACGAGGACCAGGGTTCCCCACCACGATTCACTTGTTCTAGTGATACTTCGATCACATGGGAATATGTTACATTTAGTTTATTCACAACGTTTGTGGATCACTGACATCAATTTCTATGATGTCACTGTTGAATATCTTAAGACATTTCATCCTGAAGCCTACATTCCAATGTTACTGTCTCTCTGTTTGTCGTTCTCTCGGCCAAGTTTTTAAATTTCGTGAACTTTTGTTGTTGTTTGTTTTTGTTTGTTTGCCTTTTTAATCTGTTCCATATTTATCTTCTCAGCTAGTCATTTTGGCCTGCGTTGGTTCACCCCTACAACAGAAGTCCCGTTGTGTGGACATGCGACTCTGGCCTCTGCTGCAACACTGTTCCTCTGTCAAGGTAGCATATCATCAAACATCACATTTAACTCTGCCAGTGGGCCTCTTGTCACATGCAAAAAAGGACCGGCACTATTCAGTCTGGACTTCCCACTCAACTGCCCTGAGACTGTAGAGGTAGGTCGAACAGTATGATAATATTCAGAAATGTAAATAAACTTTTAGAAGACAATTCAACATCTACCACTAAAGTAGAATCATCTTGAACCGGCAAGGTACAGCATATAAAGATCAGCTGATAATTCACTGTCCTCCATGTGTATTATGAATCAATAAGAGCTAGGGAATCATACTGGCAATTCATAATGATACAAAATTAGTATTCATGAAATGTTAAGACAATTATAACTTACTGATGTTAGGATGATGCCAGTGGTGGCTGATGAGGATTGTGCATCTTTTATTATGACAGGTATTTTATTTTGAATCCAATAGGATAGCCTGAAGTACAAGTCGTTGGCTGAGGTATGGAATGCTCTCGATTCTGTTTTCAATACAAAGTGGGTTGTATGAAACCAAAACCATCAATTGAAATGGTCAGTTGTTTGATTCTAGAAAGAAATAAGCAAAGAATATTATTACATGTAATGTCTTGCATTCAATACCCACTCTTGGAGTGACGATATAACATCACTGGACTTGATATCTATAATCAAATTGAAGTCATACTTTACTGTGGAAATATGCACTAGACGTCGATATATAACGGGATGAAAATGTAACAAATTGTTCTAACTCATTAAGGCCGTATGTGGTGGCCATGAGGTTGTGGAAATGGCTTTCTCTCCTACAACAAGGAAACTGCTGGTGAGGTTGGCTGACACCGTGTCAAGGTAATCCCAGATTGTGATATGGAATTTCTCTGCTGACAATATAGTTATGTGGCACAATCGGCTATAACATACTCATAGGCCTACTCATACTTTAGAATGTTTGACGGTGTACTCTGATGTGCCTGTGGTTGCATTTCTTATGGGAGCTTAACGCCATACGAAAGTGCAATAAACCTTGACATTTGGCTACAAGAAGTTCTCTCCATAAGCCATTCACCTTTCAGCTAAGGATAGAATTATAACAAAATACCCCCAAAAGACCAATAAGTCCCCTTCACCACTATAATTCTTGGTGAAATATATAGGTGTCTATATGCCCATACAGGAAGGAGCTGGAGGCCCTACGACCTGATACAGACATTCTGCCATCCTTAGAACCCAGTGGTACAGTGAGAGGGGTGATCGTTACAGTGAAGGCAGATGACAATGACAAGAGGGCAGACGGCGAGAACTATGTCTTTCTGTCTCGGTATTTTGCCCCATGGGTAGGGATACCAGAGGACCCAGTTACAGGTTGGTTACATGAATGTTTTTCTTTGCATGCCCATTTTTCTCCTTTTTTTTTTGTAATTGCTTTTTTTGCTTTTTTGCTTTTTTTGGGGGGGTGTTGTTTTGGGGTTTTTGTTCTTATTTTCATAGAACTTTTTTTATTGGATACAAATTTTATCTGATTTTAAGCTGTTCTTGTGTCCATTAATTCTTTTAGTATCACCACGTGATGTGCACAGTCATGTTTGATAAATAGCATTGGTCATACTACATTGTGTTTTCGTTTTACATTCATTCAGGATCGGCACATACAGTGTTAGCTGGATACTGGGAGGCGAAACTATCGAAGAAAACATTCCTGGGTATGCAGTTTAAATTCCACTCAAAAGCTAAAAACCTAATCTTAAACCAATCCATTTCTCATAGAGTTCTCCTTATCGCTTTGTCATAGTTGCTGAGTAACATAATGTTCCCTCATTTATTGAAAACAATTATAATCACTTAATATAGTTGTGGATTTAGAGGGGGCGCGGGGGCGCACGCCCCCCCCCCTTCCATTTTGAACCCCAAAATTTGTCTAAAAATAGGGGGTGCGCCCCCTCCTTTTGGGCCGCGCCCCCTCCTTTTTCAAATCCTGGATCCGCCACTGCATGATATATTGACCACTTAAAATAATAAACCGTGTAATGGAAAGTCTCAAGTTTCTGAGGACCCTGATCCTGGCATCTCAGTTTCGAAAATTATTTTTCTAGATAGCCCAAGATCCTGTTGCCAATGAGACTCTCGTGTAGAGTTGATTTTGGAGATTTATGACCAAAGTTTCTTTGTCTTACAGCCCGCCAGTGTTCAGTCAGGGGAGGAGACTTGTGGCTGCATGTGGTAGATAACGGCAGGGTGAGCATTGCTGGCAATGCTATTGTGGTGATACAAGGACAAATCTCAATACCCACCTGAAGTTCGTATACCACTGTGCCAATGCAACGACATGGTATTTAGATACCCACCTAAATGTCAAAACTCGCCTAAGTGTATCGCTACTGTGCTGATTATGATAACTCAATACACTGAAAACTTATATCTGAAAAAAAAAACTAATCAGTGATGATCACTTAAGGGTGCTCAATTTGATGATGTCTGGGGAGAGTACCTTGTCATCATTTGGGTAATCATAAGTGATTGCAAAGGGTCATCATATTGATTACCTTTTAGAATATAGCTTACATACTCAGAGTTGTACTGCTGACATTGGTATTCTGTCATTTATCATAGCTCATCAGATACAGTTTATAAATATTTTCATAATTACCCCATGCCCTCCTCCTGGTATTGACAGGTATTTTCCTGGACCCTTATAATAGTCATAATGGGCCAAATAGCACATACTATGTATCAATATGTATAGCAAAAAGAACCAATTATCCTAGGTGTTACTACTATTTCAGAGACAGGAGTGGTGTCTAATTGCAAAAATGTTATCCATGTTGGAATTTTTGACATTTTTCTCTTTCTTGAATTAATTGAGTCTTTATGAGATGATTTTATGATAACCTTTTATTTCACAGACCTTCATTATCTAGATCATTGCAAATATTTATAGATAGGTGACCTCAAGGTAGTTCCTATACTCTATTGTTGTATAGTGGAGGCCCCTGCTGGCAGAAGGATGTCATCAAAATGATTACCTTGGGTCATCACTTTGATGAAGTGGGTCATCATTTGAGAATGATGACCAAAAGTCATCTTCACTGATCACCTTTAGACATGTAAAAGTTTTCAGTGTACCCACCTGGGGGTAACATCACTGTGCTGTTACAGTATGGCACAACTCGATATCTACCTGAAGGAAACATAAAGTAATATAACAATGATACAACTCAGGAGGGAAAACTAGGTCACATAAAACTGGAGACGATATTAGAACTATGTATAACTAAAATTAACAATCACATGTAACCCAGCCTGTGAATACACCTGCTGCCACCTTTGGGAGAACCAGTGAGCAGTTGGTGAGGTGTGGGATATTTTAGTTGCTTACTTTACCACTAGGCTGTAGTAGTGGGCCATACTGGGACCTTGGTCTCCATCAGCTGATATCGAACCGCAGAGCACGACCTGCCGTGCATATAATTTAAAAATTATATTATAATTATAAGACCCCGCCGGGCCTCGTCAGGTGAATCTTGCTACATCATAACCACCCCCCTACCCGGATGCTTCCTAGGGTTTAGATAGAGGAGGGGGGAGGATTCATGGGAAATCCCTCGCCCTGAAGGATAAGAGGTTAGGCAACTTCAGCTTATTAAGTTTAGGGGGAAATTCTTCCTCCAATGGGCGAGACTCAGATTTATAAAAAAAAAATGTTCGACGCGGCATTGGTCATAGAAGTTGATCAATCAAACTATGTGTTGCAATTTGATTCGGTTCTTTCAGCATTACGATATGAGTTGTAGACTTCAAGCATGATTTGAAATCTACTTTAAGCCCACGAGCCAGGTTTGGAATAGGGCATACACTGTAAAGCTGTATTATTATACATACCGTTTTATAACGTATTTCTATTGTCATTCCATGCATAACACGCGGAATAATGTGTCCTATTTCATAGTCAGCAAATAAAGAAAAATTAGAAATAGTTCTCATAAATAGTGATGTCTGACCTTGATGGACACGTGGAGTCATTTTGTTGAAATGATATATGTTAATAACCCGCTCTAAAAAGGGGTCGGTTTTACTTAAATACAAATCAGGCAATTTTCAGATATTGATGCCATCGGTCTCGGTAATGTGGGACCCATTTAAAATAAGTCCTCCAAGCCGAGTCGATCGTCTAGATTCCAATGCATTTTCAAGGGAAGAAAGGACTCGTGCAGGGTCCCCATTGCACAGGGAAATGACAAAAAAAAAAGAACCTTTTTCTAGCAAGGCACCCTCCCTCCTAAACGTAGATGGTACAAATATAGTTTCAACGAAATCATATAAATTACACATCTTTTAGGATCTGAATAAAATATCCTTGCCAGTGGTATTTCGATTTTCAGAGAATGCGATGGGAATATAAAATTGCAAAAAAAAAATTCTTTCGTTATTAATTGCTGTCGATGTTTGTTTGCTTGTTCGTTTGTTTTTGGATTCATATTGGGCCAGAATCCGGAGTCGTCAGCACTGCGTTGGCGCATCACGTTGGCCCCTTTGATGTGCACAAAGTGAACGCAAGTTTAGATGACGCAGCGTCTGTAATTCATCACCACTGCATTCACGGGATTTATGTGCACCCGGTTCACTTCACACTTTTATATACTACTTGACCATGTTGTGCCACAAGGTGGCAGTCTGGTGGGTGCATAGAGATGGCCAATATGACGCTCTATCAGCGTCTGGCGCCAACAGAGGCGTTACCTGGCGTAAGTCGCGAGAACTGCTCACTTCAACCTCTCAGCAGTACTCGTCGATGTGCTCCCACAGACAGAGACGCCGGTCTCACGTTCATCGATCGACGACCAACGTGCCAGCCTGCCTATGTCTCAAATGCCTGCCCCTCGCATAGCTACCCCCACCCCACGCCACCTCCCGTAGGTGATTCATCTCCCCCCGCCTAGCAACACCCAACCACCCCTAGCGACGGACGAGTCCACTCACGCTGGGCGCCATCTTTGCTCTGACGGCAGCGGCTGCAGCAGCGGCGTCTGAGTGAGATAGGTGCTGAGACAGGCAGAGAGAGACTGGTGGGTAGTACAGTCGGTGTGTGGCACCTGGACGGATACCGCTTCTTCAGGCAACACCACTCCCCCTGCTTTAGGGCTGTAGAATCTAACCCTTCACGTGCAAGGCTATACAACTGGAGTCACCACTGAGCCAGGTAGGTGGAACAAAATTGATATCATAATGGTTAATTCCACCCTGATACCACATAGCTCCAGGAACTGCCGGGACACTGGAGGACGGCTGCTGCTTTAGCCGGGCTGGATGGCTGGGTGCTGGAGGAGAAGGAGGGACGATGGTCTGGCAGCGCTGCAGAACGCAGTGGGTGGTGCTGGTGTAGGAGGAGGAGGAGCAGGCAAGGCAGGCCAACCCTCCCCCCCGGGGGGGGCACTCAGTTTTCTTCTGACGGGGGTGTGCGGCTGGGGCTCTGACAACCCTTACCCTTGGTGAGAGGGATTTTTGGCAAAAGGTGACCCTTGCTGAGAGGGATTTTGGTCAGAAATGTGCACAATTAAGTCTTTTATCTGAAAATTTACCCTTGATGTGAGGAATTTTTGTCAAAAGTGACCACATTTGGCAGAAATTTGAAATAAAATTCTGAAAACTGACACTTATTTGGACGCGCGGGGTCAAAATATGAGAAAAGGGACCCTTGGTGAGAGGGATTTTGCCTAAAAGTGACCCTTGGTGAGAGGGATTTTGCCTAAAAGTGACCCTTGGTGAGAGGGATTTTGACCAAAACTAGACCCTTGGTGAGAGGGATTTTGGCCAAAAAGTGGCCTTGCCAGCCGCACACCCCTGTCAGTGACATATAGTGAGTGCCCCCCCCGGGCCCTCCCCACAAAGGCACCTACCACTGGTACCAACCACGCGTGCTCTAGATCATCAATATTCTGTTCTAGGCCTAGACCTCCCACTAGATCTACCAATGCATATTAGCATCCTATAGCAGCTGCTGTGTATGCCCTACATGCGCCCTACCACCCAAGCCTACCATCATCCTCCCACTTTCCCCCCTTCTGCTGCCATCGAAATGAGCTCCATAGGAGCAGTAAGCTGGGTTCGATATATAACTACCCAGTTGGCCGCCACCCGGCGAGCACTCGTCTCACCTCACCGTGTGATAGGCCGGGTATTGATCCGCAGGTGGATAAAATATAGTATATACCTCAGACAGCATTGATAAAAATACCATACATCTCTATGATCTGCTAGTGTGGCCCATGTCTTTTCATTCTGTCCGAAGGACATGGGTGGGCAGACATGTACAAAGGATGTGCTGTGTCATGGTGCGTGGATCATCCTGTCTGTGTGGCGTCTCGTGTACATAGTCCTCCTTCTCTTTTTTGTGTGAGCAGCCCTGCAGAAAGGATACCCAAACTGCCGCCTGTAAAGACCATAAGCCTGCTACATGCATAGGTTTCTCACATATGATATGTCATTTCCATTAAGAAACTGATCTGATTAATTCCTTGTACTGTATCTTTGACACAATGACATATTAATCGATAGAACTACATAGTCCCTAAGTCTCTGTCTTATGTCTTGTCAATGAATTGGGAAAGCCCGCAAGATACTAAGTCTTATCTATTCCCTATAACTTTGCACTGTGTCATTGACATAGGTTTATTGAACAGGTTCCTTATGCGAGACAAGAGGAGTTTTGCTGGTAGAGCCACCCAAAATCACAGTTATCGCATTAAAAAGGCCAAGTTTTCTATAGTCCAGATGGACTTTTTAGAACAAAAAATAATATATGACAGTGTGATCACATGATGCCTGTGGTCATGACATTGGGTCATTACCCCTAAGGGTACATCTTAAGTACCTCCCCTGGGCTCCTATACAGATATTCAGATATTATCTATATGATTATTTTGTGTCTTTGACCCACATATACTGAAACGATAGAGAGATATTGAATAATAAAGCTATACCTGTTGATTTATGTGTGTATTGTGTACTTGAAAATATATCAAATAGTATTAGTCACAAACAACATAATCATCATTCATAATTTACTTTGTATCTTTATTTTGCAATATGTATTGCCTAAACCTAAATATAACTGAGTGCCTCTACATTGTGTCTTTATGATAGGAGCATGGAGTCTAAGGCTACATTGCTGCTGCTGGCAGCGCTGGCTCTGTCTACCGTCTGTACCGCCAAGCCCTACCACAGTAAGGTAAGAACCCTGCTCAAACTACATCACTAGTATTAACATAAAGCCTTATGTGTGTCAATGCTCTTTTATCTAAGCTGTGTAGACATGAATTGTTGTATCATCAATCAGCCTCACAGCTTTAGGCTATACCAGTGTGACAGACTGATGGATAGCTATGATCAAGATATGAATCATCAGGTGATATGTATAACGTCTATAGATTGCTGCCATATTTAATGATTCTCTCCTCTCACCTGTATAGTCATGGTTATGTATCAATCGGCTCTCACACCTGAAGTACAATAAGGTTTTGTAAATGAGTTGGTCATACTCTGGTTGAAGCAACAGGTAATATTTTGTAGACTGACATGTATTTAATTATGTTTAGGTAGTGGACTCACACCTGTTGTTTACTACCTTTATATATAGACTATATGTACTGGTTTAATAATATGATTTGAATTTGCTTTTAATTTTGAAGTATGTACGTCAGAAGTTAAGTTTAGTTCTAAAAGAAAAGTGATGTTCTATAGAATATGCGAGGATGTTGACAGAGGTCACATGTGGTCTGCTATCTCATCAATTCACGGTATCATGCAGGATTAACCACAGAAATCACACATGGCAGCTTAAAATGGCTGAGACCACTTGCTCGTAGAAAGACAAGAGCCACAGTTCGTGTAGTTTCCTGGAGGGGATTGCTAAAAGGGAAACCTTATTTAACAAATAAAACGTACACGTTTTTTATATTGCTAGAAAAAATACACGTTTTCCATAGTAGTCTGAAAAATTTGTACAGAGGTTCTTCCTCTTTATCTTTTGATAAGACCCTTCTGGCCTCTCTCTACATGCATATAGGCCTAGGATTGTATATTTTGAGTGGCATGCAGGGACATCTAGGGTTTGCGGGAGTGACTTGTTTTCTCAAGATATTCATAACAATTTATTAACATTTCAGCAACAGATATATGTAAATGCCTCGTGGGACTACAATTATTCACATATTGAAAAAAAGATTCGGTATATGAGAATATTAGTCACTAAACTAGTTTTATTAGGGCTGTATACACACAAAAAAAAAATCTAAATATCTTAGGCTGTTTGCCTAACATTTGTTGGAATTGCTAAAGCAAGTTGGTAGTTTGCACATCGCCTAACCACCAAAGTTTTCTTGGGAGTTTACGTCTAACCCTTAGGAG
Source organism: Acholoe squamosa (assembly GCA_949317995.1). Taxonomy (NCBI): domain Eukaryota; kingdom Metazoa; phylum Annelida; class Polychaeta; order Phyllodocida; family Polynoidae; genus Acholoe; species Acholoe squamosa. The sequence continues at coordinate 52,434,771 of OX439040.1, forward strand.
AAAACAGGCAAGTTAGGCATTCTTCCTAACTTGCCTTAGACTTTTTCACTAACTACATGGACTATTTCAATACGCATAATACCCATTCTTCTGTTTTGATTCAAATGATAGGTGTAAATTCCACATATATTAAGACAACCAGAACAGAGCCTGTCCATTTGAGAAATAAGTTTAATACCTCATATCATTTTCATTTGCAACCCCTGAACTTGCTTGTTCTAGGTTTGACTCATAAGGCCATAGATGTGAATATATGAGAAAATTGACTTTCCAGAGAAAAGGTGTTTCCATTCTTCTTCCTCACTTCATCAATAACATAATAAACCTATAGGCTGTATTCTGTTAAGTCCTATAACAGGTTGAATGGTGAAGGCTTTATCATGTCAATAGTCATTAGAAGTGCCATTAATTTCACGTCTGTAGGCCTTTCCATGATAGACACTTCCCACAAAAGTCCTCATGCAAACCACACTGCCACCTGGTGTGAAGAAATCTACTAACCCTTAGATAAAACTACTAACCCCATAGACAAAAAGACGGTTTTTCTCTCTTGGCTAAATCAAGCCAGCTAGGTTAGTGAATACAACTGACACATTAGTAAAATATTACTAACATATTGGGTATTTTGCATAATCAGTGGTTTTGTCTAAGTTAAATTAATATTTACTAATTTGGATTTTTTCTGTGTAGACATCCGTAGGACGACTATTCCCAGAATACAGTAGTCTATTTTGGGCCGTTGCGATTCAAGCAGATGCATTTATTCATAATTCTTTTAACCTTACAATAGGTATTGGTATAGGTCAATAACCTTTGACTTTGAGTCTGTGCTCCTATTTAATGATTAATTGTATTCATCTAGATCAGGTAGAATATTGAAAAAAAGGAGGTGCACGAAGGTGTAATGCGTTCTATTTTCCTCCACTTTTGTCAGTGGTATTGAATATGTTCGGTTACCGAAACCCATGCACTTTGTTTGAATAGGCAGTCAAGCAAAACATCCAATACACCCCTCATAGATTATTCCTACTGTGTGGCTCCTCACACATTCAAGTATTTCAATAACCATTGATTTATCAAATAGAAATATAATACTGCACGGTATAGCTCAAGCTCGTACACCAGTTTATCATTAATTCAAACCTATCTGGAAGGCTAGCTGGATAATTGATAGAGCTGTACAAATTTCCCTTGTGCTTCCACATATCGACCAGAGACACTTCTGATGGCTATTGCCTTTGACAGTCATAATCCATTGTGAATAACATTAAATTCTATATATGGAATACACAGTCTGAGATACCGTGAATAAAGGAGGGACGTATAGATACGTTGGGAGGAGTGATGGGTAGTATTACACATTGGGGCAGTTCGTCTTCAGACCTGTTCCACCGTGGAAGAATAAAAGGGAAACATTGATGTTGTTCGCCTTGGTTGGCCACCTTGTCGGTACTGGAGGAGGGGACTGATGGCAGGTTATTTGGTGCACCTCTACCAGACACCCCAGCTACTACCTCCAGCATCCAATCTATATTATAACCACCCGTGCCGCCTACCTTCCTCCAGTGAGGATGTGTAGACCTTGGGTAAAGGAAAGAAATGCGAGGATTGAAAGACCTCTCATCTAATATTAAGAAGAAGGTGGAGCCGACTGCATTTCCCATACAAGAGAAAGAGAGAGAGAGAGAGAGAGAGAGAGAGAGAGAGAGAGAGAGAGAGAGAGAGAGAGAGAGAGAGATGAGTGAGTCAACTGGGTGGGTGGGTGGGTGGGTGGGTGAGTGAGTGCGCGAGTAAGTGAGTGAGCATCTAAGTAAGGAATGGGGATCCATAAATGAGTGCTGGGGAAAAATGACCAAGCGCTTTTAACAGCAGAGCAAATCCTTTGAGACGTGAAATGAAATGTGGAGTTTTATTTTCTCCATGGTGTGTGGGCATGACATGCAGGGTATAAAGTCTGTGTTCAGGATGAATAATAAATCTCCTTCTGGTGTCAGACATGCCCTGTGTCCCCTATACCACCGCACACAGTCTTACACAGAGAAATGACTATAGGGTCAACATTCCAGCTTAAAATTGAATAATATAATGTAGGGTGGCTAGCTGTAGGATGTAGCTATAAAGAGCAGCTTCCACAGTTCTACAGTATTAAATGTATTATGAGCCTTGTCTGTGCACCTGTGTCACAGACTGCACTCAATATTGCGTGTATCTATATATACTGCAGCCTTATAAGTTCACCTTTTACTCTGTATGTATTGTGTGTCTGCAGACTCTCTAGGTAAGACAACAGATGTGAGGGTGACTTGTTGCTAATGAGAGTGCGAGTCTCCTTTAAAAATGGAGAAATACAAGAATATAGTACAGTTTATCACGATATAATTGTGCAGTAAAAATAGCGGCAGATCTGCATTTACCTGTCTAGACTTTCTTAGTTTCTAGCAATAAAACAGTTGTCCATTCTCGCATCATTTATGTGTAAGGTAGTCCTAGTACTAGCCGTCTTTTACAGGTTTTACTGCATTCCAAGTAGGCATTAATCACATGTTTTACTGCAATATTTAGGAGGCCTCCTATTACACTGGGACCTGATCAGGTCAGGGTCTATAGGGTCAACCCATACACAACACGTGAAGCGTCCTTTGGGAGCCATGATCCCCAATCAGTGGATGCATACTAATTAAATCACCTTATGTAAATGGGGCTAATTTGCATAATTTATTTTATAGGGCTGCATTCGGCCATGTTTTTGTGTCACAATCTGCACATTGCCTTGCGTTGTAAATGATAATAGCATTGGGTTATCATTGGCGGTTTAGCCCAGTTAACCGTCGGGTTTAGCGTTACAGACTTAAACCTCCTTAAGTATCAGAGGGTTGCCAACTTACCATTTTCAATATTACCTTCGTGCAATGCGAGATAATCTGTGAAATAGTTATACACAACGGGTGAGGATTTCCAAGACCGCAGAGGTTGGACTGGATCTAGTATCTAGCTGCATTGGTTATTAGTCAGTTTATTGATCGCCCTAAGTTAATTATTGTGATTGGTCATTACACAATGCAATTAACTGGCTGCAAATGTATACTTATATGACACGATAGGAACTATAGCTATCATTATGTATTACCCATATACTCGGTGAAAAGAGGGTTTTGGATGGGTGTGTGATGCCTCCTCTGTAACCTATGCCTGGTAGAGGTTGCCAGAGGCATTGGTGCCTTAGCTATATACAACACTGTTGACAAGGATGACAAGGACTTTTCCTACTCTTTAAACTGATCATGACATCTTGGAACAAGGTGGTGGGGGGGGGGAGTGGCTGTATAACTGTCATGCATAACAAAGTGACAAACCTGTCCACATAGAGCAGGTGTGCAGCCTCTATTTACAACTGCCTGGAGTTTATATGATTACCTGGTCAGTAAATATAATCTTATCAAATATCTATAAAGATGATGACATAAACTCAAGTCATTAAACCTTTTAATTCTGCCATTTTCTGACCAAAGAGGGGCCCAGATATATGCCCAGCCCCCATAGGGATATAAGTAAAGAGTGATGGACACGTTGGCAGACGCTTAGAGGGAAGGCATGGATCACCTGTATACAGGATCAATATTCCCACTGTAAGGCAGAGATGGATCATCATGATCCTTGTCAGTCCATAACGCCCTCAGTGCCACCTACCGGCATTATGTAGAGATAACAATCACTAATCCACTTTATACACGTCTATGGACTGGCGCCAATTCTGATGAAACAGGGCAGACTGTATTAATAGTGTTCTGCAGCTTGCTCGCGCCGCCCAGACAGTGTATGTTGATTGGTTTCTAATTGTCGTCTGCTCCAGTGTGAGATTCTATTGGTAGTTGGTTGGTTAAATTGGTTGATTTTATAGCCTGACCTAGTTCGATGATGGTGATGGACTAGTTGGAAACCCAAATGTTTATCATCGTTCCCATGGAAGGGGTCCTTTTATCTCCTTCTCTCCAAATGCCTCGTATGATAATCTGAAACAGTTGGTCAAAACTGAGACACTTCCCACCAATTCACCAAGGAGAATGACATGGAAAAATTACATAATTATACTAAAACCAAACCTCTGTTTACACTAGAACGAATCCAGGGACCAACTTTCCTACCAGATCGCCTTCGCAGTGTCCTCGTGGTCCGGATTTTCCTATACTACTACCGTAATCTCCCGCGTATAAGGCGCAGCCCGCGTATAAGGCGCACCTAGAGTTTTGGAAAATTCTCAAAAAAATGAAATATTTATAACTTTGGTTCTACTGAATGAATTTTCGAAATTCAAAAACCTATGGGTAGCTTGGGCCACCTTGGGCCCTCCTGGGCCCCATTTTGTCCCATTTTGACCAAGGGGGCATGTAAGATATCAAAAGAAAGGTCTTGGTGTCCCCCTTGTGGATCCAATGAGAACTAAAACCCCCCGTATAAGACGCGCCTTATACGAGGGAGATTACGGTAGTGCCTAGACGTTAGCCTTGTCCCTGACATTTTCAACTTTAACCAAACCTCTCCAACCGAAGCATGGATAAGTCGGTCAGCGTTTTTGCTTCCCTTTTCTTTTCAAGACACAAAACTTTCTTTCCTATATTAAAACTCCAGGCAAGGTAGGACAGACTATTGGTGGTGTAGGCCTAGTGTACCAGAACGGTGGTGGCCTTATCTAGTTGCATGATAAAGACACACTGAATGAATTTTGCAAATAATGTTTAATTCAAGAGTAAATGTGACAAAACGTGGGAAAACCTAACATCACGGGGATTTAGTGCTATTTACAGCCTCTACACTGCAAAAAAGGTGTTTAAAGATACACACCAAATTTTCTCAACACCAATATTTAAACATCTAAACACTTGAAGTGTTTAGGTGTTTAGCTTTTAACACTTATTCTCAAACACCTAAACACTGAAGTGTTTAAGTGTTTAGCATTTAAACACTTAGTTCCACACTTCCTAGTTAAACGCGTTTAAAATTAAACACGTTTAACACTTAAGAAGTGTTGAGAAAAGTGGGACAAATAAGTGTTTAACCAAGTGTTTAACTTCTAAACACTGGTGTTTAATCCCTAAACACTGTTTTTACAGTGATAGGTGGCACAGCCAGAAAGAACGAGAAGGTATATTTACTGTAACCTATCAAAATACTTTCTACAGGTCTCCCCACATATTTGGACAATCACAGACCCTGAATAATGGGCAAAGGGCACCTTTATAAGACAAGTAAGCATGTCATCATGCCCAACATGAATATTATCTTTGCAGGTTGACAAAAATACGGATATACTGATTTCAGGAATGTCTATCTCATTTGAGTAAGCAATTGACCAAGATATATATCAAACGAACCAATTAGATTATAATTGTTGTCATTGAAATGAGGAGGTCACAGGTATATTGATATATGGATCATCAAAATCTGTCAAGAGGAAGTGAGAGAAAGTTCCTTGATAATGTGTCAGGTTATACCATGTACAGAAATGGTTACCATGTCTAGCACTGGTTTTTGCCCCTAGTGGTAATAAATAGCACTAAATCCCTGTAATGTTAGGTTTATTCCAGGTTTTGTCACAAATTATGAATCATCAATTACAATGAACTGTGTATATCATAATCTCATTTAGAAATAACCGTAAGTGGGCCGGGCCCCAAAACAAACCTGGAACAATTAGACATAATTGATGGATGTCAAGATGAAATTGTTATGACTTAATCAACTACCAATAATTGACGAGTAGACCCAACCTAATGCGCTACCTAGCGTGACGACAGATCACTACACACCTTAGACCTAGAAAGAGAGATAAGTATAATTAATAAGAGGTAGAGGAGGGTGGGGAAATGAGAATCCGTCCAACTTGTATAGTGACCCGCTCCTGAATGGCGGGAGAATGAAACAAAGGACCTTAGGTGATTAGCATATGCAAATATAATTAGTACCAGGTAGTACAGGTCGATGGCAGTGAGTCTCACCTGCAATTAACCTTGCGTGTGCCACGCGTGCCGATGGCCACAGCAGTAGGCAGGTCCTTCTTAAACAACACACTACCACCCAACGACCATGAAGGTCACATAACCTGGAACAACGTCTAAACAATGTTGTCACACAATCAATTAACACTAAAAAAAATCAACCAGTGTAGCTGAAAATATAAGGTGCGAGCCCCTTTCCTCCATGTTACAAGTTTGGTTTAGTTATTACAAGCTATGATTGTATTTTTGTATTCTCAATTTTGATTTACCGAAGCCAGAGATGAAATTCAATGACAGACCAAGTGGACAGAGCCGGGAGATCTTAAGCTGCTCCTTTCATGTTTAGTACTGTAGACTTAAGGTGCATTTTACGCTTTTGTATAGTAAGGTACACTAACCAAACAGTTCCCTTTGGCCTTTATGTGGGACAGTGCTTCGTGAGCTTCTCCCTTTGACATTTATATGGGAATGTGTTTGAGGGGCCTGTTTTGGTCTCTATGTGGTATAAAGCAGTTAATATGGTAGAGTCATTGAGCTGCTCATTTTGGTCTTATATGTTATACAGTACTTTATGTGGGGGAGAGTCTTTGAGCTGCTCACGTTGGCCTTTATGTGGTATTCAGCACTAGAGCTGCTCGTTCAGGCCTTAATGCGGTGTAGTACTTGAGCTGCTTTAGTTCTGTCTGTGTTTCAAAAGTATGTCTAAGATGGAGGAAATGAATCTCCCGGGGTGAATCTCCTACAGAGTAGATAGAGAAAAGGATATTGGCTTCTTAAGGAAACCAGTAGACAGGAATCTCATTAAGGATCACAGGATATAGACCTACGTGGGTAAGGTGAAATGGATATCCTTGTCGCTTTCCTATACCTCCTGTGCCATACGGCGGTGATGGATGAATTAGGGCTTAGCATTATATCAAAACCCACAAAAATACGAGAGGGGCATAGAAGAGGTCAGAACAGATGGCCTCCATATATCTTGGGCTTCATGGTATGGGTGCATGAACCCTGATGTGGTATTTAGTCAGGGGTCTTATTTTATATGCGTTCTGCTCAATATCTCACACAGCCGTGTGACTGTGAAGTATTCGAAACACGCAGCGAGATAGTGAATCTGTTTTTGTTTTGTTGGTTGTTGTTTGTTTTGGTTTTTTTGTATTTTTTCGTGTGTTTTTTTCTTACAAAGAGTGATCAGAGACAAGTCCTCATTTAACAAGGGGTCCATCGGCCGAGCACAACCATCCATTAAGGAGGAAACAGCCATCGTGCTATGAATTCTTAACACTTTAGTAACCACATGTGGAGTCCAGGTTCATGTTCCTTGGTCAGTATGATGTCCCATATCTATGCCGGGGAGTTTACATGCCTATTTGGCCATCATGCCGACCCTTTGGAATAGCACCAGCTGCTGGTGCATGAATGTAGCCCTGGCGACATGGAGCATGAACATAGCTCTGGCTGCATTAGTGCAGCATGAAAACCAATAGACAGGATGTAGCATGCCCTTAAATGGTTGAAACGCCATTTCACCGCGTGCACCAGTAATATTTGATATCACAGAAAAAAAAGCATGCATCCGTCTCCGGTGTTGGTAAAGAACGGACGTCGGTGGCTGATGGAAGTGAGGCCTTCAACAGAAAAGGCTCCCGTATACCACCTTTAATATAGGCATTATGTGATGGGCAGGCTGTGTTAAACTGAGTGAAATGTAAGAGGTCTGGACTAAGCTGGTATTTTAGTACACGTCTACCAGACCCCTTGCCGACTACACCGTGCAGTATAGATCTATTGGCACAAGTCTTATTACCAAGCGGAAGCGGAAGTGTCACTTCCGGTATTAGCCCCTCGCAGTAAATATAAAACCTTCTACAATCTAGGAAATAGGATGTCAAGTTACAGGAATTGTTCTACAGCTTTTCTCCAACCTAGAGATTCAGCTCTAAGAATCAAGATGTCACAAAATGTTATGTAGGCCTATGATATCCATAAACGTAATGTTCCATGTTTATCGGTTTTATACTCATTTTCTCCTGACACATACAGGCTTGTAGAGATAGACTAAAAGAAAACACATGGTGTATACAGCACTTTACACATGTATATAAAAGTAGCTAACACTTTTTGCCATTAAATCATACCGCTTCCACCCCCCAACACACCTGCACACACCCTTCAATATGGCACACAATCGATCTCCTTTACAACCAGAAGCAAACACCTTCCCCACAATTAGGTTAGGACAATGGCTAGTGGGCGGTGCTTAGAGGAGACAAGGGTGAGAGGCTGAGGGATGGAGGGGAGGGACCCTGTCGCATGGTCGGCCAATCTGCCTGGTTCTACCCTGCCCCTGTTCCGACCAGGTTTTAACCACATATAAATTATTACGGCCGCGATCAGGCTACAAAAAACCACCAAAGAGAATGTTTTCCATCAGGGGTCCTCAGTGACAAAAGAGAACTGCATTGTATTTTTATAATTCAGGAGCGGTGTAGCGATGATAAATCTAAATTGGTTGTAAAATTTACAGACGCGGCACAAACTGATTAATTAGTGGGAGCATTAAAGCAAGCCGCGTGTGTTGTTATTAAATATGAAGTTGTTGCCAACCGTATGAAACACCATGTATCGCACTATGGCCGAGACACACTGACACGGAAACCAGGTTTAATTCACATTAAGAATGGAAGTATAAAATGACAGGCCAAATTGTGGATCAATATAGAGAGGATAGTATCATTAAGTTATACACATGATTAACTTAGGCGTGCAGGAGCTGTGCCATTGGTTAATGTGAGGCACGTGACCAACGACTAATGGTTATAGCTTCTCAGACGCCTGTGGTCATGATTTAGTCTGCTAATGAAAAGACTGATAACACCACCGCACAGACATTTTGCAGTATCTTGTAAATGTTTACTGACTGCCATTTTAATTACTTATTAAAGATTATGACGTCATAGCCTGGTATATGACATTTTCCCGTTAGAAGGCCCTGGGTTTCAGAAACTAGGGGCCTAATAGAACGCGATCTCTGCGCAGCCTAGGTTAAAACACAGCCCTCTGCATCATGGAAACATTGCCTATAAGGAGAGCATACTGAAGAGGCTCCTCTTGAGGATCCTGTCGTGCCTTCCTGTTGACTATGGCCGCAATATTACATCCTGTAGACGAATCTCTTCCCCAACACACTGCATGAAGTCATGTGATGCCGCCATAGCAGCACGGCCTTATGGGTAATTTCCTCACGCTGCACGCATGCTCAACAAAGAGAACAATGCCGTCTGTCAATCAGACGAGACTTGGACGAGACAGAAGCCGGGACCCGGCATTCGTCATAAAAAAGGTGAAGGGTGACCGGAGGTGTGTCCCCTTTGTCCGCGCCATTACATGGCGCCCTTGTGAGCACCCCCCCCCCCACCTACCCTACCCCCACATCCAGTTCTGCCATCACCCCCGTCTCCACTTCCTGTATTCAGGGCCATTTTAAGGATCGCCGCTGGGATACCAGGCGAGAACTCGAACAATTTTATAGTCCTCAAGCCATGAAGAATCAATGTTGATCTCACCTTGATTTTTTGGGGAAAAATTATAAAATTCCCTTTGATCTCAGTCTGGTTATAAATGAATACAGACTTGCACACTCCTATTAATCAACCTAACTAGTAGATCATATACATTTGCATGTCAATAATGGTCAAGGGTAATAATGAAGTTCTCCCCATCTAAACAATTTCCTCATATAATCAATTACTGCAATTATTTTCTACTAGAATGAGAGCATGTATTCTGCAAAGTCCAAGGTAGAAGTGGGTTAAGGGTTAGCTCCTCCTGCTCATGGTCGCCTTAGGCACTGGGAGGGCAGCAGGAGTGGGGGGGGGGGTGAAGTGGGCCCCTAGGGTAGGGAGGGGGTTGGGACGGGCTAAACGTAATGCCCGTATTGAGTGGCCGGCCATTGTTATAACCACCGTCGACAGCAGTAGCAGCAACAGTAGGCGCCTGTAGCTGCCTTTGTTTTGTGACTCTGCATTACTGTAAGAAAATACAGCACAAGACACTTTGTTCTATGGAAAATGGCTGTATTGGCATGGATAGCCGCAGTATGATAATTATATGTTATTAATGTACAGTAAACCTTTTTAACCAGGTGTTTCAATTACCTCCTTCAAATAATAAGTGCCAAATAGCAATGTTAATTCATAAGGCCGTACAAGTAGGCTTTAATTCATGTTCTTGGCCATCGACAACAGAACATGGATATAAATGTGTGATGTGTTAGTGCACATTTTTACTGTACCACGGCCAAGGAAGAGGTTGAGACATGGCATTGGCTGAGCTGCACTGTCGTTGATTTGGGTTGAGGTTCCCATCGGGGGGGGGGGGGTAATACTATCTGCAGTAACGATCTCTGCTCTTACAATATGCCTCTGCACGCAAGGTCACCCCGCCAGAGGATCAAAGGTCCCACATCCAAGATGTAGGGAAGGGTTGGGTGTGTGTGGGGGGATGAAGGGGGTGAAGGGGATCTTTGAGAGGCTTTGTCCTGGAGCTAAAGGATATTCCCATCTTGGGAGGCTTTTAATCAACAGTTATTATCGATTGTTTCTAAAAGCTATTGGACCTATAAATTGAATGGAGATTGGGAATATCATCATACATCTATGGGCGCATACATGTCCGTTTACTTCAGGTATCCATCAGTTCATATTTTAGCACTTACCATTTTCCACTCACATTATGGCTTAAAGGCTTATACATAGTCATATACAAGTAATAATGTCATGATATTTGTGCACCCACATACAGGTACGTCATTACAGAAACAACATCCTCATACCAGCATGTCCTGTAAAAGTCCAATTGGCAGTAGGAGTCAATCCTTGATGTATTAGAAATTTAAACTGACTAATATATATCAAGTCATTCGCTAAATTCGAAATCTATCAATTTCCTACTAGTATTTGCATTATGCACAAAGATAATATCTGTCTAAATAATGTTCTTTCTTATATTCTTTTATATTTAAGCACTTCCTCATGTGCAGCCATTGGACCTAGAATATTTGATAAAATAGTTTCCAGATTATTATAAACTGAATCAAGTTGATTGGTGTGTAGACACTGATGTGTGGTAGAGATTGATACAGGTGTGTTACCTGGCCTGATGCTACTCCACTCTCCAACCCAGCACCACCTGATGTGTGTACACAAGCAGTGACATCTGGGTCAGCCATGCTGAAATAGACCTTACAATAGAAGTATTGATTGTCTCACCTAGCAGCATGGGGCAGGTGGCAGAAGGGGTGGGGTGTCAGTGAGTTGGTAGCTGAGGTGCTCTTTGTGGGTGACACCATGAGTACTGTCAGGTGGCAAGGGTAATGTTTCACTCATTCCACTAGGCTTTTGTATCTAGACTTTATCAAAAGCTCTAGGATTTCTGATGAAGAAGAGAGAGCAGTTTATATGCACACTTCCCTACCCCATTATATATTTCTACCTAGAAACCAAAACCTTATGGCCTATTGCGATTATAGAGAATGATCATAGCAACAAGCCACGGCATAGTCTGCATCTACAAATGTGAGGTAGCAACCTGGCTGACTGCTTACATGAATACACTTTGTGGTAATGTCAAGTAGCTCAGGTATGTTTTGCCTAGCTACCCCTGCATTAATGCAAATGAGCTGCTCTATATGTGGGCCGCGGTAGTGTACTGCTGGAATACCAATGAGCTGCTGGTAGGACCCATAGAGAGCAAGCATTGATGGATTGAATCAACCTTGTGATTAATAATTTGTTACTGCAAGTACATTGATTTTACATGTCACATGCCATTACGCCTGCCCCACCCCTCCTTCTCGTCCTCCCCTACCATCCGGTAATTGCTATATTGTTAAGGTTACCACATTATAAATGTACGTCTATCAGGTTTCTAGCTGGAAGATACCTGTGGGGGGCATATCGATTTGTGTAAATATATGTCATGTAAATGCTATTATGTGGGCGTACAAAATATTACGTCGGTATACATTCTGTTCTACGGCTCAGTGCCATAAAACAGACGGGTGTCATCCCCAGATCTCTTGTAATTAAACCCAAAAATGGATTGAATATTCTGAGTGAATCATCTCAGCAGTCTCAGCACTCCGTGATTTGATTGCCTTCAAAGAGCATGTGCCACTTGAAAGTGTACTGCCACTCCTGGTCCTCCCAGCGGGCACACCACATTAGATAAACTTTAAAAGCTGTGTGATCAACGTCGATCAAGCAGTTATTAATGTTGATTCCATGTTTGTGTCCCAGAGTGTATTTCTGTCTGACTCGCTTAGGTTTATATAATACTTGGTTTGGATTAGACCTACATCCCCTGCCATCACTACATGTCTGATTCCCCCCTTTACACTGCCTTCTGTCTGTATGTAATGTTCAACTACTTCCCACAGGCACCACGTAAAATGAGCTCCCTATGCCTGGATGCTATAGCTAGATATAGATCAATGCGCGATGTGGATTCCATGCTGGACCCCCATTTTGTAACATTGCAAGAGAAGCCTAGACCTGATGACAATAATGCCTCCGCAAGAGGCCCAGAACCCTATTATTCATGACCACTGATAGTATACGTAACCCTTACGGCCTATCACAGTCAGATCAGATTCGGTAGTCATTCACCCAGTGCACTCACTGACCCTCCTAATATAGCACCAGGCATGGGACTTGACCTTCAAATAGAGCAGCTCACCAAGCAGTTCACAGACAGGTATAATGGCAGGGTTAGACTTAGACCTACCCACCCATAATGTCAAATACTTTGTGCCTCTGATGAGTTATTCATACCACGCCTCCCACGCCTTCTGAGAGTACAGAAGGTAGGACTGGGTAGATAGAGACTGTTAGAGGGGGAGGGGGTCGAGGGAATGGAGGCCTCCACCTCTTCTGTCTGGTCTCAATCAGTCCTCAAGGGACTTTACTGCCCCTATTGGAGGTACAGGTCCTTGATGACCGTCAATGTGTCAGAGATGGGGGACTGGAGGTTGTTCATAGTCTCACTGTACTTGAACCTTGACCTTTACTGTTGGTGACCTTAGATTTTGATGAGTCATCCACCATGGGCGCCGCCATCATGGTTCCCAGAGCAGGGTTTCAGCTGCAATGCAGGCAAGGAAGGCGTTAAATTAAATTCCACACGTTGCTGTGCTGCGCTCGGCTTCACCCAAACTGATTTTCCGTCCCCACCCCCCCCCCCCGCCTTGCTCTCTTCCCCTTTTCTCGTGGGCTTGAAGGAGTGTTGTGGTCTGGAGGAATCTGATTGAGGGGTAACACACGTGATCAGTGGTTGGTTGTGGAGTGTCTCTAATGCTAGGTAATGAAGCACCATTCCCCATGCCTGGTGAACAAACCTAAGGGGGACTACGACAGATACTTACATGGGCATCTATTTGGGGATTTTTCTCCTCGTACTTAGATAGGGCCAATTTGTCTCGGCTTGGATGATATATTATATCTGATATTAAAGTCATGTCATGTATTGAACTTATTTTTAAAGCTATGGCAATATAGAGCTATACCGTGAGTGGACATTTGCTATCAGAGATAAAAGACATTATGTTAAGCACAATGCATTGATCACACTCGGTTTGTGAGAATATGGATGTCTACTTTGATTAAGATAAAGCTGCATGACTATTACATTTCTATCGAGCTATTGAACGCTCACTTGATAAGCACAAATTGAGAAGATTGATCCAGTGGAAGAACTTTTATATGCCCAGGGATAGTTCAATGATACGCCTTTGGAACACATATCCCATTTATCAGATCAAATCACCTTTACCTAATTTGAGGATAGAGCAATTGGCATCAAACCTACTTTGCTCATACACGAGCCATATCCTCTCAGTTTTACATGCTGAAATTGCTTGTTTTAAGCGCACCTGCGCTTATAGATTTCAAATCCATTTTGGAGAGTTTATTATACGACCTGTGCTACTTTGTGTTATTTTGGTATTCTGGTTCATATAGGCGCTTAAATGAGACGCGTGCTCTTTCTAGACCCATGCACTCATTTAAACAAGCAATGGCGGTTATTGGAAACAAGGTGATCTTGTTTGCATCATGGATGATTTCCAAACTGAGAATTGGCCATTTGCAGTTAGGGACGAAAGAGAAATGCGAAGAGAGACACTAATTGGGTGAATTCATTTAAACATGGGCTGAAGGTTTGGCAGATTGCCCTTCTATTTGATGCATAACAGACCTTTGCATTGGGCCCTATAGTAACACACACCAGTACCCCCATCCACCACCCTTCTCCTGCACATTCCCTACCCAGTCACCGGTGCATGAATCAGCTGAGCTTTCCCGCCTGGTTTACCCTACTGGACAAATTATCGATTTGTAAGCAAATCAAGCATATTTATTCGTCTAAAAATACCTTATGCTACATGTTTACCGAGGCGTCATGAGAAAATCTGCGATGGTGTGGAGGGGTGGTCATGAAAATAGGCAAATGTGGTGTGATGTATAGGTTCACATAGAATCTTACAATTATTGGGAAATGTAGACAAAGCTCTAGATCTATCTATCAATACATTTCACGTTAGTTTGGAGAGAAGGAGGCGCGACACACCCCACAGTGTTCTGAATAGCGATGGCTCCCAGTCACAAAGCCCTCCTGTATAGCTGACCAATGCTAAGGTCACTGCAAAGAAAAATGTCTAGTTGTTTTGTTCTATACTTGGACTTGAGAACTATTTTTTTGTGCTACAGGTTGAAATATATATCAGTCACGTAAGCAGGCAGACAGGGCGATAGCAGGGAGATGGCAATGGGGTCGGGCATAGGACGACGCCATATATAATTGGATTAACGAGGGAAGGGCGTCGGGTTGGGCTACAGGGTATGAATAGACAATAGGGAGTTTAAGATATGGACGGTACGGGTACTGCAACGTGTAACGTCATAGGTCACTGGGGGTATCCCCATCTACAAGGATATAGGCTTGAAGTTTTGGACTTGTAAACCCCTCCCTACAAGTACTTCTAGGTATATTGCTATTATATTCTATTTATATCTAACCTAAAAGAAAATCACTGAAGACACATGATTGTCAGGTCTATATGCATTATTGGGATGTGTTAATTGGTGGTACACTAAATATATCACACTGTAATCAACCATCAATGAACCCCAACATACACTGAGTGCTGACCCTGTACTTCAGCATAAACAGGGACCTCATATAGAACAATTTCTTAACCACTTTACCTGTACTTGTACTGCAACCTGTACTTCTAGCCCCTGCAGTACACGTACAGGTAGACGTTCCTAAATCTTTAACTCACTTATGACTCTTACGTCCTCCCTAAACATTATTCCTCCTCCTTTTGTAAAATGTATTTATCGTTTTGATTAAGGAGTGACCCTTATTTTACAACGATAGGTTGGTAGCAGAAGATGGATAAAAAAAGAGGAAAAAGGGTATAAAATATGGACCTCTCAGGAGATTTGGACTCATCTCTAGGACAAGAAAAAACATGCCCCTCCTCTTGTCAGGGATGTACGTATAAGGCGGGAGATATTCTATATCATAGTGGCCTTTCTATAGAGGCTGGGAGAGCTAGGTGATATAACCATATCTTAGGTATGGATTGGGTAAACAGGTGTAGGTTCTCGGCTGTAACTGTGGAAGGTCAGATGTACACACATATCTATTCCTGGCTTTTAAGGACTGCCTACTACAAACAGGTATTTCCATCAAGTTGCCTCTATACCCGTGGGCGTGGATCAGGCGATCTCGGTATTAAACGCCGGCTTAAGTGTCGCTGGTTTGATTGAGTTTCCAGAACTAATTCAAGCAGGTGCCAATAAATTATTCTGCAGGCCCCCTTCGCAGACGGACGTTCTGCTGATAACGAAATGTGACAAACAGAGCAATCGGTGATCCCCGCTACCCAGCATGCAGTGTGAATAATCACCCTGTGGCCAATAGCTGATGAGTTTCCACTTCCGGTGCTGATGACGTTTCGCCCTCTAGGCAAAGGAGAGTTCCATTCTCTGTCAATTCTTGCCTATTGGCTAAGGCAGTTGTGGTGTCTTACCGCGGCTGCAAATGACAATGGCCTGGGACCGGAATTACTGAAATAGGAACCGGAAATGCCTGAGGAAAGATCAAGGATGGTGGGTTGTTAGCATTGTGACGTTCGACCTGCGGCGGTTATTAAAGACAGACTCTTACCATTTATTATTCATGTGGCACTTGAAGTAACAGTAGAATATTGGATGATTGCAGTTTGAAAGAAAAATCTTTTGTTACCATTTCCCCAAAGGCCCGGAAAAGCTGATTTTCCCTTCTCTATAGGCCAACTGCCATTTCTTCCTCTGGACACCTTTGTTATTATTCGTTCTCATCCTAAATGTAGCTTATAGATGTTCAGCTGTTATGGCCTCTAGAAGGGTATCCAATAGATCATTCCATGTGACGTCAGAAGGGTCTAAGGGGATGTTTCTGCAGAGGCAACACTGACCTTATAACAAACACCCTCCAGATACGGCAAAGGAATACGTCTCCACACGACTAAATGCCAAGAGGGCTACAGTAATGGGAAATGGTGATTTCTATGGCAAACCACGAAATTGTTCCCGCAGCTGGATGGTTTGATTTAGAAGTTAGATTTTGTATTGTTAGAGCGGGCGTAGGAGGTAAATCTTCATTGGGGGGGGGAGGGCTAGCTAGGGACCCACGACCCACGACCACCTTGAATTGTTGGCTGAAGCATCATGGCGCCTATACATACCTATACAGAATTTGTACAGAAAGATAATTTTTTTGTGAAGTTATGATCTGATCTGAAGCTCAGGTTCCCATTTTCCCTATCCCATTACTACATTAATCTAATTTGAGATGAAAGTTATAGCTTCCTATCCAATCTTTTATTAATTCTTGGCAAATTTGGGGAGGGGGCAGGCATACTCCTTTATGATTGGGGGGGAGGCCCTCTGCCCCACCCCCATTCCTACGCCCCTGTAGAATGGTGTATTTGATCTATAGGCGATGAGTAATAAAGAGCGTCACATGGAAATATGTATTTATTCAGGCATTTTACATTAAAACGTAGTATCTTACAAGTGAAGCTGGAAGAGAAACTAAGTTATCAGGGATGAAATAAGTTTCTTATGGCCATAGAAGGGGGTTTCGTTTCTTGCCCCCTGAGTTTGCTCTATCTAAGAGTCTGACTTGTTTAACAGTGGTGAATCCAGAATTTGCCAAATGAGGGAGCGTGGCACAAAAGTAGGGGTCACAGGCCCCATTTTCTTTAGGATTATTTAGGGTCCGAAATTTAGGGTTAAAAGGCCACCCCGTGTCCCCGTCTAAATCCACCACTATCCTTTCAAAAGAGAGCAATATGCCACAGATGGCACACATGACCAGGGTATAATGGTTACCAATGTATATTTAGCGTGTACAGACCCATCATGACACCTAACGTCCCAGAAGCACTCGCAGACTAGTAGTAAACTGGCCTCAGACCAGATAGTCGTATCACACCTCACAACAGGCGGCACACCACAAGAGGGTCATTTCCCAATACATTACGATCACACACAGCTATACGATTTGAAATCTCAATGCCATTCCTATGAGCATTTTGGTACGGCTCGGAGGACGCAGCTGTACCATGTTTAATAAATGGTCGATTGTGTGGCTTAAAAGATGCAGATCTATCGTAGTCAGCCAAGATTGTCGTGAGCACAGGTAGACCTATGAACAATCGGATGCTGGAGCTGTAATATCACCTTTAAACCTGTTCGATTTTGCCTTTTCAGTGTTATCTCAAGTGCATCTGTCCAATCAGTTTAGCCTTGGGTATAAGCTTAAAGGCATTCGATGGGACATCAGGACGATGGCGTATAGAGAGGTAGTGTCGGGTACTGATATGGGGGTTCTGAGGCGCTCCCCACAGCAGGCTATTTTAGTGAGTAGCAGTGACATGTGGTAAAGTGGTGTCCAAGCCATCCCGACAGGCATAGACAATATAGCCGGGGGCGTGGGCTGTTCTGTGACGGGAGCAGGGGTAAGGGCATTGACACTGAGCTAGGAGACCTGACAAAGGTTACCTGGCAGGGCAGGATTACTCTACAGGCGCCTCACTGCAGATGAAAAACTATTTCACCAAAGGGAAAAAGAGCACACTCCCCTAAAGAAAAGAAGAAGAAGAAGAGACCATTAGCAGTCAAGCAGAAAGGATCAAACCTTCCCCCCCCCCCATGCTGATCGTCCTTTTAGCATGACGGCTCGTATCTCGCCTCTTGTCAGACCTAATGCTAGATAGCAATATACTAGTGATGATGATAACTGCAATCTCTGTGAAAATCCACTTCGCCATCTTTAAGCGACCTTTCCCTGATATATACTTATTAACAAATGGTCAGTCAGAAACCTGAAAACGATTTAGTAACAATAAACAGAAACATGCCTTACTAAACTGACATTGGGGATGATAAAAAAGAAGGCCACAGAGAAGACTGATGTATTTGTACCGTCTAGGGTAGAAGGCCGGGTTATAGATCTTTGTTAATATCTGTCTTGGCGTCCAAGAAGATGCCCGGGAGAATGTAATAAGAGAATGAAAATGGATACACCCATCATTTAGGGAGTCTTCTGTTGGAGATCATGATGTCATAATTTAAGTTATAATACTGATTTGTCATAGACCAATGTGTAAAGGTAGCTGGTAGGTAAAGATCTACATCCTCTTGTCCCTATCGATGATATCACTTATACTATACTATACCATACTTACAATGAATTACTATACTAATAGTATAGGCCCAGTCACTATCTACAGCCACTAAGCCCTATTTCCTATACTACTATAAACCACCACTAACTACAGCCACAATAAAATCCCTATTTCCTAGACTACTTATAACTACAGCCACAATAAAAGCCCTATTTCCTAGACTACTTATAACTACAGCCACAATAAAAGCCCTATTTCCTAGACTACTTATAACTACATCCACTATAGAAGACCTATTTCCTATACTACTTACAATCACCACTAGACTATAGCCACTATAAAAGCCCTATTTCCTATACTACTTACAACAACCACTAACTACAGCCACTAGGCCCTGTTTCCTGTACTACTCAAAACCACAGCAACCAAGGCCTATACTATCTACATCTACTACGTTCATCAAATTTTCTATACTACTTGAATTTACAAGCACGCATTACAACCACCATGCCCTAGTTCCTACACTGCTTCTAACCACATACGTTTCCCAAACACCGTATATACCCTATACTACTTACAATCATTAAAAACTAATCTCAGTCATCTGGCTCTACTTCGACCTGTCCAATATAGGCATGTTATATATCAAAAGAATTAACATAATTTCAAGGTGAACCTGAGAGGCTATGTGGCCACAATAGTCTGACAATATATAAGATAGTGGTTATTATTTATCAAAAGTTTGGACCCTTTTTTAGCAACATAAAGTCTGTGTGCTACGGAAAAAAATGACTGCTTCCCAGGGCAGGGGCATAAAAGATTTTTGTGCATCCACACGATTTTTCCGACCCCCCCCCCCCCCACACTATAACAAAAATGATTGCAACCCCCCCCCCCATTAAGAACTGATTTTGCAAAATTACCCCCCACCCCCATATACACCACCCGGATATGCGCGTGGAATGACGCGTCATGATGGGTATTTGAATTGCCCATAGTTAGTTTTGACCACCCCTCCCCCCAGTATTAAGGTTTATTGAGTTTTGGCTCCCCACCAAGGGGCTCTTTTTTCAAAATGACCCCCCAATATCTAACAAGCCCCTCCCCCCACCTGGCAATAAATGACTCGTCCCTAATCAGTGGATACAGATCTTTCCAAAAAGTGGTCTGCCATTTTTGTACCTCTATTAGTACTGGTCCTATGTCCAGATGATTACTGCCCTATGGTATATGGATTGGTACTAATAGCTAGAATACCCCCAACGATAGGACAGCCTCAATTAGTCAGTATTAACATGTGCATGTTCCTGACACGTGCTCTTTTAATAAGAAGGGCGCTGTGTCAACCATTAGAAACCCCTCTGTGAGAGAACAGGGAAGCCAGGAGGGTGTTGCTCCTATTGTAAAAAGAGCTGTGACTATGTGCCCTCTTTTCTAAACAAATCGTCCACTGCTTCACCAAAGTACTTGCACTCACCTCATCAGTCTGAAAAGTCACCTGCCTTGTTTAAAACAGAGAGAGCTGCACTATCAGGTACTTACTCACGTCACACACTCTATAGTATATATTATACTGACTGACTTCTCCCAACTAGGTGCCTACTCAAATCCCCCTTTTTTAGCACCATACTTGAATGGCCACTTGTGAGCAACAAAAAGGACAAGTTATAGGTACATGAAAAGAAAGGACTGGAAATGAGAGCATTTTAGCCAGCTCTTCCTATTACTATAGGAGCAACACCCTCCTGGGCCCTGTCACGAAGGCAAAACATTGCAAACGGTGCGGCTGTGTTGACGGTTGGAGCAAGAAGAAATAATCTCAGGCCGACTAAGGAATTGATTTTACTTGGAAAATACACCGAATTGTCACACTTGTGTCAGTGCATGTGCTTCACTTTTTTAATTCCAGCAAATGCGATCAAAGTGCATTCATTCGTCCAATTTGATTATTCAAACTGAGTTACCATTAGGAGGAAAACTTTGTGATGAGCAAACCGAGTAGAATTGGTTGAGTTGACCCTAAATGGTCTATATTGATAGCACAGCACAGGCTACAACATTACCATGATTATCCCACAGAGGGCATAGTACATACTCAGAAGCAAATGCCTTGGAATTGAACTTGGAAGTAGCCAAGCCCCAAAAAGATTGTTTCCTATAGGAGCTATAGGGACCATGGCAATCCTGTGATGTCCCTGTTGCTGGTCTAGCCTCCTTCTCCGTGTAGATGGACCAGGCTGGCTGATCAAAGGCTGTGTGTTTAGCCGTCCATTGCATCCTGTGCCATCTGATTAAACACTCACGATACTGGTGTAGCTTGGACCGTTACATCCACCACTCAGCTGTCTCCTGATTTCTTTTTACACCAACACACCCCTGCAGAACCTAGTAAATATAGAAGCTTGAACATAATGTTTTGTTTCAATACACTATGCTTAACCTTATTTTTTCATATAGGAGAAACCAGGCAGAAACGATCATCGACACGATGGCCTGGCTGATGCTAAATAAAGGTCGCCATTTTGTGTAGATGACTCAGCAATAGGCAATCACAAGGCACAAACTGGACTCTTCCATTAAAGGATAATATGATTTCACCCAGAATATAAGAGGCATGAGCACCTACATTTTGTACTGGTGATTATTCTTTCTGTACATAATCGTCTTGATTCATGGGTAGTATTCTAGAAAGGAAACACAATTGATATTTGATTGTATGGGGGTGCCATAGGCGTGCCGTGCTTTAACAAGGGATAGATCTGTGATTCAGTTTGCTCTGGCACACGGGTCCTTGTTAAAACAGAATTATCTGAGTGATTGAATGTCATCTAATGAGTTTCATTTGTGCAACGACATAATTACCTTGGGTATTTGATTACAATATGAACAGTCTATAAATGTGTAATTATTTTCTTGAAGTACCACTGATAGGGATGCTTTCACATGAGTTCTCGGTCAAACATGTTTTTTGTGTTGTTTTGTTGTGGGCTCTTTGTGTGGTGTTTTTGTTGTTGTTGTTGTTGTTTTATTCTAATGCATAATAGACCATGTTAAAATTCCCTAACATTGGCCTACTTTTTCCTAGACACTTATCAATAAATCGCAAGTAGGCAAAGTCGGTAGCATTGCCAGTGAGATTAAATGATAAAATAATAATATTCAGGAATAGATTCGAGACATACTGTCTCCTCATTGACATAAGATCAATACGCTATAACCATGTAAGGGTTCTATAAAAGCTTCGCCCTCTAGATAGGTTCGTGGCAATCTGGCCCCAGCTCGACCACTAGCGTGAGTCGTCTCTGGCGACCAGCGTTTATGGGTAAAAGTAGTTCTGGCTGCTGGTTGCTGTAGTGGTAAAGTGTAGTCAGGTACAATGCATAGTAATATTCCCCAGAATATGGGGACCCACAATCCCCAAACACAAGAGAGGGAGTTCCCTGAATCCCGACTGGACGAGACTGGGTTCGTGGCTGTATCTAGTACGATGCCACCACCTGCCACCAAGTAGCGTAGGGGTCGTCTCCTTGATCTATCAATAGCCGTCTGCAGCCAGTCAGCCATTGATCCTCTACTCAAGTGTCTCTCGGCGCATGCACACAGGGCATCACCCTGGAGAAGGAGGAATAGAGGCTCCTTATACCCATCCAGACAGAGGGCTATCAATAGCAGCCTACACCCAACCCCCCCCCCAAATGCATCCCTATCCTACACCGATATTTATCTTCTTTTTCCTATTATGGAATAAATAGGAAAGGATTGAGGTAAATGGGCAATTGATTTCATTGACGCTGAACTGAGAATGGCTAGCGCTACCTTTTTGTCGGGGCAGTGTCACTCTCCTGACCATAGCATCGCACTGGATTCTGCCCCACTCTCCTTTTGGAGTGAAAGGAGACAAGGGAAGGTGGTCACTCTTTGCTTACCTATAGCCTCACCTCACAACTAATTTCTTTCTGCCTACATAATGAGTTTTCTTCCTCATGTGATTGAGTCAAGAATCTCCATTACCATTTGAAAAGATAGCTTCATCCAGAGATTTCGAGAGTGACCAAAGACAGTCCAACCATAACGATATCGAACGCTTGGAAATTGGCTGTGTGATGTAAATGTAGGAGCCAGCTGCAGGAACCATTCTGTTTATTACCCTGCCGCTTGGGAAGGGCCCCATTGTTACTATTGACTATGAATATAAATTGTTTCATTTAGACTTTTTAGGGAGAAATTAGGTGGTTATAAATTGCCTGACTGCTTTCTCAAGGAATCCGTAAAGTAAATGGAATAACTTATGGTAGTAGTGCAGGGAAATGTCTGAATAAAGAGGCACTTTATCGGCCTTTTCCTTGGAGCTTTATACTAGCTATTTAAAACAAAGATCTAAAAGTAGGTGTTGTGGAACTCCCTGTTACATCTCTGTCAATATTATATGAATTGAAAATGATTATGCAATGCCCAGTGCGTTCCAGTGAAATAGAGAGGCAGAGTCAGACCAGGTCTACGATACCGTCCATTTGTAGTCCCCTTTTTGTTTGATTATACTCCTACACTCAAACACCCCTTTGGTAAGATGAGTTTGAAATAAGGAGGATAATTATGAATATTATGTTAAGGTCCAATCTTATGTATGTTGGGGGAAAGGGGGTCGACGAGTGGGTCGACGAGTAGCTAAGACACATGGAACCCAGTCCTGCCTCCTTAATATCTATACTAGAACACAGCCAGTAACAGTACATGGTCGTATACAGTAGTCTTCCTTTCTGTGCACAGAGGAGTTGATGTGTGTGGTGGTGTCTAGCAGGCAAAATGACATTGATCTCGGCACTGTGGTTATTCACTTAGGTGTTGGCGCCAAGCCCTCACCCCATCCTCAACCCTGCCGTATTGCTCACCGCCTGTCTGTTCTGATACGTCAAGTTAGGGTCTGCTCATTTGGCACTGCCACATCATTGCCTTCCCCCAACATTACCCTGCACCCACTCCCCACCAAACCTCGCCAAACTAGATCGATTCCCAGTTAGAGGGGTGGGGTGCTAGGGTGGTGTGGCCTATGGGCAGGAAGCTGTCTAGAAATGCCAGCAGGGCGATGTCGTTCTCCTGAGGGATCACTTCCCCTGGCTATGACTTATTTGATTGGTATTTTTTTCCTTTCGTAGTAGATAGGGATGTTATAAATATGATAATATTCGGGATTCAAATAGAATGATTCACATGTGGTGAATTTGGCGAAATATGTTAGTCTATGATACAGAACTTCCCTCTATTCCATATTCTCGAATAGGCTCCGGGGTTGCATTAAAAATTGGCAAAGGTCCAGACGTTTGAACAAACCGGCAGTAGAGTATGTATCTGTGTTCTGTGAACTGTTTGTAAAGCCATATAAATGTGCTTATAGAACTCATATATCAATATTACCACCACTCTATCATCACTATATAACATTGATAGGGGGTATATCAGAAAACTGTAAGTTTACAGCATCTATTATCTCATATAGTGTAATAGGCTATTCTCTATTATGTGGGAAGCGGCTACGGTAATTGCCATCATAATCCCTGTGATAGGCTCCCTCGATAAGTAATAATCTATGAGTATATATATCACCAGTGTGAGTAGGTCCAATCGCCCTCTGAGTGCTAATGAGCTGCTCGGACCTACTGAATGGGTTATCTCACTTAAACCCATTGTGGGGTGAGCGGAGGTGGTTACACTCTGCTCCCAGCTATCACTTCACTCATTTCCTGGCTACTTGTGTCTCTGTCTCAAGCCCCAAATTTCTGATGAATTATAACTCTTGAAGGACAATATAAAAAAATATAGCACTTTAATGCATTGCACCCTATTGGCAACTGTATGCAAGAACACAGTAGTAGTGAGTTGCTCACCTGCACTGTTAGACTGGGCCAAGGGTTTTGCAGTAGATTGCTTCTATGTTTAGAAAACAGTAGTAGTTACTGTCAATACAAACCCATTGCCTCGATGTGGATTGCCCTGTACCAAGTACAGTGGTATTTTTAGCATATTTACAATTTGGGCTGAGAGTGTGTGTATTTGTAAACACTATCGGAATACAGAGTTCATGTAAATGACGGATTGTGACATCTTACCTATAGAAGAAGGCATTGTTAAATAAATACCATCACTGTATTGGTCTGTATTGGTGCTGCACATAAAGGGTTTAATTTATAGTCAGACTAATTTATAATGAAGTCTGACTGTAATTGGGCTGAATACACACTGTTTATGTGTAGCCAATCAACTGTTACATATAAAGTATCAACTCTCCATCGTATGGTTCTAGGAGAGTAGCTTCTAGGAGAGAAGCAATCGTTAACGCTATCAACCTTTTCACCTAGATCTTTCATATAGGTTGGGGGGGGGGAGGTGGGAAGGAGGACCAGGAACAAAGCGATTTATGGAGGATGATTGGATTACCTCCTGGAGGGCTGGCTGGAACACCAGATAAGAGGGCTTTTCTGGTCCTGGATTAAAGCTGTATATGGATCTACGACGACACAGGCGGCATAATAGCCCAAACCGGAAGTAGTAGGGATTAGATCCCCCCACAATGCTTTCTGATTTAACTATTCCTCATAGTATCTTCAGAGCGAGGCAGGGATGCTGTGGTAATTAATTTATACCCCACTTGGGAGCTTTGTCGTTGAAGACTACGTCAACATGGTATCAGATCTATTACAGGGTGCGGGTTTTAATGGCTTTATTGTGACAGGCTTGGGGACATGAAGGTCCCAGTCTGTCAGTGTGATGTGTTTTTTTTAGACAATGCACCCAGGCGGTTACATGGAGTGGAAATGGTGAAAGCGTGCAGCTTTCAAAAGGCAGGATGGAAGATTCGGTATCTGAAATAAAAAAGTTTAAAGTGCTCGGGTCACTGCAAGAGCCGTGTTCTGGAGCACTATTGCCATGCAATGCAAGAAAGTTTTATATAGTTTGGGGGAGGGACCTTTTATCTTACCATGGCTACGTTTATTCAGGCTTTGCTATTCCCCAGTACCTCACACCATTATCTCCCTCATGCGACTCGGCTCTTCAATTGTTTTCTCTTGGCGTCCATGATCTGCCCATCCCTGTGCCATTCCATGCACCTACCCTATATGTAATACTATAGCCTTTCCTACCAATATCTCTCTGTGGCCAATGCCTCTTTTAGCAGTTATCCCAGGATACCCCCCCAACGCGTCCTACCATATATATGCCACCGCCCCATGAGCTGCATTAAGTCGCCTCACCTAGTGTCACCGTTTGTCACATTCCGCCATTTTTACACTTGCACCTTTTAGAATTGGATGCGCTCACGTCCGCCTACTGTATCGATTGATCAGGCCATGGTATATTATTATAGGAACCCTCATGACGTTTCACCCCCACATAGCCTTCTGTTACAATGAAATAACGAGACACATCAGATATCCACTGTTACTAGATTGATGGTAAGTATACAGATGTTTCTCTGTCAATACCTGCGGCAAGTAGATGGTAAAATATATACCAAGCAGGATCAGAGTCGATATGACTGTCTGCTGTTCAAACCATTTCACTATAGCCTTTACCTATTTCTATCGATGGGATCTGTTCTGTCTCTGGGGTCATCAAATGTACGCTGGTGCAAGCACATCGTCCACGGATTTGGCTCCAATCTTGTTCTGCAGCTGAAAACAAGAATCGGTAGGGTCGAGACCAAAATGTGAATCCCTCTTTCAACATGGCTCCCTGTATTCAGTAACAGACCTGTATGGCAGATCTTTTATGAGCCGGTGGTGGTGGTAAAAGAGAACCACTCCTCACTGACACCAGACATCGGCTCAGCCGTCTGAATCCCACCCATCCCAGCCTCCCTCTCCTCACCCCACCGGGCTCTGGTATATAGCCCTGCTCACTGGCGCTGAATACAAAGCCATTGCAGACGGAGCACAGGCGGGACTGATACATTACACAGGCCTCACCTCTTCACCTTTGCCATTTCCCTTCACCAAACACCAACAAACATTGCGGCAAGTTTCGTTCACCGACCATGCACGCAGGTTTCAGCTAAAAAGCCATAACCTGTAGTTGTATCGATCTGCCTCTGAGGCACGTCCTTTGACTCTAATATCGACCCTTGCTAAGAATATTTCCATGTCGCCTGTCTGGTTGGTATTACAACCCCTCTCCCCTCCTTTACAGACACACTCGTCTAGGTGTAAGAGTCTCTTCTGCCCTAGGTGAGGAGGTATGAAAACTGTGCACAGAAAAAAATCAAAGTTAGTCGGTCTAACTTAACTTAGTCAAAACGGCCAAATAATCTTAGTTAGTGCATATGACTAATGTGTGACTAACAATGTCTAGCTTATGTTAGTCACATTGACTATCCGAATCATTTTACCTCTCCAAGCACAATCATGAACAAGGTATCTGCTGGGAGTTTCAGGCAAGCTAACTTAATTTAGCCACTGTCACTAAGGGATCTTAGTCACTTTGACTAGGATCCCTTAGTCACTTTGACTAAGGTATATTGGCATAGTGTTGCCTTTACACACCAGGTGGCAGCGTGGTTTGGAACAGGATTTTTCTGGTGGCTTCGTACCATAAATTGTTCGATGTATGTCAGAATTATGGTGATTTTCGGGCACTGTATACATTTGAGGCTTCACAATTCAATATAACATCAAGCTTGGCAAAATATATCAAATAGGTTGATGATTTGCTAAATAAACTAGGTAAACAGATAATAACACCCTTTCTGTGGGAGTCTAGATGAGTAAAATATCTGCAGATGTATTTGCTTCTTTGAGGGAAACCCAGAGTAACTTGACTCAGGGGTTCTTATGAAAATGATGTGAGGCGTTTCACATGCTTCCTAAATGATGAGACTGATTTGTGGGATGTGGATCCTAAATAGAACTTACACTCACCATTTGAATTAAACCAAAGAGTAATACATTGCACACTTAGTCAAAACCACCAAGGAATCTTAGTCAAAATCAGGCAAGCCAAGGCAAGTTGGGCACTTTGACTAATGGTTAGTCGTATTTGACTAAGAAAAACTTGGACACTTAGGCACGTGCTTTTGACTAGGTATTGTTAGAAAGTTAGCCTTTTTGACTAACATCTGACTAAGATTTTGGATATTATTTTTTTCTGTGTGCGCTCTATTTGCTATGCATAGACCTTGATTACAGAGGTGAGGGGTGACTTTGGCAAAGTCATCCCTCACCTCCGTAATCAAGGTCTACTCTATGGGAAATAGAACTGGCAGAGGGCAGCACCGTTCCTTTACTGTCTCACCCTTCTATATGGATAACACCTACTTAGAGTCAACCTGGTAACCAGAACACTCCCGTGAAGTTAGACTATTTACCATGTGCAAAGTTCAGGACCAACTCCCCCGCTTGTCGTTAACAGGTAGGTCTATTTGGAACGCAAATATAATTAGTCCACTATAGCAACAGGTAGGTGGGCCACAGGTGCAAATAGTTTATGACGTTCAAAGGCCAGAAGCATCTTGTATCTGATGAACAGTAGGCTATGGTACAGAAACAAGCGGCAACAAAACAACTGAGCGTTAGAGTTTCTGGGAACACCGTGCACAGGAACCAGACAGAGAGAGGCCGTGTGTACATTCAGCCATCATGCAATTTCCGGTCTCCAGAGACATGCGCACACGCAGCTGAATGTAGAGTCTATCGGAAATGAAGGGCACGCTATACGGAACATATGACTATGAGAAAACCGTATTCATACATCGTTAGGTGCACACAGAGAATAATGAAGTAGGACGAGTGTTCACGATATGTGTAGATTAGGTCTCCCTTGAATGCTGAATGCAGCGTACATTGTTCTTTGAAGAAAGACGGTTTGGTATTAAAGTGGTTGGTGACTATGGGGCTAACTCTCACTGCAGGCCAGTTAAATACAGGTAAGCAAAGAGAAGGGAAAACTAAATAATGGTGGATATATAAGCAAAGGTTCACGAGTTGGAGGAATGTCGAGCGATGTGGCACCTGATCGGCAAGTGCGATAACCCCCCCGACATTCCTCCAACGAGTGTGCCTTTGCATTTATTTCACGGTTTCATCATAGAATTACATCGTCGGGACACAATTACATCACCGCTGGCCGTGTGCAAGGCTTATTTACATCACCATTTTGAAGCTATGACGTGAACAGAGGGTCACGTGACCTCAGCGTGCGAAATTTTTGCAGGTTATCTCACGGGGGGGTGTGAGATGCGCAGCTGCAATGGTAAACCTATGTGCCGTCAATATCTCGGTCGTATCAACATGAAATAAATATCTATAGACGACCTATCCTAACAAAAGCAAAAACAGTAAACTAAACCCAAAACCCGGTGGACACATAGAAGGCACGGCACATGGTCCTTTCATCCTTACACCAAAGCCTGCCTCAGTCTCTTCATGTCTGTCTCTCTGTCTCTCTACCTTAGCTTCCCCGATATCCCTCTTACTCTCCTTCTCGCCACTCCTCCCTCTCTTAACCCTCTTTCTCTGTCTCTGTCTCTGTCTCTGTCTCTGTCTCTGTCTCTCTCTCTCTCTCTCTCTCTCTCTCTCTCTCTCTCTCTCTCTCTCTCTGTGGAATTCGTTTTTAATTTTGTACATATGATTGATGTGTGATTGGGCTTAGACCAATGTGACATGGTAGTTATGCGTTCATCAGGTTAATGCTGGTAATGGACGCTGAGAGGTTGTCGTCTGCTGTGCCTGCTGAAGGCAGGAAATTTGCTGATGAATATTAATGAGTCAGTGAGACATGACATGGATGACACCAGACGAGACGCAGCGCTACTACAATTCTACTTGACCATGCATGAACCGACATTCCTGAATATTCCATATGCACTGGCCACACGAAGTGCCGACGGTGGTTTCCTAGATCCATTTGCCCTTTCTATTGATATAGCGCACGAACGTGTATGGTCTGATGTTTGCATACCGTAATGGCCTGTTTAAGCGCCGGGGTCTCAAATAAGCACCGGTCTCAAATAAGCGTCAGGGGTAGAGGGGCCCTGAAATCGATCTTAACCACTAAAACAGTATTAAAACAAGCACCTCTCTCGTATAAGCGCCGGGGGTACAGTGGGTTTGAAATCAATGAGCGCCCGGGCGCTTATATGGGCCACTGCGGTACAATAGATATCTCCATCTCCTGCTGGAGTGTTTTCAGTAAAACCAGTGATTCAAATAATTATGGAGATATGTTTACTCATACCCAGTGTAGGATATATACATGTGGCAATACTCTCGATTTCCCGATTACTCATATGCCTGCATAGTATGAATTATTATGGAGGCTACAGGACCTTATACTCTCTATGGGACTAGAAACAGTCCTCTCATCTCTTGGGTATAGCTGGATCAGAGGTTTCCTAACTCCAACATATATCCACAATATATGATATATGATAAGGGGGACATGTATGGTCGGTTGTTGACCCTTAATTAGCGATTCAGAAAACCATGACTTGCTAATACAATGCACTGATCCTTCATGTTACGGTACATACATTAGATGTGCCAGCGATGAGCACTAACAACGCTTGTAATCATGATGTACCCCTAGCGTGCAGCTGCAGTTTACATTTATAAGATCTGGATTACGTTGAAAGTGTAAACCCATGACAAATGATACGGGTGTCGGAGTAGTAGATATTTCAGCATAGTTGGTGATGAATTTAAAGGATTAGTGCCACTAGACTGGAGGGATTTGCTCCATGAGCAATTCATCAGGTTCCATCCAGACGTGACCTGAGTTGATTGATGATTGACATGGTGGTCATTGGTACCTTTGACCAGGAGGCCTTGGGGTCAGCTGGTCACTGGGGCAGGGACAAGTGGGTGACGCAGCAACAGGGTCCCCATGTTTGCTGCTGATGATCTGTGAGATGGAAGTTACTGCCAATGGTGGACTCTGACTGTGTCAGTGAGGTCTGCATCATATAGGTTTATGGATAGGATGCTTACACGCACCTTACAGATAACTCTTGCATCCCATACACCAGTTTTCATAGAAGGGCAACTGTGCACCTTAGTTTCCATTATAAAGAGGAAAACAAAGGGATAGGTCGTCTATAGATATTTCCCCGATAATCCTTACATGGTCTTCGATGTTGCGGTGTACATACAGTTATGCAGAGACTCTCACAGGGACCAGCATACATCATTTTGTGTAGTGGTGCTCAATTTTCCTGGGACAAAAAAAAACCATTATTATAAGCCTCTGTTCGAATGGACCTGTACACGAGGCAAACAGCAAAATCAGCATCACTAAAATTGGGGCTGTGAGTGAGATATTGGAGCAGAGGGAAACTGTGGTAAACAAGAAGTAATTTGGTGATGTCTTACATCATGGGTTCAGAGTGGTGGGCACTGCCTAGTTTACGGTGTATTGACTTCATTGATTAGACACTGGGTCGATTTGGGTTGTTGTTCCGCACTGGATTCAAAGAGGTTATGGCTCCCAGGGGGTCGTCCCTAAGCCATTCCCATTTCCAGAGGCGGCCTACTCCAGATTCAGGGTCTAGGATGCTAGGGTTGTGTTGACGAAGCAGGAATGCCATTATCCTTGAGCAATTTCCTTCCTGTCTAGGTCTGTGGCATTCGGGAATATACAAAGAGCCAGTCCCCTATCCCCATGCGTCATGGTAAGTTTAATGGATTAGATGTTTTCTAAATCTTCTTCCCAGAAAGTGGCAAACTATACAAAGAGCCAGCCCCCTATCCCCATGCGTCATGGTACCCAGCAAATTGTCGTCATCTGTCGCCATGATTGGTCATCAATGGTGACTCCTTTTTGAGTGATAACTCATTCCGTCATCTTTCGCCACTGTGTGTTAGACTCACATGGCATAGCAATTGCTATTTCTGGTGATCTTGTGCTATCTAGCGACATGTGGATCAACATGGTAAAAGGTACGCCCGCAAGGGGGTGCGAGGGCGTACCTTTTACTGTGTTGATCCACACATGTGTGAGCCACTTCACACAGGTTGACGAGGACTCACGACAATTTGCTGGGTAGATTTAATGGATTAGAAGTTGTCTAAAGCTTCTTCCCAGAAAGTGGCACATTTTGCCGTGGTACTTTTGTGGAGAGGTTTGAACTCCAAGAGAAATGCAATTTTCGTGGGTAAACCCAAATATGCATGGATGGATGTGGTGAGATAAAATATAAATTATAATTCAGTTGGTTGGGTTTTGATTGTCCATATTCTTCATTTCCATGTACTACTATTGGCATAATATTCATAGAAGAGTGATTGCGAACTGTGTAGTGTTGAGTACGTAATATTAGACCCTCAGTGACCAAAAAAGAATATTCGCTATAAGGCCTCTCAAAAAAAATGTCTTCTTTCTCATCACCGCCCTCGTCAGAAAAATCGCCATTTGAATTTTGTTTATTATTTTTTTTAGAATTTTCTGAGAAAAATATACTAGAAAATGAAGAAAAGTAGTCAAGCTTGAATCAAGTGAAAGCTTATGGTCCAGGGAATGCAGCTGGCTATCAATAATAGACATCCTAACACTTTTGAAATATTAATGATAACTTTCAGATTATAATGCAGTTTTTCATACACGGGACGTCCGCGATGAGCCCACAATACACATAGATATCAGGCCCTATTGAGCTGCTTAAGCAAAAAAAATTAAAATTAAAATCCTCCCTCGTCACTTTTTCCATGGCTTGGTGATGAGAAACAAGTTTTTTTTTGTGGAGTGGCCTAATATAGACTCCGATATACCTCCATAACTCACCATGGGCCATGGTAATGGCATGAATATGGTGGTCGTAAACAGAAAGGGGCCTGTCTGGGGTGGCTATGGTTATGGCAGACCATTTTAGAGTAATAATCTTTATGAACTCAAAGAAAGGATATGAAATTTTATTATGAGACCAGACATATGAGCAGCCGAGTATGACATGCTGAGAGCTTATTTATATTCCAATGATTGCATTGAAACATTTTTTGCAAAATTACCGTGTATAAATTTACCCGTATGGACACATATTTACGGGAAACAGTAGTTGACAAGAATAGGTCAGCATGGCTGAAAATAGAGGTAGTGGACAGCTTCTTCTGATACCTGAGTGTGGCCACAGCCGGGAGGATCGTAACAGTAGATCCTTGAGGGATTCTGCCCTAACTGTGGGGATCAAGATGTAAGCCGTAGATAGTCCCCCACCCCTGTGGCAATCCAGGCCCCCGGCACACTGTCCTGATCACAGTCCCCTATCTATGTGCACCAGGCATGGCTAGGGTGCCACAAAAGGATAGGGGCACTAGTCTTACGAGGTTCTCTGCTTCCAGACCTTAAAGAAGATTATACTCTACTACTTCTTCTGTTTTAGCTGTTCACTTGTGTCTCTGCCCAAGTGTGTCTCTGTCCCTGTGAAGTAACTATAGTGCATATTTATATTAAAATGACCGAGCTATAACCTTAAACATTCGAGCATGATATATGTAAGGGTAGAATTAGGTTATTGGGTGAACCTGCAGCATCAGAATCCAAGATACAACCAGGTATTGAGCACTGAGTGAGCCTATTGTGCATGGTATATATATATGGAACATGAGGTTTTCTTTTAAAACCTCCATCAGAAAGGTTCAGCCAAGGAACATATTTAGTAAGTTGAAGTTTTGTATTTGTATATGGGACTGGGACTGAGCACACCATAAAATTTATGTGAAATGCAATATTGATAGGTATAAGTAACCCATGAAGAAGGTGGTGTTTTTTTTGCCCTGCAACTTGAAAACATGATACTTTTTATGACTATGCCTTATGACTAGTCATTTTCCTTACGATGGATAAGGCTGGAAGACCCAACAATCATCTCAGGAGAATTATTCACCCACTCTAGCCATTTAATAGTAATTTTGGAAAATGCAAAATTGTCCCCATCCCCTCCTCCCATATTCCTTTTATCTTAGCTTCCCCGATATCCCTCTTACTCTCCTTCTCGCCCCCTCGTCCCTCTCACCCTCTCAGCCTCTCTCTCTCTCTCTCTCTCTCTCTCTCTCTCTCTCTCTCTCTCTCTCTCCAAAGCATGGCAAAACAATGTCATAGCTTGGCTTTAGTAGAGATACGAATCCATCATCAATGCCTTTGTGGCACAGCATGTTCCCTTAAAAGGTCTAAAGGCAATTTAATTGAATCAAATTGCCGCATATTAAAAAACGGCAGGGGGTTGAGAAAATACGGTCACGTCTCGTATTATTGGAGATGATAACATTCCACAAATAGGAAGAAGCATAATGTAAAGCTGAAAGTATAATAAGCTACACGGGAAAAGATACATCCACAAGGGGCCTTGCGAATGTACCTCTTACCGTATTGATCCACAATTAACGTTTTGTTCTGAGCTTGCAGTAAATAATGCGATCATAAAATTAATTTTAATGTCAGAGCTGAGTTAAGACAACAAAGTTCTTGTAACTTTCGAATATCTTGCATTAAGCTCGATAAGATAAAGTATTTACTGCAGGGCATGCTTATCGAGGAAATAGTATGTTAGAAATGAGACGGCATAACACTGTTTGTAACAAAATAAGGTGGTAATGATCCAGACTGCTCTAGAGCAATGATCCCCAAAGAATCGTGTTCATTTGTTGTGACGATTCATCCCTTTAGGACAGACATTTACCTTACTGCCAGTATACCATGATCCACCTCCTTAACCATTAGGTAACGTATCATACCCATGGACAAGGAGGATACAGTTAGAAGTGTGCTATAAATACCACAACAGTAGAAAATAGTGTCCATATAGCTTGTAGCGATGAGGAAATGGTGTGATAAAGTGCCTCACTAGGAAACGAGTAGCGCACATGTGTGGTCAATGTCAAACATGCCGTACCTTGTCTGTGTTATAACCAGAAGATCCCATAAACAGTGACCAATCCACTGTTTCTCTCCATCCAGGAACGCATGGGTGCATTAGTTTAACACACTACAGGCGAACTGAACTTAAATCTGATGAATAAATGACAATTAAAGTAAAGGGAGCATTTAAGCCCCATTGCCTTTTAAATATGCAAGGGAAGGGGGAGGCGCATGTAAGAATAAAATCGATTAAAACCCAGACGATTTTATAACATAGCGCGCCGGTTCTATTTGAAAAAAGTCAAACTGTGTTCATGGGATCAGCCCTCTGACAGTCGCAGTAACTGAATACAGCATTCTCTCCAATGGAATTCAAGTTAGTGTCAGTATTGTAAAGTCCTGCAGTCATCGATTGTCAGATTTCTGGCATGGGCCTATACCCTTCTTTACCTTCCACTACCAGACACCATGGACAATATAATGAATGAGCTGCATAAAATATATCCCAACAGATACTTTTTGTGATGATGATATCCAGTTACCTTTGTGTTTGTCCGTGCATGAAGCCAACGTAAGTCATAAAGATTAACTTCTGTAGGGGGAGGGGGGACTTCCATATTCTATAACCTCGCATTTGAGCGAAGACTGTTTGCTTCAAAATTGCTCAGCGGTTTAAGGAGAAGTACTAGGATGTTGGAATTTGATCTCCAAAATAATGTGTCAAACTATATAAGGCAATTAGAAGTCAGTGTGTCAAACAGAAGTCGAATGGTGCCCTTAGCAGAAGCCAAACGTTGCTAGTTGACTCTCTACATCCAAATCAGAACCAGCCTCATAATCCCCCATCGTATTCTGCAGTCGCACCCTACCTACTCACCCACCTTTCTAAGCCACACGGCAATCAATCCGCAGCATATTGACATGCACACAGACTTAAGACCTCACTGTGAGTACTTTGTCCACGTGGACCATTTGTCAATAACCTTTTAGAGGTGTGACAGGGTTCGCCATTTTCCTTTCACCCACGTGCCACCCTTCACACACAGTCCCGCCTCGGCTGTTAACCTTGCTGCTCAGCATAGCGCCCTATCATCGCCGAAAAGGCAAATAAAGCTTTGTTTCAGGCGAAATGTTAGATACATTACGTTTGTGTCTAAACCTGCCATTAGATTACATTCTTTAGAACTCCATTTTACCAGTTATTTGCAAACTATTGATTCTATGGTGAGAGTACTTGAAATAAGCAAGAAAATAATTATATGAATATTTTCAGAACATGTCAGAAGACATCTGTCCTATTTCATCAATTGGCAGTGACGAGTGCAGGCTTTTTGAAAATGGGGGAAAACACTATTTGAAGAACACCCTGGGACCTGAGGATCCATTAAAATTCTAAATCTGTCCCTGAAATGATGATAAGGGCCGCTGTTACCCGAAGCACAAATTTATCTTGAAAGAGACCTTTTTCTTTTGGTCTTCCCATCAAGGAGAAGCCAGATAATTGAGGCTGCCAGGTGGCGAGCACAGGAACGCAACATCAATGACGTCTGCTTTACATTTCCTTTGGATCCGCTGGTTCCTGCGGCCTCTGCACACACCAACTGTTGGTCCTCTGTTGATGCCGGGTACAGGCCCCGGGTACAGGCTGTACACAGTGACCTCCGTCTGACCCTAGTGCCAAATGCCACCCCACTGCCACTTCCTTAACTCTTCAAGGAGAGAATGTTGCTTTAATGCAATATGCCCTTTTGTCCTAATGATGCTTGAATGCAACATCCGCTGTAGATATTACACATCTGCAAATATTTTCGAACACATGTTGCATAAATTAAGCTATAATTAGGTGCTACTGTCGACCCTATTGGGCTATAGATGCACTCTCTGAAGGTAATGCTTTGAAGCATTTCCAGACAGTTAAACCTGGGGCCATGACTCACAATGCGCTTCTTATAAAGATTTAACACAACCTTAACCCCTTACTTACTGCACAAAGTAGGAAGGGAGGTGAGAATCTAGAAAGTCACCTTTCAATTGGCAGACCTCTGCCACGGCATATAAGGGCCAGTCTGTGCCAATGCCATCTTGTTGATGGCACCAATCAGCCACAATGAAGTGTCCTGGAATCGGCTATGTGTAAAAAACCATGCCATCAATATTATTTCATATAGAATATGGCTGTCGACCCTCAGGACCCTTACTTTAATGGGAGCCCCATAGATCTGAGCAGGGCTATGGGTGGTATATTACTGGTATGGCACTGAAGTCTCCTGACGGCTCTCATTGGGCCGTGGACTTTGACAGGTGAGAAGGGAGGAGTATTTGATGAGGAGGAGATTGGATGAGTCAGACCCTCATTTATACTGTGACGGCCGCCGACCGACCCACACCTCAGTCAAATCAGGGCTTTAAGAAGGCTTCAACAGACACTGATGGACATTCCTACATGTGGGAAAAGGGCAGGAACTAGCTTTCTGTTTTTCAATGAAAATTACTGTAGAAAATGCCCTTTTCTAGATACTTTTTTATATCTAAATACATGTATGTTTTTGTTAAACTCATTAGGGCTACATCAATGTGACAAAACAGTGCAGTTTCATACCTGGGTTAAACCACACCTGCGTATAATTAAGGGTATATATTGTCTGACTCTATCCAAATTCGGATTGGAGGAAAGGGTGGGGCTGCTTATTAAAAAGGCCCAATGGTAGAACATCTACACTACAATACATCCATGATCCACACACAACAGACAGGAATAGTTTTGGTGTAAACTAGGCCGTTTCCATGGTGAATGCATGGTCCAGGATGAAGCATAGGAGAGGTTATTGATTCTACCCTGCACTTCATCATCCAGTCTCACATCCACTTAACACACCTGACAAAAAGAAGCTGCTGGATTAGTAACCTGGTAATGTTCATTAATTAACACATGCCTACTTGGGTCTTTGCTTCTAATCAGCCACACCCTGAGTTCTCAGTAAAGAAACAGATTGTGTGGGTGGCCAAGGAGCTGTGTCCACATGTTTTGTAGAAGAAATCAATTCTACAATAACACATGTTATGCCCATGTTTTATAAAGCTGTCACTAACAATGGCCTTGCATCCATATTCCTCAATACCTAGTTGACGTAAACAGGATTTGCAGAATTCTTGTATGCATAGCACGATATGGTGGGGTATATGTTAGCTCTCCCCACCCCACAGAGTTATCTAGTAGGCGCAGCCTGCACCTGGCTATGGACCTTATATATGCATATTTCCGCTTCCCTGGGCGTCCTGATATAGCCTAATACTCCCTGGCAGAAGGTGACTGCCCACTATTCCTAAACTTGTCCTGTTGCCTTTTACCTATCCCTTTTTATTTCTTCTGACTTAAGTATGATAAAATCTTTGTCGATGGAGTAGTGATAACATTAATATAGAAATGTAATTGATCCACAAGCTCAAAATATTTATTTTCTTTAGTAGTTGTTACCCATTAATACCATCAATAAAAAGAGACAACATTCACAGAAATATCGACCTCCAACCACACTGGTTGCTACAGGGAAACCACTCAGTTTTATTTCAACTCAGTACTAGTAATATTCTACTTGAAATATCTTTGAGTAGAGGAGCGATGTCAGTGTTTGTAATGATTATGTCCAAGGCCATCATATCTATTTGTTATTTGTCCGGTTATATTACCAGGCACCTATTGCTATGAACGCCAAACAAGGTTGCAAGATTGGTAGAAGGAAGCGGATACACCTATACCACTAGGCAGGGCTTCTGACAAATGTCTGACTTTATCTATTCAAACTTTCCATAAAGAAGACGTGACTATAGGGTAACTTTTTTTTTCTTCATGTAAAACGCTATACATGCATTATAGAATTCTCTGTCGAAAATGGCCACTGGCCGTTGGCAAGTTTATTTTCTGTCTGCAGACCTTATGGGGGCGCTATGCGTGTGCCAGGGTAAGGAGGTTATTAACGCAGCACGTGCCGGACCCAGGAGGAAATCTAATACGCACCCGCCTTGAGATTAGGTTACCCTTATCTGCTGCAGGAAACACGGCCTGGTCTACGAGGAGAGAGACGGTATAAGGAAATATTGGCCTCTCTGGAAACTATAAGACTCTAAATGCAGATGCAATGTTGAAAACACAAATTGCAGTTGTATCTGATTTGATTTAGGTCGATATATATGTACCTTGTTATAACGTTTTCTGTCTGGTATTGGCGACAGTATAATATTTTTCCGTCTTCTTCCCGTCACCATCAATTCGATGGCAGACCTGATTTCAGGAGTTGCTTGTAGGGAAGTAGCAGATAAATGTCCATGCAATCAGGGTGGTCACTGAGTTAGCAGATGTCATTAGCTCTGAGCATATTGTGAGTAGCCATACGGAGGGAGTTTTGTGTGCAGATTCATGGAGGATTCTTCCTACTTTACACCCTTACTGAAAACTAAGTTATTCTAACAAGTAAATTTTCTTGATGTAGAAAGGGACTAGCCTGAGCAGTAACTCAAAACATACAAAGCGCGCCTCCTCTTCCTCCCCATCCTACTTGTGTGATAGTTGAAATGGATGTGCCTGCCAGAACCGCGCAATAGCCACTCTTCACGCCAGACAGCAGATATAAATAGCTCCTCACCTTCCCAGGGTCAGCCCAACCTACATGCTGTCTTTTGCCTTCTTCCCTTTCCATGGTTGGAAACCAGGCCTGTTGCCTTCAACAGCTGCCATATAAGCATAGAGAGTTATAGATGTGTGCACATTGTCATGTCCAAGCAAAGCTATGTCTGCTCCTCAGCAGGCAGGGCCCCACCTAGCTTAGTACTTGAACTCTCTTCCACCATGAGAGTTCAAGAAATCTGTAGTTGAAATGTGGAGGATTTGATAAGCTGAAATCTGTCACCAGTGATGCCAGAAAGGTTATCCTATCAAATGCTGGCCATTGTCACTGGGCTAGTCTGGAGATGCTAGTACATTCAAAATCAGGAAGAGTTTGGAGAAACTGCAGTGAAATATTTTATTTCAGTCATCTGCTTTCCTTATTGAATGGATTGTAAAGTAGACATGTTAGACTATCTGAGACAGTTGAAAAATCACAAAATTCCAAGTATTAGCAGCCGCTAAAAGGCCTCACTTGGGCTTGTGAGCACACCTTTCCCCCTTTTTAGACTGCAAATTTCTCGGCCACTCTACATGGGTAGGGAATCCTCAACCTAGGTCCTCCATTACGACAGGCCCGCACTAGTGGGATCGGCCACCGACCACTTGCTATTTGAACAGTGGACAGTGAACGGTAAAAGGCAAGGACCGAAAATAGCATGCCACCCGGAAAATGCTGGTACAATATTGACTCTAACCCTTTGTAACGACGAGATTCGACTGAGATCTGCAGCTGTAGCTTTTAACGTTGATATTAAAAAAACCTTCAAAACTCTTGGTCTTTGTAGAATGACACACAAACCGTTCGCGAAGACGTCATGTTGTAGTGGATCTTAGAACTGGTGTGTTCTTCAAAAGGGTCTGGCATTCATAAGAACATCAACCCATCCACCCTCATAACTTGATAGACACTGTGCAGAGTCTGGATTTTCCAGGCATAGGGCCCCCGTGTGTGTGCTTTATAGATTTGTGGAGCAGGAAGAATCTGACCCTCACGCCCATACATTTGATAAACTCATGCAGTCTCCTCGGCCTCCTTTTCGGCCCCTTTGGCCCAGAATCGGTATTTCATGCCAGCACAGACATGTTCCCATGTTCCTTTTCCACCTCCTGGGCCCCGGCCGAGTGAAGGTCTGGCCCATACCGTGCGCCAATAGTCGGTCCTGACTGCATTTAGCGTGGGATTGGTTTCCGTCAGACAGTTTGCTTGGGGTCAAAGCGAGGCTAGATGCGCAGACGGACTGTGTTATGCCCTTAGCAACTTCCGGGTGTATTCATTTTGTGACAAAACTTGGTTAACTCTACCCAAAGCGGCACAGTCTACATGGTAGACAGTAGCTCATCTACATACATATATGAGGCTCTATAGCTCTATGAGAGGTCTGTAACCCTATTACTGGTAGGGGCCTAGCGGGAAGTGCACCGTTACCTTTGTGAGGAGGCTATAAGGTCTGCGTCTGTTCCAGCGTGTTGATTTCTAAAGAATATGGTGTATGTAACATAGACATCCATATTTGTACAAGAAATGACACTGTTATGTAACAAATATTTTCTCTGTTACGGAAGAGAATCTAGAAGGCTCAGTGTGTGTTTCACCTGCAGCACACTCTACTTTCCATATACTACTAACAGCCCCTTTCCCGATGGTACGTTACAGGACTATCTACAAAGGCAATAGGTAATAAGGTTCCTGTGCTTTTAACACAGAAACTGTCAGCCCCTTGCCATTTTACACTGAACAAAGTGAACCTTTTCCTCCCAAACGTACTCTCCTGTAAATGGCCGAGCTGTGCATGCACCTTCCTCTAAGTACTCTTTCCATATACTACTTACCTCCAAATGCCAGTCCCACTGACTCCCAGCGGCGTTTCAGGTTTAATAGGCTGTGCAGGGTGTTTCGTCCGACACTATTTACTGCACTGCCTGTAATTAAATTACAAAGTTGCCTTCAATTAGACATTTCATACAAGACTGTAAGAGGTGTTAATTAGAGTGTATTTAGAGGTGTCTTCGTTCTTCATACTTTCACTATCTCTGATACCAAATGTTGTGTACGGGGATTATGTATTAATTACATGATTTATGAACGAAAAAGTAGAGAAACAAGAAATGTTTTCAAAGTCAGTGTCTCAGGTTACAAACAACGGGAGCCGACAGAATGAACCCAGCAGAAACCAACAGTGATTACCAAAACTACACTGTGTCCCTAGCAATAGCCGGCAGTGATTGGTATTTTGGGTCGGTCCCATCAAGCATAGTAGGGAGGAGGAGGCTTAAAGTCACAGGGGCAAGTTGACATGGGCAGGTTTCCCTGAGGGAATCCCTAAAATGGTGTCACCAATCTTTCCCATAATTCAAATGATCTACTCAGAAAGCATATTGAATCAATCTGAAGTATACAACACTCCGTACCAGCCTAAAAACGTGTTTTGCTCCGTTTTACAGGATTTTAGGGAGTGATCATTTTTTAACAACAGGGGGGGGGGCTGGTGGGTTTGCGCGTGGACGCGCGGAAAAAAAATTCGACCCCCCCCCTCTTGAGGGGGTAAAATTTTTTCGACCCCCCCATAAGGGACAAAAATCACGCGCGAACGTCCCCTTTTAGCCTATAGTAACGCGCGGGGTTTTCCACTGAAAACAGGTGAAATTATTTTGACCC
The DNA here is from genome assembly GCA_949317995.1 of Acholoe squamosa. Lineage (NCBI taxonomy): Eukaryota > Metazoa > Annelida > Polychaeta > Phyllodocida > Polynoidae > Acholoe > Acholoe squamosa. The sequence goes on from OX439040.1 coordinate 52,476,656, forward strand.
CCCCCATCAGAGGTATTGAAAAAATTCTGAACCCCCCCCCCCGGTCAAGGGGTTGAAAAAATTCTGACCCCCCCCCTGTTGTTAAAAAAATGATCACTCCCTTACCTCAAGACGAAAAAAGGTCTAGAGTTAATTTTGATCACCTCAAGAAGCTATATGTATGAATGTGTAGTGGTTCGTCTCGTTAAGTTAGATTAAATCATAACGAAGAGAGAGAAAAGTTTCCGGGTAGGCAACCGAGCTTTTATTTCAGAGCTTGCGTTACATACGATCACAGCCTCAGAGGACTACATGCTGCTAGTGCATTCGGTTACCCTTTCGGGTAACAACCTGGTTGAGCAGTGGGTAAACCACTACTGAGGAACCTAGGGCTAGGACCAGCCTTATATAGGGGAAAAGCCCGCGAAACTCAGACCGGCCACGTGACGTGTGGCGGACGAGTGGTAGGCCCCCTGGTGTAGTGGATACGAACCCAGAGGCAGGTGCTGCCACCTGCCATCCGGATTCCCCCACCACACCCGAAGGACCTAGGTCTGAGTCTCACGGGTGCATGAACGTTAAAGTGTAAAATACCATACCCCTACACTGCCCCCCTTAGACAATAACTTGGGGGTAATTAAACCGCAGTGTATTAATAACCTAGTAAGTGATTGTTTACAATACTAAAAAGGGGTATTAATTACACTTGCTCGATGTGAAATAGGCTATAGTATAAGACTATCCTATTTCTGAAAAATTATACAATAATAGCATCGAGTGTCGTTCATGTTATTTCCATCACTAGCTTATAACAACCATAAATGATAAATATACAATTATCACAGATTTATAGTAACGTTTTGACAACAGTAGGGTCCTGAAAAGGACCGGTGGTTGTTAACAATGATCGTATTATGGTTATTGAACCCGGGAAAAAAAAAAATTTCGACTTTTTAAATTAACAGCTCTGTCTACTTTACAGAGTGAATTAAATATTAATGATCAGATATGGACAATTAATCTGATACTATATGAACACAATTAGGTATTAACCTGAGTAATACAATACTAAGTTTAGAGAAATCCGTTGGACCTTCTCTTATTTTATAGAAAAATATTTATACTTTTGAGACGCAGCTCAGTTTATACCTTAGTGTTTTATATTTACAAGTTACAGAAGAATTATAGTCTCTTAATATATTGAGACCAGGAATGACCTATATAGACAGTTATAGGTCTAGGATTACCTTAAATAACTTTTAGGATTCGCAGATCCAGTATATTTATAGGTACCCTTATATAATAATATATCTTTATAAAAGATATTATATAGTTATAAATACAATTTTACATACAATATAATAATATCAACAAAGTTACTTGTTTTCATGATTGGAGGATGTAACAGGAGTCGGATGCTGCTGATGGCTTGGTATGGGCGAGCTGAACCCTGATGCCTGAAGTGCTATAGTAAAACTTGTTGGTGGGTGTAGCTAAACCCTGATGCCTGTAGTGCTAGCTAACTGGAGGTTATAGTAGATCCAGTTGTAGACTGTTGATGGACTCTATGGGCGTAGCTAAACCCTGATGCCTGTAGTGCTAGCTCACAAATAGTAGTGGTGTAGTAGTAAATCCGGTTTGTAGTTCAAAAGTCCATATTAGTGTAAATTGTCCATGATTTTATAATAGGCACAGTCATTACATTGTGGCACAGTACAATTATGGTGTTTACAGCATTAGTACTCCTCCTCCAGAGTGGCTTGTTTGTTTTCTCCTTCTGTTTTCAGTTTCCGGATTAGGGTACAGTTTGGTACCCGAATCAATACGGGTTGGATAAAAAAATGGTTTCTTATCCAACAATGCATGGGTAATAGAACCCCGGGACACACAATTATGTCCGATCTTCATGCAACAGTTTTTTACTGTTCCATGTTCTCCTCGGGTGGCTGGTTTGGACCCGGTTGTTGAGCCAGTGGCTGAACAGGGGGGTTCATACCAGTTCCATCCGTAGGTGCCAATGCGGGGACAGCAGGTGTAAGTTTCACCTTTTGGCGTGCTTCGAACAGCTTCAAAGCATGCTCAGGTGTACCGTCCCAGTTATCCATGATAACTCCGAAGACCTTGAAGAACTTTTGCTGGTTCTTCATGTTCGTTGCTCGTTCTAGGTCGAGCATCTGAGAAGCTGTTTCCTTCTCGGATAGGGCCTCCTGCCGCAGATTAGCAGCTTCCTGCTTATCTTTGGCAACATCCGCTTTGATCTGAGTCGAGATTCGGTTGATCTCTGACTTCTGGATCGCGTCAATACACTGGAGAGTGCTCGACACGGTCCGACGATACATGTCCAGGTGGAGGTTTTCCAGATGGTGCTGTAGCGTCTCAAATTGTTTGCTCTGGATATTGCAAGACAATTTGTCCTCCTTCTTGAAGAAGGTCTCCACTGTCTGGATCAGCTTAGGCCGATGAACCACAGCACCAGGTGGGGGTACCTGACCCTGAGGCTTCGGCTGTGCTCCAGACCCGCTCGCAGTGACAGCTACCTGCGTGTGCGAAGAAGCAACCGCAGTAGTAACCGCACTAGCAGTGGTCGAAGAAGGGCCTTGAGTTGGTAATCCCTGAACCAGGGGCAACCGTGACAATTCCCTTCTAAGGTCTTTGGCCGTCAACAATGGTGCGGGTGGACGTTGTCTCACCACAGCACTCATTGTAGGTCGGGGAGCTTGACCTCCTACTGTCGGCAGTTCCTGCTTGACCCTCCCGTACTGATCAAAGATTTGCATCTCTGGTCCGGGTGGGCCCATAGCAGGGTACTGCTTCGGGTCTTTGACATTCAAAGGCGCGTGTTTCCGGGCGGACTGGCCACTCGGTCCACTGACACCAAAGAATGTCGGGTTCTGTGCACCTCGTGGAGTTGGTGCTCGCCCATAATGGGAAGGAGTTCCAGTAGGAGATGGAAGATGTGGCTTCTTCCTTCCCCCATTTGTCTGTCTCTCCAGCGCCTCCAGTGGTGACCTGGCTCGGCTTGGAGATTCAGACGCCTGTCTCTTCCTATCTGCTACAGAGGGTCCCTGGCGGTAATCCCTGCGGCTTCGGACCTGTTCTCCGGATGGAGTTACATAAGCCCCACCACGACGGCGGGCCTTGTTGCTTCTCCATTCGTTTAACAGATCGTACTCCCCCTGAGCGTACTCTAGTTTGCCGGACCCGGGAGTCTGGGCAAACCGAGCCTTTAGTTTCTGGTTAGTACCAGGAACCGTAGGCGCAAACTGCTTCGTACTCGGTGTGAGGGAAGCCAACTTCTCTGCATTGAGGCCCCTAAGGTTGCCATAGAGTTCGGAGTGAATTTTCATCACCCGATCTATGGCTGCCTCCAGGCCCTCTCCATGCGAAGTCACATAGTGCCGGACCATGTCTCCGCGTCGGGGGGTGACACATCCTGTGCATTTAGCACATTTCTTGCCAACCTCTCGGTCGCAGACATATTCCGGCCTCTGGTGCATATGAACCTCCACGAGATGACGAAGGAACGCGTCTTTCTCGATGAAGAATTCAACCTCACCCTCACTTTGAGTACAACGTTGGAAGGGACAATCCTTACGATCCTCCCCGTAGTACTCATCTAGAGCAAACTTGAGCTTGCCCTTCTGGTCATAATTGTACAGACCATTGGGCGAATTCTTAACGAATTCCCAATAGATCCAGTACATATTGGCCGGCTTTCTATCAGAGAGCTTCTTGCGAAGCCACTCCTCCATATCTTCCTGCCTCTCACAGGTGATCCGAGGGGGCAGTCTCCATACGGATTTACTCCCCTTCAGGTGTCCCCTGTGTAGAGGAATGAAGTCGGCAAAGTTGCTATTGGCGTTAGCCCAGATAGCAGCCTCTTGCTCGTCAGTCGGAGTGACATCCACAACTGGGTCAACCGGCTCCTCTCCCTCCGGGTCGGATGGTACATCCACAGGTTGCACAACGGGTTGTTGACCCGCGAGGACCTGGGCTGCAGCATCTTGAGCGTCTCCACTCAAATCGGCCATTACGTCGTGTAGCTTGACGATTGGCACACCGAGCTCAACTTTTACGGTTGGGACAGCCGGTTCAGCTTCTGTATTATCAGCTTGAACGTCTACCTCGATAGGTTCAGGTTTGCGTTGGTCAACCTTCTTCTTATTCCTCCTGCGGGATCTGCCGTTAGTAGAAGTGCCAGGCTCGGATGCGTCCGTCTCGTTGCCGGAGACATCCGAAGCCTTAGCGCCCTTCTTATTGGCCGAGCGTGGAGACACCCGACGGGTTCGGGTACTGTCGTCCACACTCGTGCTGGTAGAGGGTTCGGTTCCTGACCGCTTCCCTTTACCCTTACCTTTGGTGGGGGTTGTTTTACCCTTTCCACCAGCTGCTTTCTCCTTTACTTGCTCAGTCTTCGTAGGGGTAGACTGAGCAGTTTTAAGGGAAACATCTGCATCAGGTAGGGCCTTCTCAGGTACTACTGCTGCGCCTCCCAAGGTGGGAGCTTCAGCAGGAGACATGAGACGGTCCATCCGATCGGCCATCTTGGCTGTTACTTGCACGGGTGCGGGTCCGGGTACTAACTCCGGATGCGCCAGTGCATACTGTCTCTCCAATAGACGTACTACGAGGTCTTGTATTACCCCGAGTCTGTCTAGTGGAGACACACCAATACGGGCCTCTTCTGCCTCAATGGTTTGAGACGTAATAGGGACCCCTGGACAGTAATCCACAACAGCGTTACCTGCTGCTTCATACTCATCCGCTGTGCTTAACAGTAGGATCTGGTCTCTGTCTATGTATCTAGAGACCTCATCTGCCTTGACACCGGTGTAACCCGTTTTGTCAGACACATAGGAAGGCCTATAAGAGGTATTCCTTCGGAAAGCCATTTCTGCGTCCCAGACGGCTTTACGAAACCATAAGTGGACTACCAATCCTTTGGCCATCTGATGGTAATCCATCAACCAGGACTCCGGAAAGGTATTAGCCCACTGCGGATGAGCACATTCCCAGATTGCGTTGACAACACGCTCGTCAACCTCTCTGGGCGTCCCATAACAGGTGGGTATCAGCATTTCCTCGGAAATTGCTAACATCCGTCCGTCATATGGACCGGCTACATCATGCCATTCGGGACTGTCTGGGAAGGGCAGCTCTAGGTGCATTGGCCTGTCAACCGGAGAAGCAGGTCCCAAAGCACCGAATGAGGTACTCCCACCAAGACGGGGCGGCAGTTGAGGGGGAGGTGGCATCAGAGCCCTGTCAAGAGACTGGGCTCCTGCCGGTTCTCCACTCAAACCTTCGGATGGAGGGGCTACATAAGGCTCACCTACATCAATTTGTTGTTGAACGCCTCGGCGTTCAGGACTAACTTGTCTGGAGTTGTCGGATGCGTCGTAGAACGATTCTACGTCGCTATCGTCTACTCCAGAGAAGTACTGATCAACATTCATTTGTTGATCCATTTGATCACAATCAGCATCGTATTGCTGATCGTCGTATGTATAAGTGGGACTCTTGGGAGAACCACTTCCATACTCTGGCGGGGTGCTGGCACCGGCACCGCCGCCAAGACGGACGGCCTCTTCTGCCATCGACAGAAGTGGCTGTTCGGGGATAAAATATCCCAATCCACCGGATAAGCAGTGAGTACTGCTTACCCAGTGAAAGGCGGGTGCCTTTTAACGAGGGCACACCTCGGAATATGGCTGTCACGGGCTATCAGACTCCAACAAGAGCAAGACCACCCTCGGCCACGTCTTCTTCCTTCGCAGGAATAAGACAATATGGCGGGATACTCGAACTTGAATCGCTGCGCATGATCAAACCGGCGCCTCACGTGACCATTCGAAAATGGGTCAACAACTTTCCCGCGTGCCCTTAATTAGGTCACGCGCCCTTACATAAAAACAATACAATACCCGATCGGTCGTCCGTCCGTACTCAGGGTTCGACTATGACAATTCGCTAGGTATTCTGGAGTTTATGGATAGCATAAGCATATCCACCGGATTATCCGTCCAAAACCATGGGTTCATTGTCATAGGACCTTTTCCAGAGACTCTTGACCGGCTCAAATATACATTGAACTAGGTTACAACATATAACAGTACACAGTACAGGACAACACACTCGTTGTGTTAACAGGCTAGGTTACGGCAGTCTGTAGCAACCTTGGACTGCGTCTAAGAGGTTTTGAGGCCTCTTTTATTGACCTGGTATCCATAAGAGCCTTTTCCAAGGTCTTCTTAGCCTTAGAGGGACCTTTCCTCTTATTTTTACCTGCGCCTGCCGAGACTTTTTGTATCTTCCCCTGCTTTCCGGATGTTACGACAGGGGGCACCACCCTCTTCGGGTCTGCAACCTTCCGTGGCCGCCCGGGTCCTCGCTTTCGGGTCGGTACCACTTCGAGTTGCTTAACACGACTCTGTTCCATTACTTCCAATAGACCATCGCCGTACATTTCGGTGGAGGTATCCCTCCCCCTCCATGGGCGTAGTCTCGCTACATTTGACTTGTAACATTTACCAAGCTGTGATTTAATAATCACTGTGCAATCACTAATAACCTGAGTTATAGTGAAAGGTCCATCCCAATTACTGGCTAATTTCAGGTTAGCTAGAGGTTGGTGTAGACGCAGTACTCTATCCCCTAGATTAAAAAATCTAGCTTTTAGACCTGTGTCATAGCCAACTTTCTGCCAACGCGCAGTTTTCTGCAACTCGTCTCTAACCCTCTCATAGGCTTGTTTGAAATTATCCCGTAGGGATTCTACAAACATCACCTGGCAAGGGGCTTCCGGATTCATTCTTATTACGCCGAACACCAAATCGGCTGGCATAATCAAATCCTCTCCAAAAACGAGGAGATTAGGAGAACAGTTTGTGCTCGAATGCACAGTGCCATTATAGGCATGTACCACGAATTCACATTGTTCATCCCAATCATCCATCTGCTCATTTACCAGAGACTTCAATACTTGGATCAAGGTCCTATTGAATCTCTCTACTTGTCCATCGCTCTGTGGTCTATAGGGATTAGTTCTTGTCTTGCAGATCGCCAGACAATTACACATCTCCTGCCACAGACTAGACTCAAATTCTCTGCCTTGGTCACTATGTAACATGAGTGGGACACCTAGGTGCAGCACCCACCCTTTTACAAAGGCCATAGCACAAGTAACAGCCTTATGATCCGGTAAAGGGAACACTCGGGTGTACTTGGTATAATAATCAGACACGACCATCATACACGTGTTGCCACTAGGAGTGGGGGGAATCCCACTAATAATGTCAACAGCTATTCTAGCAAACCTTACACCAAACAGTTCCTGGGATAATGGCAGCTTGCCTAACCCGGGTCCTGGTTTGTTCTTACAGCACTCGGGACAGGTCTCCACCCATCGGGTGAGATCTGTACTCATGCCGGGCCAATAGTATCGTCTGGTCAGACGTTCTAGAGACCTTTTCTTTCCAAAGTGCCCACTAGTTCTATGTCCATGACAGAAATACATAATATCTCGTCGCATAGCACTAGGTATGACAACTTGCAAGGTTTTGTTCCTATTAGAATGGTTCTTCCATCGAAACAGAATACCATCCCGGACTTTTAGCTCGGCCCATTGAGCTAAGAATCGTCTCATCTCTCTGTTCTCCAATGACACTACGGGTCTTGGGGGACAGATACCCTGATTAAGGAATTTAATCAAACGTGATGTGACTGCATCAGACTTCTGGAACTGCCTGATGGTCTCCAAGGACCAATTCAAGACATGTTCCGGATGGGTTTCGAATGGAACTCGAACCCCTGCCAACACAGCATTGTGTGCTCCACAATCAGTGCACTCAGCATTTGCACATTTCCTCACTGGGATTCTAGACAAAGCATCTGCATTCAAATGCTTTGCCCCGGCTCGGTGTTCAATCTGGCTGTGATTTAGACCGAATTCGGATAGGTGCGCTAACCAGCGACCTATCATCCCCTCTGCATCTTTGAAGTTCAATAACCATCTGAGGGAAGAGTGATCAGTCCGTAGAGTGAAATCACTCCCCCACAAAAAGTGCTTGAACTTCTTCGTATAGACCACCACAGCCAACAACTCACGTTTAGTGGTACAATAGTTTCTTTGAGATTTACTCAACGTGTTACTAGCGAAGGCTATAGGAACTTCGACCCCATCCTGGACCTGAGAAAGGGCGGCTCCTATGCTTTCATTACTAGCATCAGTATCTAGAATGAAATGATCATTCTCCGTGGGGTATCTCAACACAGGTGTGATAGCAAACAAATCCTTTATTTTCATAAAGGCCTCGTCTTGCTCGGGTCCCCAAGGGAATCGTTCCTTTCTGATCCCGGGTGTCCAGTGGGACAAACTCTGGATAGGAAAGGCAACCCTTGAATATCCTGGGATAAAGTCCCGGTAGTAGGAACAGAATCCGAGGAAGGACCTAACTTCTTTCGCATTCGTGGGTGCTTGCCAATTTGACACGGCATCCAGTTTCTCCGGATCGGCTTTAATCCCTTCATTCGAGATTATTCGCCCCAAGTAATTAATAGATCTTTTGAAAAGATCGCACTTCTTGGGTTTCAGCTTCAAACCATTAGTTATGATCCTTTCCAGGACCATACCTAAATTTTCCAAGCATTCTTCGTATGTCTTTCCAAAGACAATCACATCGTCTAGATAGACGAGACATTTCTTCCATAAAAGGTCACTTAATAAAGTTTCCATCATGGCTTCAAATGTCGCCGGTGCATTGCACAATCCAAACGGCATCACATTATACTGGAATAATCCAATATGACTGGAAAAGGCCGTCTTCTCCATATCTTTCGGATGCATACCCACTTGCCAGTACCCGGATTGTAAGTCTAGAGAGCAATACCATTGCTTACCTCCAAGGGAGTCTATAGTCTCATCGATCCGTGGTAAGGGATATGAATTCTTCTTGGTCATACCATTCAATTTCCGGTAATCTATGCAGAAACGGATGCTACCATCTTTCTTGGTCACCATGCACACAGGGCTAGACCAAGGACTGGTTGATGGAATTATTACATCCTGTTCAAGCATTTTAGCTATCTCCTCCTCAGCTACCTTTTTTTTGGCTAGTGGGAGTCTTCTATAAGGAATCTTAAAAGGTTCATTCTCACCAGTGTCAATCGTATGCAGTACTTTATCGGTACGCCCCAATTGTTCACTCGGTGCTGCAAAAGCTTTACGGTACTTGTACAACAAGTCAGTTAGAGCTTCACGTTGTTCATCACTTTCTACATGGCTTTCGGCTACTAGAGTGTCTAGTTCCGGGCTCCTTTCGGGTGAGGAAGGGGCTCCGGGTGCCGAAACATGTTTACAGTCTTCTATCAATTCGGATAAGACAACCGATCCAAGGATCGTATCCTTCTGTACATAGACAGTCTTGTTACCGGTATTGGATATAGGAACCACCGTCCAAGCAGCGTTAGCTACTAGAACATCAGCGGATTCCAATCCGATACTTGACAACATGGCCATGTCTGGCTCTACAACTCCAGTTTTTCCTGAAAACTGTCTGTCCGCTCGACATAAGACATCACAGGCTGTGCCTGGTGGTATCTTAACAGTCTGGGCTACACTGGCTACACTGCTTACTTGCCTAAGTACACATTGTACTTCGAGATGGTACGGGTCTCTCACTTCCAATATTCCCCTCTGGGAATCTAACCTTGCTCCATATAATGCAGCAAAATCCAGACCGAGTATACCATCATCCGCGATGTTCGCCACAGTAGGGGTAAGGATGAAGTCCTTATCTTCCTGTAGACTGAACCTCATACATGTTCTACCGAACGTTTGTATCATGCTACCGTCGGCCGTACGAGCATTTCCTTCCGTTGTGAAAGTTTCATGATTCGTAGGCAAAAGATCGTAGAATCTCTTAGCAATACAGGAGTGGCTAGCACCCGTATCGACAAGAAACTCAGCGGATCTACCACTCACAGATACAACTGCGTACCACCTCCTACCTTTCAAGTAGGTAGGACTACTTGCATACTTAGCAAGTTCCGTCTTAGCGCCGAGGTCAAATCCACATCCCTTTAAGAATTCGAGACAAGGATGACCCGGGGGGAACTGGGCACACCCCACCCTGGCCAACTCATTGGCCGCTCCCTCTGGACTGATATCGGGTTTCCCCTCTGTGTTCTTCTGCCGGTTCTTGACACCTGGTGTACTATCAGTCTCCCCAGCCTCATGAGTAAGGAACTGATCAGGCTCCTTAGCTTCACTGCTGGGCGAAATCGCTAGAGGATTCTTGCCAGTACCGCAAGCTGCGATAGGCTGGCAGTCATGGCAATCACTCACTCTGGGGGTAATCCGGTTGCCATTGTGGACACCCCCTCTCAGTTTTCCTTCTTCACTGAGTCCTCCTTACCCGGATTGCTCCGGTAACGAGTGTTTCTATAAACTGGCTTATCTGCCTCACACTCGGCAGCATAATGCCCAGTTTCCTGACATCGGAAGCATGTCACAACAGTCCTATCAGGCTTAGGCCTCCTAAGATTTTCAGTAATCTTCTTTACCAAATTGTTAACCAGGTCCTCTGATAAAGAAGGACCCGTCGTGGGTTTGGTATCGGGTTGAGTCACAGGAGGTTTAGAAGTGATCACTTTCTCCTTGACGTAACCCGGTTTCTTTCCCCAGTTCCGGTTGTACCGGGGGTTCCCTTGGCCAATGGCCCCAACGTTTTCATCTTCGTCAGGTTCCCCTGATTCGGATGAATCGGTTTCGGGTATTCCCTCCGGGATTATCATTGCTGACATCCGTTGGGGTACCTTCCCGGCAAAGATACGGGCCTTTCGATCATAATGATCTAGGGACTGGAACAAATCTGTCAAAGAGGCATCATTCTTCCAAGCTTCACAGGCTACTGTCCTGTGTTCTTGATTCCGCAATCCTTCAATGAATTGTTTAAACATCTCATCTAGGAAGCATTCATCATCTAGTCTCCATTGAGGTCTGGCTTTATGCAACAGTCGTTGACATTCTAAGCCGAACACTTTGGCAGACTCCTTGGGCTTCTGTGTTCTTTTAGTGAACGTCAGCCAAGGGTCTTCTCCAACTATATTCCCATATAAATATGAAGCAATCTCTATGAGTTCATCATACTTCATATGGGCTGAGAGTCCTGTTATTTGAGAATCTCTCCATTGTTCCACGGCTCCTTTTCCGTCGCCTTCCTTTAACCAGCATACTAAATAAGGCAGAGCTTCCGCTTTACCCCATCCATTGCAGTTAAAGACATCCGCGCAGCCTTGATACTCCTCCTTCCAAGGGTTCTTGGCATTAAAGGGGGTAGGTATCTTAGCTACTCTACGAGCCGGATTCGTGGATCCAGTAAGGGTTAAACCCTTACTCCATTCCATGATCTCCGTATCGTCCAGACCTTGATTGTAACAATCAACACCTAAGTTAGCAATCGCTGCATTAGAATCATGCAGCGCTTGTAACCCTGGAGAAAGAGATACTCGGCGACTGAGTCTCTTTTTCCTTGGAGGATTCGTACCATAAGTACTTCCAAAGCCTCCGGATGGTGGTCCTCCTCCACCTCCTGATCCCCCTGCTCCGTATGGAGGCACCTGTGAAAAGGTGTATCCACTGGTTTGGGGAGCCGGCCCTGGACCATTGGTGGGTTGTGTATTTCCACCAAAGCTAAAGAAACCACTATTGGGATTAGTGTTTCCTCCTGTTCCATACGACTGATTTCCATTATTGAAACCAGTCCCACTGGCAGAGGGTCTGCTCCTGGAACGATCGCTTGAGGGTCCGGATCCTTGATCACATCCGGATTGCCCCCCAGCTGTACTGGAACCTCCGGGTGCTCGTCCGGTTGTTCCTCCGGACGTGTTCCGGGTGTTACCATTGGACGGATTCGTTCCTGTTTGGGACTGATTCCATCCATACTGGGCATACGGGCCATTTGGTCCCCCTAAAGGTGACTGTTGTGGCCATCCGCCGTCAAAGGTGGAGCTTCCTGCCGAGCGGCTTTGTTTAGCTCCACTCGCAGAATTATCCCCTTTATTTCCCGTACCTAGACCAAGAGGTATAGAGGTATTATCTGTAAATCTAACCTGATGACTCTTTACTCCTTCATAACGAGGTACAGTTGTCTCTGTTACCCCGTCATTGCCCCTCAAAGAGAACATCTGGTTACTTGTCGTGTTTAGGGCAATTCCTGAAACAGTGAAGTCTGATTCAAGAGTGCCTACTGCACGACCAGTATCTTCTAGATACTTTGACATCTGGATAGCTTTAGCCTCCAGTTCGGAATAATCATCCATCATTTTAGTCTGTTTAACAGCCAAATCTGTGGATTCGCGTATCAATTGATCTTTGAGTTTTTCATGCTCATCGGTCTGTTTTTGGTACGTTTCCCGAGCATCTTTGAAGGCTGATTCTATTTTCTTCAGCTCTTCTTGATACTTGCCGTAGGCCGATTGAGTTGAATTTAACTCTTGTTTAGTTCTATTCAACTCATCATACGAGGCTCTGTATTCCAGATCCGCCGTATATAGTGCATCACGATACTGTTCGTGCTGGAGTTGAAAATCTTGCTTTTCTTTCTCCATCTGATCCAACAACAATTGTTGTTGGCGTCTACAACTCTGATCGTAATCGAGACGTTCCGATATCAACTGTTTGTTTTCAGTCAGAATCTTGTCTCGGGTTCCGGTCAGTGTAATAAGATCCTTCTGGATCTTCTCGTATTCAGCTCTCATGTCTTCAAGCTCGTCCATTTTGTTCTTTTCGAATCCACATTTTTGGTGTTTAATTCGAGAACTGTATGGAGTTTCAAACATACCTGCACTAGGCTTTGGTACCTCAAATGGTAATTTACCAAATTGAGCAGTACTTTTATGCATTGGTGCAGGTTTCGAAGTACCTCCTGGCATGAATAAGGAGTCTCCAAATTCATCCAGTTCATGATGTAAGTTTCTTCTTACATCTTCTAACCCATCAGGGTAGTGTTCTAGTGGATCCCTCCACTCCGTACCTTGGGGTGGTGACTTGATTTCACCATCCTCCATCGGGGAGTCTAGCTCACGATTTGAGCCATTTCCCCTAACTGGGCTCAGCTCAGTCATTTCTGACTGCGCTTACCCGAAGACCAACTGGTCACGGCACCAGTGTAGTGGTTCGTCTCGTTAAGTTAGATTAAATCATAACGAAGAGAGAGAAAAGTTTCCGGGTAGGCAACCGAGCTTTTATTTCAGAGCTTGCGTTACATACGATCACAGCCTCAGAGGACTACATGCTGCTAGTGCATTCGGTTACCCTTTCGGGTAACAACCTGGTTGAGCAGTGGGTAAACCACTACTGAGGAACCTAGGGCTAGGACCAGCCTTATATAGGGGAAAAGCCCGCGAAACTCAGACCGGCCACGTGACGTGTGGCGGACGAGTGGTAGGCCCCCTGGTGTAGTGGATACGAACCCAGAGGCAGGTGCTGCCACCTGCCATCCGGATTCCCCCACCACACCCGAAGGACCTAGGTCTGAGTCTCACGGGTGCATGAACGTTAAAGTGTAAAATACCATACCCCTACAAATGTCTTCAGAAACATGTTGGCTATGTGTTTGTTTAGTATTTAGAACTATTTCCCACAATTCTTTTGGAATGACATGACATAGTTTACTCAAAAATAGGCTGGGGCTTGTTGTCACAGCACCTGGGGCATGTTGTCACAATAGCTGGATGAATAGCACTTTTGATAGATGTGGATTTTATGTGATAGAGAGCCATGATATCAAAAGAATATTTGTCATTCTTAATTTTATTAAGATTTTACTTGACATAAGCAAGGTTGCTTGTCACTGATCATGTTTCTGTCTGTAGGTTGAAATATATTTTTCAGGTTATGAGATTTCATTAAGTTTGCTTGTGTTTACAGCATTACCAATGATGCTTCTGGGCTTCAATACAGTGTAACAGAACATTATGACATGGCTCCCTGTGAAAAAGGCATTAAAACAAATGCAAACATGTTATATTTTGCATGACACTCTATGTGACGATTTACCCCAAGCTTCGTGACAACTTGCCCCAGCCTGGGGCAAGTTGTCACAACTTTTTTTTTTTTCAAGAAAAAATTCAGAATAAAAAAATTCAAGTCCTAACTCAAAGATTCAACATCCAAAAAATCAAGTAAGTTCAATCAGATCTTTTGGTGTATATCAGAGGACTGTGTTAGATTTTCCGACAGATGTATAAACCAAAAAGCATGTTTTGTGACAACTAGCCCTCTCCTCCCCTACAGTATCTACGCTTCTTGGTCCCATTTTAGTATCAAGGGCCTGTCTTCAAAGGTTCATCATCATACAGTAATGATTCAAATTTCCGAAGGTAACGAAAACGCCAACAGCTGTGGGTTATACTTGGTGCCTTATAATATAGCTCTAATATGATAGACACCAGACAGCCTGGTCTCTGCCAGCTCAGCCTCCCTCAGTGATGGGGGAGGGGATGTAATGAGCCGTGGGTGTACAACAGGTAAGGTTGGCACAGTGCCCGGAGCACCAGGCAGGGTGACGTTTGCACTCCCATCCACTCCCAGGGTACACACTTCTTCAACCCTGATACACACCAGTCTTTAGACTATACTGTGAGGCCTAGCTAGCTCACCTGAGTCTAGTGTGACCAGAATTCAACCCCCCCCCCCTTGACTTTTTGTTTCTTCCCCTTCTCTGTCGACATAAATAATCATTTGAAAAAGAATGGTTGTTATTCTCACATGTTCTTATTGCTACATTTATCTTTCAGCGTGTTTTGACAAGCCTCTAATCAGTAGCTATACATAATAGGTACATCAGTCCCATTAAGACCAAGCCCGATGATAAAGACGTCATGAATTAGGCCCTCAATAAACTTCAGCACCTAGTGAGGGAAAGCCATCCCTCTTCTGGAGGAATTTGGTATTGCCGACAGTGGCATGCATCCACTCTAGTAATTGATATATTAAATTAAAGGCGGCCCCCAGCAGGAGTCTGAGAGGGGGTGGCCTAAAACACTGTTGAATAATTGAGGGACCACGTGTTAAGCTCGACTGGCTTGTGTTAGTGGTATAAGCCCACCCTGGCCAACTACAAGTAGTATCCCCACTGTCAAAGGAGCCAAGGGTCTTGAGGCCACCATAGTCATGGTCCAGGGAATATCCGGTGGATGATTTGGTTTCATAGGTTCTTAATTTCCATAATGTTATCAAGGAATCACAGCATGACCAACTGGTATTAGCTAATGAGATGGCGGTGATACAGCCGAAACCTATCATAACGGCAGCAGTATATAGCCTGACCGGTGATGCTGAGTGTCTAGACCATCCAAATGCCAGCCTGTTGCAATAGAAGTCCAGCAGGGAGAGGCATTGAGGAGCGATTGGGGGAAGAGGGTGATTCTGGATATAGATGGGGAATGAAAACACCATACAAAGTAGATATTCCTGTGACTGGGATCATTAGTAGTGGGGTAGTTGCAGTGTGTAGATTCGTGAGTGAGATCTGAGCGTGTGGAGCACCGAGAAGCCATTAGCGTCTTTTTTACCACAATCAACTTTCAAGTTTAGAATTCCATATCGCTGTCCCACCACGACCACCAGTGTTAGAAAAACCCTGGTAAATATCCTACCTATTAATTAACACTGTTAGGAGGCATCTGCGGCTATATGAAGCTTTAACTTTGAATGGAAGTTAAACTGAAGATCTACTGGTGTCCCGTACCTGGCAGTATCCACCTATATTCTTTGAACAAGTGGAAATAATCCCTTACTTTAATTATGTGAATACCATGCCCGACAAAATAGCACCCAAAATAGCACCCTCTTTTCTTTTTAGCTAGTTGAACATCATTTGAATAACAATCTAAGTTACATAAGGGATACATAAACTTCCTATACAGCTGGCTGGTGTGTCCACACGTTACAGCAGAGTCTCCTTCTCCCTTTCCTTTTACACAAACGAGCCTACACACACCTAACGACTAGCAACGTCAAATAACCACGCTAGGTGTCGCCTTTACAGCGAACACATGGTAGGTTTATCAGGATGCGATTGGTCAGCAGTCCGTCATCAAGTCGCACATGCGCAGCCTGCGTGGAAACAGACCGTTCTAATGGCGTCTGGCATGCAGGAATTAGACCCCTCTCGGTTTGATGAATTAAAATTTCTCAACTCGATGTTCGCATGATGTGTCATTGATGATGTTAAAGTTTCACTTTTTCAAGAATCATGTGCGTGACCTTGTTTCAAAGGTCTTTCAGTTTCATTATGAATTGACAATGAGATTTTGAGGCTGCAAAATGAGATGGCATTCATAGGCCTTTGTCATCGATCTCATCTCTTCGGTAACTGCCAATGGTCACCATGAATCATACCTTAAACCCCTTTCCACGTCCATACCACAAAGGCCTGTTTTGAATATATATAGTGGACCAGTCATAGTGGTGGGGACAAATTGAATAATACCCTTTTGTGTAAATGCATCTATAGAGTTACTTCTTGATCCCGTATGCTGTATGGGAGAGTGGGTCTTTGTCTTTGATGTGTTACCCTGGCTGTCCGTAGTGTACACTGGCCCTCACACAGATCTAAGCTGGCAACAGTACACACATTCCTCCCTCCAGAAGCAGCAGCAAGTGTCTGTCAATGTAATGTCAAAGAAGCTTCACTAAAGGATATTGCACCATAAATCATAACTTTTTGCACAGATTATTATCAGGGTTCCGCCAAAGCCTGCTATCAAATATGAATGGTATGGGGAAAACAGAAACGTTGGACATTATAACATTGTATTTTGGTAATATTTACTTGGAATAGGTTAAGATAATGCAGGATCACACCAATTGATACTACTCCAGTTAATCCATCTTGTGTTTCATCCTTTCCAAAATCTACGTTTTCCTTGGCCCTCCCTGAGAAACGTGCAGCTCTGATAGATGAGGACATTTCAAATAAATCTAGCCAGCCAGGGTTCAACATCTGTGCCGAAACCAGGGAGATCTGTCTTGGTGTCTCTGATTGGGCGTTTATCGATCCCGGAAGTGTTGGTATTCTGTGAAGGTGATGGACTAGTGAAGGAGAATTAAAGGTTTTAAACTAGGACGCCCAGTGAAGGAGACCTCTGGGAACTATACAGCTTGGTAGATGTGGAGTTGTTTTTTGTTTGGTTTTGTTTTTTGTTGTTTTGTTGTTGTTGTTGTTGTTGTTTTTTGGGGGGTGGTTTCTGTGTGTGGTTAATTCTATTAGAGACTGAAAAATATCATCAACATTTTTAATATCTATAAGACATTATAAATTGTCGGCTATCTCCACTATAAAAGCCCTTTAACGACCGTCCTCAGCTCACAGTGAAAGGCATAATCAGACATTGTAACTTCCAGTATCATTCAGGACTAGCTTTGTCTTTGGTATTTAGTTCACAGCATAATAGATTTGCAGATTTTGGCCATCAGTTTCTCTGAAAATATATTACTTCTCTGTTCGGAGTGTTCCTCTTCTCGTGTCTGCTGTTTTGAATCCCCTGTCCAGTCTTGAATATCAAAGCCTTGGCACTTCCTCAACATAACACATAGGGATGTTACATACAGCATAGGCAGCCACTGCAAGCAGGTCACACCCTTGATAGATTACATCAAAATAGATGTTCTATCTGCGGTATTTCCCTCGACATTTATTGACGTTTATCTGCCCCGTGTGGCCAGCTGGAGCGACGAGGCAACTTTGCCAAAATACCATCCATTCCGCGGTCAAACAAAGAAAACTGGACCATTAACTTGTTAGATATTCAGACCGTGCTGCCCCTAGTCCTCCTGTGGTGGGGGTCTCGGCATCAAACCCCCATCCCTCTCCGTGAATGTGACCCGGGTGGACCCTGTATGGATTTCCTCATCCTCTAATATCGCTCACCATACTCAGTCACACCGGCAGGTTCAGGCCATGTAGCCACTTCAACCATCAAACGCCTTTATAGGTGGCATCTGCAAGGTACTTCAGTTCACATGCGCTAAACTATATATGCCAGCAGATGATGGAAGGAAATCGTTATTGATATATAATTTCCACCTGTCACTGGTGTCGGTTTACAGTCCATTATCTGCCCTGGCACAAAATACCAGACAGTGCCCTAGAGGCTAAACACATGTAGTGTAAAAATGGACATATTATATCCAGTTGGGTCTTCAAGAAGAGGGTTCAGTATGCAAAGTGTACAAAAAGGTCTAATTGAGCCTAATCATCATCGGATAAGATGAATGATGCCATACATCTAGTGAACTAGTAATTAATGAATATGTCATGACTTGTGACTGATATCCAACAATAACATGCAATGAGGGGGGCGAAGTGGAATGGTATCCATTAACTTCTTATTTTATTACACGATAATCAATAGATAATTAATAGAAAATCAATAAATATAATTTGAAAACAAATATTGTTGTGCTAACCACTAGAACATTGGTACACACACCTCGGCACCCGGCAGCCGTTGGTTTGGTTTGAATGCGTCCAGCAGTCTCTATAATTATAATGCTATTCTAACCTTGCGTATGTGAGAGTTGCTGGGGTCGCTACTATCCATTGGTTTGGTCTATATATAATTTGAAAACAAAAATCTTTCCCTTTCCGGTACTCGAAGCCAGCCATAGTGTGTTTACATACTGAGAAAAAAAATATACGCCCGGACCGGGACTCATCCCGCCTACCTCTAGAAGCTGAGCGCAATGCGCTACCCACTTGACCACTGGGCCACACACCTCGGCGCCCGGCTTGGCTTGGTTTGGTTTGAACACGTCCCGCAGTCGTCGCAGTTATGCAAGCAGCAGCAGTAGTGCTGGGGAGGGGTAGGCGAAAATGCAGACAACTACTAGTGGCATTTTAACCAACCATACACACACCGTTTCTCGTCAGTCCCTGTGGCGCAATGCATAGGGAGTTGGATTTGGGATCAGGAGACTGTAGGTTCAACCCTGGCAATGAAAATTTCATAGGTTTTAACATGTAACATATGACATGGATAACATGCCTCCTTACATGGATAACATGCCTCCTTACATGGATAACATGCTTCCTTACAAAAGTCATGCTGCATGCATCATGGTGTGCAATATCAACAGGTATGTGCATGGGAATATCCAGAAGAAGCACCCAAAATCACAGAAGTCGTGTAATAAAACTCAAGAATGATATCCTGAAGTTTTTGACTTGAGTGCGGGGATGAAACACACATCGGTAAATGTCTGATTACAGTAATGCTTTAAATTTGGCTCTACTTAAGTCAGACATGGTGGGGGCGGACCACTTCTGTGGTTCCGCCCAGTCATTGTGGCCGCCCTGGAGGGAGTTACATACACTACGCTTCTGGCTGCCCCAGTGCTGCCCCCTACCACCAATATTTCACCTCAATTCAATCCCATTAGGCATTGCACTGCCGTCACCTTGGCACCCTCCATATTTTAAATTATCCTCATACCATTCACTACGTTCATCAATTTGTTTCCCACCCACCCGCACCTCTTTTCTTGTATTTTAATTATCTCAAACTTTGTTTGTTTATAATTATCACTTAGAGGTGGTCTTCATAGTTCCGTTATAACTTAGTTAAATGTCATAATGTTTAGGGGTATTAACTGCTATTAAAATGTCTTATCAATACATAAAATCAATTACTATAATAAACAATTGTATTCACCCCACTCCTGCCTCTCATTTTTCTGGGCGGGGGGGGGGGGTTCGTCATAATGACAATCAAACTGTGACTCTGTGTCAATGTCTCATATATAGGACTTACCTGAGGTATCAATTATGAAAACAACATTTGAAATCACATTTGAATTATAAAGGTTCTTAACATCATGTAAAACAGTGACCTGAAAGCTTGAACTTTACAGCTCTAAGACCAATGCACTGAAGGATAGGATTTTAAACCAATTTCAGACAGGTCTATATGAGATGGGGTTGAAGGAAGCATCAGTGGTGGCTCAGACCCAATACCACTGAAAGCAAAATTGGCAGGGACCCAATCACATCATATTACAGTACTATATAGAGGACACAGACAGTCTGAGTCATGCCCCATGAAGGATTATACTTAAAACCAGCATCAGGCAAGACATAAATGGGGACTTTGTAACCGGTTCTATACATGAAATGTCAAAAACACACAGTATATTGCCAGTTCTATTCACTGGGCATGTGTAAAATAAAGACTATCAATTTGACGTATGATTCCCATACAAATATGAGTTACAACGTCCTACTGTGCAGAACATGATAATACCAGTGTGGTGTTTCACAAGCCAAAGATAATAATAGTCATAAATCATCCTTTTCTATAACCAAATTATGACTGTTGCAAAGTTACAACCACTTCTAGGTTGGTCCAATTATAGACAGAAATGCATTAGATTATACTGATGACCTTTGTAGAAACACATGCTATTGTAAGCCTACAACCAATCTTAAAACTGCTATCACATCTAGTTATAACCAGTTGTAAATATTGCCAGCTTGTGAAACACCACAGTGTACCTCTTATTACACTTTTACGAGTCATAAATGCTTACTTTATTTCATCAAACGTTAACCTAACAATGTATAATTAACTGATTGTCTCTTTCTGCATGAATGGAAGCAATTCCAGGTTGCCCAGGACCATGGACCGCCTTTTCATAGAAAAAAGTTTCAATTTATGATTATGATAATCTTTTTTAATGGTTAAATTCTATCCCTCAGACAGGCGAATCTGTCCTTTGGAGAACAGGTCTCGGGGACGAGGACCCCTTCCAGGAGCCCCTCTATACCCCGATCCGGGTATGTCCTTGTTAACCTTAACCCACGCAATTTACACATCCAGCGACTGCAGCCTCTGACCATAACGAGCTAATCTCAGTTCAGTATCACTCCTTAGCGGATCATTGTTGGCACACAGAGCTTCTAGGATGGCACCCATCAAAGGGTAGTTTCAGCACCCTTCCCAGAGGCTCTGAGTGCTATAGCAGTGATTCACCAGGTAGCGATTGCAGGGGGGAAGCTTTGCAGTCTTTTTTCACATACTCTTTTCAAAATACTCACAGAAAATGAATTAAGTAGTATCTCAACTATACCAATTCCTAATTGCTGTATCTATCCTTATATCACGGTAGTAGGATTTATCCCATCCACTCTCGTAATGATAATACACGATCTGTGAGTGCAGTATTTAAACTCTGGTCAATATTTTGAGTCGCTGTTGCACCAACTTGCGTGGTTTTTGGTCAGAATCTGAGTTCTCTATAATTGTGAGTCACCTATACCACTGCCACCACTATCACTACCACTACCACCACTGTGCCACTCTATACCCAAATTAATCACCATCTGCCAGCTCAATAACTAGAGTGCCCAAACCAACAGCTCACCTGGCACATGATATCGGCTGTATCTCTGTACTCTAGACATGGAATGACTATAGACTATATCTAGTGGAATCCAGGCCTGCCTTTATATTACAAACAGAGGATTTTTGTAGTTAGGACAGGCTGATACACAGAATACCTATGTAGACTTCTAGCAAGGTAAACTGTGGCCATTATTTAGTTTAGATTCATCATGCACGGCACAGATTACTATTATACTCTAGTCCCCATGCACAGGTATATATCATCACAATGTGTGGTACAATCTAGTTATCGATGGTAATAATCTAGATATTCAATACTAGGATATGACCATGTGGCATGAGTATATTGCTGATTGTGCTAAATGGAAGTCGCAACAGGTACACTCGATTTGGTATGTGAATATAAACATTCTTTTTATGATATAATATCCTTCTGCAGCAAAAAGTATAGATTGCATGTTCAATATAGGATTACACTATGGCAGCTTCAATAATATTGTGTTATCAGGTATCTATGAGGGTAAATCGAATTCAGAATAGTTTTCATTTAAAACTTTGCAAGCCCATTTAACTTTCAGTATGGCTCTTGTTATTTAATCAAATCCGGCCAGAAATGTGTACAAAAACGCCATTGCTTGATGATTAGCTCTGTGGTATCGGAATTCACCACATTATTCTGTATGTTCCCTCAAGAAATAGAAAGAGGATGATTAATTACTGAAGGTGATTGTTTCGCTGGAGCCGATAATTATTACAGCAGCGGCCAGCTGTTTACCAAACAAACATGGACCGACATGCTTATGAAAAGTGGACACCAGGCCAAGTTGTGTTGGCTGCCATCTTTACAGAGGTCAACTGATTAGTTACACTAGTATAAAGTCAATGACTTATCGCCTACCCGCGATGATTGCATGAGGACGGTTATTTGGCATAGCAGGAACTTCCCCGGATCCTGCTGGCTCCAGCTCACATAATGGTTGATGGCTACAGAGATTAGATAAGATGCTTACCCATGTAGTCTGCCACAGTCTAACTCGCCATTGTACCAGTAATGATGAAGTTTCAGACATGTACGAGAAACGATACTAAATCGATGCGCATACATGAACAAAAAAGATTACACCTTTTCCAATCCACCTTTATAATCGAATATTCTGATCTATAATAATACATTTTGTATTGTGAGGATGATGTCCTGAATCGACAATTTTCCTCTTAATCAAAAGCTAAGTGCACACAGATCTTGTGATAAATAGGAAGGCACACTCGTCTTGATTGTGCAGCACATGAGACCCACTATAAAAGCCATTCTCTACATAGTGACAGCAGGATGCTGACTTGTTGTGTTAATTTCAACAAATTAAACTAGATGTAGTGAGGGCAGGATCGTTAGAGTTAAATGTCATGTTGTTCTGGGTAAGCAGAAACAAGATGTAATTAGTCAGAATTGAGTTGTCTCAAATGTCAACATTAAGTGTGCATCGGAAGAATGACAAAATATCAGGTCGTTTAGCCATCAAAGTGATGTACTGCTGGTCTATTAGGAAGGCTAACAGCACAGGAGAGGCCATGGCTGTGGATAAACCTCTAACAGTAGGGGCGTATACCTAATGTATCCTTACAATACCACAGTCTTATTCTATTCAGGAGTCCTAAATGTATACATGTAACACAGGTACCACAGCATAAAGTACAGGTATTCTGTTAATGGTATAGAATTCCAGTGATTTGCAATACCACTGGGAAATGCATTCTTCCTTGTCAATGCTTTCCATGGCATCGTGAGGCATTTTGCTCAGAAAAATAGATCCTATAATTGAAAGTTTACTCCTACGGGACTGATTTAGGAATTAGATTTGATTCCTTGTATCGCGAGGCATATTTACGGGGGGCACTCTCTATGTAATGTATACACATATGTGCGGCTGGCAAGGGTACTTTTTCAAGGAAAAGTCCCTAGCAAGCCTCCTGTTTCAGCCACAAATGTCCCTAGCAAGGGTCTACTTTTGAGCAAAATGTCCCTAGCAAGGGTCAACTCTCGCCGAAATACCCCGATTCACTCGGAAAATAATTTTTTCATGAAAGTTTTCATGAAAATAGCATGAACAAAATACAATTTTCTCCCAAACAAGGTCATTTTAAGATATTTTGAGCAAAATCTAAGACTAATATGCAAAAAGTTCCCTAGCAAGGTTAGGGTTTGGAAGAAAAAACCCGCGAACAAGTGCCCTAGGAAGGGTAAGGGTAGTCGGGGTTCAGCCACACACCCGTATCAAAAATAATTAAAGTGCCCCCCGGGCATATTTTATTAAAAATTTTATTTTAATGCACTGTCATTATCAGTGAACATAGCCAGTAATGACAATATGTTCTCGCTGAAGCACAGAGTGATATTCAAATTGGAACCTCTCGTGGAGCATGGTTCACCGGATGACATGTAGCCCAGCCTCATTATGATAAATCTTGCATGAGGTCAGGCCAATCACCGCCATTCTATAACTCTCCGTATGTTGTTTTCCATGGTCCAACTTCTCCAATGGCTGTCTGGCTGTCATTGGAGCCGCATGGCACCCGTGAAGGAGTAGAACCGATGTTTAAAAGAGCAATCCCTGTGTTTCTTCTCACCAATAAGAATGGCCATCTGTAAACAGTTCTGCGTTTTTGATTCCAAGAGGATTTTTGCAGAGCTCCCCGTGCTCACCCTGTTATCACTCATTCTCCAGGGTTGACAAGCAGGAAATCTGGCTCAAAATTTAACTGATTTACCTAAAAAGATGAAATGAATCTTCCCAGCATATTGTCGTCATCTGTCGCCATGAGTGGTCATCAATGGTGACTCCTTTATGAGTGATAACTCATTCCGTCATCTTCCGCCACTGTGTGTTAGACTCACATGGCATAGCAATTGCTATTCCTGGTGATCTTGTGCTATAGCGGCGTCGAGTTCCATCTAGCGTCATGTGTGAGCCACTTCACACAGGTTGACAAGGACTCACGACAATTTGCTGGGTTGTAATGAAAAGTCCTATTTTTGACATTGTTCCCTGCGGGTCTGGTATGAGGAGTTGAGATAAGTTTGCTCCTCTCCTATTTTATGCCAGGTCATTATTTCCTACTCTCATACAAAACGAGTTATCTATCATACAGCCGAGTAGAAAAAGCCTTGTGGATTATCAGAGATCAATGTCACGGATTATTATGCATTAATCTATATGAATTAGTCTACACATGTAGCTATACCGAAGGGTCTAAAAGGACTTGGTTTGCTTTGGGACTGTACCAATTACTATAGACTCTTTGACCTGCTTTCAAAATAATCCAACGTCGAAATGTCATTTTAAATGTGCCCCCTTGTGTGCTGATTTGGCTACAAGAAGGCACATGATATTGAATATGAAAAAGAAAGAACAGAATATCTTCTGAGAGTAGACGATTGCAACATGGATATTCGAATAACTAGTCTCTGAGACTGGTGTAGACTGAATATATTGTGCCACATTGCTGTATGGTCACCACTGTGTGTAGTTTCTTTTTCGCCT
Organism: Acholoe squamosa; assembly: GCA_949317995.1. Lineage (NCBI taxonomy): Eukaryota > Metazoa > Annelida > Polychaeta > Phyllodocida > Polynoidae > Acholoe > Acholoe squamosa. The sequence continues at coordinate 52,501,582 of OX439040.1, forward strand.
TTTTTGTAAAGGGTGTGACAGATCTAGCCTTTATAAACTACATCTTAGCAGCAGCAAGACCAAAAGCACTGCATCAGATCCTGTTTTTCTTACAGCGGAGGATGTGTGAGTAGACTGTCTGGCTCTGAGACATGGTGCACCCGGGGATTGCACGCAGATACCACCATCAACACCAACCTATCTGCAATTCTGAGCAGATCAAGAATTGATTTTTCTTCTATGGATCTGTGCTATTATTACTTGTACACTTTCCATACCTGCCTTACCCACCCCCAAGTGCAGGGCTTTGCAATCTCTTGTCGTGCAATATTCCCTGTTGCCTGATGTGACTGAAAATAGAGTAGAAAGGGATGAGAAAACAGATTCACCTCGCCACTTGAAATTTTTCAGACCTCCTATAAGTTCCATTTTCGTAATTATCAGGAGATCCCCAACTGATTGGGATATTGATTGTAGATATTCCACTTTTGCCTGCTTCGCAAACACAATATGAAAGAACATATTTCACCATGTAAATTCCACGTTACATAAAAGAAAGAGAAATTTTCTTTTGTTAAATATTTCTATAGTAATTACTTTTGAAATATATTTTGTCAAAAAAAACACGTTTTCTCCTACAAGTCCCGTTGGGCAATTCTTTCCAAAAAGTGGGTTAATCTGACTAATTTGAACTTAGGGAACTGTGGGGCGAAGCTACTGGTGATATTCAAATCAAGGTCTTCTCTGATCGCCTTATTGCCCCAGCCGCAGGAAGGCAATGGGGGCGGTAACAGCCAATGATTAGAAGTATAATGCAGTCAGTGCTTCCTCCTCAGGTGGCTAATCCTGGTCGGTGGGAAGAAACAGCCAGTGCTCCGTAGGTACACAACTTGTGCCCAATGGCTTACCACACAACAGGATCGTGTTATAGGTTTTGCCACTTTATGTACAGAGTAGCAAGCACTTCAATTCACGTGTGAACATAGCTTCTGAATTCAGATCCACCTATATTTTTTAGTTGTGGATTGAAGAAAAGGTGGTTCCTTATACCTATAGTCCACTGGGCCTCTTCAGTCGACTTTGGCCATACATTTCCTACACAAAAGTCGGCCGAAGAGGCCCAGTGGACTATAGCTATTAGGAGCATCCGGGTCAAGGGTTGGGAGTTGATGTTCGTTGGGAAAGACTCTTTCAAGTACACAAAGAGAAAGTAGGAAATGAATATTGAATGCAATGGTCAAGCCGACCTAAATGTACCTAAAAACGACCATAGTTGGTCTGCAAACTCCCTTGAAAATACTTATCTTTTCTCGAGGAAATCTGAACACTAAAGACTAAGAGTTACCGCGATGAATCTGTAATACTTCCCAGATATTGAAATCTTTCATATGTGGGCTCTGGTCTTTATAAAGGGTTCCTAATTTGTCTCCAACGAATAATGTAACCCTAATTATACTAAAATAACTCCATCAGCCATGTGTGCATCGCCTCAGTGTGCAAATGTTCTTTCTTTTTCATCCACAACACAATTGCTGTCTGGTTAGACATGGGTCTATTCTGAGATAGCAATTTGGCTCAGAACCACTTGATATGGCATGCAGCGACAACAATATTGGCTGCGTTCTCATAACTTAAGACTTCAATTCATCAAAAATATCTCCTCATCAGCCATATCCTGTCAATCTGTTCCAAAATTGAGATTTTATTGTTTGTAATGAGTTTGCGCAAACTATTCGCCATCAACAGTACATAAATGTAGTGGGTGGAAGGCATTGCCAGAGTTGTGATGTGTTCTCTATTTGTGATGTTTAAAGGAATCCAAAAAGAAATATATAGAAACAAAAAAGCCGTAATTAAAACACATTTGTTCTGGTAACTGATAATACTATTACTGTTCCTCCAACCGAAGTTCTTTCCAACTGTGTATCCCTCACTAATTCATAACCATGCACTAAGATCTTGTTATTTATGTATGAAATGCAAACAGAAGGTATGGCTGTTCTGTATTGCTACAACTGTATTCAGATTCTCATGAGACATTCAGGTAGATTATTTTACCAACTCAGAATATGATTTCCTTGCATGATACTTAGAGAAAACTCATGAAAAGTTGGTATCTCTATGATATAGTGCACAGTGTCATGCAATCGTTCATGCTCAGAGAAAGCTTTTTTTTTGCATTGTGCATTAAGATCTATGCAACATTGAAATGCAACCATGAAAACACATTTCAGTATCGGGCCTGCACACAGAGACTTTTTAGACAACCTTGTTAATTATCGTCATGTTTATTATCGCAAAAGTTTGAGCTCGCCAAAGAACATGTGTTGCTAAACCCGTCTTTTTTCCTTGCTTTCAACAGAAGGGGCACTCCCACTTCCAAGCCAAGGTGTTCCATCAGGAGATAGCAGAGACTGCGCCAATGGATGAGCCACAGGGTCGGCTTGGAGACAGCGACCGTTGGATGTCCTGGGAACCCAAGGCGCCTCTAGCGGTGCCCGACCACATTGGGGACTCCACGGAGGACGACTCAGACAGTGAAGAGGACTCAGAGGATACGGAAGAAGTAGAGGTAGCCCACCGGAAGCCAGTTCGTGAAGACCTAGGTGATGCCTATGATGAGAAAGTGGACCCTAAGTCCAAGTCCAAGTCCAACTACAAATCAAGTACTGAGAGTCAGGAGGAGAGCAAAGGTAGGTGGCACCTTCACTGTCACTTTCATAGGGTGGTACTCCTTTGATTTATGAGTTTTAAATCAATAATTCCTATCAACAATATTTTTTAGTAATATCCCTAATACATGACATTGTTTACGGAGTCGTGTAACAACCGTTGAATCTGTATAGCCTCTACCACATTGGTTGGGGAAATAATTATAATGGATCAAGATTGACTAATGTGCTCTGATGGGTGTAGAATGTGGGGGATAACATGTATACTTTACTGAAGGGAAAAAGCAGTTGATATAGTGTGTCAGCAGACATATCAATTTGTCAAATCCAAAGTGATTAAAAAGGTTCAAAATTGCGATGGCTTTGGCATGTTTGCCCTGGAATAATCTCTACTCTGCGATCCATATAAACAAAACCATTGCCTTGTGTTGGCTGTTGCCGAATGTTGATTACGTGGTTCGCATGCTTGTTGGCTTGTTGATGACATATCGTAATGGCCCGTTTAAGTGCCGGGGTCTCAGATAAGCACCGGTCTTGTATGATCGCCAGGGATACAGGGTCATTGAAATCATTCATAACCAGTAAAAACAATATTCAGATAAGCGCCTGTCTCGTATAAGCGCCGGGGGTACAGTAGGAATGAAATCAATGAGTGCACGGGCGCTTATACGGGCCATTACGGTAGGCTATTTCCATGCGATCTCCACGAGGAAAAGCCTTAAAAATCCTGCAAGGTAGACTGCTGCCCCAGTGGCAGCTAAAACTGATCACATGTTGACAGTGGCCTGAGAAGGGACACCCATCAACCAGTGTCCATTATGTGACCATGCTTTGCATGCAGATTCATGTATGTTTCAATTGCAGGTCTATTACGCATGCAGTCAGTGTGGTCTTTTTTTAAATCATTCCATGTTACCTTTCCTTTATCACTGTCATCACCAATAGCAACATAAAATAGGCAATGTATAACACATCAAACAAACATCCCACACATTAAATAAAACACTGACAGCATATACAACAATGACACAACAACACAGGCAACAAGCAATCACCAGGCTTCACATTTGCCCGTGCTAGAACTATCCTGTAGCCTTTCAAATTAAGTTACAAAAATAAACAATAAAGAGAAAGGACATAGATTAATGTTGGAAATTAAAATGAAATATTAATATAAAATTAATTAAAGGATAAGTAGCACTTAGAATAAAGTTTGTAGAATTTGATAATCCCATTAGGTATTTCATTGGTGCAGTAATGGTTTAACTTCACTGGGCACATACTCATCGATTATGCATTTTTTTCAAATAACAACGAGAATGTGTAATGTAGGCCATCATGACCTTCAATGCTGGTTCAGTATATGATGCTATCTGCACTGTACATAAGTACTTGTAGTGAGATCCCACACGGTGAGGTACATCAAACATTTCATATACTGTTATGTGTACCGTGTTTAAAATCAGCAGCTTTTCTTGTGATGTATGTTAAACTTGTTCCTGCACAAAGCTTTAGAAAAATGACTGTCTGAATCTTCGTTAGCTAAGTCCTTGTGCAGTTGATGTGTACCCACTTTACAAACATTCTCCACCTAAACAGATTAATAAGATATTATTGTTACATTAAAAGATGTAGGGTGACTGGGCTGGATTATGTTTAATTCCTTTTGTTTTTATCACGATCCAAGATCAGAGCGACAACCTTCAGGATATTTTCTTGTTAGTTTCATTCTCTCTCTCTCTCTCTCTCTCTCTCTCTCTCTCTCTCTCTCTCTCTCTCTCTCTCTCTCTCTCTCAACCCAAGCTGACATTTACTTTAAGCTACTCTTAAGACCCTGTAACCCAACTGGGCATGACTCATACCGCACGTGGTGCCTCGCTATGGCTGATATCATTGCATTGCTACCGACTGCTATCATTGATGCATCTACCCCGCAATTTTTACACTCCATGTTTTGACATACGACGTTTTAGCTCTCTCACGCACGACCCCTGCATTCCATTCCGATCATTGTGGCTTGGCAGTAAGTAAAGGAAAGTGTCGTAGTCTGCTAGTGTGCTGACTGATAACGAGTTCTAACCCGGGGGTATTTTGTGCCCTTTCTGCTCTACAGTGCTGCCCCTGCCGGTAGAAGTGGGCAGGCAGGAAAAGTACAGTGAGGAGAGCCACGAGACGGACTCTCAGGATGAGAGTCGAAAGGACGAGCAAAGTAAATCTGAGAGCAATGAGTCCCTTCCCAAGACGAACGTCACTCAAGAGTCCCTTCTCATGGCTCCACAGAAGGAGCCTAAAGAGGACGAAGTCAATACCACCTCCTCCACAATCTCCACAACCTCCAAACCCGAACTCGCAGCTTTGTACGACATTCTTCCTAAAGCCGCAGACACTTTTGACTTGTCTAAGAAAATCTTCCCCGTCCCCGAGTCCTTCCCGGAAGCAGGTAGGACTATGTCTGCTCTGTTTGGTCTTTTTTCGATAATTTTGAAAAGTGATTTGATTGTCATACATCAAAAGAAAACTCTCAAAAATGCACACACATCTAAAAATAATATTCATGCCCACAAGCTCAAGAAAATACCAAGGATTAAATGGTTAATGTTACTACACTGAAGGTAAATTACCCTTTATAGAACATATTAACATCACATACTCACTTACCGAGTAATCAATATCTGTGACAGGATCTGCGAAAAGGGCTTAGTCCAGGGAGTATTAACGCCCCTATTCCCAGTACATGTCACATCTGCATGCTATTCAAACAAAACTTTTCATGCCCCGTCCACCTCCCCAAATTGTATGTATTAATTCCACATTATTACCAACACACACCCCTTTCGATTACACGATGCGTTTATTCAAACCCTCAACCAGCAATTTAATTATGTTGACAAAAGCTAGGGTTTCCCACAATGTTTGTGACAATTTGTATACATTGGTTATAACGTTGCATGTTCCCTGCCATAGGTTGAACATCCCAGGACTGGAAGAATTAAACAATTTTTCCTAGTCGTATAAATGTATTATATATGCGTTGTAGATAATCTATTTTACCAGCTCTGGAGAATGGTGCTGAAGCTATTCGAGCCTAGCAGAAACTAGATACCGGAGGTGTTTGATTCGCCATTTTGTGTCTCGTTGCAAATCTACCCTTTTATGTTACTCCACTGCCTCCTCGTCCCCTTTATCCCCTGCACGATGCTGTTTTTCCCCCTTATTGCCAAGGCCAAAAACTCACGTCAATATGCCCTGCTATGGAGCGGGTCGTTTTTTTCCACCGCTGTTGTCATCTATTATGTCAGCAGGGATGTCATTGACATTGACTTTTCCCCTGCCAGACCTTTGTATAGGGAACAGAGCCATTGCTAGTACCAAAAAAAATTAGCTAGGGGGCTCATGTAGTTGGGGGCTAGATCAGCAGTTGGCCTCTTTGTACAGTTTACTTTGGTTGGCCCTTCCTAATAGTCTATATGAAGCTATATTCTAAAAATCTATACCTTTGGATAGAAAATGATTTAAACTTAAACAATATACCCTTTATATAGACTTAGTACTTTACATGCAAAAGAAATTATTCTTTAAAAATCTTCTAAGAGGGCACATAATCCAGGCTGAGTAAAACCAAGCCATTGTCTCCCTATCAGGCTAATTCCCTGCATTCACACCTAACAATGGACAGGTACTTAAAGTGATTAAGATAGAGGCAGGGGCTGCTTATGAGTCATATCAATTCCCATTGTTTTCTGTGGGTGGAGGGGAAGATAAGAGATAACCCACAACCCTCTGCCAGATCCAATATGGCCGTCGGGGCCAATTACATAACTGATTTCAAGATGACCACCTCCATACAGGAATGGCTCTGACCACTATAAATAATGCACGTCTAGTAATTCGTGCAAGTGAAAATTGATGCTGTGAAGAATAAGGAATAATGGTACTGTTTAGGCCTGCCAGTACTGTGAATAAACGCCCATTGAGTTTCTGACAGTTTCAAAGAAAACTGAATCGTAGCAAAGGTGTCTGATAAGTGTCTGCTGCATTAGATGCAGGTTGTACTTCAACTCACTAAAGTGTCAACTAGTATTTAATTGTTTAGACAATTTACAGCAGTAGCAATTACACTGAATGTGACGGTTCCAGAAGTTGTTACTGCTTTCATTCAGCCTCGAAAGCTACTTGTTGCGCCTGACTAGATTGTACTGGCCCTTTCATGAATCAGAGAAAGAGGTGTATGTAATGTAAAGCTAGGTAATGCAGGCCTTGCCAAATGTACTGACAGTATGACCCATTGACATTGTTCTAGGCACAGCAACTATCCAGATATAGTAATAAGGACATTAGGTTGGCATTGCTCCAGACAGCATGTACATAGAGTCATATAAGGTGTAGCGAACATTGTTATCGATACATGGAGATAAAGCCTTCGTTATCATGTCTGTAAAAATTGAAAAGGCAGTTTGGACCTGCGATTGATCGACTAACCTCGATCACCTGGGGTTTGATTGGGGACATGTATGCAACATTTTTGTCTTAGAATGGTATTCCTTCATAATGCAGATGTACCTCGTGATGAGTTTATTATGGTCAGTTATAGTTGCATCTCCAGGCGTCAGTAATACGGACTGATTGCCCCGAGTGCTAGGCCATTGGAGTATCGATCTGCTCTTGATCGATAAATACCCAGTTGAATCACCGGCGGCAGCGTACGTGTTCCCAGCCTGCCTAATCAGCCACAGCTCACAAAACATGGCTACGCTAAAATCAATAAACGGATTTTCGCAGCCAGACAAATTTAGCTGTTTTGCCTTAAAAGCGGCATTTCCCAGATAGTCTGTCTGAACCATAATACCGGCTGAAATTAAAGACTGTTACGCCCTACGTTTGTACTTACGATGGCTGTCATGTTCTAAAAGGGAGTTGAGGCCAGCTTGGCTATTATGTTATTCACTATCTTTCAAGATGGCAGCGTACTAACTATGGCAGACTCGTGCCAGGCCCTAAACCCTCTGGGTTTATGCAGGGAACTATGATACCACTCCCAGTGTGAGTTGGATGGTTATGTCTTTTGAGTGAGACACTAAAAGCAGCACCTGTTAGCGAAAGGCATTCTCAATGATCGATAATGCTTTTTCCCTTAAAGTGTATTGTTTTGGGCTCTCTCAAGATGTAAGCATCGTCTTAAGATATAAGCATCTTAACATGGTTTTTGCCCTTCGCTCAGTTCCTACCCACATTGTCAATATCCTCTTAAGAGCACATGCTTAACGTGAGTGTCGATAAGCATTTGAAATCAATAATACAACAATCACCTCACCTTTTATAATGATTAACAGCGGGGTTATGACCCCAGCTTTGTCAGTTACTTTAGGCCAAAGGGAATTCTTAAGAAGCAATATATGATGATAATAATGCATGTAAGAAGATGTATGCGTTTATATCTCTTAACACAATTGCATGTCTGCATATTACATTTGGCTGTAGGTCGAATCGTATGTGGATTCCTATTATCCCAAGTGTCAGGGCTCCTACGGGTTCCCACCTTTGGTCCTAAGGGGCTGCACCAAGTGCAATGATGTGACCTTACAAGGACCCAAGATGGCGCGGCCATCGATTTCCGGTTGGCCATTTTGGAATGTAAGGTGACGGGCAGCGGTCATGTTTGTGGTAAACGGTCCTGACGACGAAGGATGGAAACGGCAATGAGCAATGCCTAATTGGTTCGGCCGCGTCTCCCTTGGGATGTTTCATTGATCCCATATCAGATATAACATGGTATTTTCTGTGCACATCCAGAGGTAGGGAGAGGATCACTTCCAACCATTTATTTTCTCTCTTTAATGCAACATCTACGTTACCATGGTTACACCAAGACTCGGATCCTAATAGTGTCTCAGATGGTGAAAGGCATATGCGAGAACCTTCATAGTCAAATCAGAATGATTCTGTATTATGTTGGTGTAAATTATAGGTCTCTGTTGGCTTATATATGGAATCATTAGCTAGGCAAGTAGACTGCTATCATGATGGGCATGGTTTGTATTGTATAAATTAAGAATCCCCTTGTTGGTGGTACTGTTACAAGGTACGTGTGTAAGGTGTAGGAATCAAAACACAAATTCAAATAGTCAAGGTCCATATTTTACACACAATGTACAGGGTACAAGATGGATAGTAAATCCTTACATCAAAGCCCCCAGCCGGGGTCAGAAGGCAGTTCAGTCAAATAACTGCCGTGGTCGGCTGATGTAATTCTGCAAGGCACCTATCCGGCAGTAGTACCTGACTATGGTCTGTCGTGTACCCAGCACAGCTAAGCATAAGCAACCCACTCAAAGCTGATCTAGCCATCTAGCTATAGTTATAATCTCTGGGGGCATTCTGATGTTTCAGAGGTAGGATGCAAATATAACATTCTGTAACAATGAACGCCTTTTAATGTTGTTGTTATAGGACAACTATTGAGTATTACATTGATTGTAGGACCGTTTGTTCTCTTTAAGTCTCTGAGCCGCCCCCCCCCCCTTAGCCTAAAAACCACTTTGTCAGATGTCAGAGCCATACATCTCCAAGTCAGCAATCAATCAGCCAAGGAGTAACTGCAGCATACGGGGTAAGGCATGCTAGGTAGAATCCAGTTCCTTTTCACCTTTATCAAATAGACAAGAATCCAGGTACCAAGGCCAGACTGTGCCAACATCATCTTGTTTTCTGATACTAGTTTCACAAATTGCCTTTCAAAGGTTTATCATAGGGAAAGAAGGAGTATCCCCGTGTATAGCAGATTCACTGCAAAATGGCGCTGCCTTCTAACAGCCCTTGCACAGCGTTGAGGGTATGTAATGGAGATTAGGTGAATGTTGTAGGATGAGACAGGGAGAGTTAGTTGGTGACGGATTTGGACTTTCTTCCTTAAAGCTTTTGGCCAAAGAGGGATAAACAAAGGCGGTTTTCGGCAGTCAATAAGGCTGCCATTGTGGTTGGCAGGTAGCAAGGTGTTGGCATAGTTGTCTTTTTGTCTTCTTGTCTAAGGAGTAATGGATGTGGCAGTGCTGGCTTCACTTACCTATGTCAGGTATGGGAATGGAGCGTACGCAGAACAGCACCTTACTCATTAAGAACTACAATTGAAGGGAAAACGAAATATATATCATTCATAACTGTACATTACATTTACTCCAAGCTAAGGACACCATGCTATCTAATGAAATAAAGAGTAATCTAAATACAGCATTATCTAGCTTGGATATTGTACATGTCACTATCAGCAACATTCCACAGTCTTAAAGTTCTGCTGAACATGCCTAATTTCAAGCAATGATGCTAGCATATATATATATATATATATATATATATATATATATATATTTATATATATATATATATATATTTATATATATATATATATATATATATATATATATATATATATATATATATTATTATATAGGTGTTAGAGGGGCACTGCTATAGAGAAGGTGAGAGGTTTAAATGAGAAACAGACTTAGACGTTTAGTGACTGTAGTTAGTGAACTGGAGGAGAATACATCAAGATAACTTAAGCCTTGTGACTCACCTGCATCTCATCCTGTAGAGAAGCAGTTAACATACCTCGTGTAGTAGTCACCCCGCCTAGGCGATGGGAAGGGTGTACAACTACTATCTCTTGTGCTACAATTAGAGGTTAGCCATTATGAGCTATATGAGTAGTACTTCAAATAGCACAATACTATATGCTCCCATCAATGTATATACTTGAAATTCGCTTCATTACTGTTTAGCCATTCAATCTATCGCTATGTCATATTATAGACATGATGTGATCAGAAAATATCAGAAATTACGAATTACTGTGCAGTAACAGTAGAAAAGACAGTGTTGTACAAGCTATCCCACAATAACCATACACTGATGTGTCTTATTACTATTCGGACATCATGTATAGAGGCTACATACATTCTCGTTATACTTGTTTATGTGATAATGGATCTCCTTCAATAATACATAGCACAGCAATACTATTTGAAAGGTTACCTGCTGGTCGCTGTTTATGTTATATCATACTACGAAGAATGCAGAAACAAGTACTTGACATTTGGCAAAGAGCTGGGCCACCATAGGGGTGTCTCTGTGACATTTGCGCTGCAGCCAAGTGGCCCCTTTTTGTACTTATTTATGGCTACATAGATACAAAATAACATAAAGAGATCAGAGATATGTCGTCTGCTGCAAGCAACTTCGTGAAAAGACAAATTTGTTTGATTGCTTTGGTTAGATGAGGTCAAATGCCTACGGCAGAACATGAGAGCCAGGTGTGGAAGTGTCTGTGTGCAGATCGGTTGGAGAAGAGGTGTAAAACAACACGAATATTTCATTGATATTGAATGTGTTATAGCAGAACCTCCTACTTCACTTGGTTGCATCGTTTTTATCAAAAGGGTAATGATTGTAAGATAATAAAAAATACCAGCTTAAGTTAAATTTAAAACCAGGAGGTGAAGTGGCGACTGGTGATGGGACTTTGTACACTTGGCACACAAAGCTTGAGTGATTGGTCAAAGGGAAAGGCAACAGGGGAAACAGAGTTTATGGCAGATCAACCCAGAACCCAGTTCATGAAAGAACAATCAACAAATGATGTTTCTCTTTAAAATTAACAGGTCAAATTCAGCCATATCTGAATGCATCAGTGGATGGTCTTCAACTCTTCTCTTCCATTCACATTTAAAAAGAAACACTTTCGCTTCACAATAACTGAAGCGGACCACTTTACCTAAGTATGCCATTGGGAGAGGTATGACACCATGCAGGGACAATGATTGTGTTCTATCATTTGAGGGTTGAGAGCCAATATTGCTGGTGTCTCCTGTCTAAGAGTTAAGGCAAAAAAGAACAGAGTCCCCTATAATGTATTCCCGTGATCATCTATTTTAATCTGTGCTAAATAATTCACACGTGTGTCCATGTTTCTCCTAACCACCCATCGTGTTTGCTTACAACAAAGAGAAAAGGGCTGGTTGCCTCGTGAAACATATACCAAGCCTTAGCTCCACGTTGACGAGTTGATGAGAGCATCTGTCTTTCGTAGGCCATTAGACTGAGAGCAAAAGCAGGTACTTTATGTGGCTCATCCTCCCTACAGCTTTTTTTCCTTTCCGATTCCATCTGTTCTTTACCTGACGTAGAGAGCATATGGATACACCCTGATGCATGCTTCAATAGGCTTACTGTTTTATGTTTAAGTGGGAAGATCAGAGCATGGAATAAACTCCGAGACTGACGATGGGTTGGAAATAGGAGATAGGGAATGTGTAAAGATCTAAATTGTCTAGCAGGATATATAAAATGTTTTCATAACATCAAGACTAGAATAATTTGATATAAGGTAGGAAAGAATGTTTGCATGTAATATGTGCAATCACATTATTGTTTCTGAAGCAAGCACTAGGAAAAGGTAGACGAACCCCATGTGTAGGCAAGTAGGCATTTAGCAGGAGGGCATTTTAACAATGCTAGATTAACTATGTTAGGAAATGCCCTCTTGAACCTGTGGGAGGTTGGTCATCATCTGTTCTGTCGGTTCTCGCCAAAGTACAGCAGTAAGGAGTAGTTCGAGCCTAAATCTGGAAAGATAACAGAACCAGTAATATATCTTATTTTTCTATTATAAAATAGGATGAAGGCGTGCGTGAGAAGTGTATGTTTTGCCTCTTAGCAGGTACTGTTTTGGACGTCAGGCAGCCTTTTTAAGCGTCTGTCTCACAAGGTGAAAAGGCGAATCCTCTAAGTGCTATATCTAGCAAGTAGAATCTGTATATGTGTCGGCTAATTTAACCAGCATATCCGCTTGCATTGTATTCTATATAGCTTTACCCATTTCTTTAGACTATAGACAAAGTCATGCCTATTTTTGTTTTGTTTAACTGTGGGATTAGGGCTTGGGGCAGCAGAATAGCTCCACCAGGAGCCATTTGTGATAAGAATAGGCACCAAAGAATTATGAATGGCAACAACCCCTGCCTTGAGGTATGAGCTCAACAAGTGTCCATTGTCCAAATGTATGGGCCTGGGTCTAGGTGCTGATTCTTCTCCACTGCAGCGCATTTTAACGACCCAAAGCCGTGGGTCCACTATGCACCAAAGGGTGCGATCTTGAGCTAGTTGTATAAAAATAGATGCACATGGAGGGAGTTGCATGGTCTGTTGCATAGTGGACCCTACTATTAAGATTATCATTCCTGCAATCACTTGAAAAGCAAAATTTGATGTGATCTGCTAAAAGGGGTCTCAGTGCAGAGTACAATAAGGCCCCCTTTCCCAACACATGTCACATGATTATCATCCATGAGTTAGTCTGATGCAACTGCAGACCCAGTGCAATCTCTAGTTGCAAAAAGGTTTAGTCTCACAGTGGACTTTGGCCTTAAGGCTGCTTTTTGTATTTCCCCATCCCACGTATATAAATAAAATGACACTAGCTATCAATTGAAAGGGTAGGGGAGGTGGCGCATGTGCGATACTGTGGCAGAACCTTAGTAGGAGAGTTGAGTTTGATCAGGCTTTCGCCACTTTCTATCTATCAATGAACAAGGGAATATATACATGATTAATTCCATTAGGACTATATATGAATTGGTGACAGATTCCTATGACGATTGGGTTTGAACACAATAACGATCTGTTCCTATGATTGTTTGACCCATTGCAGAATTCTCTTTTCTTCATCTGTTATTAAAAGACTGATCTATCTCAGAATTGATAGAATTAAAAGCTCCTGTTGATGCGATCTGTAATGGCTTACCGAGTGCAGATCGGTGTGACCCCAAGGCTCATTTATTAACACGTCCTGGCGCCGTAAAGGGTGATCTGCCAGAGATAAATTGCTGGCGGCCTGGGGGCAAATACCCTGGAGGCCAGCAACAGTGAGGCAGTGCCCCCCTCACACACTTGTCTGCGTCATATCGGGACGCAGCCATCTCCCAGTACGGACCCCCAACTCTGCCTCCCCCAGCATTGCCCTCTTACTGCACTCCCTGCTCTCCAAGCACTGTGGTTAGTCACCGAAAGGGAGCCTTGTCTAGGCATTACCAGATGATTCTGCTTGGAGAGTGACACTTTGGCTGTGAGTGACTCATAATGCTGTGGGAATTGCTCACCAGGTCTAGGCGCCCTATTGCTCACTGGCATCACTCTCACGTCTTCCTCGGTGGTTCTCTATCTAATCTATCCCTCATTTCTCCCAAGCTGTTCCATTATGCCCAGGTGCTATTCTAACCTCCCTCCCCTTGTCTCCTAAAAGTCGCAAATGATGGCCATTGGTGCTGGGTGTAATATGACAATATGACGGGGACAATCATTGGCGTGTGGAACTCTAGATATAATATATATGCCCTATGTTCCACATTGTAATTGATCAGATCTTCTGAACATTACAGTGAAGCCAGGGATGTGTCATGCTATTGATCACTGTCCCAACATTATAAATGTCTGCTGGGTACCCACCATAGCATTAACAGATCCAGTTAGTAAACTTGATAAATACCAGGGACGCAATTGACGTCATCCTATGATGCATCAGTCTACATTTAGAAAAGGAACATGAAAAGGAGGATGTGTGTTACCCATTGCTCATGCTCAGAATGTCTAGCCGCCCACATGAAATTACCACCTTCTCCAATACTTTGCTTTGATATTCTATCATTGAGCTCATAGTTAGGAGATAGTCGATAAAACGTATGCAATATTTGAATTTTTATATTTAGACCAGTATTGTAAGACAAAGGATATGTCCCACGCTATGGCCAGAAAATAATCGAGCACCATATGTTGAGGGTAACACATATCATTGTTTGCAAAGCCTAACAACATAAAGGTCCTGTAGAAATGGCTTTCTATAAGCAAGACTCACAATGTCTTAATTAAGATGATAAAAGAACTGACAGTAATAAAGTATAGTCCTTTTAGAACAAGCCCTGGCAGAGCTGCCAGGGCTTTACTTGACATGTGGATGACATGAACTTAGTAAGGAACTCCATCTGTTTAGGCTGAGGCTACGACCTCTGACATCTTAGGTCTATGCTGTATCATATCCATTTCGCCCCCCCCCCACCCCGTATATGTGAGCATTTACCAGTAGAAAACAACAAATAAAGCTGATAGTAGGGATTAACCTGCTAAGTGGCTTTAGAGGGCTCGAAATCCTTGTCTCGTTCTTACTTCGATCATGTCTGGAGAGCTTTGTCTCTAATGGGAAGAGGTCGGTTGTGAATTATCAACTTTTTTTAGATTATTATGCCACGATCTGATGGGAGGGGTGACCAGAATAACTTACTATGTGGGTAGAGTATCATTGTCACCTTTATGTCCAATGAGGGGGAGAATTAATTTCTATGGTCTTAACAGTTCACGATTGTCAGCATTGTGACATATCTGAAAGGGACTTCCAGACAATAAGCTACTTTGGGACCAGCATCTTTCTCCAGCCGCATCTTGATGTATGTTAGTTGTATGGTAATTACATTCTTACTGTAGATTTATAGGGCACACGGCTGCAGTTATAACAGGGTCTATAAGTCAGAAGAAGCTCTGTGAAGCTGTTTGTGTCTATAAGGACTAAAAGGCTGTAACTCCTGGGGGTTGTTTTGGCAGTCTGAGAGGGCCAGGTAGCTTGTGTATATATCCTGAATGCCACCATAGTCCTAACAAACAGGCCCCAGAGATCGGGTATTGTGCCTGTCAATTATAGCACCTAGAGGAGGCCAAGATTGCCTCGAGGCCACTAGGATCTAAGTATAAATCCCTTACCTATATCATTTCATACCAATTTCACTGTACTATTGGCTAATGTTAACTTTGCAGCATCTTGAAAGAAAAACAGAGAATTCTTTATCCATGTCTGCCTCTGCATATTGAATCTGGCTTTATATATGAATATATAACGTATGTGAAATTGTTATAAAGGTCACCGTGCTAGGCTGCATTAAGATTTGACAACTAGGTCTACATATGAGTTATATCCTAATACAGAGACAGGAAGTTATTTCACCATCCTACCATGCACCTCCTTGGGCGATGTAAGGGAGACCATCTCGCTTCTGGCAGGGAGGAGCTTCCCTGACTCCCGCAAAATGATGATGGACTACAATTTCTGGCCGGGCCACCAGGGAACAATAGATGTGCCTTGTGGGCCTTGGAGGGGAGGGGTTAGACGCCCGGCTGTAGTGGTAGAATGAGCATGGGCCATGGGATTTCCAGATGCCTGGAAAGGGGCAGAGCAAATTAGGAGGACCAGGGTTAAAGCGGTTTAAAGAACTACCAGCAACTGCCTGGAGTTGGGTGCCCAGTGAGGCCCTGAGGGTGGAATGGACAGGGGCGACCTGATTAATCGCATACTCCTATACTGTAGCTGCCGGACGGAAAGGCCTAAGGGGAAGCCACCCTGGAAGCCATATGTACCTACCAGACACTATGGCTCTTGGCAAAGCCACATTGGAAGCCACCTGCTCGACACTCAGACCTTAAGGGAAGCCACTCTTAATGTAGCAACCGTACCGATCATACATATCCTGTTAAAAGCCAGAATTGAAGGTATACATACCAAACACTCATGGCATAGTTGAAGCAACTCTGGAGGCCACATGAAAAGCCGCCACCAAAACAAAGCTTCCAAACTTTTCAGTAGCCCAGGCCAGGTATAATCATGTCCTACCCAATTCATTTTAGGTCGTTCTTGACAGGTTTCCCTTTTCACACTCTAACAGAAGTAGAATATGTGCTGGCGTCATGTTTCTGTCCGAACAGATAGTTCTACACCCGGGCAGTTCACCTGCTCCCCAACTGCTCAGTGAATAGAGAAGCTCACATGATACACAGTCTGAGCTATTCCCTGATGGTGTGCATTGAAGGGTGAGGTAGTAAGGAACGTACATCATCGCCCGCCTGACACCTGGGCCACTGCAGTAAAGGGAATACAGCACGGGTCCCATCTGTGATGTCAGAGGAGTGTGTAGGAGGGTGAGGACAAGCAAACATCGCACATGGGCATTCTTTATGGGGAAAGGTTTATTCTAATCTCACGAACAGTCACACATGGCCATGGGGATGAGGATCGTGGAACCACATTCTAACTAGTGCTGGCTACATAAGTGATTTGATTTTAAAAGTATGTGATAGTATCTTACTATGTGGTGTATGAACCTGAATGCCCGCTGTCTTTAAAGATTCCCCAAATGATGACATTATCTTATAGAAAGACTTAACATCGATGCAGGGATTTGACTCTTAACATTATCATATAGAAAGACTTAACATCAATGCAGGGATTTGACTCTTAACAACATTTCAATTACATTTGAAGTCTTGACACTAGCAAAGGAAAAAGTCACCTCATAAAGCAGATTTTCCCTGGAATGAAAAGATGATGATTTGTGCATCAGTAGTATCCACTTCAGTCCACGTTGTCCTAATACATACAACAACCCAGTTCATGGATTTCCTTTTCCTTGCCCATTATGCACCATTCTGATATTGACCTAAGCCATTACAAAGCCTCCTCTGGTATACCAGACCATTATGAATGCCTCAGTGAATGGCCATGTATAGCCACTCGGTTAAAGGGCTTACATGATACTATAACAGGGTAATCGGCACGTATATCGACCAGCGGGCTGATAATGGTAACACAAGCTGAACAGTAGGATGCTATGTAATACTAGCCTTATGAATTGGCTTAAGCCGAGATAAGCCCTCTTGTCCATTACAGTCCAACTAAGGATGAGTACACTGAAAACCTAGAAGTTCTGAAACTAGTTAGCGGTGACCACTTTAGGTCCTCAAGTTGACGATACCTAAAACTACAGCTTTAGGTAGTCAAAATGACGACTTTAGGTCATCATCCTGACGACCTGAGTCATCAATATGATGACTCTGTACTGTCAGTATTGTCATCCTGATGACTCAGGTCGTCAGGATGATGACCTAAAGTCGTCATTTTGACTACCTAAAGCTGTAGTTTTAGGTATCGTCAACTTGAGGACCTAAAGTGGTCACCGCTGACTAGTTTCAGAACTTCTAGGTTTTCAGTGTAGATGAGAGTTCTTTTTCACATCCACCACAGTGTGCCCAGCCAAATATTGACTGCTGCTCTGCAATAACATACTCCTTGCCATCTTCGGAAGCATGGCCATGTGAATTCTTCTACAACCTGGGCCCAGCGCAGGCATAGTCAGAGTGGCATCACAGTAGAAGGTAGTACCAGCCATTGCCTATGCTATATGGATTAATATGGGCGGTAAAGTATGTGTGGTTGCCTGAGTAGATGACTGTGTTGTCTGTACTTCCCCTGATGGCAGAAAGTCAATGGGAGGTTAGCAGGGGTCGCTGGACATCCCTTCCTGCTGGTAGAGGACAATTTGGCTTACATATGTGATCAATACACCACACATTGTCGTTGTAGAGAAAAGTTCAAGCGAACTTACATTTTACAATTCAACCTTTGTATCTAATTCAGTGGATGTTTGATCTGTTCCAAAAATCAGGCAGATTCTTTCAGATGACATAAGTGGAAAATGAAACAACAAAAGTAATTTACCTCAAAAGAGTAATCACTCTGTCAGAAAAATGTAAGGAAGTTAAAACATTCATTTTGCTGACATAAATTTAGATTGCACAGCACCGATTGAACAGGCAGCTGTCTTTTTTATCCTTTCCAAGACGGCTAACTGGCCTTGGGAAATTGATCTTGTGAACAGGAAATTCTCTTGGTCATTAGCAGAAGGTAATTGCTCCTTTTTGCAACTGTTGGAGAGTATGCTTAATTTTTTTTAAATGGGGCGCATAAGGGAATAGATAACAGGTGTGTCCCTTTGGGATGAGTTACCGGGGTAGCCATAATTGGCGACCTGGAGGATGGAACATAGATGAGAGAACAATGCTAAGCAGGTTACTTGTGACATACAGCACCCATTTGTGTGTAGCTCTGTTCCATAAACATTATCAGTTTAGCCAAATCTAAATAGGCTTTGTTATATATGGTGCCCTGTGAGGGAGGAATGATGGCAGTGTTTGGTTGTTGCGGGGTTATTTTCCTTTTATAAAGAGCCCTTTGTTCTGTCTACCATAAAGTATAACATGTTAAAGTTGATGCTGTATGAGGCATCTGAAATTAAATTTCCACTGGCAGTACTTTTAGTGAAGTATGAAAGAAGATTGGAAGTAGGGCAACACAATGTCCCTTATTTGTGGTTGGGATAGGCGCAACAAGCAGTTCTTGTCGAATATGTTGTCAAATTAGTGCACACAAATGTTCTGTATGTGTGCTAGTGTGTAAGGTTCGGAGGGATTGCACTGCAGGCATAAAAAGCATTGAAGGGATGGGAAAACACGAGGGAAGAAAGTTTGGACGGTGTAAAAGGTTTATGGTCGGTCATGATGCATTATTCAGGCCATAGCCGCCATGATAAATTTGCCAAGGTGGCTCCCCTAGACGGGGCCCTTCCCAACCAGTCCTAATGAACCAGCCTAACGGTGGAGGGAGCTACCGGCGCCCTTACATTAGCATTTAACGTCCACCCGTACTGATGGTCTTTTTTTTCTCACTAATGGTCCTTTTAGGATGAGGCTCTTGTCTGCAGGGTGGATGCCTCTAAGGTGTAAGTGGGGACAAATAATCACTTACTCACCCCTGCCTTGCCCCTTACCGCCATACTAGAGGTGCATTTATAAAGTGGCAGCCAGGCTAAGCCTCACCGTATATATACCTCTGGTTAGTGCCTATCCAGCTTAAACCTGATCCTTATTCAGCAAGGCTAAACCCAAATGAGCAGGTCCTTAGTGGTGTCCACCCTCTGGGGTTGTATTCAGGCAGCGACGTAGGCTGATGAAGCAAGCAAAGCCAGCAGGAGAAACCTATCTGTAACCCTAGGAGGCAATCCAGTATATCATCAGCCTAGACAAAGAGATAAGGGCATATACTCCCATTAACCTCAGTCCTTTGGTGGGGAGCAGCTCTATCCTCCCTTGAGGGCTGCTCAAGAGGGCCCTTCACTGCCGTCGACCTTTCTTTAGGTGATAGAGAAGATGTAGGCCCTATGGAAAAGGTATACAAGGGTGATCATGCAGCGGCTTTCAATTGTTTAAGCAGTGACTGGGACCCCCTAGAACTATACCCTACCTCTCATTAAACCTTCCCTCACAATTTCCTTCCACTGACTCTAACTGAAATCACCTTAGTCGAACTACTGAATGTATTAGGTTAAACCACTCCCTACAAACATAAGGTGACATACAGAAAGACTTGTTATTTCATGGTGAGAACGTAGTCTAGTGTAGGGGCACAGTTTATAATAAGCGTCACATAGGTACGAGTTGGGTAGTTCCCGAGTGGAGTGTACACTCAGGTCTAAGAAGGGTATGCTGGAGTGAGCGGTGGCAGCACTGCTCTCCGAGCTTCCTGCCTTAGACTCGAGAGGTCACTACCCAACCTTCGGCTATATAAGGCCAGGTCGGTAGCTGCTGGAGAGAGAACCCTCACAGGCTCTGTACGATCAGTAAGCACTTCCCTCCTCTGGTTACAAGAACTTACCTAGTAACTCATTGTATGATTGTCTGAATACCCTGATATGAATACACTTGAACTCGGAAGCCCTTAGTTGGATTGTAAGCAGGATTCTGAATAAACCTTGTTGCCTCTTCTGTACCGGAGATTGTCGTTCGGTAGTTCTTTTCGGATTAGACATACGAACCCTAAGTCACAATACTTGACCATTACACTATAGAAATGTATGGGAATCCCATTCCCAAGGCGAGCGTGAAGCACTGAAAAACTGAGAGGCACGAAAGTAGTCAGTGCAGATGACTTTAAGTCCTCAGGTTGACGATACCTAAAACTACAGCTTTAGGTCGTCAAAGTGGCGACTTTAGGTCGTCATCCTGACCACCTAAGTCGTCAGTATGATGACTTTCTATTGTCAGTATGACGAGTTTAGGTGGTCATTTGACCTTGACTACCCTAAACTCGTCTGTATTGACGAGTTTTAGGCGGCGGCATGTTTTCTGTGAGAAATATGTCGCCATTCTCCATGCTCCGTCTTTTCCACCCGCTCCGGGGTTCGCACATGCACGGCTCGCTACCTTACAAAATCCAAGATGGGGACATTAACATTGCCGGTCGAGCAAGGAGCTAAATAATGTGAGTTTTTGTCTAATTTACAGTGTAAAACCATGAAATAAACACATAGTTCAACTCAGACGGCCTCATTGGAAATGGCCCGACATCTGCAAGTGGAGAAATACCCTGAAATGACAGATCATCCTTGAACTATGTTTATTTTTCTAAAAACAATACTATTATGTCCAATGTGATATTTTGGTCGATTCTCCACGTTTGATACCAAATGACCGCCGAGTACTGAGAGACATGGCGGTGGTCATTTAGCTGCCCTTGCCCGGTCATTAAAACCCCGTGGGGGTAGTTGAGTGGGGAGTGCAGTTGGCTGGTCAGCTGCTTCCATCCTGCACAGACCACCTTAGTCTGTTCCCATGCACACTGCCAGCTTGTTGGATAGGCCTGTCACAGGCTGCTGTTCAGGCAATCTCTGTTAATAACTTTCATACAGGGAATTCGGGCCAGCTGGACAATTCTAATTGTTGAAGATGACCACAGGCACACTGTGACAGACCATTATGTTTACCTCCTGTTCACCGAGGTAGTTGTGAAAAAGCACTGTCCCCCTCTCATGGGCACATTATTCATGTTAGCACCCATTATGTTGCTGGTAAACACAACCACAATGTGCCGCTTCTTGTTAAACACCCACTTATAAACACTCAACGTCAGTCAGGATTTTAAACATCCAACCTCTTATCAAAGAACAGGCCTCAGCTTTTCAGTTCGTCCAGTTCCTGCTTCCGACTTCTTTCTTTCTTCTCTCTCTCTCTCTCTCTCTCTCTCTCTCTCTCTCTCTCTCTCTCTCTCTCTCTCTCTCTCTCTCTCTCTCTCTCTCAAATTTCAACAAGAAAGGTCGTTTGTCCGGCACAGAATCTTTCACCTTTATGAAAATGATGATCCTTCATGACCAATCACAAATGCAAAGCAGTGCCCCGACATGTAGGCCCATTTCAAAAGGTTAGTTTGATGGACTACAGTTAGTGTATCGATGGTAGACTACTAAAGAAATGTTGGTGGTTGCTCTAATGATAGTTGCCATTTAGTTGATTGCCAAAGGTTTCTCTTTAGAGGCTTATTTACTTTTCTCTGAGTTGTGATTAACTATTGCAGGATGCAGCCTTTGTTAATAGAGATCTGCTGGTATCAGTGTTGGAACTTTTTATACCTAACTGGTAGATGACAGAATGAGCTACCATATCAATCTGGGATATTTCACCTAGTCCTGCACACATCCACAGGGAGAGGTTGTGGTTCTCCAGGTTGCATATAGTCTGGTTTATTTGACCATAATAGTATTTACTGCCCCCTGTAAACCACAACTTATCCTATCAAGCTTAGGATGGTCCACTGATAACCAATTCAGGAATCTCAGTAGTAGGATAGTGGTCAAACAAGATACATGCTCAATTTTTGAATTAGGCCAATCTCAGACACATTGAAACGATACTCATCAGAGGCATCGATAACAGTTACTCAACCAAGTACTGATCAAATAGAGGACACAACGACATTGGATTGAACTCCCAGAATAGCTTTACCATAACCTTTTGCCTGCCTCTCTGGAGCTGAGCCAATTAACTTACTAGCTAGATAGCTACAGGCGCTGTTAAATGTCTTTCACTTGGCACTGGGCTTGGTATTGTAATTCAATGAAGCAGTAGAAAAGTGGATAAGTCCTTGGCAGCCATGTGGTTTCGAGTTACAGCCAACAAAGGTCAGGTGTGGGAGTAGTGTAACTAGATATATACAATTGAGATACTTGTCCTTCAGCGGCCCATCTGCCAATAGAAGAAAGGTATATTTTTGTATGATAATGTATGTGGGCAACAAATGTAATACCTGCCTGGTAAAATATTAAGCTGTTGCTGTAGTGTTCTTGCAGCAATCATGCTTGTCCTGTAATAACGATTGCACCCACATTGATATCAATAGAGGGTTAACGTTCACCAAACTATTGGAAACTTGTCCACCTTGATTATTCTGCTGAACCATAATATCCTGTCTCTTGTGGCCCTCCTTGTGGCCTTGAAAGTATACACCAAAACAGATTCGGGTCCCAGTTGTCAAACCTTAACTTCTGATATCCTTTTTCTTGATCATCTATTGTCCAATTAGACCAACCTTGCCTAACACTGTAAACTGAGGCTGTCTTAAAGGACCTCTGTGACATAACCTTGGCAGAGTAATGTAATGGGGGTTAGGCCCTTGGGGCTCAGGAAGCAGCCATCGGTTAGTGGTCAGACTGGTCACTTTATTGATGGAGTTCTTCCTCCTTTGGGGAGATCTGCAATTCCCTCGTATTCTATCACTACTTCCATGAACCCCACTGCTCTATTCTAACAAGTATCTAGCTTCACACCCAACCATAAATCATTGTGTCCAGCATCCCTCATATATTCCATTAAAAAATGTATATTTCAGTTATATCTGTAACTATCTGTTATGAAATAATTGAGTTGCACCACGTGTAGTCGACTAAGGTTTTCTTACTACTATTCAAGATAAAGTGTTCTGTTTTTTACAACAAGAGGAACGGGGTGCAGACTAGAAGGGAATGTGTATCTTAAGAGCTTTCTTAAATTTCAGGAGGATTGGACGAGCAATTCTGTGTTGATCATGCTAGGATAGACAGGCTAGCATATCGGGGGCATATTTCAGAATAGTGGTACAAGTCTTAAATGACCCCCAATGCCTAGACCAAACATAAGGGAAATATTCTGCTCCACCGTGATAGGCACAAAGAAAGTAAGACAATTCCAAAGGTTGACCGGATGTACATCTGATCCATACTCGACAAATTAGAAAGTCCGGTGTCCAATTAACCTGCAGCACCCAGTAGTTTGGTGAACAGTATTACTCAATTCTCTGCAAATAGACAGCAGAAAAAGCAAGGCCCAGACTGCGGTCTGTCACAGTGTATCAGGCTATTTCTTGAGAAGCAGTCTTCAAGCTGGACACAGCTCACCTTCTGTTAAAGTCTACTGATGTACATCACCCATATGATGTAAAAGGCTGTAACCACAGGAGCATTGAGGACTTTGTCAGCTTTTTCAGCAGGACTACCGTAGGTACTGCCTGAGTCGTGACCGGGGTCCATAGTGGATGTCGTCTGCTTCTCATGAGCAGCCGACTTTTAGATGTAATGAAGAGAGGCCAGATCCTAAAGTGTAATGGTGGTTCGTGACCTGTTTTCCTATCATCAGCAAAGAGCCATCTTTTCAGGCGCAGGCCATCCCGAAGAGGGAATTATGAAGGATTCAGTTATGAACTGGACACTTAGTACCCAGCAAATTGTTGTTATCTGTCGCCATGATTGGTCATCAATGGTGACTCCTTTTTGAGTGATAACCCACTGCGTCATCTTTCACCACTTGTGTGTCTGTCTCACATGGCATGGCGATTTATCTCAACAATCGCCAACATGATCTCACTCACTGTGTGAGTATGTGCCACCCCTTGTCATCCCTCACAAAGCATGGTGACTTATCCCCACCATCTCCAACATGGATCTAACTCACTGCATGAGTATGTGCCACTGCATGTCAGTTCTCACTCAGAATGGTGACTTTTCACCACCATCGCTTATATGGATCTCACTCACTGTGTGAGTATGCGCCACTCCCAGTCAACTCTCAATCAGAATGGCGACTTTTCACCTGCATTGCCACATGGCTCTCACTTACTGCGTGAGTTTGTGTCACTCCTAGTTAATCTTCTCTCAAAATGACGACTTATCACCATCATCGCTGACATGGATGTCACTCGCTGTGTGAGTGTGTGCCACTGTCATCAACTCTTACACAAAATGGCGACTTATTGCCAACATTGGTCTCACTCAATTTGTGAATTTGTGTCACTCCAAGTCAATGCTCTCTGAGGATTGCATCATCTGTCACTCACTCTCACTCAGAATGGCAACTTATCACCACCATTGCCAAAGCTGTTGAGACAGCACCACTGTTCAACATGTAGCCTATCTAGGAAGTGTGGGCATGAAGTATAAGTCCCATACGTATCAAATGTGCTTTGTTTCACACTGATTTCCATGTAATACTTCAGAGTTGAATCAAACAAGATTATGTAGAGAAAATGTTAATTAAATTTAAATGAAAACAACTATCCATAAACACCTTTTCTCTGGTTACAGGAAAAATACATAGGGAAATATCTACATGAACACCTTGTCTGTGGTTAGAGGGAAGATACATATGGCAATACCTTCTCTGGCAAAACATACTTTGATCTGGCAGATGTGAGGCTGCATGATTACCAATGTCGATGATCATGAGCTTCTCATCTAACAAGGTGAGTGATCACCAGCGTCGCCATCACTGGTGAGTCTGAGTGATCACCACTCTGGCCATCCATAGTCAACCTGTGCTATGACGTGGTGTGCATTTCATCTAGCAAGGTGAGTGATCAACCGTCTTGCCATCCCTGGTGAGTGTGAGTCATCACGATCCTCGCCAACCATGAACGTGCAAGGTGACGTGGTGTGCATCAGCGAAGTGAGTGATCACTTATGTCGCCATCCCTGGTGAGGATGAGTGATCACGATCCTCGCCATCCCTGGTGAGGATGAGTGATCACGATCCTCGCCATCCCTGGTAAACATGCGCTATGACGAGGTGCGTGTTTCATCTAGCGAGGTGAGTGATCACCAGTGTCACCATCCCTGGTGAGTCTGAGTGATCACCATCCTTGCCAACTGAGGTGAGGCCATGTGATCACCACCATTGCTATTCCTGGTGATCGTGTGCTATAGCTCTAGGGACATGTGTGAGCCACTTCACACAGGTTGACGAGGATGCTGGGTAAGCACGTGGCATGAATGAGCATAGGGCATTGTGTCATTCACCCAACATCACCAATTGTTTAGACAAATTTGAAAGCACCTCTGTCTGTACCTGTTTCATAATATTGTGAACAGAATATATTCATACGTCGCCTCATGATGATGGTTTCACAGCTTTTTTTTATTTCATCGAAGATCATGTAGATGAGGAATTAGTTTTGTGTCAGTTTAGTAGAACGCTTATCTGCATAACATAATGCTTAGTCAAGTGGAAATGAAAGGTTTTTGTGTTATTGAGCCACACATCCACACTAGTTTAACATTCAAAGATATTTGCAAACATCTGACACACTCACATATAAAAGGGGAGGGGAATTCGTCCGCTCAAAATGTCTTGAACTATAGCTACTCTGTGAGTTGTTTTGAAACATTTTGCGGGAAAGAGCTTCACAGATGTATTCTATGTTAGTAAGAATATAAATGTTAGAAAGGGTAATTTAGAGGAAAGCAGAGATCAGAATATCAAAGTTCGCAGTATTCTTTTTTTGACAATATAGTCAATTTTGTTACGTATGCAGTTCAGATACTTTAATTCACGACAATCCCTTTCTCCCTGAGTAACCTGCTGCTAATTCAGTGTATCCTTACTTTAAACATTACCACTGCTACAAGAGCAAATCTGGAACAGACAACCAGTAGGCTGGCCACTTGCTCTCATATTCCATACAAATTCTAGCAGTGATGTTTCCTTGCACTGTCCCCCAAGCGGCTATAACTTGAATAAAATATAGTGACTTGCCTTAGTCTGTGTCTAAGTGGCTTATGGTCATCAATGTAGGTCGTATAAATCCATTGCCTCGGACAAAGTGGGCGATGTTGAGGAATAGCTGTCTACTTGTTATATCAATACAAAGTAGAGAGTGATAGAGATTCCTATTAGACATACAGTGGCTTATAATTGTTGGAATCATTGTAATACTCTCTTTTCAGCACCAGCATGATTTGCAATAAATGGCATCTTGGGGTAGAGAATCACCTGTCTTTAATCGTTGATTAGCCCTTCATATTAGACGTACACTTAATCCTTTGAACAGTCTCTGCTGGATGTAAGATAGTAATAGTAGGGAGTCTAATGAGACTGAAGGGCACATGAGCCTGGGTAGGAGTAGGCAATCTTTACCTCAGCCCTCCAACAGCAACTACATTGATCCACATAGTACGATCCACTCAACCACAGCCTATACCCCTGCAGCAGCTGGTCCCTCATTGGTAATGCACTTTTCCTGCCAGTAGGCAGTGGTAATAACAGTTTACCTGCCATCTTACAGAGTAATGTCTAGATTACGAAAGGTCGAATCCCACATGGCGATTTAAGGCTCAAATACCCCTGCGATTTTGTCCCTTGCATTTTTGGGGTCTTCCTGGGATCCTAGATCGCAAGAATTGTTCAACTTATACCGAATCCAACAGTGAATTAAGAGCAATTAAGCAGTTATCCTTGTGATATAGGGACTCAGGAAGTCCCCAAGAATGCAAGGGACAAAATCGCAGAGATGTTTGAGCCATAAATCGCCATGTCGGATTAGACCTTTAAGGTTGAATCCCACATGGTGCAAATATCTCTGCGATTTTGAATCTGTTGTGTTTGTTGGACCTTCGCCAAATTCGCAAGGCTTAGAAGTATAAATCCCAGAGATATAAACATCAACAAAGGCAAATTATCATAAACAATACATGAATAAACGCAACAGTGTCCTTGTGTTCTATACACTCTGCCATAGTCATAACCCTTGCAAATTTGGGGTATGTCACACTAATGCAACATAATCAAAATCGCAGAGATATTTCAAGCATTTTTCGCCATGTGGGATTCGACCTTGTGGTAACGATGTTTTGTTTCTGCCTTGCTAGTATTTTGGTATATTAGATATGCCTCTTTCCGGAAGGAAATGATATTTGCATTTTCAAGTCAAGAAGAGCAATAAGTATGTGAAGCTTCAAAATAGAAGATCTAAAGTAAATATTATACAGCCTTTCATTTGATAGTGTTGCCTTGCCTACAATATATATACTGATAAGGCCATATCTCCACTCCTATCACACCATAGCAGCATGCTGGGATGGATGCTATGGAGTGATAGTGTGCTGAGAAATTGCACCATTAGATGCTGATCATGACCGATTTGCTGTCAGTGACACATCACAGCTTATCCCTCTAGATAAAGATATAACATAATCCTCCTTTCAAGTGCAGGACTCAAGAGGAAAATTACACCGCTTCTCCATTTGGTCCTTTACCAGCAGTTTCATTTTCGTGTATCATAGGACACTTTTTCCTGACAATGTTGAAGCTTATTTTTTCCCAGCAATATTGACAGAGACATTGGAATATCGAGCACGGAAGGACCATTGTACAGAAGCTGGTGAAATATAATCACCTTCACTATACTAATATCCGACACTGTTTTTATGCAAAAGGTGGTTAAGAGGAGGATGACAGCGAATACGATATAGTAGTTCTAGAGGTCTTCCATGAGGGGAAAAGATAGATTTGACATTTATAATCATATACATGTACATTAGGGGTTCTATTAAGGAGAGACTTAATTCACTGCTGGTACAATAAAACATTACAGAGGGAACTCCCTACATCAAACACAGAGGAGACCCCCGAAACGAGAGGGGACAGTAGTGTTACGACATTAATGACCTCTTCCTTCCACATAGATAGAGGTCAGCTGGAGAAAAGAATAACGATTATGACATAGAGTAAATGCCATGATGACCTGTATAAAGAAGAGTTACTTCCTATCTAGCTCCTACTCCTCCCACAGTCTTAGCCAAGCCAGACTTCCACCCGGATCCAAGACCACTTGTTATTCATCACAGGGATTCCTTCCCTTCCACTTGCGGTTCCTACATTGATTATTGTCGTCTTCCTCATCTTCACAAGTCCGCACATTTGCTTTACATTTTGTTTGGATGAAAGTTCCTACCTCACATTGTGTGAATCTTTCTAAAGCAGTGGCAGATTTAAACAGGGACCCAAATGCGTACACCTTTCCCTTTCTCTCAAGTTAATCGCTAGATGGGGACCAGCCCACGCCATTCTATTCTCCTTAGATTCAGACTGGGTTATATTTGGTGGTGGTTGGCGATGATATATCAATTATTCATGTTCAGCTTCAGGTATCTTCCCTTTCCCACGTTTGCCATCCGAAAGGGAATCCTGGCACCTCGTAAGCTTGTTATAGATATTGTGTTAGCAGTGTGAATTGGTACGGGGTCCTACCCCCGGTATCCTACTGTTGGTTTTTTAACACTTCATATCACGGGCCTGTTCAACAACTGCATCCTTGTTAGTAAGATTTAGAAGCACAACACCTCTATCGATCATACTGTCCTACGACTGCAATTGCTTGTTCAATCTATAAAAGATTGGTACATACGGCTTGAAAGTTGAAGTAGAGTTATGCAGGAAATGACCTCCAGGTAGGAGAAGTACGGAAGAATATTTACTTGATGGTTTCGCTGTATAACTTGTGGGGAGATCTCCCATTAGAATGGTTTAGCACTTGGCAGATTCTGAGTGAGAAAAGACTCCAAGTACAAGTTATTCAACACCTGTCGACAAAGACATACTCCAGATACTCAGGTCTTAGTTACAATGATCTGATTACATGTTACCAAAACTATTTTCAGTCTCTTGCCTCATAATTTGTAACTCCATCTGCACTCCATCTTTCAATTAATAACGACTTTGATACAGACAATGGGTTGTCCAATCACCATTACCAGCCCCAACAAAACACAGGAATGTATTACAGACACATCTGTTTGGGTAAGCCATAGAAGATGATCAATTCTCTACCAGTTTCACATGGACTGTATTTTCACCACATAAGTGGTAGAGAAAGTAGAGAATTGTAAAGTTAAGCCCCAGTGATGTCTTTATCAACCTTTTTCAGCAGGCCCTGGTAATACTCCGTATTCACAGTAGTGTCATGTCATGTATATATGTTGTCTCCCTGCAGGGCTCATGTACAACTGGATCTCAAGCTGGGGTTAGGATGAACCTTTCTTTTCAAGTAGAATCTATAGTCAAATTACCATACATGGAGCATGGCATTCTAGCAAAATGAAAACTCTTTGGCGAGGAATAGATCTATCCCAGCAAATTGTCATCATCTGTCGCCATGATTGGTCATCAATGGTGACTCCTTTTTGAGTGATAACTCATTCCATCATCTTTTGCCACTGTGTGTTAGACTCACGTGGCATAGCAATTGCTATTCCTGGTGATCTTGTGCTATAACGACGTCGTGTTCCATCTAGCGACATGTGTGAGCCACTTCACACAGGTTGACGAGGACTAACAACAATTTGCTGGGATGTGTCTGGAAATATACCTTGACATTACAGGAAAGGTCAACTAGGGTTCCAATCAAGATGAAAATGCTTGACTTGGTGTGTCATTGTGTTTCAAGCCTGATCCCCACACCGACATTATCCGGCATAATATCATCATGGGGGTATATTGTTTCAGAGAAAACGCTCCTTGCTTGCTTGAGATCAGCTTTAAATTAACAGTTCCGTCATTGCACTCTATAAATAATACGTGAAATATGTTCCAAAATGATATATCAAACAGGTAGTGCAAGTTTGTTGTGTATAAAGTGATGTGGAATACTGATAAGATTGAGCACCCATCCTTATCATGCTGGTAGCAAGGTAGGATGGTGCGGAGAGATATGGCTTTGTCAGACTCTGATCATGACCGATTTGCCATCAGTGTCACATTGCAGCTTACCCCCCCCCTTCCCACGATAAAGCTATAACACTGTCCTCCCCTCAAGTGCAGGACTGAAGAAGAATTACACCCCTTCTCCATTTGTACATGCGAGAGTATTTCTCGAGGGTCCTCCTTTTACCTGTCCATATGGCTTATTCTGACTATACATGCATACCCGAAACATTGATATAGAGATAAATGTAGAAAACGAAAGGAAGTCTGGATAATCCTGTGCTTTATTATGCAGGCGCGTATCATATATTTATGATATCCAGTGCTTTTAGCAGTTTGACAGGGAACACAGCTTTTCATAGACCGTTTATATAAAAGGGGATCCTCTTTAGGTGAATGTTTTATTTATATATGGGGAATCATTTAAAGAAGAAATGCGGTACCAATGACTAATCCTCTTTGCTTCCTAATGGAATTTCCATTTTCGTTATAAAGTGTCTGCCCGACCATACAGAGAGACACACTTTGTGTGCTCTAAGCAGTGATACCTATAGGGATTATAGTGCCATGCTTCCACTCTTCTTACAAAGATCACCATGCATATTTGGCTTAGAGCAGATCGGATTGAAATCTTTGTCCAAACTCCCCTTTCATTTTCACATATGCAGAGAGGTCCACTGCATACTGTGTCATTTAACTTCTCATCCGCCATTCTGTCTCTGAAAACAGTGACAATTCCAATGCATGGTACAACGATCACATTAAATTGACGAAAAGAAAAATTCCAGACAGTGTTGATTTACTCGTTTTACAGATAATTATTTCTCATTTCCCAACGCTTATTATCGGACATTTTCTGTATAAACATTCAATGTATGAGGAAATGATAAATAAAGGGGAGAGATTTAACAAGCGGCAAGAGTATGCGATTGTCAATGGTTTTTTTTTTTGTGTTTTTTTTTGCTTTTACACACATACAGCGATGTAGAGTAGAGAAGATGTAGAGTGGATTGTATAGTGTCATATCTCTAGAAGGATATATTGGAGTATCTCCTTCACACATAAAAATTCCTGTCTCTCACAACGCTCCATCACACCCATACTTTCCCTATCTCTACCACTGTCTAAGACATCGCCAGGCATATTTCTACATGCTACAGCAGTTGCTATTCCCTAAAGGAAATTTCCCGCTTACTCTCATGGCCAAAATGTTGAGCTCCATCCTCTAGTCCCCATGTTTGAATGAGGAAACCAGGATAGTTTCCATAGTGGCATCCTCTTCACAGTCAGTAGAGCTGTTGTCGAACATGGCTCAAAGCAGAAACAAACCACTTGCCCTTGGGCTCAGGCCGGGCAGATGTGCAGAGCGGTGGTCAGAGATAATGGTGAATTAGTGACGCTCAGCTTGAGATGCCTCCCCTTGTTTTCAGGGAAGTTTCCCTTGGTTGCCTTCCTGGATGGAAAGTTGCTGTGAGAATGTTTCTCATGTATCTAGAGCTTTTAGAAAGGCGGGCTAGTAATGTGACTGCTATTTATAATGATACCTGGATCTGGTAGGATCCTGTCATAGGGACCCTGCGCAGATGCTGAATCAAGGTTAAAGGTCATTTCACGGAAAGACATCTTGACAGTATTATCCAGAAGGATGACGGCTCAATCCAAATGCATGGGACTCCTTCTGAAAACCTTCATTCTACACATACTCTGTCAGAGTGTCATGAAATATAGAAAGATTACTGTATAAAAACGTAGATGTTCGTTTTGCGGCTATGGAGGTCAAGTTATGACATCCTTTCATGAAAGACATAAAGAGAATGAAAGAGTTCTAGTTAAATCACGTGCAAATATATTATGTACAAGAAAGTGAGTATAAAATAATGAACTTCTCATATTACTGTCTTCCAACCTCACTTTTCCCAGAACCCTTTTCTCAATTGATGCCTTTTATCTATCAATAGATCATTAAAAGCTCTGCCAACAAACTTTGCACATCGCCATGGTCTAGCCTTATGTCATGCCTCATCTGTTGCTGTATGGGCCTTCCCATTGATCATATTGCTAGACGTTCTGGAGTTCAGGTATAAGGGAAGTGCAATTGAAAGAAGGTCCTCCCCTTACCTTAAATATAGTTTAGATTCTACAGGCACAGAGCCTAGGTTAGTAGGGGTCAGAGGCATGCAGATCTTTTGTTGGTCCATTCCCTTCAACAAGAAATTCACACATTGGTGGATCTTGTTTGACGTAGAACAAACACATCCTTTGTATCAAAGGCAGTATACAATCCTTAATTTGAACTCTACATCACTTGGCAAAGTAACGTTCAACTATATCTGTAGATCTTTCAAAACTTTGTCAGGAACAACTACATTCTGTTTGAAAGATATATAAGGATCTCACCAAGAAATTCCATAGCAAGCAACTTTCCTAGTTCATGAAGAAAAGAATGGGGAAAAAAGACAATACTTTGTCAAGAGACTT
Organism: Acholoe squamosa; assembly: GCA_949317995.1. NCBI lineage: Eukaryota > Metazoa > Annelida > Polychaeta > Phyllodocida > Polynoidae > Acholoe > Acholoe squamosa. Next base: position 52,534,410 of record OX439040.1, read on the forward strand.
TTGTGTAAGCGATCAAGCTCGTACAATAATATGATGACATCAGAAGTCTCATAAAAACTGTTTGAAAAATCTTGAAATGGAAAGTTTGAAAGACCACACCAAATGAGGAGGCGTGTCAAATTTCACTTTATTTGTGCTTGTGGCTCTCTTTCATCTGCAGTCTTCAGTTTCTTCGCTTCAGGAAAACACGGCTCATTTTGTTTCCATTGTCTCCATGAAGGATGCATTTGTTATGCATCATGAATTAGCTGATGTTTCTAATGTATGAGTGTTATTATCCTTGAGGGTAAGAGCAGTAACTATGTGAAACAGAATAAAATGGGAATTTCTTTCATCGTGTGCTTTTCTTTTATCAATGAAGATGAGAGAAACAAAAGCAAGAATAATTTCATATAGAGGGTATCAGTAAGGTCTCCATAAACCTGTCTTTAAACTCAAAGTGGCTCTATAAATACCCAATACCCAGTACTGGCACCGTGGTACTGGGATGTGGTTACCATGCATGCATGCAACCTCCCACTGGGCACATCAACATTGATTCAGTGATGAAACAATGTTTGCAATGTTTGCATATCAACGGTTGATATTGGGTTGAAATATAGTTGAATTTGAAAGTTGACACAACATAATCAAAATCAACTGTGACTCAACATCTAACCATCAGTGCTGATTCAACGTTTGTATTTCTATGTTGATTCAACATTGACACCACTTTGACACAACATTGATATGATGTTGAAACAATGTTGATATTTGTTAGGGTATTCTTTGTTGACATGTCAATGTTGAATTAACATTGAATCAACATTGAAATCAATATTGTTGATTCAACATTGACAAATCAATGTTGAGTCAACATTAAATTGAGAAATGGTGTTGGTTGACAACATTGAAATAGAATCATTGAAAAGGTGTTGAAGACAGGTTGATCAACATCATCAACACAATATCAGCGGGTTGTCAGCGTTGATGCAACGTTCTGTGCCCACTGGGAGCTGAGGCAGCGCAGTGTAGAGCAGGTGAACCAGTGATCTTTATTCTAGATAATGTAGAAGTGTTATCTAGAACCATTGTTTACTCGTGCAAAGATGTAGGCATGGTGAGTACAACTAAACAAATCATTAGATTGAATGTTCTTGCCGAATCATCATTTTGTGGCTTAGATGTCGTGTAAAGACCTGAAGTGTGAATACCCTTGTTATAAGGGAGTGGTCATTATTTATCAACAGGGGGGGTGGTGGGTTTTCACGCGGACGCGCGGAAATTTTTTATGCCCCCCCCCCCTCGACAACAGTCAAAATGTTTTTAGCCCCCCCCCCTCACCGGAGGCGCGGAGAGTTTTCGCACCCCTCTTTGATCTATAGTAGCGCGCGGGCTTTTTTGCTAAAAAGAGGGTGAATTTTTTAAGCCCCCCCTCAAGAGGGGTCAATATTTTTTTAGCCCCCCCCCTCGGGAGGGGTCTGAAAATTTTACGCCCCCCCTCAAACCCACCACCCCCCCTGTTGATAAATAATGACCACTCCCTAAATAGAAAAGAAATACGTCATTGAAGAGATAAGGAGTGCAGACTGTTCAGTCTGCATAGGAGTCCTCCATCTAGATTCCATTGCGTTGTTATAAGAATATTGACTTTACACGGATACTGTATCTGCTTATCTACACTACAATGGTTTATTCCTAATTCACCCCGAGTCGTCCCTGTAACCCATTTTGCACGGTGCTATGAAACTTTGATGTTGGCGGAGATTAAACAATAGCCTCGGCACACATACGTGAGACACAGCCCCCGTCACGTGCTGCACATGACGTCATCCCTGAGCTAGATGGATGAGCTGCTCAGCGACCTACTCATGGCTTATTGCAGGCGTTTGCGTTGCTAACAGATACATGTCAGGCGTGTCTTCCAGTCCAGGTCCTGCAACCCCGCCTTCAACCTTCCCATAATAATAGTCCCATGGGGGCGAATCCATGGTTGAAAAAAGCAAACATATTTAGCTATAAGTCTCATTGGTTAGTGATTATTGGACCCCACCACCGACACCATCCCCTACATTTCAATGCCTCCTGTATGATGGTTTTATAAACAATGGGGTTCCTATTTATAAGCTGTTTGATGTTATGCGCTAGGTTATGTTATGCTTTCAGGGTGGCACTATCGTTATATAGTCCCAAATAGGTCTCATTGGATATAAGCGTAAGTGAAAGCACACGAGTCTCGCATCGTTTTCTTGGAAGATTTACTACGTACGATGAACTTACATTCCTGTCATAAATGGCGGATGGTATAAGTTTGATCTTATATACAAAGGCACTTTGAACAATCGGAAATAAACGAACATCTTAGTTATAGAGATAATTGATTTTTGAAACTGCAGTAATGTCTCACAAATGAGAGAATTTATAACCTATGACTAGGCCCCTTATGTCACATAATTATAGTATAAATTAGAATTTAAAAAAAAAAGAATGGTGTGAGTTTTAGCCATGTTAATTATCAGTAGGGTAAAAAGAGTAGACCATAGGTGAAAATGCACACACTGCAGGGAAGATGTTGCATGAAGCTGCATACACTAAGATAACAAAGTGCGAGTATATCTCAGGGTCACGTCGTGTGAGAAGCTCAACAAGTGGCAGCAGGAAGCGTGCATAGAGCAGCTCCTAAACGAGGTCAGCCAATGGCGGCTTTATTTCCTCACCGCATGAGGGTGGCCGAGCGCTCTGAAAGCTTTCGGTGATAAAGGTAGCTGCTGGGATATATACCCTGCAGGATGGCGGCCGATAGGCTATGGGTGCAACACTGAGGGGGGCATAAATGGGGGAAGGGGATGGTGGTTATAGGTACAGGAGGTAGGTACCTAGTTTCATTACGGCCAGCCTGTAGTCCATCTATGACTGCATATCTGTTAGAATCTGTCACCATCTGTGCATTTCTGCAAGCCAAAATGGGACAGCTCAGGTAGCAAATCCTTTGTTTCAGTGTGGCGTCATCTATAGCAACAACGTATACGTATATGGAGAGACACTACTTGGTATGGCATGAGCCACAATTCGGCTCACGACACGGGGGTTATTCTAGTAGGAAGGGTGCTAGACCAGCTTTAATGTGCCCATTACTGGAAACCTGCGCTGTATGATGATGATCTGGCCCAACGATGCAATAGCTGAATAGGACCTTTCCATAGGCCTGCTGTTGAAAGGTGGTCGCAAATAACAAGTGTAAAACTCTTTCCCTGATGTGTTCAGTAAATAATTCCCCTCACAAAAACAGTACAGAGATAAGAATAGGACTTCGAAAAAAATCGTTTGTCCTTTCAAAAGAAGCACAGAATTCTTTAACCTAGGCTAAGTGATGAAATTGTTTCTATCATTCATTTTATCTTTCTTCTGCTTTTGCCTTTTATCGTTTAGTTGCTTTGCTGTGATTGATTCGACAAAGGTGTTATTTTTTCATACACAAAATCATACACAAAAATTCTTCTCAAGCCCTCCAGAAATTAGCCGGTACAGGTGTCCAACTTGCCAATTTTCCTGTTGATTCAGAAACATAATTATCTGTATTTATTTCTTGGGTAGGAACGCATTTCCCTAATTTGGGCATATCAAAGGAGAAAATGAGCAGGTTTTAGGATTTCCATTCCTAATTCCACACCTTTGATGCCAATGTGATACGACACCAAGGGAATACTCTAATGCCTGATCAAAAGGGAAATTGCAGAGTGGAAAAAATGAAGAAGGGAATTCCAAAAATAATTGCCTTTCTCGAGCTCCTATCGCAACTTTGATGCAAGGAAAAGTAGAGACTACTTGTTCCATGGACACTTTAGATGTGCTCTTAAAACGTCCTTCCCTTTCCGTCAGAAGAGAAAATTTACATTAGTGTATGTAGTTAGCTGAAGCAAATTCTTTATAACGTTCAATGCGATCAAACTCTTGATTTCGCTAGTTTTGTATCAAGTAACCTGAAGGATACATTTCCTTTTGGTCTAATGTAACCTGGGTTAGGTTTTATATCTGTTTTCGCATGTTTATATGGTACAACGTCATACGTGCTTACAACAAAGGTCAGGTATAAAATGGTCTGCTATAAGATGTCATCTGCATCTAGTCTGACATGCTCCTATATGGAAAACGAGGGGTCCATCATTCTCTCCTCATTTTTCCGTCTAAAAGTTATGCATACAAATTTGCCCTTAATGGTTCAATTAGATTGTCATAAGGTGATTATGTTGGACCTGTGTTACGACACCGACTATGAGAAAGAAAATAGAGTCAGCACCACCTTTGCTCACCAATGCAAATCATTCTAGTGTTACCCAGGCAGTTATGATTGCATCCATTTCATAGAAGGGCATCTTAACAACTTCTTTGGGATCCCACACACTGATAATAAAACCTATAGTCAGTAGTGACTATACCTCCAGATTTTGACCCCTGTGGTCAGATGACTATATGCCTTAGTCACTTATTAGTCATAGAATTAGTCAATCTGACTATGTCTAGAGCTCACAAAGTGATGATGTCACAGTTTTCTGTGCACAAAGATGCCACCAACAAAGAGCACATATTTTTGGATTCTTGGACATACCTTATCAGGACAATTAAAATCAGGCATTATCATCATCATAGCTACTCCATCCATGGATAATGACTATGTCTACTCATCAGTACATAGGTAAGTCAACTATTTGTCATGATATTGGCAGGTATTGCAGAAATAGGAGAGTTATTTTTGACCTAAACTGATCATAAATAGAAGGTGTATGGCAGCCATATTGAACTGGGTGGATGAATTTTGTTCACATTGCTCTGTCTTAAACCTTTGTTGATAGGATCACAGGGTGATGGTCAATGGACAGCATCACAGAGATCATGGAGATGACCGACAGCTCTAGACAGACAGAAAATGATGCAGACAGACAGACCACAGTGGACAGACAGACAGACAGGCAGCCTAAAGGGCAGAGAGATAAACTCAGAGACAGATCCTCTGTGGGAGGTATAGTCAGTACTGACTCTACATGTTAGCAGCAATGACTAACTAAATGATGCCAGGCATCATATTGATAGTCATCTGACTAAGTCATTTTACAATGGTTTAAAGGCATGACTATACATTGACTATATGACTAACCTAAGTTAGTCACAGGTTACTATAGAGGGATAGCCAAAAATCGCACTATCATTTGACTAACTAAAGTTAGTCACTATTGACTAAGATATTCCACTGTATTTTTATCAGTGCATACTGTGATAAAAAATAATCGCAATAATGAAGGATTCCTTGTGCCATATTTGCCAGAGATCCGTCATTTATTTTCACAGAGATTCCTTGCACCAACCATCGGCTTTACATAGGCTGCCCATCCTGCCTACGTAGGCCCGACAGTGCCAACCAAATGCCAACATAGGCACAACGTTGGCTTTTGGTCGGCAAACTTCAGCCAGGGGCCGACCATTTGCCAATGTCCTGCCAACGTTGGGCCAATGTTGGCATTTGGTTGGCAAATACCACTGGTCGGGCCTACGTAGGCCCGATGGGCAGCCAATGTTGTCCCAACGCATCGGGCCAACGTCGGCAAATTTTTGTGTGCTACCTGGGACACTGCCATCTGGAGCTTCTTGTAAAAGCTACAGTGGTTCCTCTTGCATAATTAAGGTGGTTCACTTCAGTTTTACGAGGACCCCTTGTATAGATTCAACAGTTATTTTTACAGTCCATATTTGATGACTTTGTACATTTGCTATTGCCTCATTTGATAAACTAAGTGCCACATGTGTGTGATGCCAGTCAGATCAGAATGTTGGGTCCTGTACAAACAGTAATTTACAGGAGTGCCGCAATGGTGTGTACAGACTCTCTCTCTCTCTCTCTCTCTCTCTCTCTCTCTCTCTCTGACAGCAATATGGGCAGTGTGGACAAAATATGTTGCCATCCTCCTGGCTCCACACGCCCATAAACCTTAAGTCCACCAGAGTTTAACTGGGTTATAATTGTCTGATACTATATATGTGGCCAATCGCCTTATCACAGCCCATTCAGTGCGTGTGGAATTTGGACTGTATACATAGGGACTAAAGAATTCAAGACTCTATAAGTTAAGTTTAACCGCTTTCAAGACTACCAAATCCTTGCTTCTAAAAACAGATTAAATAGTAGTTTCAAGGGAAGGGAATGTTTGTATTTGTCTGTTGGAAGACACAATGCACATTAACAATTGTTTATGACCAACAGATGGCATAATGTGTGTGGTGGAACATAGTTATGGCTATCTATAGTTAGTCCACATCAACCAGGAAGACAAAACTGATTCAATATATGTGACATATACTGGGAATAGAGACCTTAGCACCCCCTGCACTAAGGGCCCTTTTCGCAGATCCTGTCACATATATAATTGTATGTCCATTTAAGTTTGGATTCAACTAAATGAGACCACTATGTTTTAGAGCCACAGGGAAACACAGCACGATGTGTGTAAACCAGGGTCTATTAAAGGTGCTAGTATTACTATTGTGTGGAAGGTACATCAGTAACATGAAGCCTCACGCTAGGACCCACTCACCTTGGGCAAAATGTTGCCTGAGCCCTCTTTTATACTCACCCCTCAAATTGCTGTACAGCTCTGATCATATGACTATGCTGAATGACTATTAAAAAATCTAACTGTACTGTTAGACCACGATAGGTAACTTAGGTCAAACTGTTACATGCACCTGTTACTTACAGTCACGTATTTAGATAAATCAAATAATTATATATGTGGAATTTGGATTCTTATTTAGTGGGACTAGAGTGTTTTGTCAATGCTAAAGATATGAAGATCGGAGAGCACACTATTAAAACAATGTCAACCACAGAGGCAGCAGTCCTACATCCCCCAAATATCTACAACATACATACAATAGTATTCGCACATTTCCACAAAATGACCCGGTGTTGCTAAGACGACCGGGGACGGCCAGAGAAGATAGACTGCGGTTGTAGATTCAATTATTCAAGCTTTCCGCCCTAAATTACAAAATTATATTGAGGTGATCCCACATAACAGGGGTACAATGTCCCAATCCTTCTTTTAAATGCAATCTAACTGTGCTGACCTACTGGAAAGCAGGCGTGGTTTAGAAAATAATAGCCTAGAAATAGTATAGAAAGGACGGAAATAAAAATGAATTACCGTAATACCTTGCATATAAGGCGCATCTGGTGGCACGTAACGTGCATCTCAAACCTAGAACAATCATATAGGACACATTTGGGGGATTTTTGGTGGCTTTAGCACTGGTCTATACTGCACTATCCTTGCATATAAGGCACACCTCCAATTTTGACCAATCATATAAGGTGTAGCAAGTGTGTATCATCATGTGCATTATGACACATTATGAAATAAGTAAATAACTGCACAACAAATGGATCACCTATTATAATATGTACCGGTATATACTGTCTTTCCTTATGGGTTCAGGTAATTTTCTCCCAAGACTTTTTTTGTGTCTGTACTGCAAGAATACTGACTTAGTGTTCAAACCGAGGGTTGAAATCGATGAAAATGTTAGCTCATTGTATGTACCGGGTGATTATTCGATGCAGGTAGGTACAAGAGGTATAGATCGTAGATTGCGTGCCACCACGATTAAGTTGTTAAATGCTAAAGAAACCCCGTGGGGTATTAAGTATGTAAATTAGTTTTGGTTTTGGAGAGGGGCTTAGCCCTGAAGTACTTCCTACTTCGTTCACTTAAATGTTCTTCAGAGGGGATGAGTGTTTATGGGTAATATGATACAAGTCTACCGAAGGCAGACGGCTTCAACCTTTTAGAAGTGTTCTCTCCTAAGGCTGGCTTTTAGACACATAAAGAAAAAAACATTGATTTGCCTTGATGAGGTTATGTCTTATTCATGAGGCTATGATACTGTAAACAACGTCAACGCATGCAACCGTCCTATATCGAGAACTGTATATTAACTAACATGATTTCTTGAAGGGTTTCTCAATATAACGTCCTAATCATAGTTCATAGTTTCGCCACCCCCCCTCAATCTCGGAAAGGTACATAACAATTATCTGTGGTTATCGACAACTCCTCCAAAAAATCACTTTATATAATTTGTTATAAGACAATATCAATATCCTATGGTAAGTCAGATACACAGGGGACTTGGCATGCTGATCCTTCACCTGGATCCTTACAGGTAGAACTGTCCTATTGCTGGCCTCCCAACCCCATGCTGTAGCAAAGAAAAACATATAGCCCATTGACACTCTGCCCTCAACCATTAGTCAGTCCCTTCATGTTCCCTCTGCCCTCCATTAATGTATCCCTTAAGGCACACTACCGTCCTTCCTGTCCTGATCTCGAATTCTCTCCTTCTACCTGTCGTATCTTTCTTTCAGTGTCAGTATCAACAATGCCCTTATTATGAAGGCCACTCATATCCGGCTTGTTTACAAAGCGTAGAACCTATTTATTTAATTATAATTTCATTAATGCTCACAATCCCCCATGCGCCTGCCATGTCTTTCTGATATCAGACAGCAGGAGAGTCTTTAACAGAGTCTGCAAACATTCGCACTTGAAAGTAAATTATAGCACATTTAAGTCAATATAGTGATGAGATAGTAAATCGCCTTGGGAAAGTTCTCTTTCTAATTCATTGCTAAGTAGAAAATAAACTTTGTTTGTTTGCTCATCTAGCCTGGGCCTAACACATTTCTTTTGGGAGAGTGGTTATAAATCATTGAAAGGCGCAATGTGCCTGCAGTGTATGCCTTTCAGTAACAAGTAGTATAGAAAAGAGGGGATTGTGGCGGCACAGATTACATCAATAACCTTGTACCCTTCTGCCAGCACACTCTCCCCTCCTCGGTGCCAGTTGTGGGTCGCTTCACCCTTGAGGATACCCCATCATGGGGTCCGGTGCATGAATCCCCCAGGGCCTGAACTCGTCCTGTTTTTAAACGCCATGGGTTGATGCAGCATGATTAAAGTCTCTAATAGGTACATGTGGGAATGAATTGATAAAAATGGAATCACCTATTAAGTATAAGTTGTTCCAAGATATTCCTACATTGATACCTAAACTATGCTGTGACTGCTTTGGGGTTGTGGTGTTCCTTGTATATAAGAGAATATAATATAGGAGAGAACACTCCCAAAAGCAAGACAGTCTCCTGCAAGACCACACAATGTGTTTCATAATTATTAGATTGGACTGCAGATATAAGAAGGAGCAGTGTCAGGATAACAGACATACCACCATTTATCACTCTCTGCCTGTGACGACAGGACTAGGGCTGGACGTGATCTGGATGTGATATCAGTTGTAGCTACAGCAGGAGGGGTGCCTGGCCTGGTTGTCTACCTAGGTCATCAGGCGTACCCAAGCTGCACCTACAACCTGCCCCTTACTTTGCCCCTGTCCTTTTCCTGCTCCTCATATGGACTTGCCCCTGACGATATGCTTTATTGTCGAAGAGCAGCAGACCAGACACTTTGAATTCAAGTATTCACTGCAAAAGTCATCGTAGGTTGCAATAAGCAATATCTATCAAACTATTCCCAGAAGGGATGTGGGAACAAACTCGAGACTGGAAGAATGGATAATGCTCGGAATGGTGGCTGAGACTGCCTGCGTTGCCATGATGACAAAATGAACATAACGCTTTGAGACACATTAATGTTATAAACAGAATGATCGGTGTTTTACCAATGCCTAAGCATTTATGTCTTTGTAACTTGTTTGAGCGCCAAGGGTATCTTCCCTTGTTAAAAATACCATACAAATATATTTAGAGCTCGTAATATCACAAACATCTCATATGTAGCGATGGCAGAGCCTTTTGAATTAAGCTCCAGACAGGTTCTATTGGACTTACGAGATTAATACAAAGAAACTCTATAATCCATCATAATAGCTTTGTTTCTATAAAACCTAGAAAAATCCCCTCCTGACTACTCACACACTCTACAAAGCCATCCCTTCATATCATACATCATCCAGCCCTCCCACATCCTCTCCCACCCTTGATCCCCCTTAGGCCCTCCCCAGGCACATAGGGCTTTACCAGTTTGGAGTAACTGCCTACCTCTCTATAGCATCATCTTTGTCAACCTCTAAATAGAAACATTACATAATTAGGTCTGTGCCAGCATCATGCAGTATTGCCTGCTTTTCACGATATTGCCGAATTTACCATAGGCCTACCTGCAACAATGCTCTTGGCCACCCTCTCGGGATGTTAAGAGAACTACTAAGAAAAATCCCTCCCCATACACACCACCTACCCACATGTGTACACTGACCCAGACCCCACTACACGTCCTGTTAGATCGAGATAGTGCCAGCCCCGTCAGGAGCTCCCCAAGATTTGGGGGATCAAAGGGAAACCTCTAGGGGTGAGAGGGTGGAAAGGAGAAGGTAGGGGAGGGGGTACAGTCTGGGTTCTGTCTGGCCCCTTTACTACTTGAGATGGTGTCTACTAAATGTAGTTGGACCTGACTGGATTAGTATAGATTAGTAATGGAAGTGAGCCGACTGAAGCAAAACTTAACCCTCAGTGGACCCAAGGCTATCGGGCAACAATATGGCACTACAGGTTCAATGTCATTTGAATTGTGTTTACCTGTGAATAACAGCCAAATTTGCTATTGACTTTAGGATGGCGTACAATAGGGGTGCTCCATGTCGATCTTTTATGGAGTAGTCAACACGATTCTGTGACTCATACAAGACCAGAATGCATAAAAGGTAGAATGTAGGATCTACTGCCTTATACACAAAGGGTTGCTTGTACATTCTGAGCCCCCTTTCTCTGTGGCTACACGATAAATGACCCCGTCAATCACTGTAGCTCTCGCTTTGTCTGCTATGTTCCTCTGTTCGGGAAATTAACAGTTACCCTGCTCCTGTGCACCCTTTGGCCATTAATCAACCGTCTCCGCGAATCAGAGAGCACCTGGTTATTCGTCCCGAGCCTGCAATCGCGGTGGCTAGCGGAGAGCCGCCTGTTGGGGCGCAGAGGAACCTTGACAGCTTCCGGTGACGATATCAACAAAGTGGCTTCATTGCAAAGGGCCTTTCCTCCTAGTGTTGTTCTCGCACAAAGCCCTGCTGTGGGGAACAGAGAAGGACTTGACAATTCTGGCAGACACTTCTGAAGGCGAATAGGATAAATGTCATTCGTCCCTGGTTTTATTACAGACTCCCCTATAGCAAGCTTCAACATGAGGCATGCACTGAAAAAAAACGATCCTCAAATATTAGTAAGAAGTTAGGAAGTTGAACTAACTTTTTGGCAAAGGTTATCAAAAAGCATGTGTCCAAACTTCCTATCCTATCTTAGTATTTTCGAACTAACCCTTAGTAAAATGTTAGCATTTGCCTGACATTATTAGTAATTTGTTAGTCCTTTTACTAAGACTTTCATTTATTGGTAGTATGGAATAAGGCCTGCAATTTTAATCTTCTGCAAACAAATTTATATTTGAATACTATAAACATCAAAACATGGGAAATCTCGCGTACAGACATGATGAGTTTAGTTTATATCACTGAATATGTATGATACAATCCCTAACCCTTTGAAACTAACCCTTTGTTGGAGGTAAGCCACATTGAATTCAAAACCTACTTTGAGTCTTAGACTCTATATCAGGATTTTGACACCTGCAACAGAACTTCTTCATTTAAGAAGCATGTTCTATGCCTCAAATCATTTTTATTTACAACCCCTGAGCTAGGTTGCTCTGAGTTTAATACAAAGTCAGAGAACTAACAATGTGGATAATGTATATTCAATATCCACACAAAAGGTGTTTCCATCTTTCTTCCTTCTTCCTTCAATAACTTATTTAATTTGTTAGGTGCATTTTATTAAATGTTATATGAGTACAATTGCAAAAGACTTTCTAAGTCAAAGGTCATTGAAAATCACCATTATTTTGACATCCATTGACTATTCTATGATGTGCACCTACCAGAAAAATCCTCATACAAACTGCACTGCCACTTGGTGTGAAAAAAACTACTAACCCTTAGACAAAACTACTAACGTTGGAAAGGTTACTAACTTTTTACTAATTTTCTCTCTTGACTTAGTCAAGCTAGCTTGTCTGAATAGGTTAGTGAATGTTACTAAGCACCTAGCCATTGTTAGTAAATTGTTAGTCCTGTGTTAGTCACATGTGCTAACTAAGGTAAGTTAGGGGTTTTGACTAACTTATATTAGATTCATTTTTTTCAGTGTGTCATCTGATCATCCAGACGTTATATGTCCCTTGGCGATGCTTCCACCAAGGCACAGGTCATGACAACTTCCTCTACAAGCGAACTGCATGATTTAGATAAGGAGTGAAAAGGGCTTGGGGCGAGCAATTGTTGTGACAAATGAGAATTTATGGGGAAAGGATAATGGTTAAAACAGTTATTATGAATATTTCTGAAATCACCTTACACCATCTAGCTCTGTCCTATCAACACTATGATAGATGATCCGGTGAGCCAGACCTACATAGAATAGAAGTTTTACAGCACGTTGAAATTGCTACTATTTGATAGGCCTATGGTTGTACTCTTTCTATCAATTTTCCTTGTTCTGTACATTTCGCATTTTTCTAATGGTAGCCCATTGGGCATCTTGAGTACAGATAAGGAGAAGGTCACACCTCCGACACCTGTACCTGGGTGAGGTGTGACACCCTAAACAACACTTTCAACCTTTAACCCAGCCATTAGCAGTTTCCTAGTTACTGATGTTTTCCCTGGTGTGTAGCAAGACTATTATGGGATGGTGGAACGGGTTCTTAACGTTCTAGCACTTCAAACTTTATATGTGGCGTGTAGACGTACGGCTCCCAGCAACATCCGCCCCCATCCCCCGAGCACTTCTGAACACCTCTTTGCACCAGCCCATACCTTTCTCCTATTGCTAGAGGCTACTATGATATGGAAGTGCAGTGTTGTGCTGCAGCCCTTTGTATGGTGGCTATTGACATTTGCTATGATCCTGGGGCTATGATGTATCATTGGTCGAAAGAGCTGTACTAAATCAACAGGTGTCGGTGGTATATCCATGAGATTTTATCCTCTATATTCCACATTGATATAAAAGCAAGTGTCATCCAACCCACACACGATGTATCATCCCCATGGTCATGGGCGTTAACCTAATATATGATTCATAAACCTTATTCCACATCACTATATCTAATCATTACTGAACCAAACTCCGATGTGTTATTCGTATCTGTATATCAACATGTGTCCCTACCCAATTTTAATTTCTGTCCTTTGTCTAAGTCCAGTCTCAACACATTGCCAAATGCATCTCCACCTACTCGAGGGAACACTTTAAAAAACACACACATGCAGGGAGCATGTCTGTGGTAACTTCACATTTTGTAGGACATATTGATTTAGTACATAACTAACATCCTATACTTTTGTCATTTCAGACCTATGTGCCTCAGTGTACTGCCACTATGGACGTGTGTGTGAGAAGGGGGCCTGCGTGTGCGCCCCATCCGACTACTGCAGGGGCCACAGTAAGGCTGTCTGTGGTACAGATGGCGTCACCTACCCCTCCCACTGCGAACTACACCGAATGGCCTGCATCAACAACCGCCATATTGGAATCGACCACTCTGGAAAACTGTGCCTGTTGGTCACCACTGGAAAGAGCGGTAGGTGAAATAAATCATTGTGTTATAGATCTGCATCAGAGACTGATGCTTCATGTGTGAAGCCGGACCAGGAGAATTATGTGATTTATGAATTAGCCCGGCGCCTCTGTCATTAGAAGTGGGGCAGGTTGCTGATAAATATTGGTTTTATAAATGTCTACTACAAGGCAATAACAACTAAACCCCCTTGTCTTTTGTTTGCGATTGTTATAGCGCCAATTATCAATATTCATATGGGATACTCATTCTCAAACCTGGCTATGTATATTGAAAGTATGTGGTATACATGTTCACCGGTCTTACCAGAATTGGTGTCTCCTTCAAATGAGTTCCATTCCATGAAGCATTGCTCGCCCTGAAATGAGGATGGAATAAATATGATCCCTTTAAGTTTCTATTTCTTTGAACTACATTATATGGGATGCAAATCCAACGTGATTATAAGTTCTGATGACTGGAGACATATTATAGCCTATCTTGTTGTCATTTTTATATATTTTTTAATTGTGTAACTTTTAATAGTTCCATTAACATTATAAGGGGTTCTCTTCAGTCTTTTATTAAGACCTACCAGGGAACTACATATTTATAGGTCCAAAATGTAAATCAATGTGATACGCTAATGCTTTCCCGTTGGTCAGCATGTAACACCATGAGGGCAGGGACAAAGGTTAACTTCCTCCATCGTCAATAGATGACAGATTAAATGCAGGGCTCTCAGTGAACGTCCCCCTGACGTTAATGTTGCTATGCTGATGGGGAAAAAAGGAAATAGAAGAGTACTAGTAGCTTGCCTGCTATGGCCGACAGAAGCGTGACGCTGTCGCCGAGGTTTGATTTTCATTTCGTAGCTGCCGGGGAATTTGGACGGGTGCCGGCCCGAAATGCAACGCGCGGCCTTCCGGTTCCTGTCTCGCCTAGGTGATTCTAAAAGGGCTCGGGGCGGTGTCATGACACACTGAGCCGCTGCTATTTTGGCTCAGTTTGAAAGGCGAATGGCTGCCTCGAGGTGTTTGATTCTCTATCAGGCCTATGGGAGACAGCATGTTCGTGGAAATGTGTTGGTTGAATGGGTTTGAATGTTAGGCTTAGGCTTCCGGTGGGCGTCCAGGCTGCAAACCAAGGCTATGTGTGTACATGCGTGATGGATGGAGGGTAATAAGATAAATGGCCAAAGTGCAATTTTCAAAGAGCAGCCAGAGCAGCCTATAGGATAGTGACGGCCAACCTGAGGGAGTCATCATCTGTCATGTAGACAGTCAGAAACCAAACGTTAAAATGAACGAATGCGGCTGTTTTCATACCTCTAGGATGGTGTAATAATGGCCTAGATGTGTGAAAGACTTGGGTAGCTAGGTTTATAATAGAGATAGGGTCCATATATTGCACTCGTTCATGAAGAGTTGCAGCCATAAATGTGCTGCTCCATCCTTACTCGTTCATGAAGAGTTGCAGCCATAAATGTGCTGCTCCATCCTCTCTGTGAGAGAAGAGGCCATTACAGAGATGAAAAATGGAGGGAGTGGTCTGAAGATGACCAATAATCACCAATGACAGAGTGAGAGTCCCTATGTTACTCAGCCACTCCACCAGGGGTCGTCTTACTGATGATGCCCAACTCCACCAGGCTGGTCCACCACCCATCCTCGTTCAAGATGGTGCTTGCTGTAGCTCTGTTTGGGCCCAGTGGTTTTAAGACTTTGACATATTTTCGTTGGCTGCTGAGAGCCATATTAAGATTGAAGTCATGTGTGGATATCCAGGTAACGTTTGGACACTTCATGACTAGTCCCCGGTGGACTTAAGGAACAAGTAATTAATGGATAATTCATGGCGTGTGTGTGTGATCAAAGGATAATTAAACGAGGGTGCAGCCCGATTTTAATTATCCTTATCGCACTAATACCAACCCAGGCTTTTACAAGGGGAAATATGGCAGGTCACTGTCTTGGCTATGGGTCAGGCAGCTCTGGCCACTATAGTGTTCTCCTAACCAAATTCTACTGCAGCTATTCTCGTCAGTCCCTGTGGCGGAATGCATAGGGAGTTGGATTTGGGATGAGTAGGGTATGGGTTCGACCCCTGCCCTTGGCAATAGAATTCTCGTAGGTTTTAACATGTAACATATGACATGTAAGGTGTGCCTGTTATCCATGGATAACCGCACTGGGTGCCTGTTATCCTTGGATAACCGCACAACTTACAAAATTCATGATGCATGCATCATGCCATGCAATATCGACAGGTATGTGCATGGGAATATCCAGGAAAAGCACTCAGAATCACAGAAATCGTGTAATAATCCTTTATAGGTTGAGCTTTCAAGGATGTTTTATACTGCCCCTAAAATTTCCAGTCTAGTAATCTGAGCTAGTGTTGTAGTCTTCGAACTCACTCTACCCCTTATCTTCATTTGAATCATCCGTGAAACACATAGACCTAGGAATTATAATGACACTCTTTGATGGCATCCATTTAGCAGCGGATGGTGTCACTGAAGGTGTCCTGACCCAAACCAACCGCATCTAGTGGCGAAGAATCAAACTCAGTCCATGAGAGAAGAGCCATAATAACGTATTCTGTAGCTACCCACTTCAAAAATTAAAAACTAAGGTTAACTTGTACTATTCTTTATTCATTGATTCATATTTAAAATATCGGCCCACGTGAGGTTTTAGCATCCAAGGTAATAACTTGCCCAGGAGCAGGTGCCCATAGCTGATCTGTCAGACCATAACAGTGCCTTAGGTTCCTGACCTGCATAGGGCTACTGGTCAGCTCACCAATAATATGATGGCTTGGCCACCTGGGGACATCCTAAGGACCATATGTCCGTGTATTGGGTGTCTTGCCCTGGGTTAAAGGGTAGTCATGATGCACCTGCAGAAGATCACATTCTTGTCTCGTGGATCTCTTCCCACCATTTCATTGTTACTCAACCACAAAAAAAAAATGGAAGCCTATCATGAAACACGAAAAGATAATATCATGCCTTATGCTTTTGATTCCATGAAATGATGAATATCTGAAAACAACTCGGTGTCAATGACCAAGGGTTGGAAGGGCAACAAAGCTGCATATCAAGTATGTACATCCGGCAAGATGTATCATAGTGCAATAGATATATCTCAAGTAAAGCTGCCTGTCTAGGGGGTATGTTTTAAGACCTTGAATATCACTGCTGATCCCAAACAAATGCCTACTTCAGAAATTCATGTAAGAGCAAATGACTTTTCCGGTATTATAGTCTTAAATGCATATTACCTTACTATCTTACACCTTGCCCCAAAGATGATTCTCACATCATTCCTTTGACACCATAATTATGAGTGCGCGTGTAAACAATCTGTAAATCATTGTGCTGAAATTTGAAAAAAATACACATTGTAATGTTCACAGCCTTTCTTGCTTCAATGGGCAATAGAGAGTATTACTGCTAGCTGCACCTGGGGCTACCTCACACTCCTGACAGTTCTGATGGATGTGAGATGGCCAAGGGTAGTTATATGTGTGTTCCTCGTACTAGCAAGTATCTATTCACGAGATCGAAAACGTGAAGTTAGAATGGTAGTATATTATCTGTAATAGTCTCTATTGATGCGCACACAACACCATTAGAAAACATAAGACAACCACCAGGACCACAGACCCATTGATGATGATCAAAAATATACAACACTACCCAGTGGGTATATTTGAGTTGAACAATGCTTATATAACATTCATGAAGTTTGACTATTAACAGTTGATGCAAGGTTGACATTATGGTTCGAAAACCACCCAAACTGCTGGCTACTATACTATACCATAGCCTTATGTTAGAGAATCAGAGTAGGGTCTAATGTCTAGTATCATAGGGAGGGGGACTCAGGCCTAGAGCTATATTGCACCATCAGAATCTACCCAGTATGATTGAGTACCTTCCCCTCAGAATCCCTACTCTGTATAGCGAGCAGCCAGCCATTGGTGACAGTCTCTATGTTTGATGGAGTTGTCACCTACTATGTCTCAATTGAGGAACCCATCGATAATCCTTCCATCCTGACCCCTGATCCCTGTGAGTATCAAATCAAGTTTATACATCCACTATAACTGCCCAGACACGTGATGAAAGCAGAAGATAGAGTGCAGACACCTCCCGCTGTGGCCACCACAAGGCCAACTGTACAGAATTGTTTAGGGCCTTCCAACCACGCTGAATAAAACCGAATCGACCTCACCTGCTCACGTTTCTCAACATCACCATATCCCTGTGCTTAGTATTGTGCCTGCATACACGGAAGCAGGTAGTCTGGGAGTTGGATTTGTTTTTGTTTTTTATCATTATCATAGATAGGAATGACATCAGATCACATGGATATCGATGTCCGTCTTTTAAGCAGACAGAGAGAGTTTGAAAAAAATGGTTCGTGATATATTTACCCAAAGGATCAAAATGAGATTATATCATGCCACGTTGCCAGTACATGTACCTCAGACCACGTTACATGAAACACACTTGTGGTTTGGATCTGAGCTTAGTGAGCGCCACCGTGCGGGACGCTGGTGCATTATTGATGTGCTTACTTTAGAGGAGACCGTAGAATTGAACACACCTCTGGTTGGGTGACTGATCTGAGGGCAGGGCTGGGCAGGCAAATGGATGTGGGGTGAATAACTCTTGCAGTCTTGAATATAGGCCAGACCTCCAACACTTCGAATCCTTCTCCTTTCAGACACACAAATCCAATTTTAGCAGATCTCCTTCCCAATCCCTTTGATCCTGTAGTCTCTTTTTTTGTTCCCCTTTTCTTAGGTTTCAATCAGATTCACATGAATAATTATATTAAGGTACACGTTAATGGTCATCAGTTGACTCTACATCGGCTATGAAACATATCCGTTCTCATTTTATACGTTCTGACTCATACATGGACATGGTAAATGACGCTGCTAGCATCCTGTCCTTAGCCAGTTGGCACAGGAATAACAATTTATTTCAATGATGGTTAAATATTAGCCTAGCGCGAAACATGACTCTGTTTTAAAGGGTTTTCGATGAGTAAATTATCACATGAACTATTGAACCACCTTGACGAGACACTATTGTACAGTCCGTACGATCTAATGGGGAATAACAAAGCTTTTTCAAATGATTTTCAAAATCGCAGTTCACAGGGGTAGCTAAGATAGCAGTAGCGAGAAATACTCATAGTGCCAGTCTTGGGGACGAACAGACGGCGCCACTATCTGTCGGCGGACATAGTGTGTACATGTAGTCCATGTGGTTGATTCCCACAGGACCATATATTTATTGTTCACACTTCTGCAATAAGGTGTTGAAAAGGACAGTAAAGTCATATATAGCGGAAAGATGGTTGCGAATATTTTGTTAATATATGTCGAGAAAAACTATCAACCTAGGCCTACCTTCTTTTGGAATTCGAGACAAATTCGGACCCTACATAGCCTGGGAAGGTAATTACCTAAGGCTGCTGTATCAGCACCAAGTGAAAAGTGGTAGGTTTATAATGATGATCAGAATCCTTTTAATCAGAAGCTTGTTCTAAGTCATAAACCGCTGTGATTGGCTATCAGAAGCCCCATCTATCACCTCTATCGCATCATGGAGACACAGCCGACTTCATATGGGGCAGGATCTACTCAGATGAGCAGTAATCCTCTCTCGGGGCTATATTGCTTAGCCTTGTAGAGTTTAATTACTTAGCTAAGTATGGCATTGCCCCATTAATAAGGTGGGGGCTAAAAGGAAAATAGGATTAGGTCTAATCCAATTAGACCCAGTATAGAATGGTGAACTCTTACACAAGGCTGGGATCACATACAGTGTAGTACAGAATGTATATACAGCTGATACATGCATAGGCAGAGATGAATGTGAACAGGTCACCTCTGAGGGCTCTAGGCTATTAAGATGAAGCCGAGTGAGATATGTATCTGTGTTGATTTTTGGCCCAGGTCCTCCTTGGCTATTGGCGGCGCCTTTTCAGCTGTTCTCAGTCGATCAAGATGGCCAACTTTAGGTGGGAATTCCTTCTATAAAAAAAGGGGTCTAGAAATTAATGGAAAATTGATGCATGTTCCCTAGATCCTTCGGGCTTCCCTAGCCCACTTAAAAGGGTCTATATCTCCTCTTTTCTATCCCCTCAGAATGTGTGTGGTGCACATATGCGCAGGCACTGACACATTCCTTTGTTAAATTATCAACCTGTGAAGCACGGGATAGCCACTTAGTGCCGCTAAAGTGCTGTAAAACACAAATCAATCAATCAATCAATCCCTAGATCCTTGTCTGTCTGTACAGGGTACTAATTCCTGAAAAAGATTAATTTTTTTACCTATGAAAAAAGGGTGAAATCTTACAGTTTTGGAGCATTTTCTCATGAAAAAGTGTCTTTATTGGATAGCATTGTGCGATACAATTTTGCGATGGACATAACACATCGGAATTGTCCACTTTTTCAGCAGGTAAGTTGAGGACCGTTCATAGAATCGATAGATTGAAGAAAAGTTGGTTAAGACCGTTCATGAGTTCATAAGGCCACCATACTGTTGTTATGGCTATCGCACTTCCGGCAAGGCAAGTTGGAGCATGCGCAGAGAGTAGACCGCCATAAGCTAGATTTATTTTATGTTTTACAGTGATTTGAGGGGATGTTGTTGAGTCATATCAATTAATATTGCCAAAGATGCATGATTTATATTTAAAAAAAACATTAATTTCAATTTAAATCGATAGAATCTATCGAATTCTCCATCAAAAATGCTACTTCCGGTATGAGGGAGTCGGGCATGCGCAGAGAGACGCAAAATCCAAAATGACGGACAGGGAGACGATTGGCTAACAGTGCTATCGAAAATGCTCGATTATAACAAAATGGAGGAGAAATACAATCGCTCAGGTGATGTATGGATAATATATATTCTTCTTCAACACCTCCTGATACAGTGGAATGTTTAACTCGCCAGGGGAGGAGTTATTCGCCAATGAAAAAACTAGCGATAATGGGTGCATTCTCCATAGCCTTAACCATTGACAACTCAGACACACTGTCACTATATTGACAGTCCCCTACGGTAGGTTGTGGAAGACCAGTCGTGTATTGCACACGTTCAATTTTTATTTTAGTCATTCTACTATGGATGAAGTGAGAATCTGAATTAGCATGAGATAGCTTACCTAGTACTACATGATGTCCGTACATTTTTTAAGTGCCAATAGCTTGAGACCATAATGTTTTCGGTTGTGTTCTATTTCTGCATTGGTTTCAAGAGGGGGAGGGGTTAGAAGAAGCACTTGGAAAGAAAGCAAGTCATGAGGCGTAAACTCGTCGACTGTCTTGGCAGTCTATTTTGAAAACCGTTGGCGGACACGATTTACAAGCCTATAGGGCTCCCCTAGGAGACGCCACTTTACACATAAAACTGCTATGTGGCCCCAGATAAGGCCCTCTGCGCGAGAGGCAACCATTTCAGAGCATCATCTCCGAGCAGAACTTTTGAAATTGTGCACTTCCGCAAAGCGTTCATGGTAATTTACTGAAGCTCTGCTTTAAGAGAGAGAGAGAGTCCCAGTGTTCACAAGGCTGCGCGCGCTGATGGACAGGCCCGCAGTGCCTCTGGAGCAGAAAGATGATTGGTCGATGAGGGATGCTTCCCTTGATGCTTCAGTGTCGCCGCCTGGTGACGCACCTGTAAGTGAGCCGATAGCTTGCTGGAGGCTGTGGTCGTAATCATCCCAAGAGGGATAGTTACAGGGGGGAGGGGGCGGTTAGCCATCATTGAGAAGAATTACTTCAGGTTGTGGCCACCATTAAAATGATACCTGAAACCAACAAAAGAGACTATAATTCAAACACATCTCTGCTGGGTTTTATTGAAGTTATATGTTGCTGTAGTAAGGTGCATTGGTATAAACCCGTGGGTGATATGCTCTGTGACAAGTACATTTTACATAGAAAAACTATAGCATCAGCAAATGTGTATAATCACAAACACTCATTATCTTTAATTCACACTGAGTGATACACATTCGTACCAAATCATCGACATGAAAGGGCTTAAGTCCTCAACGCTACACTGTCAGCCCGCTCACGTAAATAAACAGTAGAAGGCTTCTTATTCTACTTTACAGTATTACCTTGTATAGGCATGAAGGCCTATACTGGATGTATATTGTACTGTAGTAACAGATGGTTCTACTACCTACTTTATATAGGGGTATAGTTAGCGCCGATCAACAGTTGGGGCTGAGAGTGTAGCTACAAAAAGGTGTGCTGTATTCTTTCCAAATTTGTCTACCCATAATATATCAGATTCTGGGAGAGGTGTCTCCCGACCGTATGGCAACCATGTATAGGGGTTCATCCACTGCCGACGGACGGACCATCCGCCAATTCATCCGTCTTATTCATCATTGATTTCTATGGAGCAAAACACGGATGAAGGGAGACGGATGGTCCATCCATCGCAGTGGACGCACCCCTTATGGCAAGAGTCAAGAAAGTTGTGTGCTTTTTTTACTGTTACTACCCTGCTGTATCTTCATATGGAATCAAACGCTGACAAACAATATGGCTGGGATCCTCTCTTCTTTCAATTAGGCGCACTGCGTCCTCAAGTACAGATGTATCTCCTACTCATCCCCTCGCTCACTTGCCCACTCACCCACTCACCCGCTTACCCTCTACATTGCTCACCCACACTATTATCCTTTTCTTTCGTATCCCCATTCTCCATTGAGTGTAGGGAATAAGATGAAGAAATTGAAAGGTTATATCATGGTAATTGCATATATAATCAGCTATTGCTGGTATGGAGAGGTTTTCTGTGGCATAGATATTTGACACCTACCAAAAACAATGCAGCGTACTGAACAGTAGGGGAGGGGGTGTGTTCAGCTAAATACTTTGTCACTATCTCACCATTTTCCACACATTTTTAGTGGGAAAACACTCAAAAGTGGGTTTTGTCACTATCTTGCAGCTTTCTTACATACAT
The DNA here is from genome assembly GCA_949317995.1 of Acholoe squamosa. NCBI lineage: Eukaryota > Metazoa > Annelida > Polychaeta > Phyllodocida > Polynoidae > Acholoe > Acholoe squamosa. The sequence goes on from OX439040.1 coordinate 52,557,092, forward strand.
TTTTAGATGTATATTGCCCAAAATTTGTTTTTGTCACTATCTCACCCTTTTATCATACAAATTTTAATGGGAAAAATGCCAAAAAGTGGCTTTTGTCACTATGTAATAGTTTTGTGACCCATCAAGGGAGAACACCCCTCCACGGGGGATATTACTTTAAAATCATTATAAAAATATGTTAAGCTAATTTTCGATATAGAATTCAATGGTCTCATTTACAATGCACCATTCTCGGTAGAAATGGCTCAAATTTGGATGGTAAAATGAACATTTTTCATGAGAAATCAACCTATATGCCTGTTCCTGGTTGCCATGGCAACCGTCCCAATAACCAAAATTTGCAGATTTTTATGCCAATTTTCAGGGATACTCACCAAAATCCAAAAACTGAAAACAGAATTGGAAAATTCCTTCTAGATCAAAATCTATGATAAAAATCACCTTATTATTATTATGTATTTTTTATGGAAAATGCTGATTTATTATGTTTTTAGACATTATTATGGTTTATAATATATTCAGAGCTTAATCATCGATTTCAGATATGAATAACAACCTATGTTCAAAGAGGGGTTCTGACATACCTACTAGGAATAGTCAACCAAATGATGTCTCATTTTAAAGATCTTGACATGAACTTTGATAATGAATTTCCCTGCAGAGGGGTGTTTTTGCTTGCCTGGTCACAATATTTTTAGATGAAAATTGGCCAAAAATGGCTTTTGTCACTATCTCACCATGTTTTCACAGCAAAGTTAGTGGTAAATAGATAAAAAAAAATGGTTTTTGTCATCATCTCACTTTTTTCACACAAATTCTAGTGGGAAAATACCTAAAGTGGCTTTTTGGCAAAGAATATAGGTTTTCAAGACAAAAACAGGGGTTTGTGACTATTTTGGCAGTTTTGTCACCATCTAGCCTGATGGTTTTGTGAGATGGTGACATAAACCCTTTTTGTCACCATCTGGACATGTTTTGTCGGTATCTCTCACTTTTGTCAGTATCTAGCCTGATGGTTGTGAGATGCTAACAAACCTATACATTTTTGTCGGTATCTCACAGTTTTGTCAGTATCTAGCTTAACAGGGTGTAAGATGAAGGCAGAGTAGTACTGCAGGTGTGTAATGGCTTCCGCTTCCCCTCCTCATGGAGAAGAAAAACAGATCACCTGCTGAAACACACTCCCTGGGTGCAACGCCCAGGAATATCGACATGCAAAACTGCAGTGTGAAAGCTGCGGTGTTATCAGAGAAGGTTAAAGAAAAGAGCTAATGTGGCTTTCCTGTTTACTAACGTGGTAATATTAACCATACATAGAGTGTGTTACCTTTTAGGGTACTAACATTAATGGAAGCTGCATTTGATAAGAGACACATTAAGTAAATTGTGGGTGCGGAATTGCGCAGGTTAATGCAATGGTATGACCTCAATCCATATATTGTTGGTACACACCAGATTTAGGTTCACCTCATATTTTACCTCAGATGGTTCAATATCTAAAAAATCACAGTGGGAATCAGTTTTCCCATTTTGCGCTCAAAGGTGGTCTGGCTCATATTTCTACTTATGTGAATGAACATGTATATATACGTCTGGTTCTATATTCAATAAGAAATGACATATGATATATATGCCCCCCCCCCCAAAAAAAATGGTCAGTGACATAGAACCCTCCTCACACACATAACCATGGCATTAAGAATGGTCTTAGTTTCCTGTGGGTGACTAGTGTCGAAGACCTGGTGAATAGTGAATATCTGATCGACAGGGGATGTCCCTGCAGCCCCAGGGCTGGGCAGTCTGACCACAATCTAACCATTGGTCATGCTGCACATCTTTTGCGCCAATGCCCATCTCAAACTGACCACAATCTTAACATTGGTTTTACCTCAGAAACTGTCATGAAGATTTTGATTAGTTATGTAACTAGTTGTTTTAGTCTGTTCTATTGAATTATAAATTATAAGTATAGAGCAGAAGCACTGGCACATGGTTTTTGAGTAATACAATCCCAAGGTTGTAACTTGTGTATGGGTCCTACATAGGTTGCAGTTACAGAATAGGCTTATACTAACCACATCTTCTTCCCCCTGCGGACAGAAGTGTATAATTCAGGAGGTAGGAGGCAGGGTGATGCATGGTCAGTCGAAGTAAACAGATTACTACTACAGCAGCAAGATGGCTTACTTTTACCACTAACAGTTTTAGTATTTTAAGCCCATTCTAGGAGCGCATATGTATTTGTGTGGGAATTATTCCCGGGGACACATAGCAATACATAGTGCAGTATGTATTGTTATGCCTCGGTCAATGTGTTTTTCTTATATTTTATATACTACAGAGTTTTTAACCATTTTCATAGTGAACATATTAGCGGCAGTCTGTTTCCGGGGTTCACAGGTTGTTGTAGGAAGTGAGCATTGGAATATGGCACAATGTTCATGAGGCCATAACTGTTCAAAATGTCTCTTATATCGAGGGTTGATGTATGGGAGTTGATTTAAGAGGTAATGTGTGAGTCAGGGGTCTAGGTATATAGCTATCTATGCTACATAGATGGGCCAGTTTTCTTTATGCACTGTTACGGTGACACAGTACACAGGACAAGTAGCCCCCAGGTACCCGTTCTTTATAGAGAACCAAAGTCCTGGGCAAGAGCCCAGTTCTTTATGGTGAAGAACTCTGAATTATTTTGCTAGCCTCTCTCATAACTAGATCTTGAGAGGTTGGCTATGTGCTCAGGCATGAAAACAAAACCATGTATGCAAAGTGTTTAGAGGCAGAAGGTGGTTGGGATGTAAGAGATCATCTACATCAGATGATTCTGACCTTTTTAGCATCGGGAATGACTTTAACTGCTGGTAGCCTATCTGTGCTAATTGAAATAACCCAGACCTTTAAACTAACCAATGGCAGCAAAATATGCAAATGTAACGGAACCAGTCCATCTAGATTCCGCTGTATGTTTCCCTGTTGGCTATGCAGACATATTCAGCCTATAGTATCTATAATCTCAGGGGGCATCCAATATTTTATTGACATAGATGTTTGGCTTGGCATCTCGCACACCATAACTCTTTCCGAGAGGACCTATCATCCCAACGACCTCGCCAATGGTAGAGAGCTATCCACCAAAATAATATCCGTTGAGGTAGAAATGCTGAGAGGTGTGCCATATGTTGGCAATCTGCGAAGAGAAATTTCCCATATATGGTCAATCTCCATATACGGTAAAATAGACACATCGATGGCTATTTGCTCAAAGACAGACAATTGTAAGCATGGCCTTTGTTGAGGGCTGAACCTATGTGTAGGCAAACAAAATGATATACAAGTGAATGTAGTTCGTGAATATATGGTTAATAATGCACACACCACCATTCCTCCTGCCAAAGTTGTATGTTATGGCCTAGTTGTTCTTTACGCACTGTGTACCACAGATATGTAACTATAAATGTTGTAGTAATGTTGTTGCATGCCCGGCTTCATCATTAGACTCTGGACCTGGCAGATATATAATAACTTAGGAGAAGACATTAGGAGGTTAACTGAGGGAGCGATAAGTACCACAGCCTCCACCTCTTCAATCATCATCAACTGCAGAGGGAGGCTATAATGACGCCATCTGGTTAGGTATCGCTGAGGCTAGACTATAGGCATAGTTGGGGTGTCTGGTTGAGATAGTGAGTGTGCAAACAGTAGGAAAATTGATAGAGAGAATATTACCGCTTCAGCTATGTTGCCGGTGGGGTAGAGTTTACCCGCTCTGACCTTGGCAACCTCTGACTTCAATGAACTGATAGATGCACTGTCCTGCCAAGTAAATAGTTCATCAGCAATGGAAGACAGGACTTCTTCTGACCAATCACAAATATTCTAAAGGGTCTAGGACATTTAGACCTGTTTTAATATGTGTAGGGCCATAGAAAATGAAGTCGTGGGCATGAGTAGGCTTACCCTTGATGGATGACTACTGATGTGATGTAGAGGTGAGGATATTTGCTACCTTCTCAGTGACAGAAGCAGGAACTTTGTCTTGGTAGCTGAGTGGTAGAGGGTAGGATTTCACACCCGCAAAGGTAGCAGCCTGCATGGCCACAGCAAACCTGTCGATGACCGGTCCCGCAGCAGGCTGTGACGTCACTGAAGCCGGGATGGCCACAGCAGCTGTGGCGGCTCGAGTATTTCTAGACGGAGTCTGTACTACAGGTACTGACTCTGTTGAAGTGATATCCACTACCGGGATCTGACTGACCTGTGGCTGTACTTGTGCAGTTGTAGGCTGTGTAGCAGCAGGTTTAAGGCCATTTATAGCAGCGAGGATTTGATTGTTTAGAGACCGGATGGCGAGGACATCGTCCTCGAGGCTTGTAACACGGTCACCTAAATTATCCATAGAAGTATTCTTTTTAGCCTTACCGCCTGCTTTCATTTTAGGTGGAGCAGCAGTAGATGGTATAGTATTAGTACACTTCATCCTGGAAGTTGGTTAGTCACTTTAGATGGTGATAGTGATGGATTTAATATGTAAAGTTTATAAGGCGTATTATTATGAACGCCGGGTGAGAAAAGGTAAAAAGTCTCACCTAGTGCAACCGGGGTTGAGAGTTGCTCAGTGATTAGCAGATGGTGGAGCCACCGGGCTGAGTCCTTGAGAGTCTGGTGAGTACTTGGAACCACCACTAGATGGAGTATGAATTTGCCTGTCATTCTCATTACCCGCAATTTATCAATTACTGATAATGTATATCAGTACTGTAACTCTACAATCGCATTGAAACCTCTCACTTAGGAAACATGATGTAATATCAAAAGGTTAAAGGTTGGCCTTCAAAAGGAATGTCTATATGGCAACAACATAGGCAGCATCTTTGTGGAAAGGAGTAAGTAGTATACAAAAAGGGATCTCATTATCAGGCCCACATCAGCTGTGGCCCTGTACCATCTGCAGTGAGGCACGAATTGAATTAACGATACTCCATCATCTACCCCCTGCTTTATAGGATGAAACATTGATAAGGTGTATTTTTCCTCCTTGGCTTCCGTTCTAATGAAAAATGCCCAATTTGGGAAGAGGACTTTAAGCAGTTCCATATGAGCGGGAAAATCTGTAAAGAAAGATAGATTGATCACCTGAGGAGGCTGACCTTGCTCGATTACTCATACACACAGGGAAGTGTACACATACGTCATACATAAGCCTTGATAACAAAGGGGTAGTATGAGGCTTTCGTCGATAAAGCTTATAAAAAAAATGAAAAGCACGCCCTATTTTCCTGATGACCTCTTTCGGTCTTCTTTGAATAGAATAGATAGAATTCTGAGATACTAGTCTTAGTGACACATTTTTCATAAGGGCAGGCTTATGTGATGCATTGTATGATGTGAGTAATAATATATTATCGATTTTAACTGAGGAGTTATTCTTGTGTAGCAAGTTTTACCCTTGCACTTTTGCTCGGAGTTTGATAAGGCCACATGTTCGAATTTGATAATATCGATCGTGCTCTATTAATCATTACCATCAACTTGCCCATTCTGTTACAAGATAGGCAATAGGTTGAGTAGAACTCAGCTGCATAAATTTTATTTATGGAATAATCTACACCGATCGTGCATCTAAATCACCATGGAAATCATTGGTCCGTGTTTATGATAATGAATAGTGAGATTGATCAACAATGTTATTGTTCCCAGAGGTACAGGCCCCTACCGATGATATAGCACACTAATGAGATGCTTGCAGGCTCTACAGGGTAATTAATGTTCTAATTAGAAGGCAGCCTTCATGGTCTGGGATTACAGGTGTAAGAGACAGTAATAGGCTTTATGGCAGTGTAAGTCTGTCACCCCTGGGGTGTGCCTTTATTTGTCTGTATATATAGGCCTAACACAATGCATGGCGACCATTTAAGCGCCCCAGCGCTTATGGAATACATTTGAGTGTTAGCCTATTCCCCGCCCTCTTCTAAGAGTGGTGTGTATGTGAAATGTGACTTTAGTATACTTAATAATTATTCATTTCAACAGCCTAAACTGCCATCGCTTACTTAAAACCAGCTCATTTTTTAGAACTTAAAGAAAGGAGGAGCATATTGCTTTTGAGTCGTTGCTCAGATACATATAGATATATACCTAGGGCTAAATTCTAGATCCAGGCACCAAATCCAACTCAGCAGTACCGACACTCATTAAAGGCCCTTCATGAAGGAACTAGCCATTACTAATCAACACGTCAGAGTTTTAATGAACCACCAACACTTAATAAACACTGGCCTAATTAATAGCCACAAGACAAAATCAATCTAATCAAATACGCGTCAGTCACTAACAGTGTGATGCATTGCAGGTTTAGCGATGACAATCAATTTCCCCCAGGATACACATTTATAGATCCCTACCACAAGAAGGGACCCCCCCCCCCCCACCCACTCCTCTCTCCTCTCACGTGATTTTTACAAGTCTGGGGGCTGGAGATGATGTATTACCCAGGGGCAGAATCCACCCAGGAGAGCGAGCACTGCTGTATGTGTGATGTCAGAAGTATATATATACACACTTTAGGCCGACCATAACTTACTAGTATAACCGTACATCATCTTCTACCCACGATAAATGCGATATGCTGACTGTTTATGATGACCAATTTATGTCCATGTTTAGTAATATGGTAACATTACTTCAAATTAATGTTGCATGTGGTGCCTTAATTGACATATCCAGTATATTAGTGAGATCTTTGGCATGTGTTTCGGCTGGTTATAGTCCATTTGCTTCTTAGCACAATTTACATGGACTGATGAGAATACAAGCAAGTGGCAGTATAGACCTATACAGGGGCATCTTCTGATGGATGCTTTTGCCGTGATGGATGGAGATTGGGTAGGTTCTGTAACGTGTGAAATGAGGCCAGATTCGTGATGTTCATAAAGACTGGTTTGGCGGCTAAACTTGTTTTATGGGCGAGGATGGGCGTGAAACGTGTGGCGTGTAGACGTGATGAGTAGAGGTGGAATCTGAGTGAGGTGATTTATATCTAACTCTTTGACCCTATCTGGAACCCGTTAAAACGCCCACGTCGTTAACAAACTGCAGGCTATGTGCAGTATCCATGCCCTCTGGATGCCCTTCAGTGTGCAGCGCCGCATGATTTGCTTGGTGCTGCAATATGTAGCCTAAGCTACTGATAAAAGCCCCTTACAACTTAACACATAACCAATATAAGGGGTGTATAAAATTTGATGGAATCATATCTGCCACTGGTCCTGTAAATATTCAAATTTTTCTCAGCATGGACCGCACCATTTCAATATGGGAGCCCAACCTTACGGCAGAGCAGTATGGATGCTCCCCATCATAAAATAATAGTCATTGATGTAGCTGGTTGGATTCAACGCTGCACTTGACTTCTATTGTATCAATGTTTATCACCCCACAATTTAGTCATGTAGGATGAGGAGAGAATTTCACCAATTGCTTTCATCTTCTCTTAATATGTTTGGCACTAAACACAACCTTTAATTCTCTCTAGTTTGGGGATTCTTTTCTATTCCCCTCCTGTGATAATCAACGGAGAATTTGGACAATATCATTTGATTTAGAGAGAAAAATTATGGTAAACTCATCCAATTGATGGAGTGGCAGTCGAATCGACCTGCTAATGAAATAGCCTTCCATATTGGCAAGTCTCCAGTCCATTAACAAATAATTGAGCTTCAATTATCTCGGCTGAAATACACAAGGTCTATTTTAAAGCCTATCATCTCAAACATGTTTAATGCATGGAGCGTCATTGCCATAAGTACCATGTCAGATTTTGTCAATTAGTGTCAGCACCCATAAATAATGCAACGATCTCATGACGTAGATTCTATGATGAAGCGCTTAGCAACACTTGAGGAGAGTTTCTTTTTTCAACATTTGACGGATTTGGCGAAAATTCACCATGGCCATTGAAATCTTTGTCTCACTTTACCCTCCCTTATCCTCTGTGAACCCCAATAGCTAATCCCCACTTATTTCACCATCCGTTGCTATGATATATTATAAGTGTGGACATTATGATGCCATGTAAAGTCCCCTTAATAGCCCAAGAAAAGAAAACAGCAGCTTTCACAACTCCTCACGGCATGGTATCTGGTCGCTACTTCCGCACTCCCTGTCGCATCTTGAAAAAAGACACCGGGTGGCATCGACACAAAACCTGTCATTTCCGGAGTGGGTGCTTCCATCCTTCCTGGCATTAGGCCATTGAAAATGCTCTTGGCATGGTTATCCAGAAAATAGAAGGGCCAAAGTGCTACCCGCCTAGTGGTACTTAGTCTTAGGGCCACAGACACATTGTAGTCAGAACGGGTGTGCACGTAATGGGCCCTTCTGAGGGTTGAGGTGGAGGTTCCAGTGCATTTAAGGGCCTTGGGTTTTTAACCCCACTCCAGGCCTGTTCCTACACATACCAGTATGTGTACCCGTTTCCGCCTACGCTTGCTCATTGCTAGTGACATTATTAGTGACCAGAGATGGAGATGCCATCTCATGGCGGCTTTTGGGAGATACCACCTACCTACCGGGGAGCCACACATAGAAGCCAGGTGGTGATACATTGTTAGTTGAATTCTCCCAGATTCTTTCCACCTAAGCCAACACCTGGAAAGGTTCAACATACTTATTGGACAAGTGGCACTTGGCATTGTGTTCTTCCACGTTATTCCCCATAAAACCTAATACCCCGACAAAGGCTTTCTATGAGTTTTGTGCGTGCCTTCTTCCTGACTTTGGCGTGGTGTCTTCCCTTTATCAGGCCCCTATGAAGCCCCCCACCCACCCTTATTATGGTACAATAGTGGAGTATGTGAAGGGCTCCCTCCATATCTGGCCAGCATAGTACAACTATATGCCCTTATTACCAAGTATATAATGTCTCTAGTAGCACAGAAGGCATTTATCCACAGTCTTTTATTGACTGCTTACTATAGTGCATCCATGCAGCACAAATATCCTTCCTCTGAACAGCTCCTCCTGTTTATGCATGAGATGCTCAGCCTCCAATATGGTAGACATCTATTGCTATGTATTTGTTGGAAAGCTCATGCAACAGAGCCCTCTGAGAGCTTTTGTATATATCATATCACACATCAGAATTCCTTCACAGCGAAGCAGTCACAGGTTGCCACAGCAATATCAAAAAGAAAACAGCTATAGTATCCCACTATTACCGCGTCTTGACGGTGGTGTAGTGACTAGAGACTCTGTCAAATGGAGTGTGTATAATGACGTCTATCACACCTTGATGGGTATATATAGGTGTGTCTAAAAGAACTCCACCAGAGATGCACTCCCACTGATAATGTCTATACATATTTTGTAAAGGTGTCTAAGAGTAGGCTGAGTACATCTCCTATCTCCTTCCCCCATTTCCATGTGCTGCTTCTTTTCAGGTGGTAGCTCGCTTGTGCTACTACTTGTTGTGAATAAGACAACAGCTATTTCCCTCACATAAGCCTATGTCTGTTGCCTGCAGTCAAAGTGATGTGAGGATACTAGTTCGATATCAGTTACCATACCAACTGCCAGTTGTCCATTTACTTTACCATTTTTCCAAGCGGTGTAAAGATACACTGTGAATGCCAGGTTTCTCCTTGGCAGTGAATGACATCTTCAGATGAATAACATACACAGGCATCTCTATGCTCACTATACAGTGCTACGCGGCTAGCTGAGGGATATGTTATCTAATCATTTGCTTAGAGAATGTATCTATTCATAAGAGATTCAGACGCCACATGATACCTCATGAGACGGTAACTGAAGTAAAGATAATTTACAAAGCCCCAGCTCAAAATAAACACCTTTAACTCCACCACCTGAGCCTTAGCCCTCATAGATCAAGAATATTATAACATTCATCGCCACTGGCAAGAGTGATAGCCTTTTGATGATGGCCCCCTCTGGCTTCCTAGAAGCCATACATTATGTGATATTTACTAGTTGCCTTCAGAAAGAAAGGAGCCATCCCTCAAGGCAGGATGATAAGGAAACAATGAATGATATATATACAGTTGGCGCTGAGACAGTCAACAGCTGCTGTATTTTATATTAAAGGTGTCTGGAACATCTACACAATGGAGGGGGGTTTAGGAGTCACCCGAAACAATATAGTGCCTTTCAATGCATTGTTTAGGATGACTCCCATTTGTAAGATTAAATCTTGCTGCAACAAAGGTTTTTGGTTGCAATCGTGTATATTGTGATTTTCCAGATGAAATGATGTATAGGTTTGCATTACAACCCTGCATGTTTTACCGAGCAAGGGATAGTTATGACCCTATGTAAAAACCGGTAATGGGTTGTAGATACGAGGTTGGTTTGATATTGAATTCCTCATGTAGAAAGACCTGTGATTAAATAGAGACTTTTCCTGTCCGGGACTTGACGTTATAATGATGGAATGGCTTACGTAGTATAGGTTAATGATACACTAAGATGCTTTTCCTAGTAGTTAACTAGTCTCACAATACCCCTTGGAATATGGCTATCAAACAATTAATGGGCCAAATTGCCTACTACTTCCGATGATTACTGAAGGCATATAGGTCATACTGGAGGCACTTAGCCAGTAAACAGAGATAAATTGGACTTGCTTCTCTTCTCTTTACATGCCTAATATCAATCAGGTGAATGTCTGCACCTGTTATCACTCTCTAATGATCTCAGGAGGGTGCATCAAATAGTGTTAATTTATCACTATTTTGAAATAACCCACTGGAATAGCTAACTTGTAGACAGCTAAGCAAGGGAGTTTGATGCGTTATAGAATTATTTTGCCTCATCTCCATTGAAATTGCTACATCAAAAAAAGAAGGGCTATTAGACACCAGTTTCACTGGCCTGCTTTATGACCGCTGTAAACGTGCAGGTATTTTACAGATGTAGGAGTGACCAACAAAACGATGTTAGTAGGGCGGTGGTATCTGGAAGTTGAGTAGGAGGACTAAAGCTGTATGTCCACAGGGCGATCGAATTTGTAACGACAAGATCCACCATCCATTTCCAAAGATAATGACTAGCATGTTTGATTTTTGTCTTCGCAAATGATCGCTGGCGAAGCTTTTGTTGTCAGAAATGAACGACAAAAGTGATTTTATCGTTGGGGATGAACGCTGGACGTATTTTTCTCGTCAGAAATTCTTTTGGTACCAATTATATCGCTTTGTGGACAAAAGGCTTAAGAAGTAATGTAGTTTATTATCAAACCATATTCCTGTCTGCTGCTTTAAATTCTTATCACTGGGGCTACCTACGAAACCAGTAGGCAAGACAAAACAGTCATTTGTATGTGTAGAAATGCAAATTGCCACCAATTTACACGTTGGCCTCTTAACAGTAGCCATATCTCTCTGATTCTGCCCCGCTGATCTGTGTTCCCATCCTCAATTGATGGATATACTCCCTTGTTCCACACGGCCGTACATGGAGATGCCACCGTGCAGTGGTTCAATATGATTCTCCACCCATAACATGAAGCCAAATGAAGAGCCCAGATGATGAGAAATTGCCAGATGGCTTGCATCAGATTGTTTCCATCTGGACCTGCTTCTGGGAAGCCTCAACTGACCTATTGACTGTGCATGAAGCCAGGTGCATTGGGTCTCAGGCCACTGCCTCCTTGCCACTGCCTACCCTAACACCGCTCTGTTGGCCCTCTGTTGCCATACTCTCGCCACTCAAAAACATCCTCCATCGATTTTCTAACCTACCTCCTGAACGTCTGTGTTCGTGCTCTCTTAGATACAGCGCTCTTGAGCCATATCATTATTCAGTCTATCTTACATGTAGATAATTTTGAGATCTGACGTTTCACAATGCCTTTCCCAAATATACCGACAGTATAAGGTATGCAACATCCCCCTTGATTGCGGGGACACATGTTAAAACTTGAGGTTAGACACCCCTGCTTAGGAATTAGGCAAGGGGTTTAAAAGAATGAAAGGTATGAAACAGATTGACCTGTTAATGGCTGTCAGTATTAAATGAGCAGCCAAGATTCAATATTTTTGCAACAGGTCAAAATAGGGGTTGGACATGTTGCTATGTTCACATCAGCAAGGGATCCGCTGCTTCATGTTATATTTATTTTTATTTTTTTGTTTGTTGTTTTCTACGAATCTTTAGCTCCCATGTCATAGAACACAGATAGGGAGATTTAGCAAAGCTAACGTGGACGTATCCGTACACCCATCTCCACTAAAGAGCTACGTACGTAAGGAACGTATCTAAGTGCTTTGCTACGTTATGGACGTACGTAGCTCTATTGGAGTGCACACGATCTGGTGACGTATTGAACATGGTTGCCCGGATACGCAGTACGGATGCGTTCACGTCAGGACTGTTAAAACTCTCTAGTGGAAAAGGGGCATTTGCTTCCCCGTGTAGCTAGAACTGTTGGCAATGCAGAGACTGCAGCCTCTGCTAGGTGGAATGCATATCATGGCATTTATCACACACTGATATCTATATTTAGGACCACCACCAGAAAGATGATTGAAAATGCCTACCCCCTCCCTAAAATGCATACCTCTTGCTTCAGTAGCTCGCTAATGATTCTAAGAAATTGTTAATAAAGGACTGGCTTTGTCTGTCACACAGTCCCATCTGCAAACTATTCAGTAAAGTAATATGAGACTGCTGTAGGTATGTATAAGAAAGTAAGGTCACACAATATATCACCTGCTCCAAGACAGTCTCTTTTTGTGTTTCTTCATGTGATACAGTAATGATTGTATGTTGCAAACCAGTTCTTCAGCATGTTCATTGGCCTTTTCAGGAGCGTCTTGCCAAAGGAAAAAGAGGAAGGACCTGCCAAAAAGAACTTATTGAGAGCACTGATTTGTGGGTGCATGGCCTAACTCGTTTTCAGTGTATTGCCAAACAACCCATGAAACAACCCACTTTGAGAAGTATAACAACACCTTTTGAGTAGCAAGCATCCATGTATAGTTTAGCTTTTTACTATGAGAAAACGTGCACGTTTTATATTTCGGTTCACGTTTCCTGTTTTGGCAAGACTCTCCCGAAGGCAAGTAGAATGAGGTATGTTATTCATACCCAGACTTATGAACTGCCATTCGTTACCTGGATTGCAATGTAACTCATGGTAACACCCATTTTTTTTGCATTGGGGATTGCTACATACAACCTGGTTCTTATAACCCTAAGCATTGAAGTGTTGAACTCATCTTGACTCCTAGCCTGGAGGGCACAGAACATTGAATGAATGTTGATAACTGGATGATAAAAACTAATTGACCATCTGTCAGCATTGACTCAACATTCTGCACCTAAGAGACTACAATATGGGGACTGAAGGACTTCTAAAACCTGGGTCCATTATGAAGATGAAATAATTATGATAAGATAGGGCTAAAAGTGTTTAAAAAATAAACACCTTTTTTAGCGTGGATCCGTGATGCATGCTCTAGCACTAGTATTACCAGGGGCATCGGAAGCATTTCAGAATGGGGGGAGGGCAAGGGAATCCTGAAAAGAGTGGGGGGACAAGAAATGAAATATGCAGTTGTTATTTTCCGTATTAAACAATTCACGAAGTTTGTATTGTAAAAAGAAAAGTTATTTATTTTGATCCTATATCACAGTGAGGTCTTGGACGGAGGAACCCGGATAGATCTACAGATTAAACAATATTGATAATACAATTCCATTTTCAGGGATGTGATGTTTAATACGTTTCCATGGCAATGGTGCTCAAAGGTATAATGCTTTATAAGTAATACCGAATCAACCATCTCATTACAGAACCTAAATCCGTGGAGACATTTGTCTTTGACGACCTGAGCCTGCGTCGGGATGAGTCTAAAGTGGTGGCCAAGAAAGCTGAGATGGAGCAGCAGCAGGACGTTGCTGACAGCTATCAGCAGGACCGCCTGGAGGTTAACCTGGAGAGGCCACGTACCTTCATGGAGCAGAGGACCCCGGCCCGACAATGTACCGAGCTGGAGTATGAGCAGCTTAAAACAAACCTCATGAGGTACCATTGCGCACGTATCGGGGAACCTGACTGCAGCGCCAAATCACCACGTGAGTAAAACCTGAACCCTTTTAACATTTATTCTCTGTTGCTGTCTTTTATCAATCAAAGATTAAGTCACGGTCAGACTCCCCCCGCTTCCTCTCCCTCTTCACATCCTAGGTCTGGCACATGGCATGAGTTTATTGTAAAAGTTAAAAGATGAAATATATATCCGTGGGGACAGGAGATTATTCTATTCAACAGGCTCAATCTATTCAACATACCGTGACCTGAGAGTAGAAGCAGACCTCTATCCCTACAATACACAATAAAAACTAATGTTGCTTCTGGTAAAAGTTTCTGGCAGTCAGAGAGAATTCCCATTGTTAGCCCCATTCCCAAGAGGACCCTGGTGGGAGCATTAAGTGTGGCAGGTGTTGGGAGTGGCGTCAGACACGGCGGAGACAGCTGACATAGTCACAATGAGCATCTGAGGTAGCTGTTGAAGTAGCAGCTCAGAAAATTAAATGCCACTCACAGTGTCAGGGCTCTGAGCTGCTCACAATGATACAAACATTGAGGGCAATTTGCCCTGATAATGCATGTGTTGCTCTGGGAGTTAGGCCCTCGGTATGACAGAATAGCAATTGGGATTCCAGGTTGTTCTTTTGTTGTTGTTTTACCCCCTTAGCTTGATATTGTTTTCAACATCTGTGTATTGTTGTCCCAAAATACAAAGGTCAACTCCTTCCGTTCAAATACCCTATGCAGTTGAAAATTCCGGGTTAAATACAAACATATATATGAAACACACCGTATAGGTAGAGAATTGATCTACAAACATAAAACATATGTCACCAATATAGCATTTTCTCTAGAAAAGCACACAGTACTCTTACATGCCCAGTAAGATCTGTATATATATCATTTTCTAATGTGTTCCGAAGGTCTCTAGCCCCATTTGTTATTTGCAGCCAAAATTGGTTTTGTAAAGATGAGGGTGATGGAAGAGGCTAGACTCCCTCCCCCTTGGTGCACTCGGGGTCATTGTGTAGAGACTTCCCTTGTAGCTTTCGACCTTTCTGAGAAAAAAAGACTATTTTGTATATAGCTCCAGGCTATGTAGAATGCTCCTATTTGTGTCTATAATATTCCCAGCTGGTTCCTATTGTATCTAACATCACTTATCTCCCATATTAACCTGACGTAATAGTGTGTTTTGATTGTTGTTGCTCGCCCTTTATAACAAAGTAAATACATGTATGATGAGAAGGCAGCTATATCAATGGATTCTCTGTCCTGTATGCTGCAGTTCTTCATTATTGTTAGTCGTACTAATAAAATATCTGATTGTGAGAAAATATAACAATAAAGATAGATTTATTTCCATCGGAGAAAAGTGAGCATTGTAATAAAACCCAGCAAACAGAAAAGCCAAAAACACCATTGTCTCCGCATGTCTTCTCCCTTACATAATATACCCAATGTGCCCAAAAAGACTTTCACTATAAAATATGCACATCCCTCCACCCAACCTCCCTAGTAACCATATGATAATGGGACCGGTACCTTTATTTGCATGTAAACTTAACAGACCTAAAAGGGTATTACATCTTTCTGAATTCCGAGGAAACCATTTGGAATACCGTTTTGTCGATCAGGTCAATGGAATATCCCTTTAGGATGTAGGCCTGGATATCATAGCAATATCCATATTGATATTGCTGATGTTCCCATATGCATATAACAGCATATACCACCAACTCTAATTATCACTTATTTGAACTCAAGACAATGTGTATCTAGCTGTAATCATGATGTACTGAAATAATGTGTAGAGACACAAATCTCTATGTATGACATATTATTTCCTATCTATCTCTTTTTGCTTTTAGTTTGTTTGTCTGTACTTTCTATGTTAATAACCTATTGAGTGAATATTGCCAGTCCCTATTTTTCCATCTCCTGATAGTGTTCATACTGACATTTGTCAAGATCCATGAAGTTATTGTACTGTTTCATTTGTGTTTTTCCTTTGAAAAATCATTAAAAATTGGCCTGCTCTATAGCATTATTTAAATGAACATTGCAGTTCATTAATGCAATGAGCAAGTCCAAAAAAAAAATCACCATTGATCTGACTGATTACAGGTAAGCAATTCGTGGCAAACATCATGTACAGCTACTATGATCGTAACAACAACCAGGCCCTGGATGAGGCCGAGCTGCAGGACGTGGAACACAGGGACCACTTGGAGAAGCTGTCCCGGTTCTGCGGCCTGGCCGACATGCTCACCTTTGACGACAGGCAGGAGGATGGAAACATCTCCCTACAAGAGTTCTACAATGCCTTCGGTGAGTGCTCCTTACATATGCTATGTAGATTAGATTAAGATAGGAGGAAAATGCTTGTAAGCTATATCGCCATAGCTTCTCTCCAAATATGTAAATCACTAGGGAAGGTTAGGTTTGCCTCTTTTCTTATCCCATTTACCATAGGTCTCTTGTTTGAGTCTAAAAATCAAAAGAATTAGATCCATGGTCCAGATCCCCAGCCCATCTAAACTAAACCACATTCTTCTCTATTATATGCTATCAAACATAGACTAAAATAAAAAGAATTGTCCCTGTTGCTGCAGGATTAAACGATTTGCAGTCTATGCTCAGGACCTTTCATCAGATATTTATCTTACATTGGAGAGCACAATCACATCATGGCAAGTAGTATTCGCTCGGATAACATCTTTAATTGGTATCACAAAAAATAATTATTAAACTGTTGGTTCTTCACAACAGCTCTCACATTACTAAATTAAAATTGCTCCAGTTAATCCCTTGGTGGGTACAGGGGGCCTGACTGTGCACATTCCCGGATGTTTGGCTGGTGACCCGGTCTGACAATGTCTTTGGCGTCCTTGACGTTGGGGTCAAGGAGGTCAGCACTGGGGTCACGGGAGTCATGGAAGCTGTCTACTGGAGGCCGGTATCCCGGATTTTGGTCCTGACAGGTACAGACATCCGTTTCCGGGTTTCACCTAAAGTGCAGAAGTTAGAGGTCATCATAGTTGTTTAATGCAGATACATGCATGTGTATAATGCTATCTGCGGGTACAGTAGGGCCATCCAGATGGACATCCTTTTACTGTGGCATTAGGCATGTATACATTTGTACCTCTACATTACAGGGAGTGTGGAACGGGTTGCTATGGAAAACAATATAAAATCCAGAACCATTGAGAGCGTTGTTATTTGTGGCTGTTCCATTTTAGCCCATACGAGTAATTCTGTGTTGGCTCTGTTCTATATAATAAAACGGATATAGAAACCGGATCGTAGCTTTCGCTGGTGTATTATTGGTTACAATTTACAGAGTGCGCACTATTTTTGCCAATACAATTAAAGTTTGAGACAGATGCCGAGTATCAACATTCACCAGATACATTTGACACAGAGGTTGGGGCTGTAGTTACAGGGGATGCAGAGAAACGTTTATGCAGAATCACCTTTTACTTCTAGATAGGCCCTTATATTAAGGGTAACTTTAGGTCAAGTCTCTAGCATTGACCTTAGCCTCTAGGCTGCAGCAATTGCCCAGCATCTGTCAAGGGAGACTGATTGACCTAGACAGAAATAGAGCTTACACGGGGCTGAAGCCCGTCTGTCTACTCTAAGGTCACAGATGGGAGAGAGTAGTCATCCTGGTTTCATTGGCAGACCTATATTTAACAATGGTTGCGTTGGCTGCCTTCAAGTGTTCGGTTCCGTATTCTACAGACAGAAGAAAACCCGAGTAGCCTATTTCGTTACCACAACCAAATATTGAGTTTTAGAGTGTTATTCCATTGGAGGTTAGAGACTAAGTAAGACTAAGTTTATATATTACAATCTTAGACTCGCCGATATCTATATTCCCGTGTAGATATATGATAAATTAATTAGGATGCTGCATATAACAAATCTATCTAAGAAAATAACATTTGGCCATTCTTTTTATTTAATATAACTTCCCTTCCATCGATGTCCTGTGATATGTCTAATACAGCTGATACAAGTCTGCTTGTCTGATTTATCAATTGATGTCACCATGAACGCCCTATTATGATAATCAAAGCAATAAACCTGAATCCATCTTTCATTGTATACAATGGGGCAGTTAAGCTACTGATTTGTAGACAAAGGCTCACAGCCTTTGTTCAGTGGATTCATTTTTCCTTGGATATTTAATGAGGCCAAGCAGAGTTAAATAAAACAATTGTGAATAATAAGTAGACAGCTAGGTTAATTAGACAATTGGGTTTAGATTTGATGAATTATTGTATCTATCATTTTCGGAGAAAAATCAGAAGGAGGCAATTTCAAATCCAATAGAATATGTACTTGGTTAACTCGAGTTTTCCTGAACAACCTATACTACTTATACTACCTGTGTGACTGTGTAAAAGCTCCATGGTTACCATGAGCATACTACTTACATTACATTGGTGCCTGCATAAAAGCCACATGGTTAAACTTTATACTACTTACACTACATGGGTGCCTGTGTAAAAGCCCCATGGTTACCCTGAGTATACTACTTACACTACATGGGTGCCTGTGTAAAAGTCACATGGTTACCCTAAGTATACTACTTACACTACATGGGTGCCTGCATAAAAGCTCCATGGTTACGCTGAGTATACTACTTACATGTCATGGGCGCCTGTGGAAAAGCCCCATGGTTACTCCTTATACTACTGACACTAAATCATGGGTGCCTGTGTACTACTTACACTACATGGTGGCCTGTGTAAAAGCCCCAAGGTTACCCTAAGTAATCTACTTACACTACCTGGGTGCCTGTGGAAAAGCCCCATGGTTACTCCTTATACTACTGACACTAAATCATGGGTGCCTGTGTACTACTTCCACTACATGGTGGCCTGTGTAAAAGCCCCAAGGTTACCCTAAGTAATCTACTTACACTACCTGGGTGCCTGTGGAAAAGCCCCGTGGTTACTCTTTATACTACTGACACTAAATCATGGGTGTCTGTGTTTAAGCCACATGGCTATCGTGAGTATATTACTTACACTACATGGGGCCTGCATAAAAGCCCCATGGTTACTCTTTATACTACTTATACAACATAAGTGCCTGTGTAAAAGCCCGCTGCTTACCCTGAGTATACTATTTACACTACATGGGTGCTTGCATAAAAGTCCCATGGCCACTCTTTATACTACTTACACCACCTAGGTGCCTATGTAAAAACCCCAAGGTAACCCTCAGTATACTACTTACACTACATGCATGCCTGCATAAAAGCCCAATGGTTACGCTGAGTATACATACTACTTACATGTCATAGGTGCCTGTGGAAAAGCCCCATGGTTACTCCTTATGCTACTGACACAAAATCATGGGTGCCTGTGTTAAAGCTACTTAGATTACACTACCAGCGCTAAGGAAAGTTCCACACTATGCTACTTCCACCACATCTGGTAGCCCTAAGGTTACCCTCGACTTGAGGATGGATAGTGGAGTAGGGTCGTGATTAGAAAGTGTGGATTTACACAGCTCATCCATATTGTAGACACCCATAGGCACATTTCCTTATCTGGTGACGTGCGCCGTGAATATTGGATGACCTGTGGATGAGATGCGTCTCTGGTTTATGGTATATACCCAGAGTTGTGATATCACAGGCTGCTCTGGGTGTACAGTGGACCAGTGTAGAAACACCAGTATGTTTCTCAGGTTGACACCATCTATTATTGCTACGGGGTGGGTCAAGGGACTGGAGAGGGGGTCTTCTTGTAATGTAATATCGTCTCAAAGAAATTAAGATTTTGAAATACTTCCTGCGCTAGTTATTAACAACATACAGCCTGGGTTTGCATCTTATAGACTTACAAAGGTATGACCCCCGTCTAGATATGGCCCGGCAAGGGAAGGGTTGCAGCGAAGTAAACCAGATCTATATAAGCCCTTGTTTATAGTTCATGGTGCACTGATTGATCCATTCCGATGTCCTCTCCCTATCCCTGATAAGACTCTGTGTCTTTCTCGGTTTTATCAACCAGATGCGGACTGTGCAAATGTCCCTGCCACAGACCTAAGCCCCACTGAATGTTTTAACTGTTTATGATAAAACCAAATTAAAGTATACTTTCCTTATTTGAAATAATGCATTTTAGAAAAAGCATACATGATTTTCCCTTTATCATCAAACACCTGCTCAGCTAGGATGAATGGATACGTATCAAAATGTCATAATTTATGAGGGTTAGGCATGTTGTGAAAGAATAATTTCCCTCAGTTCTGGACGTGCACATAAACATTGAATTGCTTTGAAGAAGCATGGATATGAGGAATTCGAAATAATGAGACATGCAGTCTCCTTTATAGGCCTCGATAAAGATCACTGTGGATCTTAATGGCCCTTCCCCCCGTAAAAAAATATTTCCCATACCCTTGTCTTGAGTACTTTCCCGTATGAACAACTTTAAGTAGGCCTACACACAGATGTCTCTGCCGCCCCAGTCCACATACCAAACGAGCACCTGCCGGGCCTATATATGCAAAACCTTTTTGGTAGACATGTCCTCCTACCACGCACCCTCTCAGATGTTCATCGTGCACTCACGCTAACATTACGTTCACTCAAATCTTGAGATGTCTGCACGCCTCTACAATACAGCTAGGACTACCCCCCCCCCTTCACCAAACTTACACACACAAACCGTACTCTACCATTGCCTTGATAGGCAACCCCTTTTGCACTTACAGTCCCGCTTTCATTTCTCCATTTCTCCCCTCGCCATATCCAGCTGATGACCCCTCTATATGTACTACTACAATTACATCCCCCATATTCCTCCTCCCACCCAACCCCAACCCATTCCTCACCTTTGCACATAAAAAAACCTACTCATTGTAACCTGCTGTGTATCTTTGAAGTTCTTGGTGAATGCATACTCCCTATATTTCCCTTACCACACGTCCACCCAGCCTGCCGTGAATAACCACCTATAGGCTAGTAACCATGGATACCTGGAGCCCTGCCACATGTAGGTGAGGCTGAATCAATCACCTGGTCTATGGTGGGGGGGGGGGGTGAGTGGTACCTGATGGGTGGTGAAGGGGTGAGACAGGACACTACACCCAGTGCCTCTTTGTTGTGGTCAGCCGATGTTAATGCTGTCCCAGCCTGCGTACCTATGGCCCATTTTGGTCCGTTCAGTTTTTTTAGCCGTTTTTTTTTTCTTTTCGTTTTAGACCCACTACTCCGACGATTATCTCAAACCTTTAGCTACCTCATTGGCTATCAGATCGTTGTTACGATAATAGGCCCCTATGATAATTTTCTCTTAGGTTACCAGGATGGCAGTCAAAATGGTGGACACGTATATCATATAGGCCCTGTGATACGCCAAGAATACATAGTACACGTATAGGATGAATAAAGCAATATGACCATGAAAGGTCTTGCAAATCACAAAGTCTGGTTGATATGACACAAACTCTGCTGGGAGAGTGGAGATAGGGGCTGGCAGCGATCTGTAGACTGTGGTCTACAGATCAAAGGGCAGGCCTGCTGGAAACTAGCTACATCTTCGATTCTAGCTTTGTCGCCTGTTATTGGTATGGTCTACTGTAATTAATTAACAAATGGCGATTTTGACGCCTCTCTAATCCCGAGAGATCAATCCAGATATCGTAGTAATCCTCTGAAAGTCCTGGAGTTACTTTCATCTAATATGCCTATCTGTGGACAGGATGGATGAATACGGCCCTTTTGAGTAACTCACTAAGACAAAATAGTTTCTCGATTGATTATGCGACCTTCAATTGTTGTGGTGGGCCCACATATCACAGAAGGCTATTGAAACCCAAACCGACGTGGTTATTATGATGGTAGGGTCGCCCGTCATAAGGCCCCCAAGCCTTTAAGCCCCCTGACATAAAGCCCCCTGACACTAGGCCCCCATGACACAAGGCCCCCAAGACACAAAGCCCCCTGGACAGACGGCCCCAAAATTTTTTTTTCCTTGTCCGTCATGTACACGTGACTTACAGCGTTATGTACACGTGACGTACACGTTATGTACATGTTATGTACACGTTATGTACACGTGACGTACACGTTATGTACACGTTACGTGTACATAACGTGTACCTAACGTGTACATAACGTGTACATAACGTGTACATAACGTGTACATAACGTGTACGTCATGTGTACATAACGTGTACGTCACATGTACATAACGTGTACCTAAGTTGTACATAACATGTACGTCATGTGTACATAACCAGTACGTCGCAGTACATAACGTGTACGCCACAGTTCATAACATGTACTTCGCAGTACAGAAGATGTACAAAAAATTTACCTAACGTGTACATAACGTGTACGTAACGTGTACCTAACGTGTACTTCACGTGTACATAACTGGTAACTCGTACTTCGCAGTACATAACATGTACCTAACGTGTACATAACGTGTACACAGGGTGTACGTCGCAGTACATAACGTGTACGTCGCAGTACATAACTTGTACGTCGCAGTTCATAACATGTACTTCGCAGATGTACAAAAAATGTACCTAACGTGTACATAACATGTACGTAACGTGTACCTAAGGTGTACTTCACGTGTACATAACTGGTACCTCGCAGTACATAACATGTACATAACGTGTACATCGCAGTACATAACATGTACATCGCATTACGTCACATGTACATAACGTGTACGTCACGTGTACCTAACGTGTACGTCACGTGTACATAACGTGTACGTCACGTGTACGTCACGTGTACATAACATTTACATAACGTGTACCTAACGTGTACATAACGTGTACCTAACGTGTACCTAACGTGTACATAACGTGTACATAACGTGTACCTAACGTGTACATAACGTGTACATAACATGTACATAACGTGTACATAACGTGTACATAACGTGTACAAAACGTTTACATAACGTGTACCTAACGTGTACATAACGTGTACCTAACATGTACCTAACGTGTACATAACATGTACATAACGTGTACCTAACGTGTACCTAACGTGTATATAACGTGTACATAACGTGTACCTAACGTGTACATAACGTGTACATAACGTGTACCTAACGTGTACATAACGTGTACATAACGTGTACCTAACGTGTACATAACGTGTACATAACGTGTACATAACGTGTACATAACGTGTACCTAACGTGTACATAATGTGTACATAATGTGTACCTAACATGTACATAACGTGTACCTAACATGTGCCTAACGTGTACGTCACGTGTACATAACGTGTACCTAACGTGTACCTAACGTGTACATAACATGTACCTAACGTGTACATAACGTGTACATAACATGTACATAACGTGTACATAACGTGTACCTAACGTGTACATAATGTGTACATAACGTGTACATAACATGTACCTAATGTGTACATAACGTGTACATAACATGTACCTAACGTGTACATAACATGTACCTAACGTGTACATAACGTGTACATAACGTGTACATAACGTGTACATCACGTGTACATAACGTGTACATAATGTGTACATAACTGGTACCTCGCAGTACATAACATGTACATAACACGTACGTCGCAGTACATAATGTGTACCTAACGTGTATGTCACGTGTACCTAACGTGTATGTCACGTGTACATAACGTGTACGTCACGTGTACATAACGTGTATTTCACGTGTACATAACGTGTACCTAACGTGTACGTCACATGTACATAATGTGTACGTCACGTGTACGACACGTGTACCTAACGTGTACATAACGTGTACATAACGTGTACCTAACGTGTACATAACGTGTACATAACGTGTACCTAACGTGTACATAACGTGTACATAACGTGTACCTAATGTTTACATAACATGTACATAACGTGTACCTACCGTGTACATAACGTGTACCTAACGTGTACCTAACGTGTACCTAACGTGTACATAACGTGTACATAAAGTGTACATAACGTGTACATAATGTGTACATCACGTGTACATAACGTGTACATAATGTGTACATAACTGGTACCTCGCAGTACATAACATGTACATAACGCGTACGTCGCAGTACATAATGTGTACATAACGTGTACGTCACGTGTACCTAACGTGTACGTCACGTGTACATAACGTGTACATCACGTGTACATAACGTGTACCTAACGTGTACATAATGTGTACATAACGTGTACCTAACGAGTACTTCACGTGTACGTAACTGGTACCTCGCATTACATAACATGTACATAACACGTACGTCGCAGTACATAACGTGTCCCTAACATGTACGTCACGTGTACCTAACATGTATGTCACGTGTACATAACTTGTACGTCACGTGTACATAACGTGTATTTCACGTGTACATAACGTGTACCTAACGTGTACGTCACATGTACATAACGTGTACGTCACGTGTACGTCACGTGTACGTCACGTGTACCTAACGTGTACATAACGTGTACATAACGTGTACATAACGTGTACCTAACGTGTACATAACGTGTACCTAACGTGTACATAACGTGTACCTAACGTACATAACATGTTCATAACGTGTACCTAACGTGTACATAACGTGTACCTAACGTGTATGTCACGTGTACATAACTTGTACATAACGTGTACATAACGTTTACATAACCTGTACCTAACATGTACATAACGTGTACCTAACGTGTACATAACGTGTACATAACGTGTACATAACGTGTACCTAACGTGTACATAATGTGTACATAACGTGTACCTAACGTGTACATAACGTGTACCTAACGTGTACATAACGTGTACGTGTAGGGGCCGGCATCATTGTATATATATTAGTGCCGTTCATCCGAGAGACGTGTTCGTGTGGTGCTTGTTCCTTCTATGCTAGCTAGGTGTCGCTTTGCGATACCTCGTTGGTACAAGAGGGGGCAGCACCATGCCTCGCGTCCAGCTCCTACTAAGGAGCCGGACGAGCGGCAGAAGGGGACTGGACATGGTCCAGTCCAGACGCTAATACTTTGTCATCAGAGAGATTGAATAAAGTCCTACCCGAGAGGTAGGGGTTTCTGGGGCTTTGCCCAACCCGAACTACTCGTGTTGTGTTGGTACATCTAGTGGTAAGCGAGCCAAAGAGCCACCCAACATATAAGTCAATACGAACCATTACACTGGTGCCGTGACCAGTCGGTTCGGGGGTGGTGCGCGGCCACATTGGCCGAAAGCCTCGGGAAACCCGAAGCGGATCCCCCCAGCCCTGGGCTAGAGGGATTCGAAGAGGATGATTACACATCCCAGCATCTGTTGTTAGACTGGAAACCCGGTCAACAACAAATGTTTAATCAGGAGGGTGTACGAAATATTTTTTCTACACCCGACCTTAGGGACAATGCCACCAGAGATGGCATCGTAAAATTGTATCCGGCTACACCCCAGACAGGAGTACCGGATACCGGATTGTTCAGGGGAGTGTTAAGACCCCCGACTTTAGACTTGAGCGATTGGTCCCAAGTTACAACTAGCAGACGCCAGCTAGGTCCTATGGTACCAACAGGCTCGGCTAGCGGCTTGGGTACACCAATTGCACAAAGCCCTATGCAGCGTACTGCAACCCCCCAGGGTTCAGCACCCGGTGGTGGAACCGAAGTAGCCCCACTAATGACATCGTCGGATCATGACAGCGACGATGGTAAAACCAAAAGGGACGCAATAGTCCCAGACGCGAAATCAAAAGATAAGCCTAGTGGTACCGGACCGAAAAGCTCGGAAAGGCATCACCTAGGCCGATCTCTAGACGAAGGCTTGTCTGACTCCATGTTTTACCCTGGAGGCAATCGCAAGTCTATCTACGGACGTCGGATGGGTCCCGGGTATAAAAATACTCAGGCCTATTTGAAAGCCAAGGAACAGGTAGAGTTACAGGCAAAGAGGCAACATGAACAATTCATGTTAGCCCAATCCAAAATAGAGGAGGAAGCTAAGTCCCGGATCGGAAAATTACGATCCGTTGAGCAGGAGGCGATTCTAAAAGAATCCGACCTCAAATATCGTCTATCCTCCGTATCCCATCGGTTGGAGCGGAAGGAAAGAGACGCACAGGAAAAAGAAAAGAGGCTGGCTGAGTTGGAAATCGAGGAAGCCAACAAACTTAGAGCAATCGACAAGGCTAGAGCCGAGGAGGTTGCTAAGGCTCGGGATGTAAATAAATTACAAACTGAGTTGCACGCAATGGAGGAGAGGCTTAAGAAACTTCAACTCCGGAAAGCTGAGACAGAAGCCAAGATGGTCTCGGAACAAGCCGAGATCAGGAAGGAGACTACTGAATATAACAGGTCTCAGAAAGAGAAGGGTGAAAAGTACCGCCTACTTAAGGATACTTTTAAGCGAGAGGCAATGATTGCCCAAGAAGAAAGAAACCGAGCTGTGGCTGAAAATGAAAAGATTCGATCCGAAATCTTGGCAGAAAACGCACAGCTTAGGGAGGAACAGCGAAACCTGACTACAGACGTAGCTACCCTCACAATAAATAAGTCCGCTATGGAGAGTTATTTACAGGAGCAAGAGGAAACACATGCCCCTCCGGCGAGTAGGGTGACAAACCCGAACTCGACGTTCGTGAAACAGGGCGACCCGGTCTCCTGTTCTACACCGAAGAATCCGCAGTATAATCCTTTTGTAAATGATAATGCTTCGCGGAACGTAGATCAAGGGGGTGTTTACATCAGAACCCAGGATAAGCACGGCCGAACTAGTAGAGTCCGGATAAGTGAGGTGCCCATAGTCCACAACCTGGACCCGGACTATACCCCTAGAGAGGCTTCCGACAGTAGTGCGGAGACCAGTGGGTTCCACATTCATGTGGATCCTAGTAACGACCCGGGGCTGGGTGCTGGTAATGACAACACCCAACCGAATCCATCAAACGATGGCGGCCAGTCAACGGGAAACCAGCCATCCGATGGCGGGTACCAAGGCGCGCAAGGGGGGGGCGCTGCTGCGGGTGCCACAAGCTATAGTGGTACCTCGGGTACCGGCCCCAACCAAGGTAGTGCGAGTTATACGAACCACGGTGGTACACAGTGGACGTATACTCAACCTCCACCACCGCCTCCACCTGGCAATTCGAGCTTCGGTGGTATAGGGGGCAACCGGACCTTGAATGAAACCAAGGCGATTGAATGGAGCAAACAGCAATGCACTAGATTGATGTATGCTCCCAATTCTGCCCGAAGGGTAGCCGTTATCCCTAAAGAATATGACGGTACTCGACCATGGAAAGAGTGGTTTGAAGATTTCATCGATGTGATGAACTGTAATGGATGGACCCCATACGAGGCCAAGCCACATCTGGTGAGATGTCTGAAAGGCGGGCCGGGTCGCATGGCTGTAGAGCAATGGCGAACCTGGTACGGCCTCGTTGGGAGTTTTGAGCAGTTAGTAGAAACTGCTAGTGGACTGTTATGCAATATGGTCAAGGAAGACCCGATGGTCCGTTTTAAGAAACGCACACAGAAGCCGAATGAAGCTTTCAGAGCATACGGTATGGAGCTCCATGCCCTGCTAAGTAAGGCCAGACCCGGTACTGAAAACCAGGACTGGTATATGGACGATTTGATCACTCAATTCGTCAAGGGTCTAAGAGACCGAGATGAACAAATAGCAGCGAAGGATGCCTGGAAGGAGGGCATAACACTACACGGCATATTTAATGGTATAGATATGGCCGTGAAGAAGCGAGCTATGTTAGCTGGGGACATACCTAATGCCAGCGGCTTGGTACCCCTGGCATCGGTGACCCAGCAGTCGGAGGTCGATACTCCATCAGACGACTTCGAATTGATTGATATCGAACAGGAAGACGGCACCTTCTGTTCGATGCAATTAAGGAAGAATACTTCTGGTAGGAAGTATATTCCCAGGAAATCTTTCAATAAACAAAGGGACTCTAGACCTTCATCCGAGGTCAAGAGTGACCCGAAGGCTGTCGATAAGGCGGTCAAGTCCATTGTAAGCACTGATAAAGCGAAGACTCAGTCCCCGGACATGACCAAACTTCTGGAAGACATGTGTAAGAAAATTACAGATGCCATCCAAGCCAATCGGCAAAGACCCCGGGTGGATCGCCGAACGGTTAAGTGTTTCAGGTGCCAGCGCATGGGACACTACTCATCTGAATGTACCGCTACTAAGCCGGTAATGGCTGCCTTCTATGAAGCCGAAGACGACGGCGTAGAAAGGGAGAATGCTAGGGATTCCACAGATGTGGAAAACTAGTGGGGGTTGTGTCAACGGCATCTGACATGGCCCCGAGTGGGAACGAATGCCAAAATGCTACCGGGGGTATCCCGGTGGAAGATTTCGAGTCAATTACACCTGGAGGCCGGGTGGCTGAGGGTGCGCACCCCTGCACCTCGGCCGGGGCCAGGGACCCTAGTGTTGATATGTGCAGGAGCAATCATATGGAGGCGAGTGGCCACACTAGGGGAGAGGAAGGATGGATCAAAGAGTTGATTCGAGTGTGTGGGACACGCCTTCCCCCAAGTCATCCGTGTCTGGAATTCCTGAGAGGACTCGGATTGAATCTTGGTGATTCGGGAGACTTTCACCAGTTTACCAGTAACCCCTCGCCTTTAGGGGGGAGACGGTGGTATGTACCCATATCTGTGGAAGGCCGGGTGGGGGAATTCTTGGTGGATACTGGAGCTAGTCATTCATGTGTGTCCAAAAGATTCTTCGATTCGGTGGCCGGCAGCCACGAGAACCTCAAAACGGGGGTAAATGCTTGCACGGCCGACGGAAGCAGCATGCGTACATTTGGTAGGACGTTTATGCCTATCCATATAGGAGGCAAAGAGTTTGTTCTTTCGCCAACTATAGCAGAGGTTAGTGATGACGGAATCCTCGGATTGGATTTTGCAAGCTTATACGGGGCCGTCTTGGACCCGAGGGACGGTAGTATGGGTATACGGAGCCCGTATGGCTTGCATGTCCAATGCGTATTGAGACAGGTGTCTTCGGTCGCAGCAGTGGTACATACGGTGAAGATCCCACCGGGTACCACTTGCGATGTCCTTTGTGGCGGATCCATGGCTCAGAGGAATGAAACTGGAGTCTACGAACCCGACACGGTGTATTTGTCAAGCATCGGGTTAGACTCAGTGGATACATTAGTGGCTAATGCAGCTTGGTCCGTGTTACCCATAACTAACCGAAGTGGTTCAGTGGTTTATTTGAGGCGAGGCGACAGTGTTGGAAGGATGAGTTCGGTAGAACATGTCGCCGAGGCTAAATTTAACAAACCACTAAACCCAGTTAGTCAGCATCCTATGGATGAAGAATTCCAAAAGCTGATTGATCAGTCAGATTTAAAGAATACGGACGATAAGGATTGCCTAGCGAGACTTCTACAAAAGTACGAAGGTGCTTTTGGTAGGGAAGGAGGCCCGGTGGGTAGATCCGATAAGGTGTTGCACACCATAGATGTGGGCAACGAGAAACCTTTTAAAATCCCGTATCGTAGACTTCCCCTTAAAAAGAAGTTAATCTGTGAAGAGCAAATACAAAAACAGTTGGACCTAGGGGTAATCGTGCCTAGCTCGAGTCCCTGGTCCAGCCCTGTTTGTATGACTACTAAGAAAGACGGTACAATCCGCTTTTGCGTCGACTACCGGAAATTGAACGGTATAACAAAGAAGAACTCGTATCCTTTACCAAGGATAGACGAGACTTTAGATAGCTTGGGCGGAAACCAATGGTTCTGTACCTTGGATTTACAGTCCGGATATTGGCAAATACCAATGCACCCCAAAGACAAGGAGAAGACAGCATTCTCCAGTCATATGGGGCTGTTTGAGTATAATGTCCTACCCTTCGGGTTGTGTAACGCCCCCGCTACATTCGAGGCTATGATGGAATCCTTACTGAGTGACCTTTTGTGGAAGAAATGCCTGGTTTACTTGGATGATGTGGTCGTGTTCGGCAAGTCATTCAAGGAATGCCTGGCAAATCTGCAATTAGTCCTCGACCGGATACTATCAAACGGTCTTAAACTTAAACCCAAGAAATGTAATTTGTTTAAGAAAACCATTACATACTTGGGAAGGATCATTACTCCTAACGGAGTAAGTGCGGATCCGGAAAAATTAGAAGCTGTAGAAAATTGGGAAAGACCCACGAGTGCTAAGGAGGTGAGATCATTTTTAGGATTTTGTTCCTATTATCGTGATTTCATACCGAATTACTCTCGTGTCAGCTTCCCCATGCAGTGCTTAGCTCACTGGACCCCGGGTAGGGCACGGGACCCATTCCCATGGACCAGCGAGCAAGAAGAGTCTTTTAATAAAATAAAAGATTTATTTAGGAATACACCCGTGTTGAAATATCCCACTCCCGAGGGACATTTCATCTTAGACACCGATGCGAGCAATGATGCGATTGGGGCAGCTCTCTCTCAGGTCCAAGGGGGAGTCGAAGTGCCAATAGCATTTGCTAGCAACACGTTAAGCAAGACACAGCGAAATTATTGTACCACCAAGCGAGAACTCCTCGCTGTGGTGGTGTATACGAAGAAGTTTAAGCATTTCCTTTGGGGAAGTGACTTTACTTTAAGAACAGACCATTCGTCTCTTAGGTGGCTCCTTAACTTTAAAGACGCCGAGGGGATGATTGGACGTTGGTTAGCTCACCTATCCGAATTCGGATTAGAGCATAAACAAATAGAGCACCGACCCGGTGCTAAACACATCAATGCGGATGCCTTGTCAAGACGGCCTATCCGAAGGTGCCAAAATGCCATATGTGAAGACTGCGGGGCCCACAATGCTGTGGTAGCCGGGTTGGTATTTAATTATACCACCCCCCGTATCCCCTGGGAGGAGGCTGTATGCAGCTATCTCGATTGGTCCCCGGAGACCATCAAGAAGTTTCAACAGTCAGACCCCACCACTGCGCGCATAATGGAATACCTACGGTCAGGTATTAAACCGGCAAGGCCTCTAGTTTCCCTGGAGGATAGGGAAGCGAGGCGGTTGCTGGCTCAATGGGCCGAGCTAGAGATCCGAGACGACATACTATGTAGGTGGAAGACAACTCCCACCAACGGTAGGTTGTTGCAAATAGTGATACCCGCCCCGATGAGGAGGGATATCATGTATTATTGCCATGGCCACCAAACGAGTGGCCATTTCGGTAAGAGAAGGTCGATAGAGCGTCTACAAAGGCGTTACTACTGGCCCGGTATGAGAGGCGACCTGCTCCGGTGGATCGCCACTTGCCCGGATTGTTGTAAAAACAAACCGGGACCCGGCCTGGGTAAGCAACCCTTATCACAGGAATTGTTTGGTGTCAGATTTGCTCGAATAGCGATAGACATCATCAGTGGGATTAAGACGACGCCGCGAGACAATACTTGTATGATGGTCGTAACTGACTATTATACTAAGTACACTCGGGTGTTCCCCCTTCCCAACCACAAGGCCGCCACATGCGCGGAGGCATTTGTGAAAGGCTGGGTGCTGCATTTGGGTGTTCCCCTTATGATGCACAGTGACCAGGGAAGGGAGTTCGAGTCAGAACTTTGGCAGGAAATGTGCCATTACCTAGCCATTTGTAAGACCCGAACAAACCCGTACCGACCACAGTCGGATGGGCAGGTAGAACGCTTCAATAGAACCCTCATACAAGTACTAAAGCCCCTGGTTAATACCCACCAGGATGACTGGGATGAACAGTGCGAGTTTGTAGTACATGCCTACAACAACACTGTCCATTCATCAACTAACTGCACCCCAAACATGCTAGTGTTCGGCGAGGACATCATAATGCCCGCCGACTTAGTGTATGGAGTGGTTGGAATAGACCCGGAGGCGCCTTGCACGGTGCTGTTTGTAGAGTCATTAAGGGACCGGTTCAAACAGGCATACGAGGCCGTTCGGAAAGAACTGCTGAAGAGTGCGAAGTGGCAGAAGGTGGGCTATGACACCAATGCTAAACGAATTCGTTTTAATGTTGGGGACAAAGTACTAAGGTACTACGAGCCGCTGGATAAGCTGAAGCTCGTAACGCCTTGGGAAGGTCCATTTAAAATCGTTCGCGTCATCTCCGAGTCCACGGTGATGATAGAGGACTGCCTGACGGGTAGGAAATGGAAGACAAATGTCGGAAAACTTCGGCCCTGGAAGGGGCGCGAAGAGGCGGAGAGGGAGTTCGGTTACAAACCACCTGTATCTGTCCCTAGCGGACCGAGCGTGGTAGTACCGACGAAACGCCCTAGAGGCCGGCCGAGAAAGACGCCGGGAGACGAGGTTATAGTAAAAAAGAAGACGAAGGCCAGGAAACGAGCCATCAAGTGCTTCAGCGAGCTCCTTGCAAATTGGTCCGCGCTGAGCATAAAGGAAGTGAAAGAGCAGGCATTCGAGACCGGATTCTGCTCGTGGAAGAGCGGCAACTTGCTGACTTACTTCCAGACGAACTCCTCGTCCACAAAATTCGGGATGCCCAGCGAGGTGCACCTGAAGGTAAAAAAATGGCGAGGAGACGACAAGCGAGAGAAGGCCAAAGCCCGCTCTAAAGGTCCAAACGGAGGCACAGTCACGACTACTGCTTCCAAGAGGACCCGAGCAGACCGGTCCGTGAGCCCTTCGGGTGGCAAGGACCAGCCCAGACCAGCCAACCCAGCTGATCGTCGCGAGTCGGGACAACAGGTCTCGGCTCTGGAGATGCCTGGCAACCAGGCCCGCAGGTCGGGTAGCCAGGCGACCGCATCGGCGACTCCAGCCACCTCCACACCTGCACCCGCGGAACAACGCCCGGGCGAAGCCTCTGGCGGCCAGGATGATGGGGGCGAACTGTTCGCTCCCCCATCCGGGTATTCTACTTGGTGGGCTGGAGAGGGATCCTCCGGCAAACGCCCCACGTACAGTGAGTACGCGGCGAAGTTCCCTTCAATGGGACCGGCTGGACCCGAGTCGCAGGTCCTTACCCCCTTGGGCCGGGCCAAAGCTCGTGGTAGGGGCCGCGGTGGGCTGGAGTCCACCCGAGGCTCTCCAGGTGGTGGCCGAGGCCGAGGAGGCATCACGGTAGAGGGCCCGTCTGCTCCTCCAACAGGCACCCCGCCTGTCTCAGTGGAGGCCCCAGCGCCACCACCAGTGATAGTTCCACCAACGGGTCCTCGGGTACCCCTAATGGAACTAATCTCCGGTACCCTGTCAGGTCTTCAGGATCCGAACACGTTCGTCGACCACCGCGATGTCCGAACGGTTCAGATCCAGAATGAGCTGATGGAAGAATGGCAGGCATTGCACCGCCAGAAGTCTGTTGACTACTGGCGTGTGATGACTGAAGCCACCGTCAATCTGGTCTACGAGATCCAGAGGCGGGAGGAAGATAAAATCAGAGAGCTGGAAAGGAAGAAGGTCGAGGAGGCCCTCGAGTCCTGCCGGCGAAAACAGAAGGAAGCCGAAAAGCTTAAAGAGTTTCACGAAGCTGAAAACTCCAGATATATCCATCGATTTAAGGAGGCTGACCTCAAGTTTTTCCTGGCATTCGGGAAACATCTGGAGGAGTGGGACGGCTTACCGTCGTCTCTCATCTTCGTTCCAGAGATACCCCCGGATGCCCCGCCAGCCCCGGCTACTCCACCGGTCCTGGCCACCCCACCGGTCCCGGCTGCTCCGCCGATTCCGGCAGCTCTCTTGCTCCCGCCCCCCACTTGGAACCGGGCCGTCCCAACTGCCACGGTTGCTGCACCAGCATCCGAGGCAATGGACAGTCCGTCCGCAGTGATGAGGGCCTTGAGCTTGGGGAGCGAGACTCCCAGCGAGGCTTCAGCGGCGCTCTCTACGAGCAGCTGTAGCAGCTCGGCTCCACCTGCCTCAGTGGAGCCGGCTGAGAAGATGGACACAGATCCTGAAGATCTTTGAGTGTCCATCTGTTGGTGTCTCCTGGTACCCGAGGGTAAATGCATTTAATATGCCAGAGGCACTGTTCCTTACGCTGGACTCCTGATACCTGGATCGTAACCTGCAGCGAGGATGGACGCTAACCCGAACACCCAATGGACTACAACATCTAACCGGGTCTCCATCTTCCCATCTTCATCAGGGCACATCATAACAGCAACGTGGTTTGCCACCACACATATGTCGCCGGATGGAGCTGCAGAAACCAGTCGTTCCAGGTTCGCCGGAAGTCCGGTATATTGTAAGGGTGATCCTGCTACCCTGGTAGGACACCTATATTTCATATTTGGTATAAATCTATTTTTATATCGTATATTATATTCTTGTAAGTAAAAGTCAAAATTTTTTTTCGGGTTATTTACCCCACCTCGGGTCGGTAAAAACATTGTAAAAATTTTTTCAATATCACCTTACTACACATCGAATATTCTTCGTCGCGTCTCATGTTTAATAATAACACACGTGTAACAGTATCACCATAGGTCGATGGTCCATAAGGGGCCACTTCCTATTTTTGTTATTATTTATAAACACTTCGGGTTATATACGATGATGCCTTATTATGTACATATAACTTATAATGCCCCTTAAATGTTCTATATTTAATACGAACTGTGTATATATAGACTTACCTATTTATTTATAACACCACTGTATAAAGTCAACAATAGTTACTTGTTAATTACACACAACCCTAGGTAAAGTCTAGTGGGGGTGGTGTAGGGGCCGGCATCATTGTATATATATTAGTGCCGTTCATCCGAGAGACGTGTTCGTGTGGTGCTTGTTCCTTCTATGCTAGCTAGGTGTCGCTTTGCGATACCTCGTTGGTACAAGAGGGGGCAGCACCATGCCTCGCGTCCAGCTCCTACTAAGGAGCCGGACGAGCGGCAGAAGGGGACTGGACATGGTCCAGTCCAGACGCTAATACTTTGTCATCAGAGAGATTGAATAAAGTCCTACCCGAGAGGTAGGGGTTTCTGGGGCTTTGCCCAACCCGAACTACTCGTGTTGTGTTGGTACATCTAGTGGTAAGCGAGCCAAAGAGCCACCCAACATATAAGTCAATACGAACCATTACATACGTAACTGGTACCTCGCAGTACATAACATGTACATAACGCGTACGTCGCAGTACATAACGTGTACCTGACGTGTACTTCACGTGTACATAAGGTGTACCTCGCAGTACATAACGTGTACCTAACGTGTACATAACGTGTACAGTGTACCTAACCTGTACATAACGTGTACATAAGGTGTACGTAACGTGTACCTAACGTGTACGTCACATGTACATAATGTGTACCTCGCAGTAAATAACATGCACATAACGCATACGTCGCAGTACATAACGTGTACCTAACGTGTACATAACATGTACATAACGCGTATGTCGCAGTACATAACGTGTACCTAACGTGTTCGTCACGTGTACATAACGTGTACATAACGTGTACCTAACGTGTACATAACGAGTACCTAACGTGTACATAACATGTACATAACATGTACATAATGTGTACATAACGTGTACTTCAAGTGTACGTAACTGGTACCTCGCAGTACATAACATGTACATAACGCGTACGTCGCAGTACATAACGTGTACCTAACGTGTACGTCACGTGTACATAACGTGTACATAATGTGTATTTCACATGTACATAACGTGTACATAATGTGTACGTCACATGTACATAACGTGTACTTCACGTGTACATAACATGTACATAACGTGTACATAACGTGTACATAATGTGTACATAAAGTGTACATAACGTGTACCTAACGTGTACATAACATGTACATAACGTGTACATAACATGTACATAACATGTACATAACGTGTACATAACGTGTACATAACGTGTACGTAACGTGTACATAACGTGTACCTAACGTGTACATAACGTGTACCTAACGTGTACTTCACGTGTACATAACGTGTACCTTACGTGTAGATAACATGTACATAACGTGTACCTAACGTGTACCTAACGTGTACATAACGTGTACGTCATGTGTACGTCACGTGTACATAACGTGTACGTCACATGTACATAACATGTACATAACACTGTACAAGACGCTGTACAAAAACGTGTGGCACCGAAGGGAAAAAAAAAATTTTACCACATACCATGTGCGAAAAACAAAAAATAATTATATTGGGGCCATCTGTCCTGGGGGCTTTATGTCTTGGGGGCTTAATGTCTTAGGGGCTTTATGTCAGGGGGCTTTATGTCAGGGGGCTTTGAGTCTTTGACGCTGACTCAGCAGAATTCTGTGACGCACTTCTTGGTCCTATCATACTCATTTTCACACAGTGCGGTGCACTAATTCGTCTGTGATAATTATACCTGCAATTTTAGGTGATTATGAGCTCTTGTCAAATTTTGTAGATGGCTTCTGAATCTGTCTTGTCATTGCGCCCTATAACTATTCCCATTCTACATCAACATATTGTATTTATGGACACGACAAAGTCAGTGAT
Source organism: Acholoe squamosa (assembly GCA_949317995.1). Classification (NCBI taxonomy): domain Eukaryota; kingdom Metazoa; phylum Annelida; class Polychaeta; order Phyllodocida; family Polynoidae; genus Acholoe; species Acholoe squamosa. The sequence goes on from OX439040.1 coordinate 52,593,600, forward strand.
TGATTAACAAACAATAAAGGTTCTTTCCATTCCATTCCATTACAAAGGGTCTATTTTAAAGAGGCAAAGGGCTATAATGATCTCGAAAATCTTTGACCACGCCAGTCTATTATCTACTATTATTTTCGTCACCTTTTTTATTCGTGGAAGCGGCATACAGTGTGCTAGGAATTTAGTTATCAGATGATACAGGCCTTAAACAGAACAGAAACTGCAGATTGACATGATAAAACCAATTTTAAGTATCGGGTCTGTTTTCTATCTGGGAGTTGGTCGGGAAGTTTTCTTTCCTGATTCACCAATATCGCCTTGGGACGGACATAATTACGCCTTCCAGATTGAATTTCGAAGAGGGAATCATTGTAACCCCAAGTCATGGGACTGGACCAAATTCGGTTACAAGTGGTATCCATGGCCAAGGTATTGCAATCCTCGCTGTCCCCAGGGCTTATGGAGGGGGAGGCCCCAGAACTCCATGCATTATTGAAGTAACTTCCGAGATAATTTCCTCAGCACACACATAATATCTATTTGTCGTTTGTTATTCATTAATAGGCCTATGTGTGTATTGATTATATATGTATACATAGGGCTTATAGGTTAGATTGGGAACCGTATGACTAATGGCTTACAGGAGTAAAGGTAGCCGGCGTGATTATGTGTATTGACGATGATGGTGTGATTATTTTTTTGTCTCGAATGGTAGGATCTACAGGACTTGCACCTGCCTGTTTCTATGGTAGCTAAACCCGTGGTTCTACTTGGTAGACCAATCAGGCTGGTGGGCCATTACTAATGCAGGCAATTGCGTGCATCTTTCCAAATCATAAAAATGTATGGAGTATTCTCTGTCGTCTTAGTAAGGTATAGATAGGCACTGGAGGAAGCTCAACAGCAGCTAATCTGGCAAAGTGCCAAAACAGATAGCGGCTTCACCAAGGGCCTACGTCTTACAACTGGCTCAGTGCTCTGACACAGATCAGTTAAGCCTACCGATGCCTGTCGTAGCCTAAATGCTATGGTAGCAGCTAGAAGGGTCGATCTTAGAAATCTTTGGCCAACTTCTGATAAAATTGCCTTAATTATTTTATATGTAGAAAGGGAAGGAAATTCTGTATTCTTTAAACAGACGAAGGCCTCCCCCTTCTTTTAAGAAGGCGTGCATTAGCTCTGAGACTTTAGCCTGCACGGACAGTGCTGGTGCAGCTCACGGTAGTGGTGTATCATAAACCAGGGCCATAACACGATGAAAGTAGTCGACTGCTGCTGACACATGGCATTCTAATTGTAACTTACTGCAAATAAAACCCAACCAACACTACAGCTATATAGGGGGGGAGCAGCAGCCACGGGTAAATAATGCAGAAAGGGCATGCCTGTCTATGCTACTTTCCCTACATTTGAAAATGGATTGATATCCTCCCTGTACATTTTATATCTGTTTCGTTCCTATGCTGTATTATTATTGGGTTTTGAACAGCACAATGATGTCAAAACAATAGGCAATTGAGCGCATTTAATCAGGTTAATAGTTAATCAGGGTAATGGATAGTTGGTGAACTCAGCAGAATACTGGGTGTCAAACGAGCAGGGCTCTAGAATCTAATTTGCTGTAGTATACAGTTTGCTTTTTTACATAACGCTACATTTATTACCCTGTAATTAGACGATATTATTGCAGGTTGAGCATCACAAATCCTCAATATTCATACGACTATTATAATTCATATGAAAAGGTTTATTGCGTCAGTGACAGATACAGCAAGGGGAGTTGGAAGATTAATTCAGCCTTATGTCTTTGTCACATCATAAACACAGATTAATCAGCAGGGTATTTCAAAGTGGTATCTATAGCTATGGTTTTGAAATGCCCTCCTGATCTAAAGACACAAGCATTCATACATCATAGTGACAATAGGAAACAAATGTGCGCATGTAGTTATCTCCCATAACATCCTAAGAAACGCCGCATGTCACAGATAATGATGATTATTTTCAATGATCAAACAGAATATCTGGCTCCCAGTAAATGGTAAATAAATACTCCCCTCAGACAGCTTCGTCACCAGAGAAGGCCTTTATAATAACAATTGATGTTATGTGCTGCCAATGGCTGGTTTTATGTCCACAGACCTGGGCGATAAATGGTTAGTCCCTCTCCACAGACGAATGGATAGGCCTATGAGTAGGGTGGCTGGACGATTTGAAAAAATGATATTACAGACCAAAGATCCATTTCCCCTCAAAGCCTTGATATCCGCATTTGGTATGTAGGAGATGTTATCATGATACTGCAATTAGAGGACAGGCTGCAACTGAATATCTATACATCACCTCATCAATCTATCTAACAGATTTCATGCCATGCATTGCTTGCCATTCTTTCTTCAATGAGAAGCCAATGACTCAGTGCTGCCACCTGTTATTTTATATAGACTTACATGCCTCTTCATTTCTAGTTGTTATTGTAGTCCTATGGCCATTATATATGAACTAATCTAAGAAAAATGGCTCCGAAAACCCTAAATACTGTCCCCTAAAACTGTCTGATGACCTCTGATGCTGACCAGTATAGTTATGAATCCAAAACCAGCCTTTTCTTCTATAGTCTAGATCTATTTGTAGCAATTTCGTTTTTTCCCCTGGTCATTACTTTTCTAATGACACTTGAAACTAAAAAGGGGTTTTTGAACTGCTTGTTTTGAATAGAATTAATGTGTATAGGTGAAAATAAAAATATTGGGGGGATAGCCTGAAAAGAGTAGATACGTTTAAAAAAGAATATTGTAAAAACATTGATTGGCAGTCAAATGGTAGCCATTTTCCTAAGGGTCAGGTTTGAGATGTAGGCAAGAATAGATCTGACGCGAAGGTGAAACAGGCCTGCACCTTGATCTTTTTAAATAGATTCCCCCATGAAGGCATATGACTTGAGCCTTATCTTTTATGTATTGGGTGCCTCCATCCGATACCTTCATTGATCAGGTTATTAGACATCTCCACATTACCCCTATTCAGAATGGGAGTCTTCTAGAAAAGTGTCGTTTACTATAGCATCAGACAGGAGAGGGGGAATTGTCTTGACCCTCCGGCCACCCTACTATGAGCTGGAGATACGTCGGTTGGTGACAGATAGCACATTGTCCTAGCAATCTCTATGGGGCTATGGACATTTAAGCTATATAGCAGGTTGGGGCCATCTTGCGACATGTAATCGTTGGCTGCCTACTATACACTTGATAGGCTGTACCAGACCTCGTCAGTTCATTGTTCAGTTAGATAACAGATGTATCAAATGAGGACACATGGGTCCTCATACAATAGTTTCTTTTCCCAGCTAAGGCAAGCTATAGTCGTAGCCTTGTCTGAATAAACATAAATAGGGGCCTTTTTCACTCTCCCCCACCTCAGGAAATATGGCCCAAGAACCAACTTGTAAGGGAAATTCCGGTTTGGGAAAAAATACTGTGGACCTCTGTCTATTTCGACGAAGGTATTCTTAACCAGCATTCTAATTTATGTATTTCTCTCCCACACAGACGTGCCTACCGTTCTCCTGGACGAAGATCTGAAAGTGTTCACGACCAGAGTAACGGCCGGGAACAGTATCGAGCTGAAGTGTGACATCCGCGGGGCTGTCGAACTTGTGTGGAAGAGAAACGGTGGAATCCTAGAGGAGGCCACCGCCCCTGAGATCAAGGTAGGTTGTAAAAAAAGGATATTGTGAAGTACCAGAAAATTAAGATTCGCATCCTGCTAGCCAAAAGCCATTGCTCCCAGGCAATGTCTTATCAAATTTAAAGAAGAGAGAAATACTTTAGTACATAGTTTACTTTCAACGACGAACAAATTTACAAAATGAAATGTTTTTAGATATAATGTGTTGGGAAATGGTTCAGTATAGCATCGTTTCAAGGTATCAACCTATTTATGTACCTGAATATTAGACCATGTAGAACTGCTATGTTTAGGGTCAGAATGTGGCATATTCTTCTATAGTGACGACCTGGTACTATTTGATTCCCCAGGAGGGTGTTGCTCCTATAGTAAAAGGAAGAGCTGGCTAAAAATGCCCTCATTTCCAGTCCTTTCTTTTTATGTACCTATAACTTGTCCCTTTTGTTGCTCACAAGTGGTCATTCAAGTACGGTGCTAAAAAAGGGGGATTTGAGTAGGTACCTAGTTGGGAGAAGTCAGTCAGTATGATAAACTATAGAGCGTGTGACATAAGTAAGTACCTTAGAGTGTAGCACTCTCTATTTTAAACAAGGCAGGTGACTTTTCAGACTAATGTGGTGAGTGCAAGTACTTAGGTGAAGCAGTGCACGACTTGTTTAGAAAAGAGGGCACATACCCACAGCTCTTTTTACAATAGGAGCAACCCCCTCCAGTGGCATTGGGTCTGTATCTAGGAGTAAGCTTTATTCCTCCACTCTATTCCTATAGACTTTCGATGACGGGTCGCTTTACATTTCCAACATCGGTCTGCACCACATGGGTAACTACACGTGCCAAGACCGACTTAACGACCACGTCATCCAGACCCACATTCTACACGTACAACGTAAGTATAACACATAGGACACACGTTGATTTTGTGCACATTCTATTTATGCAGTGTATTCTATAAAATGAAATGAGATGTAGTATCAAGAAATAATAGTGAAGAGCTCTGGTTAACAAAATGAAAACATTAACATCATTACGATGCATAAACACCATGAATGAAAAGGTGTAGGAAGCACTACATGTATTTCATTGGGGCCTCAGGGGTCTCGTTTGGGGGGGGGGGTACATCGGCTACATAGGGAACCTGCCCATTATGGGGGGGGTCCAGGCCGCCAATGCCTACCCCCTTTCCTACGCCTTATGGATTGACCTCCCTTACAATCTATATTGTCGTGATTAATCGCATGATGCCTATGTCTACCTTTAATATAGATGAATGATATTGACGGTCATATCTTGTTTCTCCCTCCCAGTTCAGCCACGTGTTCGTGTGAGCCCGTCCACACAGTTCCACACCTCAGGGTCGTCGGTGACCTTGAAATGTCACGCCGACGGCGTCCCCGAACCGGACATGATATGGGAGATGAACGAAGCCCCTCTTACTGAGGATCAAGCTACTCAGCACTACATGCGACTCCGTAAGTCTGTTCTACAATGTCTTGAAACACTTATATCACTTAGTTCAAAATTTGACCTTGGAAAGAATAAAACATTTTGTAAGGCATCATTACTGGAGTGTGTAACCTCTTAGAGGGTATCATATGATGCAGGAATACAGCGTTAGGGAGTTATTTGCCACGGCTGCAAAATGGTCTATTGGTCCCCCAATAGTACATTGATTCTCAGACACTATCTTGGCAATAAATGGTTCTTGCGAAAATTCAGTTGATGTATATCAAACATGAGGCGTCACCATGATTCAATTTACATAGCTACACATCTCTACTCATTTTTCTACAGACAACAATGCGACACTAGAGATCCATGAGGCAATCTATACAAAGGACACTGGAGCCTACAAATGTAAGGCCCGCAACTCAGCCGGCACAGGACAGGACATTGCCACCGTCTTCATAGAGAACTCTAACGTCCCCAAATACTACGCGAGTAAGTCATGCACACATAACCAACAGAATAGTTAAATTGCTATTTGTGTGAGAAGATGGAGTTTTTTTTATTCTTCTGGTGAGGTCATAAAAAGCTATTGCGAACTGAAAACTAGCTGTACTAAGTTTGTAATTTTATCACCAGCAGTCTTAAAAGGAGATCCTCTACAAAACTATATATCATCATTAAAGTGAGGTTCACTGCAAAACTTGAATCGACTCATTCATCCCATAGACTAGCTGTAAGAGCGCTCCACCATAACTCTTCATTAACGATATCTTGGAATCAAGGAAATGACAATGTGAGTTCCCTGTAAAAAAAAACTTTTCATCGTGACTTACACACCCTTACCCGTTCTCCTGCACTAGGTGAGGATCTATACGAGGTGTTCCTGGTGTTCCATGACAAGGGTTACACTGCCTATGAACCCTCCCACTGTCACATCGAGCACCAAGTGTCTGGGTCCTTCTCCATGTTCAAGCTACTACCAGAGTACGGTAATACACTCCCCACACTCTGTCCGGAGGAAGGCTCCTGCTCCTGGGGAGACGCTGTTAACATCCGCAACAAGTTCATCTACATCTCCCAGCCTAAACTCAACCGCGTCGTGGTTATTGAGATCCAGGATAGATCCAACCCTGTGGAGGTAGGCTACAGAGTTTGGGTGATTATGGTAGATGAGCTTCATATTAGAAGTGACATTTTCCATTTTGTTATTATTTGAAAAGAATAAATGGAAGCCTTTACTTTGACATATGAACACAATCGTTTTGCTGAAGCAGGTAATTTTCACATATAAAATTGCTTCAAAGTTCATAATATAGAGAAGAATTTCACAGAAACCATAATTTGTATCCACCATGTGTTTGAGTGATAGATAGGGTTCCATGTCCAGTCTAAGTCATGTTTGATGGGAATAGCTGAGTAAAAATCACTTCCATGGCCCAAGTATGAGACGTAGAATTTACTTAGGACATCAGTGAAAAATACACTGGCCATTGCTATCCGAATACAGTGCCATAACATATATACACACCAGCTATGAAATTATGAGATCAATTACACTTAGAACTGCATCACCAAAAAAAAGGAGCTTACCGCCCACCCTCCCTTGCTACAGATCATCCCCACAGACAAGGTTCCAGTACAGATCCACTACGTAGAGCACCTGGACCAGGTGTGGGTTCTCTGCTGGAATGATGAGAGTGAGACCGGAGCCAAGACCATCGTCGTCATCCGGCAGGCATCTGAAGACACCCAGCATCACACCGTACACACACAGCCTATCGCCAATCGATTTGACCTGGTGAGGAGACGAGATTTAAGTCAAATGCTTATAAGTTATCTAGTACATTCATCTTAAAAGCGAAGGAGTGCATTGGTTATAGAAACAAATCTGATAGTCCCCCTAAATTCCATGGGTATTTGGGCAACAGTTGTTATGGTCAATCTTATGAACGTACCAAATATCAATAAATAGATAGAACTAAACGACCGTGGTGTACGAGGGGTGGATCAGCCACCGAGGGCACCAGGGGAGTTTAGTTCTATATTTATTTTATGTTTTTAGAGTGTCTAATTAACTGAAAATTAGCAAAATCCGTTACCGTAGTCCCCCGTACGAGCGGCGGTCCGCCATTTTGAATGTTTACATGCACCCAGAACGAGGCTGCAGTGGTGGATCTGCCGCTGTGGTGGATCGACACACGTTACGCCACTGGGGGTGTGGCGATCGACGGCGCAATGCTATCTCTACGGGAAGAAGTTATTCACATAAAATAAGGTTCCAGGGCGCCTCTATAGGTATCAACTAGTATAATGCATAGGCTTTTTAACCAATCTCATCCAACCCTAGGGTAGGCTAAGATTTTTAAGAAAGCGAAAACGCTGAAACACAGGGTCTTCCTTTAAAATTACAAGTCTACTCACCCTCTTAACAACTATCTCTAGAATATCTTCCAAATGCCTGCAGGAAATTTACACATTATTACATGTATCCCCTGTAGGTGCGTGACATGTTCCTGCCTCCTAATGACGACCTACGTCATCACTTCCCCCATGGTTACGTCGTACATGTGGAACAGCAGGGCTTGTACAAACTGGACCTGGCCTCAATGAAATACACCAAGAACATCGACCTCAGCGCCTACAACTGTATCCCCAAGTCTGTTGCCTTCATTGCCATGGGTAGGTTTCTGTGAAATCAGCTATTTCGTCATCTGGCCTTCCCATTCTCTATAATTATATGCATAAGGGCCAAAACCCATTACCCGATTTTGCTTTAATCGGCAATTTAATCGGCTGGAGTTTGAATATTGTAGGCCAATCTAAATTGATATGTGTGTAGAATAAACATGTCCAAAAGAATATACACCTGATTCAATCGCCGATGGTGCATGAGAGTACTGATTTTTCAATTCATTCTAATCTCCTTGCCGATTTTCATATATCAAACTTGTTAGATATTTTAGGTAGGTTTGTATGAACCCGATTCTTCCATATTATGAAATACAGCTAGTCCCTTTAGCAAACGGTCTGAATTACCATATCTGATATCTGATAACAGGCACCTTTACAGTACCATGTCATCATAGAACCCTTCATTTGCCAATGAATTGTTCTCCAATGCCCGATTCTGCACCCGATTTTGAAAGGCTATATACCCGATTTATGTGACCGGCCAGCTATGCAATCGTTTAATGGGTTTAGGCCCTAAACGATATTGATAGTCCCATCTATAGGTTTTGCCAAAATGCCTTATGAAAGCAAGCCATATTTCTAGTACACCAGTTGTATATTTGATATCGCAGTACTGCTGCAGCAATTATGTCTGAAGTTTAACAAATCATTAACGAGCAAAGTTTCAGGAGCAAAGTGCTTTGTTTACAAATGTATTGCTCCTCCATGTAAAGTAGCTCAGAACCCTGACATACTGCTATCTTTTTAAAACCTGTATATGTAATCATGCCTCATGTACAAAAAGCAAGAGATTTGGCCCAAATTTCGATCCTGATTTGGCATTTGCCTACACCCTCAGTCCCAATTGTAAATGGGCTATAAAGACCACTGTAGTGGGTACAGGGCAACCCACTGTTGGGTCATTGGATTTGTGTTGACAGTCTACCAATGTTTTCCAAAAATGAAATAGAAGCAATCTACTGCAAAAGCTTGCCCGGGTCTGACAGTGTATACCCACCCTTCAGATTCCCATTCAGTTCAATTTCAAAGGCCTTAGGAAGCTTCCATTCAAAGTTTAAGATTTATATAACAGAATTCCATCAAAAAGATCTCACCACTTCTTGTCCTTGCAACAGGTGGCCAGGTGATCGTGCACTGTGTGAACGCTGACAGTGCAGCAGGACATAAGTCATGGCACCTCGTGCTGGACTACGTCACGGATGCCGTATTGTCACAGGCTCAGCTGACAGGGGACTCATACGTCAGCCCTGACGGACGCTACATGGTTGTCGTGGATGATGAAGGAGACACCATCACTGTCAACAAGGTAACAGTGAATCAGTCCAACAAACTAAAGATATTATTCACTTGAAAAATAAGTCAAGAACTTGTTTTGTTGATTATTTTTTGAGAGAGATTTATTCCTAGGAAACACTAAACGTAGGCTATACCTATAGCTAGATGCTGTTGGTCCGAATTATTTATATCTTCTAAATTTGAAGTGTCGTTAATCTTAACATGGTTGATGTGATTCTAAATGTCTTTGTCCTTGGCCATCACATGTATTGATGAAATTTCTTCTTTTCTTTCAATACATAAAGATTCTCGATGATGGGACAATGACCAAGGTGTACGATGAGTACACCAATCTGCATATTGCCGGTGTCACCTTCTTCCCCTCAGAGCGGGGCCGTGGCTACGACTTCTATGCTTCATCCATCAACAAAAATGACGTTCTCTATATGAACCTCGCTTCTGGCAAGGTGGAAATGATTGAAGGTATGTAAATTGATTAAATCTGTCAGTGTCATGATGATCGATGTGAGTGAAGCGAGGTTTTATTACAGTAATTAGCTTAAAGATATTTGTGAGCTCTCAATATCGTGAACAAGCTATTCCTATGCAATTTTTTTTTTATTAAAGACAGATCCAAGGGAAGTAGGGGAAATAATTATGTCCTATTTATATATTAGGTTGTTCATATATTGTACAATGAGTGAATCATGAGAATTTACTTGTGATAATTTCCATATCTGTGAATTAGAAATAGAAAGATAGGTCTAGTCCAATTAGCATTGGTCATTTCCCAGTCATCTTAATTTTTATGGTAATATCAATGCTATCGTTTTTTGCAGGCGTTGGACAGGCTATCAAACCGGAAGAGTGGAAGTGGAGCCGCCACAACCGGGTGATCGTCAGCGGCGGCGTCTTTGGCGAGTACCTCATGACCCCATCACGTGACTCAATTGTTGTCATTGACGGTAGGCGGCGCCACGTGCAGTGTGAGTGGCAGGATATCTCACATGGCAACATCATTGTGTGGGTGGAGCCTATGCATCTATGAAGGCACCTGCTCACAGCTTAAAGGACACCATACATAGTGACAGAGAGAACGAACAATAATTGAATTACAGCCTTTCAACATGAACAAAACAAGATCGAACCAACAAAGAAAAATGTAGACATTACAAAAATCAAAAAATTAAATGCAAGGAAAAGCACAGGACAATTTTCGAAGAAGTGTGGGTGAATTGACAAGCTCTTGTGGGACAAAGAGCTGGGATTAATCAGTTTGTTATTAAGCAATTAGGTGTTATGGTCGTTTGTGGTAATAGAGAATATAGTAGGCCTAGGACAAGACCTGACTACCAAATTGGGAACAAAGGATACATACCAACAATATATACTCTCTGTAACATTCCATATTACATATATCTTGTGAAAAATAAAATAGGCTGTTTCTGTGCTGTTATGGATATAGAATTGAGGACATAGGATATGTGGATATCTAAGAAGTTGTGTCATACTAGAATCAGAATAACCACACATAAAGTGCACTGAAATGGTAGTACTGGTTTTAAGGCAAGTGGGGTAGAATACTATCGTTTTATTCTAAAGGGAATAGAAAATGAAAGGTTTGTGGAGGACTGGAGTTGAGCGCCAGAGGCACTATTCAACTTCATGTACTTAAGTTTTGTACTGCTGTCACCCTGATTAGTATTGGCTCAATTCAGATTGCACAGACCAACTATAGTAAAATGTCGTTATCGATCAAAAAAAGAAAATCTGGCGATTCAGGATCTACAATTTGGCCCAAAGGCACGTGGTTAGGATAAGTAGCAACGAAGAGCTCACTGCAAAATAGATGTAGGTATAGACCAAGGGCTGATAAAGTTAATTGTGGGTGGATAATATAGGTAGGGTCTAGTAAGTACTGTGTAAAAGAAGCCACAGTCCTCAAACAAGATCCCCCACATTAGATTCTCACTAACGGGCTATGTGCCCATCATAAAGAAACCCTCACCCTCAGTAGACAAAAGTAAGATCGTGATTACATTGCTATAATTTATCACTACAAAGGGACTTTGCAGTGGCTCTAGTTTAATGGCCTATTTGTAAGAGGTCAGTGACATCATGCATGGTCACTGAGAGTGGTAAGATACAAAGTAGAGGTATTGGAAGTGGTTACCTTTAGTCACATGACTCTACCAAAACCAAGAGAGACATTGATTGTAATTGGTACAGTATAGTTCTCAAGAAGTGCTGACACTAGCTAATTGACTGAATAAGACTGTTTGTGAATGTTTCCGATATGAAGGGTCTTTTAGCATTTTCCTCTGTAAATATATTTGCATTTTGATGATATATATGCACGCAGGGCCCAACTTGGATTTGCCTTAATGGTTGATGAATTTCAGGTATATGGGATGGTTCTATTTGTCTTAACTAAAAGTTGAGAAGCCCTGAGTGATCATGTTGTTAGCTGCACTTTTGTCTCATGAGATATAGTTAAGTTCATATTTTCAATGTATAGCATCATATGATATACTATGACTTGAAAGATTTAGTTTCAACTTTAATTGTTTACCTAGAGCCATACTTGCTTGGATGTAAATGCTTCTATCTTTGTAAAGTCAAAAAAGCTTGTTGAAATCTTCTCATCTTAGCTGATCTGCATCGTATATTGCTCTTGTACAGGATTTTTGTAAGACGGACTGACACCTTTTGATGAAAGGTGAACTTCCATTATGTTGCTATTAAGTTGCAGTCAGGCCCAACTGCTATTAGTGATATCAGCCAGTGATTGAAGAAACATAGTCATGTGACCAAATAGTTTGGTCAGTGTGGCTTACGGGATGCATTTCAAATATAGGTCGGTGGACCAGACCTGAGGTTCTCCACATCTGGGAAGCAAAACGCCCCATAAAATAAAGGCCTCTCTTTCAATTGCTGTCATAATCATTGCACAGAACAATGAATTGCTGGCCTACAATGATGATCAATTATATGATATATCAACTCCGATGGTTACCTTAAGTGTTGCATGGCAGTACAGTTAACTTATGTGTATATGTATGTCATTCAAAGCCTCTAGATTTACACTCCTATCACCTTGTCACTTATCAATAGGCCCCAACAGTCTATTAAGTAAACTGTGTGGCACTGTGTACATTTTCTGTAATGTATGCAACTGACTGTGTATATGTGAACATATTTATAATTGGTTCTGCATCATCCATTTACTCTAATCCCTATAACTGGTGACTTAGGAATCATCATCATCTGCTAATAGTACTACCAATGTCCTGTATAGTATGGTCTACTGTACGCCATGTTGTCAGAATCAACCTTGTTTTGTGATCTTATGATGTTAATATCAGTAGACTACTAATTATTATGGATGGAAATCAGGTTTGGTACACCCCTTGGTGTGGTGTATATACTCCAATCAAACAACTAAGTGCACAAGTTGTAGTCTCAAAGCAGGTGGTGCGTATAATTGGACAGTGTTTAACATATTATAATCAACCACCTATTATTGTACAATTCTATAACATATAACATAATTCAAATACCTATACCGATGATAACTCATGGATTTAACTTCTAATATTCACCATGGGCATTTGCTGACCCTTGCAAATCACATGATTATTTTACCTTCTAACAACAGAATTCACCCCAATGTTCAACAAAATCTGTTAGTGTGCAACTATAATTGTATGAAAAAAAATACAATATGGGCTTGTTCATTTGAATACTCCCACTCTGATTCTATGAAATTCACATTAAATCCGCCTTTGCACGTAGAGATGGTATATATATCAATACATAGTTGTAGTTCAGGTTGGTTAAAATGCAGGTCAAGAGAGACGCGCGTATGAGTGATAGATTTGACATATGTGGAACGCTGTACAAAAATATTCCTTTCAAAGCATATTTTTCCTTGATGAGCAAAGTTATTAATTTCTTTGTGATAAGTCAAAGTTTATTTGACCACGTGTGGTGCTGCCATTGCTTTTATATGTGTGAGCGAGTGGGGCCTGTGCTGTGTGACACACACATCATAATAATATGTTGCTTTACTCTTCACCAAATTGTTGTGAATGATGACTGTATGAAGAGGGAAAAAATAAACTTGTGTACACTGTCTATTTCTGTGTCCATTTTCATTTTATCCCCAAGGAATGTTAATTGAAAATACAATGGTATCAGTGGCGGAACCAGGACAGGATTTTTAAAAGGAGGGTGGGCACTTTGTATAAGGTCCTACACTGTAAAAGTAATTGTTGAATCTCCCAGGGATCTGCGTAAAACTGAAGAGTGAACCACCGTAATTGCCCCACGTGGCATTCCGGTGGTACATAAATGTACAAAGAATCTCTGTGAAAATGATAACGGATCTCTGGCAACTTTGGGATGAGGATTTTGTTGTTATTTTGAAGAATTTCTCTTTTACAGTGTATTTCTTGTCAATATCGGTAAACATATCAAAAGTGAGCTTGGTTTTTCAATGACTATTCACCCACAAGGAGTGGTTTTTTATTGGGCTCCATCAAACTTAACTTGACTGAAATGCTAGGGTCGGTAGGTCGTTTTTTTTTTTTGTTTTTTTGTTTTTTTTGTGTGTAAGCTTGCATTTATCCTACCTTGGAGGAATCTTCCTCCTGTACAATATAGGCATGTTATATATCAAAAGAAAGGTAATTTCGAGGTGAATTGAGGAGGATATGTGTCCAAGATACTGGGTTATAATACATGTACCATAATACCTTCAGGCATGGGATTGGGTTTTGAGGAACTATCCGAGATGGTGCCCCTGGGGTAGTATTTTAGATGAATATATTCCGAGGTAGCAGGTTGTCTCATGGGTGCGGCCATTGCTGGAGCTTGTTACCAGCGAGTTCTACTGATAAGACCTAGCAGATGGGTACCAGTTGGCCCCCGAAGGACCGCAGTGAATAGACTGGGGTTCTCTCATTGGCTAATAGTTAAACCTGCTAAGTCCATATAGGATAAAAGCCTGAAAAGGTCCAAGACCCATCCCCCTTTATTAAAGTTAAATAATTTTTTTCATTGGATCTGTGCAAATTACAAGGATGACCAATTTAGCTTTTAAATATCCGTGCCCTTTTAACTTGTAGTAACACGTTGGGTTTTCCAACAGATGAAATTATTTTGACCACCCCATCAGAGGGGTTGAAAAAATTCTGACCCCCCGGTCAAGGGGTCGAAAAGATTCTGCCCCCCCCCTCAAACCCACCAGCCCCTCCCCCCTGTTGTTAAAAAAATGTGCACTCCCTTATAGGATGAGGAAAAGTTGAAACCCAAAAACGTCTCCTGAATTCTTCTTTTTTTTTTATTTCAAAAAGCCATTGATTAGAACAGAAGTTTTATGACTTTGAATTTTTCCACAAAACCTATTAAGTCTGCATGGGTGTGTCTTATACGTCAGTTGCACCTTGCATACCTTTTGCATTGTCTGTCTTTAGGGTCAAATAATTTCTTACCAACTGGAGGGGATTGCAAACCAACAAATTTTTCCAGACTCCCCACCGATATGAAAATTATTACGACCAAGCCAGCAGAAATTAGCAGACTGCCAGACAAAATTACTGCAACCTTAGGACCCTGACCTGGGCTAAATTTTGGTTTTTACAGCTTATAAATCGGACCATTATCAAAGAATTTACAGCCTAAAACCGAAGCCTGTGGTTCCTTGTTTTGCTATAAAAAACACATTTTTTTTTGGCCTAACAGCTTTGTGGAGGTCAACCCAATACTTTATAACAAATCCTCAAATCCAGGCTTTCACAAGAACCCAATATCAGCTGGAGTAGGTTGGATTTCTCTATTCACATAACTTTACATGCATCTAAAATGGTTAAGACACAAAGGGGAAAGTGGCTTTATTGTAGATGTATCATTGGGTAGCTGGTACAAGTGGTAATATTACAATATCATAGAAATTTACAGGCTTTGCAAATTCAGAGGCAAGAATACTACTTCAGTAGTTTGCCACTAGGTAGCAGTTTTGCAGTTTCGCTTGACTCCTCCTCTGGCCATTGGGGTTATAGTCTTATCCCCCCAGGGGGGCCACTGAGTCTTTGATGGGTGGTACCAACTACGAAACTGCAGCCCCCCCCCCTTTTTGCCAAATCACAGCCTTTTAAATACAGCTCAATTTTTACAGCCCACTTTTTTAAAGAAGTCTGTTGACAGCCCCCCTTTTTGGGGCCCTTTTCCATGTAAATCAAGGTTCTTTGACAATAATACTCAGAAATTTCACAGCCCTGGAGTGATAGCATTGAATATTTAAGTTACTTCCTTTCAACGCAAAACATAAAAGGTATTAACAGCCCTTTAATCTCAAGATGTAATTCAGCTAACAGCCCCCCTTTTTCCCCCCTTTGACCCATCGACTGCCACCGCTTCGGCGGTCGGTATCACAGTTGTTACCCAAACCGAGGATCAGTGCCCCCTGGGCTTATCCCCTATGGGCACATCAGGACGTGCCTGAAGCATGGTTGCCAAAAGAAGAGAAGAAGATAATGTGAAATATATACAGTGAGTGTTCCCCACCCCCACCCCATTTATTTGGTAGAAGCCACTTTTTTTTCAAAACCTATTCACTCTACCCTTTGCGTAACTCGCCAACACCAGTACTACATCTCTTCATCATTAAGAAATACTTGATCAATGCAAACCGAAATGCAGTTTGTGATACAGACATAACACATTTCAATCTCTATGTAACAACGTTTATTTCGTTTTCTGGTACAATAATGCCTGGTCACTGATGGACAGAATGTTAGTATGAAAAAAGAGGTTATTTATCTATTTCAGTGATTACATCCAGATGAGACTGTGTAGACAGTATAAGAAGACAGATTTAACCTCCACCATTATGAATCATTTTGTCAGCGAAATAACCATGGGGCCCGGGGACGAAAGGTCATCTCTTCAGGATTCAAGATCAAGGCTTTCAAGGTTATAACTGGGGATTGGTATTCATGGGCAAACGTCAAGATTTCATGTGCAAAATTGACAAAATTCTTTCCATGGAGGTCTGTGCAAAAGAGCCAAAATTCAAAATTCATCAAATGACGACCTTGATTAAAATTTTATCGAAAACATATCCGATATGCTAAAGTTTCTTGACACACTTTGTGTGGCCTTGAGGTATCGAGGTACATAATTTTGGAAGGGCTACTATTAGTTAAAAATCCAAAGGCTCTTGTTATCGGGTATATAGATGGGAAAAGAGCAAAGACATACAGACAGAAAGGATGATAACTAAAGTTGTACATAGCTCATCTATTGAAAATATGCTACACCAATAGCTATATGGCTGTCAGCTGGATATGCGAATATTAAAATTTCATAGGAAAATATAAATTCTTATCACAGTTGATCACAGGAATGCATATAATGGGTATCACATACAAAGCTCTATCTTGTAACAAAAACTTTACAAAATGCCGAGTCATTGTAAAATCAAACAGGAGACACACATTACTACATAAATCTAATAACATGCTAACAAAACAAATAACATAATATTGATACTTCAAAAGTAATAATTTAAAGTTGTACATATATATCAAAAGTCAGCAGCGAAACAACAAGTCATATTTGTACGTATTTAGCTGTATTAAAAAAAAGAAAAACATGGAAGAGTAGGCCTAAATTCATGGAAACTACATCTATTAGTAGCTGGATATTGTCATTCATCTTAATTGGCACTCCTTTAGTTCTATAATGTGGTATTGGACATTTGGCAAGAATGTGTGAGCTATAAACGGTATTGTTGATTTAGCAATACTATTGCCACTGAGCTTCAACATACGAGATTGAGATTCACTGTGGAAGACTTGAATATAACCATTAAAAATTCAGTGTAGCGGAGCATACTTGTTAAGCAACTCCTCTATCTCAGTTCGCCTGTCCCTGGTTCTCAAGCCTCCATTGTCTGTGACTGCAGTTGCTGTAGAGGAGTAGCGATTATAAGCCGAGTAGGCACCACCAAGATCAGAGTCACTGGGGTAAGGATTTACCAGACGCCGACTGCTGGAAGAGTAGGGATCTGCTGCTGAGTATGGATCACCTACTGAGGCTGAGATATACCTTGTACTGGCAGAGTCTGAGGTCAGCCCAGACCCTGTGCTGTGACTGTAGGTGTCCAAGTTATACGCGGATGGCGTATACGAGCTCACATACCTGTCGTAAGCACTGCTATGGCGGGACAGCCCTGGAGAAGTGCTTGGTCTCCCGATGGAAGTGGAATAGGGCATCTGAACCGTATGACTCACACCCCCTTGATTGCTGCCGGGGTCCCTCAGGGTGCTGCTACTGCTGCTACCACTGGGGCCCGCATACTTATCCAGGATACCGTTTATAAACGAGTCGTCTGCAATTTTGGGACGCAGGAGGAAATCGCTGGTTGTTGCTGATGCCGGCGATCCACTTCTCGTTCTGTAAGTATCGTTAGATAACCCACTGGATACAGGCAGAGTTCTGCCCGGTTGTCCATCATTTACTAAGGTAAGCTCCTCATCCCTGAAACAAGTGAAACAAAAACAGGATATTCAAAAACCTGTCTACTAAGTTGTGAAAGAATTTATAGATAAAGAGACCATTTTGTTCACAGTATTTAATCAATTCATTACAACATGCTCTGTTAGTTGCCAAAATCCCTCAAAGAGAAAGGTTTCCAAAGATTTTAATTCATTTTACATGCTTATGCCCATATTTGATGCATGCATCTGAGTTACATAACTGACAATAACCAGAACCCTTTTATCATTCCATGTTATATGAGACCAGTAAATTGAATGTGTTGCTTTGTTATGCATCTGTTATTCTAAGTACACGATTCACGATATGTATACATATTATTTTCTTCACAGGAAAAGGAACAACAACATTGATTGGAGGAGAAGAGCTCAGCATGCATATCATCAATGTTTAAGGTATATACAAACAGACTGGAAGAACATATATATCATGCAAAGAGGACAACGTCAATACGGATATCATACTGTGTAGATGTCAAGAGCCTGAACTCTCCAGTTTCTGTGCCCTCGGGACTAATGCCCTCCCCATTTGGCAAAAAAACATACATGTAAAGTTTAAAGATTGGTTTCTAATGAAAAGCCTTTGAGAAAGACAATTTTCCTCTTCTTTTTATGCCAGGAAGTTGAAAAACGCTTTCAGAAACGCTGTTGAAAATATTTGGTGATTACATTTAGACTACTTTTTAAACCTATAGCCAAAACGTTTTTACTGTTGTCACTGATTTCAACACTAGATTCACTGCCTACAATCTGGCGTGTGATGCAATGGGTGGAGAAATCACTGACGAGCGCTGGATGTGTTAACAGGTGATGAATAAAAGAAGTTTAACAACCCCACAAAGGCTTTTTATGGCCATCAAGTCATGGATATGGTGAGTTTAAAGAGAAAGGGATCTTTTCTACAGATATGTGAGAAGGTTTTTGTTATGTATATTTCACATTGGGGTTCACACGGTTTTCCTCCACCTCATCAATTTACAAACTGTATAGAATTCAAGTGTAAGGGAAGGGGCAGTCTAGTCTATTCAACATGTGTATTCATAGGCACTGATAGCTATGTTGGGAATATGCTACAATTGCCTTGCGTGCAGATCAGCAGAGTTTGATCAAAAGGTCTCTGATTTGCAGCACGCTTACAACCCAGTCAAGTAAAGCCTCATCTTTTGCTCACTGAGCATCTGCGAGTTGAACAACATTAGATACATCAATACATGTATCTTGGGTACATAAGAAGGTGTGCCCAAGACCATACCATAAGCTGTAAAAGACCAACGATGATTCCTCACTAAGCGCGACCAGAGACTGGGAGCCTGGATTCAGTTGTGTCTAGTAAAAGACCTCCCTATCTGTGCAATACGACCTGCTGTTTTTAGAAAACGAGAACATGAGCTGCTCTATTCAATTTCGGTATTTAAGTGAGTGAATGATACAAATGACGCAAGAATGCAAGGTCAAGAGCATTAGCACCCTGCACACAAAAGGTAATGAGGGAATGCCACATGGGATTAAATTGTCCAAATCAGAAGATTCTCAAAAAAGAGGGAAAGGTTTTGAGACATGTAGTCTACAGACATTCACATTAGCCTAAAATGCATGAACTCGTGGTAGTAACTGTCTGAGTAATAAGTGTTTCTAGCTAGACGACATAAAACATCTAAGCTCGTTGAGTACAAATGTAGCTCAAACAAATAGTCAAATGATGTGCACAAAAAGATACCTGGCAAAATACAAACATCACAACAAATCACACAATTTTCATATGGTTTTTAATAGAGATTTTCATTTTCTCAATCTGGGAGTGTTTTGAAATAGATGTTGCTTACACACAATGCATACACTCCGTATTGAACAAAAAGAGGGATTTGAGAAATGCCTAAAACTATTTGACATAGATGAAGGGTTGCTGTTTGGATTTTGCCATGTTAAAAGGGGAATATCTGAGACAGGAGAACAGGAGGGGGGAACAGTAAGTTCCCTCCGGTGGCGAGCACATTGCACATCTTAGAGGTTTACCTGCAATGACTCATTGTGTACGCCTGAAACAAAAATATAGCATGCATCCTTTAAGAAAACAAAGTCATCTTTTAATGTGAATCAAAGCCCACCTTACTAACAGGTGTGAAAATTATACATGCGCAAAGTCTTAAGCCTGAAAAATAGTGCTGATAAAATCTGGGAATAACTCTTATCTTATTCCTTACAAACTTACTCTTAGCGGGGCCTTTATCAACAGTTAGAACCTAAAGCGACTATAACAATCTGTGGTGTTATAGCTTGCTAATTTATGAAGGAAAGGAATGGGAACTCTATTGTGGTGTGCGTCCTTAGTATTCGTTAAGTCATTGGTTAACGCCTTAAATGTAGAATGAGTTTCTTTGCTTTGGAAAAGGATTATTCTGGAGCAATACGATCTTTAGTTATATTATTGATTATTCACAGGGGGTTGAAATATACATGTACATGTATATATATATATATATATATATATATATATATATATATATATATATATATATATATATATATATACACTACGATGTCCAGTACTAGCGACATTCTGAGGTTTACTATGAACATTTGAGATATCTTGTATACTCGTCAGTAAGATCCAGTAATTTAGCTTTAGCCTGTCATGACCTCTATCGTCCACTGCTCCTTCATCTGTCGCGAGCATTTCAGAAGCATTTCAAACTATCATAAGGCATTGCCACAGAATCCCAAAGATCGCTGCACCTCATTTGCAACAATGATGATTTAGGACCTTTGTGTGACTACCCCCCATCCCTTTAGCTTGTGAAAGGTCGTGGCACACTCTTTGATGTACTTTATATACACAGGCTGTGGGAGACCAAGTATACATGACTGAAAGTTTCTCACCTGTTGACATAGGACCTAGTAGAGGGTGCTGATGATGCCCTGTCATACCCGTGACTGTACATAGAGGTCGCCCCAGAAGTGGAGCTGCTCCGACTGTAATAGCCTCCTACACGACTGGAACTACCTGAGTCTCTTTCTGCTTCTACCCTGGGTGAGGAGAACCTATAGCGGTCTGCCATGCTCTGGTAGGGTGAGGAAGCAGGTTGATGGTCAGCAGAGGAACTGTTAGTATAAGTGTCATGGGCACTCCTACTGGACGTAGGCCTAGAGTAGGAGGCTGGGGTAGAGTGACCACTGTTTGAGGGTGAGGCATCAGGCCAGAGTCGGTCGGAGTCCCTCCATGTTGGTCCAAGTCTTTTAGGTTCCTTCCAGGCAGTAGATACGCTGTGTCTGTAGTCATAGGGTTTAGGTTCAGTCCAATACCTGTCTTCAGCCTCATGGTTATCTAGATACTCAGAGTAATAGCTCTTGGATGGTGGTTCACTTTTTGGTGGGTCAGTGTTAGAGTAGGAGGTGTAGGTTGTACTAGCTGTATGCCAGGGCCGGGAGGGTGGCTCTGTTCGGTGTTGGGTTCCTGATGGTCTTGGCCCTATGTCAGATCTCATGGTTGGGTTTGAATGAGGCCTTGTGGAAGTCCTTGGCGCATCTGTGTGCGTCGTGGTACTGAAGTCTGTCCTTTCATTTGACCGAGAATATAACTCAGGTCTGGAAGAGGGCCTTTGGGTGCTTGCACTGTTTGCATAGCTTGACCTTGAGCCCGACCTTGAATTGACCTCTGACCTGCCAGGATGATCTGGATTGAGGTTATTGTTTCTATGTGAGACACTGTCTTCCTGCCTTGTATGGTAGCTGCTTAGGTCCTGTTTGGGAGGCGATACATGTGTCCTTGGAGATGACCTAGGTGACCTTGGCACTGTGCTCCGAGGTGCCGGAGTAGGTCGAGGATCACCTGGCGGATGAACATTGGCCCAGGGTCTACTACTCTGAGGTACCCTATGAGGTATATTGTCAGAGTCTAGGCTGCTCACTTCACCATTCTCATGGGCAGGCAAGAAAGGAACTGATTGGTACTCTGGTCGTGGGCTTATGTCAGTGCTATCTTCTTCTCCTCCATATTTGGCAAGCAAATAGTCAGTATAGTCATAGTCCTTGAATACTGGTTTCTGTGGTGTCGGTGTTTGGTTCACCATCCTGGGAACAGTAGGTTCTTCCGGTGTATTAGATGTGGCGTGTTTTTGGTAAGAATGCCGTTTTTGTGGGGTTGGCTGTTGGCCATTCATATTAGTGGATGCACTTCTTTCATATCTATGGCTCTGTTGCTGCCTGTCATTGCCAGTGTCTACTTCTGTGCGCTCGACAGTTCTGCTTTTGGAAGCAGTTTTTGATGGTTTGTTGACGGTGACAGGACTTCGGTGGCTTGCCCTGTTGGCAGCAGGTTCTGGTTCAGGGTCTTTTACCCTGATGGGTTCACTAGGGATCATCTCCCCAGCATAGCGTGAAAGGATATCATCCTGGATTGACTCTGCTTCAGCTGCCATTTCAGCCCTTGAAGGACCTCTGGAAGGAGGCCTAACCTCTTGCTTTAACCGAGCTGTTTTTGCTAATCGACTGAAGGGCCTCCACTTTGGTTGGGCCCATGCAGTGCTTGGCTGTTGTGGTTGGCCTTCCTCTGCCCCTGGATTGGGAGACTTTGAAACTCCAACCGAGGTCATGCTGAACTTTGATGGCAACAGGGGTGTGCTTGTGGTGAGCTTCTTCCTTATAGGCTCTGGTTGTTTCTGGGTGTTCTCCTGCTGTGGTTTAGGGGGGGAGGTAGAGCGCCTTTGGCTGCTCTGGTTGCTGGCCCAGGGTGGCTGGGACTTGATCTGGTGCCTGGATTCCCTGTGCATCTTGGTGTGGTGGTCTGTGGACGGTTCACCATGAACTGCGGACACCTCCAGGTCCTCCAAAGTCATTGGTTCCTGTCTTGCCATGGGAGAGGTCTTTCTGCTGGTACCTGGAGATGGGGACCGACCAGCGCGGGGTGAGTTGACCCGTGATTCAGGGCTGGGAGCACGGGTCTTTGTGTAGGACTCAACAAACATCCCCAGACGCTTCCGTCGGAGCTCTGCAGAGTCCATGTTCTCAAAGTCTTTTTGGGGATTTTCCTGGAGGGAACTGCCCCTGGGTGAGGACGGAGAGGTGTCCCTGGGGGACGGTATGGCACGTGCGATGATGTCCTCAACATCCTGAAGGTCAATTAGTCCAGCTTTGGCTTTGGCTCCTGTCTCAGGACCTACAGTCTGGAACAGATGCTCCACTGCGTTGGTGCTGGCGAGGTCCTCCTGGGAGGGAGTGGGTGTGCTAGTTGTGTGGCCCTCCTGGCTGTGAATACTGGCTCCCAGTATTTCAGCAGGGTCTACCTCTCCTACCAGCTGCACCTTGATGCCTAGCTCAGACTGGATTCTAGCTGCCAGAGCTGAGATATGCTTATGGAGGGACCCTTCTACACCTCCTGATGGGATGACTACTACTTCATCCTGGTCATGATCCTTCAGGGCATTCAGAACTGCCTCTGATTGTTGGGTGACTTTGTCACTTTCTTTAAGCACATTGAGTACAGCCTCGGACTCCCTCACCGCATCATCGACTACAGAGGGTGCTTGGCTGGAAGTGGAAGTAGACCTGTCCATATCATCTGCACCGAGAGGGCCATCAGAGCTGAAGTACCGCTCCATTATCTCCATCCCCTTCTTCATGTGCTGGTATTCATCCCTCAGCATCTGAAAAGTCAGTATCCATTTAGAAAATTGAAAAGTTAGCAAATGCATTATCGTTAAAATCTGTCTTGTCAGTGTGATTGTATCACTGTTCTATAAATGAGGTATTGATTAGGATCAAAGAAATTGTTGTTTAGTGTAAATGTGATTGCTGCAATGCATATTAAACGACACTGTACTCCCTCTCTCACTTCTTATTTATGGCAAAATGACTGAATGGAATGAAGAAAGGGCATGGAAGATTTATCACATCATTTTGATTTTGTACAACATGAGGTGTATATGATATGAACAAGCTAACCTGGACTTCCTTCTGAAGATTCTGCCTCTCACTCGTCATTCCAACCAGTGATGACTCGAGCTCTGTCACTGCTTCAATGCTGTGTCGGTGGTGCTGCCGGAGATGGGTGAAGTCCTGTAAATATGCATAGATAGTATTAGACCCAAATTAAGATTAATTTAATGTTAAACATCCCACGATTATTGATTTTCTCTCATAATTGTCATGAGTATACGTTGAGCTGATATTGCCTATTTCCCTCATAAAAGAATATAGCTGTCTTTGTGCAGAAAATATACTATGTCCACTTATATATGTCTGCTTTTTTTCTAAATGGCACCCGATTTCTGACCATTCAATGATATTTGTTGTAATATCTAGATCTTTGGTCTACTAGTTCTCGTACCAGATTGTGTTTCTACACCAATGTTGAGTTTAACCATAACAAACGATCTCAAAAGATAGGAGGCTACGCTAATTAGCAAAGCTCAACTGATGCCTGCAAATCCCTTCACCGATTCAATGCTGCATTTGTAGGAGCATAATCATTCCCTCTATGCAGAGACACTAGATGCTATTGACAAAAACATTAACACATGAATCTACTTATTAGGGCTAGGCAATTTTCTCTGATAAATCAAGCGAATTCCCACTCAAATACTACTATTAAGTACCATTAAAGTCATCCATTACTCTCTCCTACAAGCAACATTTTGATGTCAGGTATCACTTAAATCAACCTTTATTACTCTATTAATTACCTGTACACGTAATTAAACTTAATGACTAGGTTATCTATTCAATGATATGATCCAAAATTAAAAAGTTGGAAAATAACTGACAAAAAGAAAAAATGTGTAACAAATCAAATTGGGAAAAGTTAAAGTCACACAGTATCCACACTTGGTGATTTCGTTAATTGAACATTAATTAATCCAATAATCATGAATTCATGCTCTCATACCCGCTTGGGTCTGTTGATCTGGGGAGAAATCTTCCCTCTCATCTTCATGAAGGATAATAGAGAATATATTTTCCATTTTAGCGTCATTTTAGTTACCGTTAGGTGGTCGGGTAGTAACCCCATTATGCCTTCCGGATGCGAAAATAAATGTGGAATGTACCATTCCTATCACTTTGCCAATAACAAAGAACTCTTTATTACCACAGTGGTGTACAAAGACCTTCACTACACATACGCTTCATTAAAGTACACTGAAAGATTGGTACAAAGTGTCTATTTATCTACCCATTGTACTTGTTACTATGTGGACTGTGAACTTTCACAGATCTACAGTTAAGTTTTGTTTTTGTAAGTATGGTGCCCTTGTGAGACATTTAGCTATGTGTATTTTAAGAACAATATGTTTGTGAAGTGTGTTTTAAGTTGTGACTGACCTTCAACATAGGACTGACCTTGACAAGTTGGTCCCTCTCTTGTTTTATCTTGTCCAAGGTGGCTTTTAGTACCGAGTTCTCATTCTCCAACTCACTCAACTTCACTGGGATATCCTCTGTGACAGTGGGTTCTGACTGCTGTCTTTTGCTCTGAACAGATAAAAGGGCCTTTTCAAGGATACCGATCTTCTTGTATAAGATATCGAGGTTAGTGTTCTTCTTATGACGGTTAGCGAGACCGACAGCATCATTCTTAGCCTAAGAAAACATGTAATCATGAGGGACAGGAAAATCAATGATTATGATGCCAAGTGTACCTTAGCCCATGAACACATTAATACATGTTAAGAGTTAAGACTTAGAAATAATAAGTAAATGCCGTAAAATGATTGCATGTTATTGTTATTTAACATTAACATCCCTGAATATTCTGAGTTGCTTGAAAATACCTTGAAACTAAAACCGTTAGTATGTAATCATACCTCTCAAACAAAACAAAGTCCATAATGCACTAGAAAGTAGAATAAATCATTTTCATTTTAAAAACTAAATGCCAACATATAACAAAAACGATCTTGTGAGTAAAATACTGTACTCCATTTAAAGGCTACCTGATTAAGTTCCACTTTTGATGCTGCCAGGAGGTCTTCCCATTCCCCTAGCCTGGTTGACATCTCATCCTTGGCCTTCTTCATCTTGTTCTGAAGCATGTCATTCTCCATGGTGGCACTGGCCAGACTCCTCTGCAGCTTGATGACAGTGGGGTCAGAGGTTGTCATGGGTGTAGAAGACAGTCTTTGCCACTTATCAGGACCCTCAGGTTCATCATCAGTGTCCATAGACTCTGTTGCTGAGTTCTCCATTGCAGGAGACTCTCCTTGAATTTGGTTGAAAATTCTTTCTACAGTTTGATTAGAGCTGGTTTTGGATGCTGTTGAAGTGGTTTGTTTTTGACCATGTTTTAGAGGAACTGGCCTGAGTGGCTGGTTGGCTTTAATCGGGGTACTTGTTCGTCTTTGTTGTTCTTGGTTGCGGGATTGGTGCCATGGATACTTGGTATCTGGTTTTGGCATTTCACCAAGGCTGGAAACATTTAGTTTGGGGATGGGAGAGATACCTCGCTCAGGTTCAACAGTAACTGTTATAGTGCTAGCATCTCTGGTTGATTTACGAGTGATGAGGGATTCATGTTGCCTGCTTACAGCACGGACCTGTGTAGAAGCATGTGCAACTGAACCAAACCATAACTTTTCTTGAGTAGACATGGCCCCCACTCCCCTGTCAACTATAATCTTAATGTCAGTCTGGGTGCCATGAGCTTTTGATGTGAGAGACCTGAAGATTGGGTCATGCGTTGATGTGATGGCATTACGCATGAAGTGGTGACCATCCTGCTGTATTGAGAAGTCAGCCTTATTCACTGTCAATGTCTGAATTCCTCTAGTTCTCAATTTGAACATAGATGAATTAGTTTGTATGTTTTTATGGTCACTCTCTACTGTTTCAGTCATAGTCTGTTTATGCATAACCATCCGTGATCTTCGCTCCAAGGTGGCATTCACCTTCTTTAGATTTGTGTTATCTCGCTGGATGGAATGAAGTCTAGTTTGAAGGTCCTCCATGGCTGACTCCAACCTCTGAATCATACTTTGATCACGTTGACTGATGGTTTTCCCACTGTTGATTTGCTTATACAGCTTCTTATTTTCTGAGCGAACTGCATGGAGCTCCTTTTCTAGGAGGGTTACAGTTGCTGCAAGTCGTACCTCATCTTGGCTCTTTTCCTGGTAGAGACAGATTTCCCTTTGCTGGGAATTCTGCAGTTCCTTCTTCATTTCCTGTCCATGTTTCCCAATCTGTTCAAGAAGTTGCAAGACCTCATCCTCAGCTGGAGAAACATCAAATAGAGAAGAGGAGGAGTCTCCAGACACCCGATCTGACGAGTCATGCTGTGGTGGGGTTTCTGAAAGTGGTCTTATGGTAGGCCCAGTGCGGGAATCATCTGAGCTGGATTTGTACTGTAGCTGCTCTGTAATGGCAGCCCTTATGGCACTGTTCACTTCTGCATCACAATTATCATACTGACCTGTGGTCTTAGTGCCACCAGAAGTATTAGGTGATGAAAAGGTAATATTGTCTGTTCCATAGGAAGGTGCTGCAGTGCTGTACTGTGGAAACTTGGAGGCAGACTTGGACATCCAGTTGTGAACTTCTCGTTCAATGTCAACCTCGATTGTACCATCAGCATTCTGGACCATACTGCTAAAGTCAAAATTACTGGGATCAATCTCAACTGTTATTTCTTGTTCACCTCCTGGTCCAGGTATGGAAATGGGAATAAACATCTTACTCATGTCAATTATAAAACCGCCATCATCTGTTGGAATACCTGGCACTTCCATGGTTATGACAATTTCTTCCTCTGACTCATCCAAGTCTGCTCTAGTGTCAATAACACCATCAACACTTGTGTTTGAGGAGAAACTTCTATCACTTCGGTTGCTGCTAAATTTTAGTCTATCGCCATTCTCATTGTCACTATCAGCATCAGATGATTTAGCTGAGTCCTGCCTTGCATTACTATCATTATCATCAGAGTCATTACCTTTGGTCGTGTCCTTAGGATATTCATTGCCATTGACACCCAATTGCTCTGCAGGGAATACCGCTCCCTCTCCAAGTAGTTCAAAATACTGACCACTTGAGTACTTCTTCTTCTGGCCAGGTTTCTGATCACTGTTGTGGAAATGTTGTGTCGTTTGTTGTCGTTGGGTGTGTCTGGTTCTAGAGATTTGTCCTTCATCTTGTGATGTCTCTGGACACCTGCAGTCATCCGTGTCTGCATTGGTACGCTTAATGCCACCAATTGGCACTTCATCTCCTGATATGTCTTCCAAACTTGTCGCTGGTGCGTTTGGCAAATTGCTATATTCCTCCTCGTTTGCTGGTTGGTCGCTTGTTCCAAGATGTTGGTGTAGTTCCCTTTGTATAGCGCTTAGATCTACCCTGGAGGTTGTGCCTCCTTCAGAGATGCCTGCTGTGGTAAGTCCTGTACCAGTCCCCATGCCGGAGTCATACTGAAGGGACATCTCCATATCATGTCCAGAGACGGTTCTCAGCTCCTGAACTAGATCGACAAAATTAGAAGATGTCATCTGCTCTCCAGGAGGGAATCCCTCAATAATATTTCCATCTTCGTCTTCCATTACAATCTCAAACTCAAGACCATGTGCAGTGGCAAGATCAATGAGCCTAGGATCAAAGGGTATGCCCTCCATCTGTGCTGACATTAGCAATTCTTGTATTTCATCTTTTGTCAGACTTTCTAGATCGATCTCCCTTTCTTCATACTGCTCTGCTGATTCATCTACATACATGGCAGCCTCATCATAATTCTGATAGCCTTCTTCATCATCCATTTCCTTATCTCTTTCAGTACGTGGGGTGCTGTGCATTAGCATGCTGTTCTCTGCAGACTTATTAGCAGCACCATCCTCTGAACCATTCTGGCTGAATGGTACTGGAGACAGCCATGGTGGCTTTAGGCCTCCAGACGGGGCTCTGTGTGAATTTCTTGCTTTTGATGTTTCCCCTCGATGTAAATGATGTTTAGGATCACTGCCGGTCTCTTCAGTTTCCATCGGGGAGCTGCCTGTGTCTCCATCATCACCCCGTGGAGTTATAGCCCCAAGAACAGCAAAGTTGTTTTCCTCATCTTCTGAGTCTTCATCAAGAGGTCCTTGCAGACGTGTATGGGACACTTCTTGAGAGAGGCGCTCCACCTCCTCAGCCTGCTCAAGCTCCATAAACAGAGGGATGTGACCTCCACTGGCCGCGGAGTCGTAGCGGATAGGTTGCTGTGGCCATACATTGAATGACCCTGACTCGTCATCGTCCACCTCAATGGCATCTTCCTCTATGTTATTTTGTGACATGTCTGGTTCTCCAGATTCCTGTAATAAATAGCCAAATAGGGGAGAAAAATCAGTTTTTCTTGAATAAAGTATCCTGGTAGTCTAATGCTGTTCTCATGGCATCAGCTAGTTTTAACATTTATAGAGAAGTGTGAACGGAGGCTTTAGTATTGAATGGCATGAATTCTGAGGGCATATAGGCGCAGTAGACGATTGTTATGCAAGCCACATTGAATGTATTTGGTATCAGCATATTTACCACATTGAATGTATTTGGTATCAGCATATTTACCACATTGAATGTATTTGGTATCAGCATATTTACCACATTGAATGTATTTGGTATCAGCTTATTTACCACATTGAATGTATTTGGTATCAGCTTATTTACCACATTGAATGTATTTGGTATCAGCTTATTTACCACATTGAATGTATTTGGTATCAGCATATTTACCACATTGAATGTATTTGGTATCAGCTTATTTACCACATTGAATGTATTTGGTATCAGCATATTTACCTCTGATGAATCCTCTACGATTTCGATCTCGATGGGTCCAAACTGTTCTTGAAGTTTCTGAAAGAGGGGTAATAGATTATTTTGTGCATTATGTCTATTTTATAAACATCTTTCAGAAGCATGCAAATGGGTGTCTTAATTTATTCTGGGGGATCAATGCTCAATCTACCAGGATTTACATGTTGAGGAGGCCTAGCTGTAGAACCCCAAGCAAAAGTGGAAAGGCATTTAAATAATTCTCCTTGTGTGCCTTCCTGATTAACGAAAGCTCTATTTGCTACAGAATACAAAAAGATATTATATTGATTTTAAAGAAAGAATGTGAACAGTTAGGTAGAAAAACACCCCTTTTATTGCCTGCTGACATTTAGAAATGGATGTAAGTTGTTGTGAGGACTCCTATTGCTCTCAGACTATGACGATATAATATAGTCGTGGTTTTAGATAATCCACGAGGGGCAATAACCGGGGGCAATAGTCTACATCCATGGCTTCTACCTGTAACATTTCCTCTGTAAGTGGTTCTTGGCCGAGCATGTCCAAGAACTGCTGAGGGTCGGCGTTGATAGGAGTTCCCTGAGGTTGTGCTGATGGCTCGGCCACCCCCCATTGAGTATCCTCCTCAGGCTGGGATCCAATCAGGTGACTGGCAAACGGACCCATCTCCTCAATCTGCTGGCTCTGTTAAAAACGATAAGGGAATGGTTTACACACAAGGATGTATACAGGTTTTCGTAAACTGGAAAAGGGAGTCGTTCAAAATAGTGGTATGGCACAAGGAGTGGGAGGCGTCTGCTATCTTATGAAACAGGCCCCTATTAGAGTACTTCTGCGTAAAGATCACTGTCTACTCAAAAATAAGGCAGTTGGTTGAATTTCTAACCCAATGATATAACTCCTTAATTAAAAGTAATGATACCCCTATCCCCATATTACAGAGGTGACTAATTGCCCAAGCCATGAGAACGCTGGGATTAGCACAGTTCGAACTAAGCTCCACTATACATGGGCCTTAAGTAATTCTCTAACGGCAATGTTTGTAGAAGAGGGACAAAAGTACCCTTAGTCTAAGTGGCACTCGGTATACTAGGGGCAATTAATGGGAGCCACAAAGGGTGCTATATACTTCAACTATATACAGGCCGTAGAATAAACACTAAGCACATTTTCTAAGAATGGGCAAGATCATGTGATATCACCTAGGAATGTTGTACCTCGTGTTTTCACCAAACCTAATGGCATTTTCTACTGAGAAACCTTAAGTTAGAAAATGCCACATATCAATGCTAACATGAGAAAGTAAAGTTTCCCGGACCAAAATGCAGTAGAAATGCAGCACTAAAGCAGCTGGGAAACAGTGTGGTGTGACAGTAGTGATTCAGTGTGAAAGCAGCATCAGAAACAGTATTGTATCAGCATCTACTGTCATTCTACTGCTCAGCACCACAAAACCTGCAGCAGTGGTACAGTAGTAGAACAGTAGTATTAGCAGCATGCAAGCAGTATTGAATCAGTTGTCCCAATTATGTAAATTAGATGGCAGCATCTGAACAGTATCTACTTATTTAATGCTGCATGACCATATATGGGGTTGGGGCAGTGTTCAATCAGCACTACTGCATGGCTGCTGCTATAGCAGTAGTTGAGCAGTAGATCATACTGAAAACTACTGCTGTGGGCAGGTAGAAGCATAAAAGAAGCAGCCGCTGTTCTAGTACTGGCACTACCAATGCCTCTCTAGGTGGTCCTTGCTGGATTTGAACTTGGGATCTTCTGATTACTCTACCAACGCATTAGCCCCCTGAGCCACCGCCCCATCAGCTATATGGAGCGGTTACTACTTCCTAGTAGTGCATGCAAATCATGTAGGAGGGGGCTAGGGCAGTATTGATTCAGTAGTATTGGGTAACTCTTACCATAGGGAAAGAGTAAGAGTAGACATATCTATAGAGTGCTGCTATAGTATAATGCCTTTCGGTTTACTGATGTTAAGGTGATGAGACAAGCACTTTGTAATTATCAATGATACATGGATACTATGAAAAAAAATATGTCATGATGGGGACCAAAAGAATACTTGATGATTCAGTATATTTGTACCCTATATAAAGTCAGTGAGTAATTCCTCACTTTCATACATCCATGTATATCCATTACTGGCACTGAATAAGATATTCATATGCAAAGGGGTGAAGTATGCTTGTCTCCACAAACACTGGATAGTTTCATTATTACTGAATCTTTTGATTGCTGTTCACAACCATACGGACATTCACACTATGGACTGTCTTAGAAGCATCAGGTAAATAATCCGTGAATGGACAGAGTCATACCAGTAGATGGTCAGTAGACTACTGCATCTATGCTGCTGCACAGAGTGTATAATTTCTGGAATCTATTAACATTCAGTTGAGAGTCAGTAGACTACTGATTCTAGCCTGAAATGCAGTGCATATTCAGTTGATAGTCAGTACACTACTGAGTCTAGACTGAAAATGCAGTGTAGAGTCAGCTGTTTCGGAAGTATTTCAGCAGTACCTACTGCAATATGCAGTTGTTGATCAGCATATTCTCAGTAGCCACTGATAGGAGAAGTAGATACTGCCTTCTGGTCCGGGTTGTACACAGGTTGTTAGGTTTTTGGGTGTGTAGGATTAGGGACCCAATTCTTAGGCCCCTGGCATAGCAGCAGCTAAGGAATGTAGATAACGGGATAGAAGTGTAAAGTAAATATTCAAGGACGCCATAATTCATTCTGAAGTTTTATCACTGTTTATGGTTCATCCACCAACAAGGCGTGGGTTAGAAACTTACAAGCACTGTGTGGGTCATGATAACCACCTTTTGTTTTGTTTGTCTGTGTATGAACTTTAACCTCATATATATCAGCACACCCTGCTAGCATAAACCATGTAAGTTACACCTTTCTGTCGTTAGAATGGTTTCAAGTATACATCGTGTGGTGTTTAAGAGTTAAGCTATGTTAAGTATTCATGTATTCATCTGACTTTCTATTGGAGGCGTGAGAAAAAAGTACATTTATAAGCTATCAGTCCCCTCAGTCGGGGTCTACATTGTCTAAGATGATAAACTAGCTTCATGCCTACTATGTATTTATAATGTGCCATATATTGCAGATTTAAGTAGTGAAAAATTGAGAGAAGAGGTAGGGTCACTTGGGATGATATAATGTTCATGATAGACTTGAACATACACTAGCCATTCTGATATTTGAAGATGGGAAAAATGCTAATGCGATAGGTTGGTCAATCCTTGGAAAGAAATTACACCATAGTTTCAGGTCTGGGCAAGCTGTTCAAGAAAAATAGGCCTGAGGCTAAACTTGTTCCTGGCCATTTGGGCGGAGTATTATAATAATTCTTTCCCTTAATAGGGACAGGCCCTACTCTGACACTTGCCAGTCTGCACACTTCTGAAGGTTACTCGTAAATGGTCTGTGGAGTTAAGGGAGTGATCATTTTTTAACAACAGGGGGGGGGGGGGGGTGGTGGGTTTGAGGGGGGGGTCAGAATCTTTTCAACCCCTTGACTGGGGGGGTCAGAATTTTTTCAACCCCTCTGATAGGGGGGGGGTCAAAATAATTTCACCTGTTTTCAGTGGAAAACCCCGCGCGTTACTATAGGCTAAAAGGGGACGTTTGCGTGTGATTTTTGTCCTTTATGGGGGGGGGTAAAAAGATTTTACCCCCTCGTGAGGGGGGGTCGAAATTTTTTTTGCGCGTCCACGTGCAAACCCACCAGCCCCCCCCCCCCCTGTTGTTAAAAAATTATCACTCCCTAAGTAATGGACAGCAATACGTTAGTTATGACGATTCTTTCCTGGCATGTTACCTGAAACAAACGAATTCTTTTACCTTACAGAGCAATCATACCTTTTTGCTTTTGGCCCCAACACCCATCGTTCTAATTACCTTCTCATAAATGCACATATCGTGATAATTCTGGAGGCGGTGGGAGGTGGGGCTAATGTATAGGCTATACAAACTTCCCTCGTAGACAATGATTAGAAATGGAAGGTAGGCAGGCCAATATTTTTCACGAAAGTACTCTAAAGACTTTGCAGCATTTCGATATAATCTTACAAACATGGGGTGTGCTTGGCAAAAGTCCCTGCAATATGCTCAGTTTTTAGACTAAATCGGGATACCTGAAACACACCATCATTTCCCTGTCCTAGGACACAATTAGCCTAGCTCATTCTCCAAGTGGCCCAGCATGTGCTCAGTATTGGCATTACGATAACGACCACGGATCCCCCACACCTCCCTGAGCACAGGGACTTAATGCTTAAGTCCTCAATTCCTACACGACCAGAGACCCTCAAAGGCCTCCTCCAAAGGGTTTTTGTTATTCCATGCCGTGGGAGGCGGTAGGTGTTTGGGGCGGCCTCCCTCCTTGTTTTTCTAGACTCTATGTACAGCGACTTATAGGGTCTCTGTAGGAACAAATGTAACTTTGTAGACTGCTAGGAAAAGTGTCAGAAATGCCCATTGATAGGCCGATACTAGACTTCAGTTATTTTTGCTAGTACAATATATTCAAGTATGACCCTGATATTGAAATGGGGGACTCTCTTCTATTAAATAAACTAATAGGTAAAACCCTATCTTTGGAAGGATTATATTGTCCATTTGAGGCTTGGCTTAAATCAGTGCTTTAGTGCTAATCACTACAATACTCCTCTGTTTCTGGTCCCATAGAAATAATTATGTGCGAAAATAAGTTGGCTTAACATGGCCTGAAGGGATTGAGGGAGGGAGGGAGGAATTATGGTAAGGTGACCACAGTAAGAGGCACTGACCAAAGAGTGGACGATACACTGTGGTTAGGAGCTCCAAGTCAGTCTGTGAAGATCATAAGTACTGTGTTACAAAATCAGTTTACCTGCTATAAGCAAGGAAGGGCCCACCTTCCCATTTGATCCCTATGTTTGTTCAAGTCAGGTCTGAGTAGAGTAGAGAGGTCCACCAGCAGGTATCAAATTCATACTAAAGCTATAGTCAATGACCCGAGGTACATATGTCATCAAATATGACGAACATCCATGTGTATCTATAAGCGATAATGCTTATGTTGAAGTATAGTGAAATGTAGAAGGAAAGGAATACAATAGTAAGAGAATGACCCAGGCTGAAACAGGAATTACGGTCATATCTACAGATACACTCAGCGTATCATGGCTAATCTTATGATGACATTATATTTACAAATTTAACCTGTTTCATTGTGTAAAGATGAGGCGTGTTCCTGACATTGTTTGAGAAGGAAGGCCTGAATAAAAAGCTAAATTAAATTGGTAGGCGTGGTAGGCCTCCATGCATGGTCTATGACGTCATTTGTGCTTTTGCTTTTAATCTTTGTTCAGCAACAGCATCAGAAACGAATATTTGTGTGTGTTTAAAGGCCTAAGTTATACATGCTCTGTGGAATACATATGCCATGTAGCCTATCGGTAGCGTTTATGTCGGTACCTGAATACAAACCTGTTCTTTCTCTCTGCTAAAGCTGGTGATTACTTTCACGACCAGGCCCAGCAAACATCATTACAGGTTTAATCAGGGGAACAGTCACCAAATGCTCCCGGGATGGGCCAGCCTTCATCATCACTGAGGCTAATGTGCTACCTAATACACATTCGTTGGGTCTGAGAGCTCAGCATGAATATACATGTACACCTTGTACATTGAGGCATGATTCTGGGATGTTTTCTGTGTCTTGAAGGAATGGGGAATGCACTTTGTTCCCACTTGTGCTCATCAAATATATCATATTGTCAAGAAATTAAAGTAAATCGTATGCGTTTTAAATATTGCAAGAAATGGTGACACTCGCACTATGATGAAAGATCTCAGAATTACATCCACAGAAACGGAAGTACAAGGGAATTTCCCAACAAGTAGGGCCTATCATCGATTCTTCCTCAAAGATAGTTAACAGTGAAATAAGGTAACGCTTCGGCATTTAACAAGAATAAAACTAGTAAAAGAGGACTTTCCAAGCTTACATTGGCGTCATCACTTTGTTGGGAGGCCATGTTGAGTGTAGCACCGGTGACCAGAAGGTTATGTAGTAGGACGGTAGTATATATCAGCACCAATAGACATGGCATGTCACATGGCAGTAACCAGCTTCAGTCATATTGTCATGAACAAAACTGTCCCTTTCTAGCCATCTTCCATTTTTATGTACCATCCTTATTTTCCGTATTTAGAACAAACACGTTATTCCAATACCTCTGATCCAGGATCAATGGACATGTAGGTCGAATGATCTTAAACGAGTAGTAGGTATAAGTGTTTTTCGTCCAACGAACATAGTGGACAAAGAGTAGCAATGTCAATGGAGTATTAACATGGCAGTAGTCAAGTCGTCCATGAATGAAGTCAATATCCCTGATTGTACTACGTATAGGTAGTGTATAGCTGAAGCACCTTAATAATTGTCACAATATCGAGATATTGAACGTCAGTTTTGTAAAAGCCAAAACCGCTGATACATGTAGTAGTAGGTAAACCTATGTGAGGTATAGTTTATGATATCCAGTTGGCAATGACTAGTCGCTACCAGCATAAGTATAAAACATGTCCAGTGTGTGTTTTTTGTGTCAAGTATTATGCTGGGTTATCGTCCGAGTGCTGCTCACATGTTCTCCATTATAAGTACAGATTGTGTGTGCTCCATTTCATAGAGTAATACACATTAAGGTAAGACCTTTATCCACATTTACAGCTTATAATGGAAGAGTCTTAGCAGTTCTTTGGTTGTCCACAGCAAGGCGAGGCT
Source organism: Acholoe squamosa (assembly GCA_949317995.1). NCBI lineage: Eukaryota > Metazoa > Annelida > Polychaeta > Phyllodocida > Polynoidae > Acholoe > Acholoe squamosa. The sequence goes on from OX439040.1 coordinate 52,629,805, forward strand.
TGGAGATCTCTGTCAGCACCAACTACACCAGCCAGCAAAACCCAGGATATCCACCGACGTCCTTCAACCGAGTCACAGCTCAAGTGTGTGTCTGTGATCTTTGTACAATCAATAAGGACAGAGTTAGGGATCTGGGGCTGGTCTTACTTTGCTGAAAGGATCACCGAATAGCTGGATGTTACGTGGTTGAGGATCAAGTACACGACACTTGCATGACAAACAAAATGGTAAATGTGAGGTGGTGTGCTGCCATGTGCCATATACAATGTGTAGTTCCATATCACACTTCCAGACTCTTGTTAACAAACTAAGCGTGGAAGGGACTCAATAGTTAGTAGAGAATTATCAACATTGTAGCTTGTGTCAATTGTCGCTGATCCTGTGTACATATCCAGTGTATCTTAGGCAGGTGTTTGGTTCCATTCAAATATTGGTTGACAAACCCTTTATATGTGCTGTAATACATGTAGTATGAAGCCTGTGCCGGTAAGGTTCTTCTGGTTCTATTAGCTTTCATTGGAGGTAATTCAGCAATTTACATTGGAATTCCCTTTCAAGTTAAGTCTATCCTTATATGTATGAAATGCAATTGGTCCATTTGTCCTTGAGCAAATCTCTTGTGTATGGTGTTGATAAAAAAGTAGTGCACTAATTATTGTAACAATGCGCTGTAGAATTGATATGAGTGATATACCTGCACCCTTCTCCAATAATGACACACACCTGTTACACATACACTGGCGAATGGAAGGGAGATGGGTGATACACTGTCTACTGCCTTCTCTCCACTGCTGATACCACTGCTGCAGTACTCCAGGTGACAGTACCTGTCTAGAACGTGGACTTCCCCCCAATGATACAGGTAGTTCAGGACCCTCCTGGAGCAGGCCCTACTGCATGCTGGAGGGACACTGGAGGCTCTACACCTGTTGCTGGCTGGTGGGGGCTGGTCGTGGGCGGGGGTGAGGTGGGGGGTGAGACAGGTGGAGCAATACACTGGACTCCTGGATAAATAGTACCACTGGTCTCTGCAACCAACTCTGTGGTGAATATCAATCTGATATCTGGAGTGGTCGTACCTACCATCGTTTTGTTTCCGGATGTTAGGTTACCTTCACCCCTTTTTTCTTACGAAGTAGGGCAAAATAATTATGGCGTCGTCTATGGAACATGACCTTCTAGACAAAACTGACCCCATAGAAACCCCAAATTCCCAAGGCGCCATATGTAGCCCATAAATTTATAACTAGTTGATGATTATCGAAATTAGCATCCATTTATTGTTAACAAGAGTTCATTTTGTGTAGTTGATTGGTAAAACTAGTAAGCATTTTTTAGACCATAGTTTGTAATTAATTAGTTCAGTAATTAATATAGAACAATAGAAAAATAATCATTCTTTCCCACAGAATCTAGATTCTCTGACCATTTTACCTTATTTAGCCAATAAACATTTCTTCAATCAAATCAATTGAACACCTAAGTTTTCAATTTGGCCTAGGGGAGATATAGGAGGTTGTAGGCTATGTGTTGCATGTGGCACCAACATGGTAGCTGCTTATGGATACTAGAGTTGGCGTATCCTGGACAAAGCATGGGTATTGCAGACCACATGCAAAGGCAACAGGCCATTGCACATGTTAACCAGGATTTCAATCAAACACGTCGCCTTCTACTGCTGGCAATAATCATTTTCACGTCCACAATGTGATGTAGAACCCCTAAAGCCCAATTAAATGTTATGCATTTAGAAAGTAAAGTGAAAATTGAGAAGCACAAAGGACGTATAAAAAGCACTTGGCATAACTGTCAATTCGTATAAGGCAAAATCGATGTAAGTGAATAGTTAATATACCAACTAAATCCAATAATGATCTGGCTAATATTCAGATATTCCTAAGTATTGATGTACGGACAAAAGAACCTGGCATTCAACTGGAGGGTTAAGCTTATGGAATGTGCAATCTATGTACAGTGCCAATCACTATTCAGGCAGGGCTGATGGATGTGGTGATAAAATCAATGATCCAATGTGTCAACATACATGTACATGTAGTAGGCTGCACCGTGTTCATATTAGGCAAAGACTAGTATTTCCAGCTATAGCCCAGACGGTACATATGTCTAGGTTTGATCTATTAGATACAGTAGGCCCCATTGGTCTTCTCTTGCCACATTATTCAACGTCTGTTTTAAATGGTAGGTTCTAAGTTTCATAAAACTGAACACTGTTGCATGCTACATGTGAAATATGGTCTGATCGTTGCTTGTTCTGAATTTCAGGCCGCATTATGATGCGAACATGCAGAAGCTATCGATTCCATGCCCAGTGGCCCTTCAAGAGTTTGACCGTAAAATTAAATGGTTTCTACAAGCTTCAAGGTTATTCCATTTTCGATTCAAATATCGCAACCTGTGTAGCCCTAGATTGCAGAAGCATTACATGTACTCGTGCATTTCAGAGGCTAAGTACAATGTCACCCAAGAGGTGCTCTCATTTGTATAATTTGAGGACTGCTGCAATGCCCTGTCTGTCTTGTCTTACTATGAGAATTCTTTTGTGAGCGACCCTGACGATATTAAATGAACATTATGTCCCTGTGCTCTTGACGTAATGTGAAAAGCACCAATTAGCATTACTTATATTGCAATGAAGGTTTTCTCTTTTCAATGTGAAGCTCATAACTTCGAGTTCAGCAAGCGAATTGCTAGCTCTCCCTGACAATATTTATAGGGTAGCTTCAGATACGACCCTCTATGAATAGACATGGGAGAGCCTTATGACAAAACCTTGACTATTACGATATACAACCATGATAACCAACCAGAATATATACTACTGGTATATCTTTACATCAAAATGCATTTAGATTTTACAGCCTTATGGCCTAGGACCTGAGTCTATATTTGGGTTCTCTGTTCTGTGTTGCAATTTTGACTGAAAAGCAAATTATTAAAACACAGAGGGAATAACGAGCAATAGACGCGCCCTTATCAATTAAGGGTTTGTTCTCACCTGGACTACCAAGTTGAAGCGTTCGTATGGTTACATTCCAATGTTGACATTGGGTTATGTAGCCTATGAAGTTATAACTGCCTGTGACTAAATAAAGCCATTACCTGTCTGTCCGCCTCCTTTTCGTAATCCATGTCATATTTAACTGGGTTAGATATAACATATTTCCCAGGTTGAGGCTATGTACCCACCAACAATACCTACCTACACGTTGATCGGTAGATGTCCTATATCCATATACAATGTGGAAAGGGACAATGACATAACACAGCCCTTTCACCACAGATGAGGTGATCAATACACTGGATAGTAGGTGACATGTGTAATGGGCTTCGGGATGTGTAAGGGGATGAATGTATTATTACATAAGGTTGAATCCCACATGGCGAAAAATGCCTCAAACATCTCTGCGAATTTGGATCTGTTGCGAATTTGGTACCTACCCCAAATTCACAAGGATCATAATACACTTGGGTACATATAACACAAGGACACTGTTGTGGTTTATTGTAAAGCATATGCAATATATCGTTCTAGTTGATGGGTATATCTGTGTCTGACATGTTTGATATCCTAAAATCGCAAGGATATAAAACAATAGCACAGTTTGCATTGGTACTTTGATATTACACAATGTAACTAGCACTCCTTGCTATTTAGGGCAGCAGGAACCCCACAAAATGCAACTGACAAAATCGCAGAGATATTTCAGGCATTTTTCGCCATGTGGGATTCAACCTATAGGGACTTCCTACTCCACATCAACTGTAGGTCTATCCAATGTTGCACATGGCCTATAACAACTGCTAAAGTAAACACTTCGTGGGATCATTTTGTTAACCTTGTTGGCTGAATATAACATTTGAGTCTGAAACACGTTCTTCTCACGATGACAAGCTACCTTTATAACGTACGGAGGTGTATATGTGCAGCACAAGTCAATAGCTATTTAAGTGACTGATGACAATTAAATCTAAGTTCTATGGCCGAAGAAATGTGAGTTCCCAGTCACATGTTCTAAAAGTCTATAATTGTTAGTTCGTTTTTGTTTAGGCCCCAAGCTTTTCCTACAGGGTTCCCACCATTTATGGGTCATAGTTTTAACTGACTTTTTACCTGACATTTATCGGATTTTACCTGACCAATTATTGGATCATTTACGGGACTCACGAAAAAAAAATCATCCACTCTCTTAAGCGAGGATCTTTAAAGAAATTTCGCATGAAATATTGGCAATAACCCCTAAAATAAGTCAAAATATCATTTTTAACTGACTTTTAACTGACTTTTTCCAAAAATATCTTTTTAACTGACTTTTAACTGACCTTTAACGAAAAATGGGTTTAACTAACTTTTAACTGGCCAGTGGGAACCCTGTCCTAACTTTGGCTCCTGTACTCCACCCACGTACCACTGAACCAACTAAAAAAAGGAGTGCTTTGCAAAGTATAGGGTTGGGTAACCTGAAACAGACACTTTATAGCTTAATTAATATATCCCTAGGTAACTATTGATGTGAAGTTTGGGGTATGCAAATCGAAGTTGGAGTAAACATTGGTTGATCCAGAGCCCAGACCTGCATCGACAAGAATGGTTATTTTGTGATATACATCTGCTATACACTGACTAAACCTGTGACTTTTATTGTAAGATTGTATCATAATATCATAGAGGGTGGTTGATTGTGCCGTGATATCTCATACTCATACCTTTAGTGTATCTACAGCATTTATATCACCCAGTGTATGATATGTATTGATTTCATAATTAATAGTTGGTTCAGTTGTTGAAATAAAACGATTATAGGTAATACTTAGAGGTATGTCATTTCGTGAGTTGAGCACCACCATTCACATCTCAATGTCATTGGATGAAATAGAAATATGAGAAATAAGACTAAATAAATCCAACTGGCCAGATCAACATTCCCCTCTGATGAAATTGACAACGCTGTCCATAGAAGCTTATTACAGCTGTTAGCTATTACATTGAATTACCGATGCCATATCTCAGAATTGCTCTATTGCACAGTTTAGTTTGTAGCGCCTGGGCTGTAGGTATAGTGTAAGTAGATGTATACTATGGAGTTTATGTTATTTACTTTGGCATGTATAGGCCTTATATTAACATGCTCCAACTGCTACAACAGTGACTACAGGACTACACATGCCTTTAGACTGCAGTGTTTGCTGCCAATAGAACAGCGGTTGTTAACAATCTCAGCCAGAAGTGTCAGGTACTGTATTGTCTAAACTGCATAAGCCTATGTACCTTTTAAATATGACGTGATGTCCGACTAAAGGTACTAGAAAATGTGTGGAGTTTGTGTTTTAGCTGAGATGTCACTGTGTTCTCACAAATATTTCGGTGGTTACTCACTCTGCATTATTTTCCCCCATGGAATATCAAATCACATTATGGAAAGAGAAAATTTATCATTCCCTTTTAAGATGGCAGGTTTACTCCAACCCTTGCCCCAGGACATATGTTTCTCACGCCTTTCCCTCTTAAAAAAGGGGCTGGGGGGGGGGCTGCTTGGAGTGGACCACATACACTAATCCTCACCTGAAGGAGGTCTACGCTGCTACAAATGATCGCCAGGTACATAAATAAAGTTTGATGACTGCTAGTAGCGCTGAGTATAGGTATTTAGGACCTGATCCTGATCTTAACTATAGATCTGTCATTGCGGCCTATACAGTCAGTATTAAGCAGCACACATTGCTGGGATCCACCTGGCCAAAGCACTCTGTAAATCACCTGGAGCACTCTATTGCAACTCACATGTGGAGGTCGTAGCTGAGATATTTAAGGGCTAAATAATCAGATTAAATACGTTTTTAATTCTATGCTATACTGCATCCCAGAAAAGCTTTACATGGTTGTAATGTATAATGATCCCTGTGAGTTAATTATTCTCATTCTGTCGAGCATTGGCAAAATTAATATTGAATCAAATGCCCTTGGGTGGAGCATTATTAAGTTTGCACTCCCGAAACACTAGATAGCCCTAGCAGAAATATCTCGATACATAATCAAGGCCTCAGGGTCAAGGCTGTAATCAAACGTGTTGAAATTGTAGTGAAATGGGTGGTTTCTAGTTGTGGATCAAGAGGGAGAATAGGGCATTTGTATCGTTTTGCTTGTGACTCCTATAGACCAAATATCGCCTACTGTGCCCCCCCCCCCCACCACCACCACCACTCCCTTTCGTTTCAAACGACCTTTTGGTAAAATTGAGCAGTCGTGTTTAAATCTATCTGTAACACGGGCCCATTTCACTGTGCTGAATTTGGTGGGTAAATCGGTCGATGGGTCAGAGGACGTTTTCTGTATTTTTATCTGTGCAGGAGGTAACACATACTCTACAATTCACATAGAGCCATGTGTGTAGTCGTGTACCACCCAGGGTCTACCTCAAGGACCACATACCTACAGGTAAGGGGATTGCCTCCAGGGGGCTGTGATCACTGACCGGATATCTGACCACAGGGAGTCTTAGGTCAAATATGTATGGTGGGGGAGGGGTTCATTTTATGATATTACATGATCTAACATGAAAGATTTTAAAGGGTATAGGTAAACCTTAAGTTTACATTTTGTAGAATACAACAGGCCTACATGCATGAACCAATTGATAATCCTACAATGTTGCTTTCTGAAATTTGCACATGTATATTTTTTCATAATTTTGATATATTTTATCATCATGGTTTCTAAGCGGCATGATAATAAATCTTCTTTTAAAATGCATACATAAAGTTTCATAGGCCGTCAACCGATTTTGTTGAAGCTAATCATCCCCACTTGCGACCAATGTGTGGGATATTTAAGCTTGTTAACAGGCAGAACACGTCGATCTGTCTTAGTATGGACCATGTCCAATACATGTATTATTAGTGGAGTTATAGTTGGGTCTACTTGTAAAGTATAACTTGAACTTTAAGTGGCCAAGCTAAGAACCAACGCACTGTTCAAAACTAAGTATCACACAATCACAAAGAATGGGCTGCTTGAGACCTGTCACTCTGTACATGAGTGATTACGGGTTTCCCACGTTAATGCTACCGTGGGACTTTACTGGTGTTATGGAAGAAGACCAAATTTACATGGTTATATTTATAGGCCCTACCACAAAAATACTCATATCGATGGTAATAACACAATGTTGCATTATGACGCTAGCAAACACTCTCGATTCAATTCTTTATACTATATCAAAAGAGTGTTAGAGGTAGAATGAGTAGGTAATAGATATTTAACGCCAATGCCATTGCTACATCATATTCATGGCGAGAAAACATTAGATACTGCCAGTTTGGCTAAAGAGTACATAATGTCGATGCCCATGCATGTGAGACAGTCACATGGGACAGAAAAGGGGATATAACAGACTTTAATGACGGGCTGAAGATACCCGTATATAAGAAGGTGCTCCATTTACTTTGTAAAACGTAAGAATAATGCACAACACGGACTTAAACAGGCATGGAAGCCTTGACAATTCGAATAATGTTAGTGTAAGAATATTTCAAATTAGATCAGGTGTACCATGCTTATAAGAACAGAACCTGTAGCTGGCAGGTCGCTATGTGCATACATGTATCTATAATTGCAATTCTAAGTGCATAGCTAACCCCTTAAGGACAGCATAGTCTATCAAGGCGTTATGCATCAACACAGCGCCAGCAAGAACCTCCTTGACTTTACGTTGGTGCACCCTAGTATCAGCAAATCAACCCTGCATGCTTATCACGATGCACCTTCAATGAGATACTTGGTGGTTATGCATTTCTGAATCATATCTACATAAGATAGCAAAATACTAAGTTGCCCTGAAGGATTGAAATAGCGTGTTGCTAAAATACTGCATTAAATACTATGCTACCTACAAGGGTTAGGTGGCGTCCATATAGTCCATTAAAACACTGTGCTATACCTGAAGGGATAATATCTATATATATGCTACCTTGAATGATTAAGCGCTGCCCTGAATTTTTATGTTGACATAATCCATTGAAACACTAACTGTCTATAGCATAGTGCATTAAGACACCATGCTGCCATGAAGGGTTAGTTCACGATCATGGTGATAAATGAGAAAATATATAACAAAGTAACAAAATACAGTACTGAATAACAAAAAGGTGCTTCCTCACACAGAAACTGGACACTATTTAATAGTACATGAATAACACGGTACGTACTTCAGGTTGACAGTTTAACCACTGATCAGAAAGACGTCGACTCTAAGTCACAACAGACATCAAGCGTTATAATTGGAATAGTAGCCGGTTCAGGTTATCGGTAAATAATCAATGTAATAAAACTACAGCAGATATTTTCAGAGGAATAGATGATAAACCCTATTAATATCATTACCTGATCCTTCTACAAAAGACAATAAGTTAAGTACAAGTGCATGGCAAGGAGTCCATGTGGAGAATACCTGTGATATTTTGGATATAGATCCTTGCATTACAAACATAAATGAGGCCTACCTTTCTACGGAGTAGTGCTAGGTACAACATAAGGTGGCGCTCTGGTGCCGAGCCTCCCACTGCACTCAGCGGACTGAAATGTTAGATTCCGAACGTGAATAGATTTGATAAGTAATCTAGAATCGATTACTGTTTCACAGAGTAGCAATTGCCCCCAAAAGACTCCATCAAAATCACGATTCTTATTTTAGTCTAACATCTCGCTTTTTGTATTTCAAAATTAGCAATGCGCTATCTTATCCTGATTAACATTTGTGTAGAATGATCCATCAAAAGTTATTTTAGAAATGTGGAACCTAGAAAACATGTTAAAAATCACCATATGAAGGAGATGTAATGACAAATGTTTCCATGACGGATGAGTACAACATATCTACTCACTCTAAAATGTACTTGCTGATCCCTAGGTATTCCTCGGCAGAAAGCATGGCGTTCATCAAAAGTCCAACAGCGTCCTGAAAAAAATATGGTCAGAGGTAAGTTCATGAAATTGTCCGTTTTCCTCCAGCCTGTGATACTGAATGTGAATTCGTATTGTTCACAACATTAAAGAAATACCTTAATAGTAGGGCATAATATATTATGGAAGAAAGGAGATACCCCTCTGCGCTAACTTTGACACTGACAAATTTTGACTAAAAATGATCATTTGAGCGATATGAAGGGGATAACTAATCTTCTGATTGGCAGCAACACTATCCATCCAAAATATATGTTTTCTAATATTGTATAGGAATACATAGACCACAAGCAACAGATGTAAAACTCTCTCTCTCTCTCTCTCTCTCTCTCTCTCTCTCTCTCTCTAAAACTCTCTCTTTTTAATCTCACCTCGTCCTCCTCAACAGGACAGAACTGCGAAATCAGATGAACCAGGAGATTTTCCCCACATAGGCTGGAACAAGAGCACATAGTAACAGAGGTAAATTACGTGTATGAGACGAGGAATTGGTTAATACACGAGTTAAAGTGGTGGCCAACTGTCACAACATTGCAGACCCACGATGTTGTTTTTTTTTCAACCCTTGTCTCGTTCAAGTGGAACTGTGAGTTTCAGCCTCGCCACCATGCAATTACTTGTCTCGTTCAAAGGTACTATGGATATTTCCACTGTAACATAGGTTTATTCATTGTCTATAGTCTATTCAAAATTGGTATACCAAATAAGTCTTACTTGATCCTGTACTTGCGGTTGACTTACATTGTGTAGGTACATTGTATATATAGTTCCAATGAGTTTGTTGGTGACCAACCTTTTGCCTGTGTAAAGTGCAAGTTTCCCTATACTACTTACTTTGCGGCCAGCCCCTCCTCCACGTCCACAGTGACCCCTGGTAGCATGATGAGGCACCACTCCAAGAGGTCCCGCACACACGCCTCCTCCGTCTGCTCACAGTGGGCGGCACCTGTTCACATAGCGCATAATCCCATATTTATTTACAAGTAATGTGATAAAACATAGTTCATTGAATGTTTCGTAATTCAATGGGTTGGGCCTATACTGGTACATGCTATTGATCATTTCTCATGACACACCAATTTTCGATATTGTGGGGGCCAAATTTTTTCTTACCACTGAAAAGCTCAGAATGTGCTCAAGTACTCCGTAGACGCTCTGAGGGCAGGCAGATATTTCAGCCTATGCTCAAGAAGCTGAAACCTTCTGTCGCAAATTCTGAGCTCTCTGTCGCACGTTTTTTTTTGGGACATTGCGACAGTTGGCCAGCCCTGGCCATGCATGGTTGCCTACGCAGGGGGTCTAGACGGGGGATCCCTCTGTCATCTGTCGCATGTCACTAAAATCTATTTTCCCAAGCTCCATGTTTAACATTGTTAATGTTATATTTCAATTTTAACTTAAGAAAGGCCATGTCAAATGTCACTTATTTTCTACTACCTTCCCCAGGCTGCGGCAATAACCCCATATCGTATGTCAATTTTAAGAAAAGGTCATGTCAACCTGTCGATTTCAAGGATCTATAGACCTATCACCTGGGTAAGGATCAGTGGTAATTCATGGTTTTAACACTTTCGCCTATTAATATGGCTGTGTACACCTATTCATGTATTGATGAAATAACACCCCACCCCGAAAGATGGGGTCATACATGTTACAATTCCAAATGAAATTATCATTTTCTTTCCAATACAGAATTTGGCGTTCTACTAACCCACTAACACTCCTAGACTAATCCCTGTGTCGTTTCCAACAGTTCTCCTGCACTCCATTTGGATTTTCTATGCGCCATTCTATCTAATCCGTGGTTATATTCATACCTCTGCACTCATGGATCAAGTCGCCCTTACACCATATTAGTTTGAACAATAGCATAGTGTTATAGAACACTATGTGCTACGATTGTAAAGATTTACAGGTCATTACGTCATGTTAAGTTGAGCAATATAGCACTATTATAGTGAACTATAGTGAGATACCCTGCTGGTTTGTAGGTTCTTATTAGGCAATAGGCCAATACAGAGCCTGTTGATAGCGATTGTCGCATCAAAGGTTTACCTGTTTGTTTGTTTTTTGTCTATTACACATTTTTCTGTCAAATTCCATGGGTTGACTTTATAAAATCGATTCTGTGACGTGTAATCCTATATATGAAAGGGGCCTAAGTAAATCATTAAAAGGATGCTGCATGTGGGGGCCTTCATTGTATAAATATTTCACACAGGAGGAATGTCCCCAGGCCTCGTATATGGGACATCCTTTCTACGTGGCTGCCCTGGTGTGAGGAAACTATGAGTGATCTTGGCAGTAGGTGTCCTTACACCATTGGTACAAGCTTACATTACCTGGAGTGCAGATGCTGAGATGGAAGGCCACCAACCACAGGAGGTCCTCCAGGGCGCCTTCTGAGCCGCATGCTGCATCTGAAGCATAACGTTTATTTGCATTTGATGTAAGACTTATAGGTACATGTAATATACATATTTCATAACTCATTGCATGAGTGCAATAAGGTTACCTCCCTTACCCCTGGGGCAGAAAGAATGGAGGAGGGACAAGGGGAGCATTTATATCATGGATGTTCATTTATTGTCTTTATGGTAAGCAGGATATTTTCCTCCAAATCATCCCATGGGGGGAATCCCCCTGTCTGCTTCAAGCAAGGGGGAGAGCAGGGAAGAGGAGACGGGAAGGTAGAGAGGGAGATGGGAAGGAGACAAGAAACTGGAGGCAGTATAATATATAGTTGATTGATTGGTTTTAATGGTAAGCAGGACATTTTCTTTCAAGGCATGACTAGAGCAGGGGGAATTCCCCCAGCCTGCTTCAAGAAGATGGCAGAGGAGGAAAGACAGAGGCATAGGAAGCAAATCTTCATTGGGGGGGCCCGGCGAGGGCACCGTTGCGACCACCTTGAATTGTCGGCTGATGCGTGATGGCGTCTATATAATGCGTATATAGAATTCATACAGAAAAGTAACTTTTGGTAAATTTTGGATCTGACTTTAGGCTCAGACCCCCATTTTCCCTGACATCACCATAATAATCTAATTTAAGATGTAAAGTTTTAGCTTCTTTTCCATTGTGTTTATGAGTTCTTGGAAAATATTGGGGGGGCCCAGACATACTCAGGCCCCACCTCCTTCATGATTGGGGGGGCCCAGGCCCCCCTGGCCCCCCCTTTTCCTACGCCCCTGAAAGAGGCATGGAAGTAGCCCAAGGGGGGAAGATACAACCAAAGGGAGGCATGCCAAATTGGAGATGAGGTATGAGTGAGGAAGCTAAGAAGGAGAGTAGGAGAAACGGGTGGATGTATACGTATGTATGTACTTTGCGTTGATGGTTTCCGTGGTAAGATGGAAAATGAATGATAGCAATAATTTTGTTTTAGTTTATTACATTGTAATAATTTTAGTATGATAAGTTTCCTTTTGGTATTGTCTCGCAAGTAATGAATAGATTCCATAGACCCTGCTGGCTGCAAAGTCATGCATTTTTCTGTATAGAATGGCTTCTGTAATATCGTATGGTTCTCCAAAGCACTCTGTTGTCTTTGGTCGTCATGATGCAGAAATACATCCCTGTTAATGACTCATCAGTTTAATGATGCTTCGTGATGACAATTGAAAATGAACTTATAGTTATTGTGCGGTAAATGTTGAACATTTATTGGAACAGGAAAAACGACAGCGGATGCATTTAAAATGAGAACTTCAGTCGTTGTGGAGAAGGAAGAGTCCCTTTCCTCTTGTTTTGTGCAACTGACATTTCAATGACCTAATAATATATTTTATTTTGTAAGAGAAAGGCCGTACCATTCTGTTAATACCTGAGGTCCATTCATGTCATTTCCTATATGTGTATAGGCCTGATTTCTACCAACATTGGCAGCACAGCAATGGTATGCCTCAGATCTAGACTATAATCTTATTGAGCCAATAGACTCCACATAAAGTATTCTTAATATGCACCTGCCTAAACACCAGGGACCTCCACTAGTTCTTTAGGTGACGGGTCAGTCACTTATTGCCAGATGGGGTGAAGTAGGGAACTTGGTGGATTTAGGGATAGTCCCAATTGACCTGTAGAAGCAGATATCAAGTGCTCCCCAGCAAGCCAGGGATCATGTATGTGAGAGTGGGGCTCTGACTAGCCGGATTGTTGCTCACACATATGAGTGCTCTCCTTGGCTCAGGTAATTTATATGTAGAACTCCGCAGATCCCTCATTTGAAAAAGGTCAAAAAGGCCGGAGAAGATGGCATTGTGGGGGAGGGCAATTGAAAGTTGAAATTCCTTAAAGCTTATCGTGAAGGGGGGGGGGTTAGTCCAAGCCCTCTCAGTTAACCATCCCAGCAGTTCAACATTTCCCATTTGACAACAACTGACCCGTCCCTTACAAACCTCTTTCTCCTGTTGGTCCTGACCACCTATAGGCTTACAACCAGGCCGGGGTACTGTAACAGTAAAGTGGTGCCAACTACACTGTAACACGTCCCCAACTACTTTATGCTCAGCACTGACCAAATATTGTATTGAGAGATGGGAATTATTATTTTTGGGTAATGGTTAAGTAATGTCTACGAGGAAACTGTTTGGAGAACCAACATGGCGATAAGACAGAGAGGCTACTGCGTTAGCCAGAGGGTGTTGTCTGGAAGCAAAAACACAGACGACTGTAGCATTGTCCTGGTATGCAAGGTTTAGTTTTCTTAAACACATAATCGCAAGGTTGGAGCTATAGCCGGCTTTATATTCAATGTTTTTGCACTGAGAAGTCGTCCTGCAGGCGTTATATCATTGTTAATTGAATACTTTTGTATCTGCTCTCTGTAGCCACGGTATTGCATGTAGACTTTTATTGTGTGTTTTGGCTTTGGTTGGATATCAGATCTCACAACTCAATGTTGGGTGTTATAATATAGAGCCATTCCTTCTTTGCCTTATGGCCATCATTAATTTATAGGGCAGTAATGTGAACACCGTATATATATATATATATATATATATATATATATATATATATATATATATATATATATATATATATATAGCCAGAGGGTGTAAATGTGCTTTTTTTAATTTACAGATTTAGACAACTTTTAATGGTTGTACCCCTAAAAAAGCACTAAAAACTAGACTTTTCACAATGTCACACTCCCTTCTTTCATCTATGACCAAGTCCAATTCAATGCACACTCAAGTTGAGAGTCCAAAATCTATATTAATTATTCACATTAGGCTGGCAGTTGTGTCATTCTTGACGACGTATCTTATATGTGTACAGGCGACCATAGATTGCACTTAATAGAGAGAGAGAGAGAGAGAGAGAGAGAGAGAGAGAGAGAGAGAGAGAGAGAGAGAGAGAGAGAGAGAGAGAGAGAGAGAACCTTAACTACAACGGATTCGATAAATTGTCCTATTGAAAACAAAATTACGTATGGCTCATTATCTGGAAGATTATCCGTATTCCTTTAACATTCTAAAGGTCAGTGTAGGAGTTCGTCAAGCTCATTAGTGAACATATGTACTAAACAGGGGCTGGTGCAGCATGATGACCCGCTATGAGTATATCAGCATCGTTGATTTATGAATAGAGTCCTGGTGAGTTACTTAGCAGAGCTCCATTGACAATACACCAAGACGACCAAAAGGGTGTGGTGCGTTAATTGCATTTACAGGGTCAAGTTTTCACCAAATTTGACATTGAATAAAGGCGTTTGTAACGATTCGTAACCTTACCTTCAGCAGAGAGGTTGCAGTTAACTCCAAGTTGAGCAAGGAATCCCAGTGTAATATTGATATTGTGGGTGCTCCATTCCTTGCCATTTTGCTGAAAGAAAAAAAAGAAAATGTAGCACGTTGAATACCATGATACTCATAATTCTGATGTCCGGATGCCCATTCTCGTCTATAAATCCATTATTGTATGGCAACGGGAAACCATTATGTCGTCCATTTCAATATCTTCTTGAAAATAGATTTTTCTTTTCTTGTTTCAATTATTTTTTAATGATTTTGTTAATACATGTATCATGCATTTATAGGATATTATATGAAACGAATATGTATCAATCTCTATTGTTATCATTTTGCAAAAAGACACTCACATCAACTCTAACTGCTCGACCGTATAATTGCTCTATTAACAAAGTAATTCCTCATGGAGATGTATCATTAATCAGATAAATTTCAAAGTACAGTATCTAACTCAAATACCCAGAGGCCATAGAGGTATAGAAGCTAGGCAGGTGTATAATATATTAGTTTGTATATCTGAACTACAAATACCAAACACAAACAGGAGCCAGTGGCGGCGAGCGATTGGCTTTAGTTTTAACTTTAACGCGGCAGTGAACAGGCCAGACCAGATGGCTTTTACGTTGCATTAAGACTCACAGATCCAATGTGAGGTTATAAATATTCTCCCCCACCTGCGCGCTCTGTTCTATAGTGTTCCGCCCACTAGGCTTATACAAAAGTCTCCTTATGCCTCTGCAATAACGCCCTTTGTTGTCTTAGGCAATTGGGTAGCACGCCAGCAGCAGTAAGCCAAGTGTTAGTCAACCTGCAAACTCAACCCCCCTTACTAATATTGACATTCGTCCTACCTAGACCCTCCATTTGTCACTGGACACACTGCCAGATGTTTTCAATGGCAACTCTGGGGCGGATTTCTGAGGGTCCAATAACGAGATTTGTCCAGAAAAGTGTGTGCCCTAACAAGGTGGTGTGAGGACACATGAGAGTAACACAGAATGTGTAGAACCCAGGCCAATGCATATATAACATACTCTGAAAAGGGTGTCGACCTCAGGTGTGAACGAGCTAGGGCCACCATTTTAAACTCTACACTGTCCCCGGTTATAATCAAAATTAATGCCTTAAATTTTAAAGATCTATAAGGTGTTACACATAGGCCTAACCTCTATAGGGAGTTTGAAAGAAGTACTACCGGTACCCATTTAGCATAAAAGGTTTTTTAAAGTAAAAAAAAAAAAAATTTTATCAGGTTCATAAATTTGCTAAACATTGATTTTGTTTTAAACACAAAAAAAAGCTTATCAAAACATAAACTCAAAAACGATTTTTAATGTTCTAGAAAAACGTGTTCATCTAAGGTTAAGAAACGTAGTTTTAGCATAAATAGCGTGACTTTAACGTTTTGCAAACTTTGAAAAATGTTGAAAAGATGAACGTTAAAAGGCATTTTTATTACATTCAAAAGGTTTTTAAGCGAGAAAAAAAAGCTTTTTAATATAAGAAACATTTTTTACCCAAACCTAATAAAAATGTCAAAAGCTAAAAGTATTTTTGTCAAGTGGGTAGAGAACTTTGAACTGAACAATTCTTGCGGATACTGAACAATTCTTGCAGATACTAAACAATTCCTGCGGATACTGGAGTATTCTTGCAGATACTGAACAATTCTTGAGGATACTAAACAATTCTTGTGAATACTGGAGTATTCTTGCGGTTACTGAACAATTCTTGGGGGAACTGAACAATGCTTGCAGGAACTGATTATTATTGTGGGCACAGGAACAATTTTTGTGGGACAGAAACTTTCTTATGGGTAGGCCTACAGATACTATTTCTGTGTATATAGAAATGATTTTTTGCAGGTACAGAAACGTTTATATTCTTGTGGGTATACAAACGATCTAATGAATGCAAAAATCATTCTGTATCCACAGAAATCATCCTGTACACTAGTAGTCACTACTACCTGCAGGAATCCCCCAGTACCTGCAGGAATCCCCCAGTACCCGCAGGAATATTTTTTTGTATGAAAACAACTTTTTTTGGTATGTCCTCTTAGGGGCTCCGTATTACGCACCTTACAGAATTGATTCTGTACCTGCAAGAATTGTTTCTGTACCCGCAAAAATTATTTCTGTATCCCCAGGAATAGTTTCTGTACCCAAAAGAATGTTTCTGTACCCCCCAAAAAAATTATTCCTGTGCCAGCAAGAATTGTTCAGTACCCACAAGAATTGTTCAGTATCCGCAAGAATTGTTCAGTACCCGCAAGAATATCCCAGTACCCACAAGAATATCCCAGTACCCGCAAGAATATCCCAGTACCCGCAAGAATGTCCCAGTACCCGCAAGAATGTCCCAGTACCCGCAAGAATATCAGTACGGAGCCCCTAATAGGACATACCAAGAATAATTATTTTTCTAAAAAAAATATTCTTGCCCTCATGTTTTTTTTTTATTTCTTTGTAAAATAATTATGAAAAATTGACTGTGAGAGAGGGAAAGAATACAGGAAATAGATGAGAAAAATGTAAAAATCCTCAAAAAGTAATGAAAAAAAATCTTTAAAAATATGAAAAAATGAGACAAATTTCTTAAAAATCAAAAAAAAAGTTTTTTTCCCTGTTTGCTTGGGTCGGTCAGGTAACTGGAAACACAACTTCTATTTTTAGGCCCTCTGTGAATATGACCATTGTTATCATGGCGCTCTACTGGCAGTGAGAGAACATGTGAAAGGGTGCTTAATGAACATGCTTTCAATGTACAGGCGCGATTTGTTATTACCTATATTCAGACACACAAAAAGAATGCTTTCGAATTGAGTATGATAATTTCGTGTATTTCTCACCTGTTCCACATCCTTCAGTTTGGCACTTAACTGGGCTTCAGGCCATAAAGTATCCACGATGGTTGCCAAGGCAACGCCACTTCTCAGGTCATCAAGACTGTCCAGCAGTATTCCCGCCTCGCAGAGGACCGAGTTTGCCCATCCCAGGTACACCTTTTAAACAAAATGATATACCTACAGTGTGCGTTTCTTCATCAAACAAACATTGAATTTCATTTTTAGGCATAAGCACAAGAAATCAACTGGATAAGGCTCTGACGATGGAACAGCTCATTTATAAACGACTACCTCGCCTTGGATTTTAGTGATAGTACTCTTTTTGTTTTTTAACACGATAATGGTGAGGTGAGAATCAGTGCCGAAAATCCCCCCAAATCAATGACATTGTGCCAATTATCTCCTACGTCCGCGTCCCATATACACCCAGAGCACATTCTTTTAGACATTCCACGTGTACTTTCTGAGTGAGAGATGCTGGTGTATAGGTGCATTTGCCGTCTGTGAGGATATTAGAGATATAGTACGTACAACCAACTGACCCTTGACAATGGCTTGTAGTGATAGCAATATGTGTTGTTGTAATAGATTGAATAGTGGTTTTATAACATTGGCAAAACTATTCATATTCTCCTTGGAGAATTGGTATGTATAATAGCAGTTTTGGCATTGAATTATTAACAAACTTTATACTATAGTCACATTTACTTGGAGAATTGTGACAAGGTATTGAGTTATTGCCATAGCTCATATATACATGTCCATGTACATATACTCCCATTGAAACAGGTCCACATTTCCTATATATTTATATATATATCACAGTCCCCTATCAATGTTAGGAGACGGTGCGTGACTGTTGGATGTGTACAATGTCTGAGCATTGGCCACGATATCTTCCATGGTTATATACTACATGTATACTACCACATTAATCATTGACAAGTCCTTATCAAACAACTCACCGATAACAGAGGATCTGTGAGATCTGGAGCTTAATTCAAAACATCCTGGGATCCCAACCCCAGCGATCTTAGTGTAGGCACATATCATAAGACCTGACTGGTCTACCCTATGTAATGCAGTGGTTGCAGGCCTGTCCAGAATAGCTTGTCCTGGGATCACTTCACTATTCCATTTCCACCACTAAGATCACTGCGATCTTAGTGAAAGAAATGCATAGTGGTTTCAGCTGAGTTCAAGAGCACTTACAGGGAACACTCCTGATCGAAAGAGTGAATAGCCTGCTGCATACATAAAGAGGGGAGGGAGGACGTTTGCTGAGTGTCCTTGAGGGCTCTTAGGGCTACTCATGCATTAAGTGCACTGTAAGGTAATTCTTCCCTTCTCTCTCTTTGTCCTGGGGGGAGGGCACAATACTTCTAATAGGCAAGCATAAATCATACATTCATGGGAACAACTCTTGAATACTGTACGGGGGTCAACTGCACCCTGTGCTCTTTTGTTAGCCCATATGGGGACGGGGAACGATGGTATTAGCACTCTTGTGAAGAAGAGTGACTCCACAGCTATTCCTTTATTTTGGGACTCTTACCCCTGTGCCTAGTCAGTTCTTCTTGGAATAGTGTAGGAGGGCTGAGGCTAAGATCGATGCGATCTTAGTGCTGGCTAGGATATGTGAACCCAGTCAACTCTTAAGATCGCTTAATAGGATAAGGCTGATTTATTCCTAAGATTGCTGGGGTCGTGATCCCAGGATGTTTTGAATTAAGCTCCTGGCCCGCTGGCCAGTATGTTGGGGAAGGAATGATTTTTGGCCAGAACTGTTGGTTCACCAAAGCTATATCATGCATACGCACATCTAATAAGGCGTAGGAAACAAAATCTTGATTTGGGGGTGGGGGTGGGGGGCTTGCCAGCTTAAGTGTGCCTACACGCGTACAGTTATGTTAATGTAAAATCTGTATATAGAGTAGTTAAATCTGAGAGGTAAATTTTGGGAAACGTTTGCATTTGATTATGGGATCTTAGGAAATTTTGAAGGGGGCCCAGTCATATCCTGGCCCCTCTCCTTTGCCAGGCTTTGGGATTGTCCTGCCCCCCCCCCCCCACCTGTCCCCCTCTGCATAACAGTTCATATTGGGTGTTTTCTATAGCAAACAGGAAGTAGCGGCGATCAAGTGACACTTTCTTCAAACTGCATCGTTCTCTTTTTTTCATATCAATCAACCTCTTAGCTTAATGATATTTCCGACTGGTCCAAACGATTCTGTCTTAAAGAGAGGGCCAAATCGTTTAAAATAATGATTTAATCTTAGAAATAGGTGTGGCCCATTCATAGTAAATAATTTCAAGAATGTCATAGTGCTCTCAGTTAAATTGATTTTGACAAAAGGAGCAATGCTACATTGCATGTGGGTTTGGAAGGGAGCAGATCTTTCCTATAGCCGCTTATTGAATAAATGATCAGTAATTAAGATACCGGAGGTCGTTTATGCACGTCTCCTATGAGGCAGTTATTTAATGTGACCAGAGCTGAATACACTTTGCAGAAGGAACTAAGTCAAGTCTATTGTTGCTCTCAAGTAGGACCCAAGTCAACATTAAAGGCTGTAGGTGGCTTCCATTTGAGGCACTTGTGGATTGGTTCCAGTACTGTTTATACTTTCTGGTGGCTATTATGAGATCTACAACTCGCTGAATGCGCGGCTTTTCTACAAAGTCGAAAATCTTCTCGTTCCTGGTACAACCCTTTGAACATATGGAACACCCAATATGTTAGGGACAGGTCATTAATGTCAGATCGGTGGGTGGGGGAGAGGGCGAGATGGCATTTAGACAATGTATACGTCTTTGGGTAGTAATGGAAATATCAAAAGAATGTCAATGCGGTAGGGTAGGGTAACTCGCCCCTGGCTCGACCACTAGGCATGCTGGTACCTTAAGTAATTCGCCCCTGACTCGACCACTAAGCATGTTGGTACCTTAAGTCGACCGTCCTGCCTTATTTCAAGTTATTTTCATAATTAATCAGGACTGTTGGTGTCAAGGGCAGGATATTCATATTGGAGTTAATGCTGCAATATCAATTGGTAGTCATATGCTATCTGAAAGAAGTTAACAAAGGGTGGTCGACTCAAGGTACCAACACGCCTAGTGGTTGAGTCAGGTGCGAGTTACCCTATAGGTGGCATTATCAATTAGATAATGCCCTTCATTATCATTGTTTTTTATATATATATATATATTAACCGCATAGCCCTTGTGATAGCTATATTATTGGTCCTTAAACGATGGGTGCTATAGTAAGGTGGGGGGGGGGTAAAGCCAGGGTAAAAGATATTATGCTTTACGGGCCTCTCCCCCATACCCTATAAGCGTGTCATACTGTTAAAACTTAAGGCACACTTTTGGCTAGGAGGGGGCAATGAAAAATTATATTGACTTATTATCTCACAATTTATTGCAGATAGAGAAAGTCTGTTACGGCATAAACGGAGGAGTTGGGATAGGGTAAAGGGAAATAACTGCTTTCTTGAGAGAAAAAAAATCCTTGAGACCCGACCTCGTCAGTGCCCTTAGCTAATTACTGAACTGGGATGATACCCCCTGCCCTCCCCCTCCGCCCCCCCCCCCTCCATGTAGCATTAAATGGCTGATCCCGTACACGTGGCTAGGCACTGAATCCTCAGCTCAGGCTTTGCATGTCGCTGCTTGTATACACGGTGGCAGCTAAGGTATCCTTATTGTAGGTTCCCTCATGCGTGCTCTGAGCGCCAGCTAACCTGGCCAAAGACTCTAAATCCAATTTAAGAGCGCCCACCGCATGTAACAGCCGACGGCTCTAAAACTTGGATGCTTTCCATGATTTTTAGCCAGCCCTAGTTCGATAGGCCTATTATTTCCACTGTAAGTTCAATGTCCAGGGTCCGGGAGTAGAATTAAGCGCATTATACTCTAAAGCCCAAACTTAATTCATTATTTGCTTTTACTGGGGTTGGACCTTATTGGTATCGATGTGTGTTCATTTGATTTAACTGGAATAATAAACATGGACAGAGAAGCATATTTGGTACATATGGTTACCTATCTACATGTACGCACTAGCATACCAGTTATACCATCTCAAATCAAGTTTATAATGTGTTGTATCAATAAATAGACAATCCATATTGCAATCATAAAATTTCATCTAATTTTAGTTTATTCTTCTATTGCAATTTTACTGCATTATTACAATTTTACGTCCGGAACCAGTGCCCCTTGTCCAAATTGACACATGCCTTAAAATTGAAATAGGATCATGGATGTGGCTTGGTGTGAGAACCATTACATTATTAAAGGTTGTTAAAGTGGGTGGATAATTAGGGCATATCCACGCATGATGGTTGTAATAGGATGCTATACAGATAGCCTTCATGCATTAGGCCTACAAACCTGAAACTTGAAAGGCCCTGTTACACACTGTACAATATGCTAGGGCTACACCATACATGTTAAGCAATTTATCCCCTTACTACCTTAGATATTAATAATTGTTCAAATCCCATAACATAGGCCTCAGACCGGAGGGTTGCTCTCAATAGGCTCATTGAACCATATGGACCCAAGCATAATGCCGTGATAAAACCTAAGACATTTGAAATGAGAAAATAAGTTATATCAATTTGAGTTGCGCATGGAGCCCAGTGATTGAGCCACCCCACAAGGACTCCAGCCGAAGCAGCCCGGCATGGCGAAGAGGAGGCCCAGGGACGGAGGCGACGAGTTGGACGCGCACCTGTCAAGCCTCTCAAGGCAGGGCTGAGCACAGAGTGAACAATGTAAACAAATCGCTGTCAATGACAATTCCACTGCAGGAGAAGCCACTAGGAAATGAAGACTGATTTTCTTTACGTACCTGGGTAGCAGGGTTACTGCTGGTTGTCATGATGACCTGTGACGCGCCTTGGCCTCCGTTTTCCTGGACAGAAACGAGAAAATCTCCGGGCTCGCTCCTAACCCAGCATCTTCGAGTGGGAGCGCCATTCCATCTGCTGCGCCGTACACTTTAGGCATGCGCGACGGACTAACCCACTTCCGGACAGAACACCAACACAAAATCCACATCCCAGTGTTGACAGGGATATTTTCCCGATATTTCTCTGTTTAAATTCCATTTTATCTTCATTCGTGGCAGGTAATGGGAGAGCAATGATGGAGAGCCTTAATGAAGCCGAAGGTTCAAAGGTAATATATTCGATTCTCTCAGTCACTGCACTCTCCAGCTGGGTTGTTTACACATTTCTTTAGACATTAGTTGTACTGTAGCCTGTAGGGTAGGCCTAGCCCTCATTGAGTTGACAGGGTCACAACTCAAGCTTAGTCTAGTCACAGACTAGTGAGAGCCAGACTGTATTGTGGGAGTTTTGCTTTCAAGACGGGTTGCCTTTTAATACGGCATAGGCAATGGTTGTACAGAGTTTTGTGGCATTGACATTGTTCAATGTTGTCACAGAATGAGTGGTACCCAGTGGCAGTAGGCAGGCTAAGGGAGTGGTCATTATTTATCAACAGGGGGGGGGGGGAGTGGTGGGTTTGACTTTGAGAGGGGAGGCGTAAAAAATTCAGATCCGTCCTGAGGGGGGGGGGGTTGTAAAAGATATTGACCCCTCTTGAGGGGGCATAACAAATTTACCCCCTTTTTAAAGTTTTTTAGCAAAAAAAGCCAGCGCGCATCCATACGAAAACCCACCACCCCCCTGTGGATAATTAATGACCACTCCCTAAATGGCCCACTGGCACAAGACTGAAAATATTAAAGTTAAATGCCCTAGGCTAGAGTCTAGACCATTCACACTACTCCCTTTTTGGACCATTCCTCCTACCAAGTTAGGTAAGGAAATATTGACTAGAGTTAATCATCCAAAAGTAGCGCAAATGGTCTATGGTGTATGTGTGAGTAGGGCATGTGTAGAACGAATAGGTTTTGGAGCGAATTGACCATTTTCCATATTGGGTATCAACCTAGCTTTATAGGACTCAGTATGGAGGCCTAGTGGAGCCACCATCTGGAATTTCGCTGGTTGAGCTAAAACCCACTGATAAGACATACCATGATGGGTACCTTGTCCCTGGTTAACACCCACTTCCAGGGACATGCTGGTCCCATCTTACCAGTAGGTGTGTCGCTAGAACCAGCTAGTGGCCAATTAGAACAGGTCTTTACAATCAGAGGCCTAGGGTGACCATTGAAATCTTAATCTATGCACACATTAACTTGACCCCATGGATAATTGCAACCTACTGTATTGTCATAAATATAACCACCCAGGCGCTTTAAAGGCCCATTATCCCTGTCCGTTGTACAAGACAGGCCCTTATTCAAGGTTTTGGAATTTTGGGAAACTTACCGTAGGGTACTGGAGGGAAGTAAAACTTCTTATTTTACCGAGGGAATACGGGGTATTGGAGGAACAGGTGAGATACGACCGAAGCCGGTCACGTGACGACAGACTTGAAAACCTAAAATCTTATGAGTAGAAAAACACACACAAGTTTCTGGAAAACAAACCAGATTAGACATTTCAATTTTTTATATAATAATAATAATAACCTCGAAAGAATACGGGTAGGGTGGGAAGGGCATCTGTTCCTCCAATACCCCGTATTCCCTCGGTAAAATAAGAAGTTTTACTTCAACTTCCCTCCGGTACCATACGGTAAGTTTCCCAAAATTCCAAAATTTTACCTCGGGAATACCTCGGGTATTTCCGGAACCGATGAGATGTTGAAAGCCAATGTGTTTTTCTAGTCATAAAGATTTTTGGCTATAATCAATAATTCTCAATTATTATCAATTTAATAATTGACCAAGACCAAAACCGAATCAATTCAACAGCTTTTAATTTTCTGACCTTTATCATAACCAACTTGGTTAAAGTACAATACACTAGTAATCTGGAGTAGTCAAATAACCAACCAATGCAATTCATACACCAGATAACCCATACATTTGAACGTTCAAGGAAACTAATCTGCTAGTCTCAGCAAGTTAGTAGCTACATGCTCTGTATCAACCTCGATGGGCTTGTTGTAGAATTTCCGATATGAGTCAGCTGACTTCCACCCTGCCAGGCGCATTACGGCATTCAAGCAGGATCCTACCTTGGTGGAAGCTGAAGCTGAAGCCCCACGAGTAGAGTGGGCCTTCCAACGTGAAGTGTCAATCTCAGCCATGTCTAGAGTGGCAATGGTCCACCTGGCCAGGGTATCCCTACTGATTCCGTCATGAGGCGAAATGTAACTCATAAGGAGCTGCAGTGGATTTTCAAGAGGGGGGAGGTTCAGCTTCCTCCTAAGTCGTTCAGACTTTTCACGGACCTTTTGCCTCCTAGTGAGATATGCTTTGAGGGTGCTGACCACACAGAGTTTTTCATTCAGGATGTAGGGTCGCAAGACCACAGTGTTTAAAGGGTCACCGACTCTGTTAGACTTTAACACAGTACTGAGTCTGAAGACAGCATTTCTGTCTTCCCAAGACAGTTCATCTGTCCTTAACGCTAAGATTGTCTGCCCTCTTTGAGATGTGACAAGCAAAATTAAGACCGCTAGTTTCAACGATAACTTCTTAAGTGACAAAGAACTGTTATCCCCCTAAGTTTTGAACAACTTGAATACCTTTGTAACGTCCCAAAATGTGTCATACCTTGGTCCACTAGGTCTATCTTCGTATGTACCCTTCACCATATGGCAAATGTTTGGATGTTGCCCAATAGGCGCCCCATCTACCTGTGGTAACAGGGTTCCCAAAGCACATCGTGCCACATTCATAACTCCGTGACCTACTCCCGAGTCATACAAAGTTCTCATAAATTTACACACTTGTGGCATAGTGCCCTTCATCCAGTTATAACCCCGTTCAACACAGAAAACTATCCATTTGTTTATGTAAGTCGTATAAAGTTTCCTTGTAGATGGTCTCCAAGCTTTTATCATAAGGTCAATGGAAGCCTTGTCATACCCTTCCTTTTGGAGGCGTCGCCTCAGAAAAGGAAAGCTATAATTGGTAGACTTCCTATGAACTGTAGGCTTGTAGGGGCCCCATGAGGTAGTAGGTTGTTCTTTCTCTTGCGGAACCGTACGTAGTCCACCGCATACTTGTGGGCTTTTGCCTTCCAGGGTTGACTCTCCCAATCCGGCATCACGAGGATTGCCCTTGCTCCTGCCCTCAATATGCGTTGAAGCACCCGGCCTGCAATGCTGAACGGAGGAAAACAATATAAGAGCTTATTAGGCCATGTGAATGAGAAAGAGTCAACTTTCCATGCTTCTGGTTCTGGCCTACGTGACACAAAACATTGAACTTTACAATTTGTTCTAGAAGCGAACATGTCCACCTGAGGCCTCCCAAACCTTTCACAAATGATTTCAAAAATAAAGTCATTTATCTCCCACTCAGTCTCATCTTGGAAATGGCGTAACTCATGATCAGCGATGACATTATCCACTCCCGGCACATGAGCCGCTGTCAACCAGATCCCTCTAGACTCACACCAGTTCCAGATGTTTCTTGATACCAGATTACACATTGGAGACTGCAGCCCTCCCATATGTCTCACATATGCAAGTGCCGTGGTATTATCTGTCATGACCCTAATATGAGCCCCTCTCACTTTACACAACGATTTTAGCCCATATTCTATTGCCATGGTCTCGTGGATGTTGGTGTGGAAGTCCACCTCAGAGGGAAGCCATCTGCCATTAGTTCTGACGTTCCCCCTGTGTGCACCCCAGCCGTCATCCGATGCATCCGTATACAATTCAAACTCTGGTGGACCTACATCCAGTGCCTTCTTAGCAGTTGGTATGCTGGCTTGCCACCATAGTATGTCCTGTATAGCATCCTTGGAAAGTACCATTTTTGCATCAAAATTCCCTTTTCGGTAGGCTAACCATCATTCTTGCATTTCTTAAGTCCTTTAATATGTGCAGGCCCATATTGAACTCCTGCCGAGTAAGCTACCATAAGACCTATGAGAGAAGCAACCTCACTGATTTTTGGCTTGAGTTTCCCCAGCAGCAAGTAGGAATCTGACATGAATTTGTCTACCTTCTCCTGAGTTGGATATATAGACATATCCACAGAGTCAATCCAAAAACCCAAGAAGATCACCCTTTGCGAGGCTACAAAGGCTGACTTATCTGGGTGAATTACAAAGCCTAACCCATCCAGGGTTTCACACACTCTTCTGATAGATTGCACACAACCTTCTTTTGACTCATGCATAATAAAAGAATCGTCAATGTAGGGGAAACAGATGTGTCCCTCCTCCCTTAGCTTTGCGAAGGGGGGAGTGAGCAACTTAGTGAATACTCTTGGTGCACATGAAAGACCGTTTGGCATCCCTACAAACTGGTAGAGGACCCCATTCCACCTGAACTTCAGAAATTTACGATAATCTTCTCGTACAGGAATAGAGTAATAGGCATCCTTTAAATCTACACTCCCCATAAAACAATTAGGGGTGACAAGGTCCACAGCAGTTTGTAGGGAGGCCATCTTAAAATGCTCATACATGACCTGCTTGTTCATATCTGTCAAATCCAATATAAGCCTGTAATCCCCATTGGGCTTGGGACGCAGGAAAACATTGGAGATGAATTCGCCCTGTTCATGTACTGTAAACTCAATAATACCCCTAGCTACCATTTTATCTACTTCCTTATCCATAAAGGCCACCTCTACCGGATCAAGTTTATATGGAGGAGGCACCCAGTCCTGGGATGGTAAGGCATTAAAGTCAATGGTGACACCCTGAGACATGGCTAAGATCCAAGGGTCCTTGGTGAGTTTAAACCAAGCATCAGCACACTTCAGAATGTTACCCCCTTGAAAGGATTGGACAGTGTTTTGTAGTGGGAAAGGACTCACCTGCCCTACTTGGGCCCCTTCTTGGAAAAACCCTGTTGGGCTTGCTGCTGCTGACCTTGGCCCTGCGGACGAGGTGCTTTGAAGCGGTAACCCTGGCCTTGTGTCTGGTAATTCTGAGAGTAAGTCTGCCTGTAGCCATGAGCCACTTGAAATCTCGGCTGAGCGTATTGATGGCGCGGAGCAGGGTAGCGGCCCCTAGGGCCCTGGACATAGTAGTGGTTCTGTCCATAAGGGTGTCTAGGCCCCCAGGCTTGAGCAGGTGCTGTGCCCATGACCTTCTGCCTCTTAGACTGGGAATGAGAATCCTGCGGCCCCGGGCGTTTGGACGCTAGAACCTTGTCTGAGATCTTCTTGTCCTCCTCAGCTTGTTTAATACGAGCCTCCAGGTTGCCCCCAAAAAGCCATTGTGGGTCCCCATCAATGTTGGTCTTAGTGAGCGCCTTAGCATAGGGCTTAGCAAGGAAAGGTTTTAGCAAGTCCCTCCTCTTCACCGATAGCCCATTGCATACATTGACCAGTAGTCTTTCTCCAACATCATCGAGCATAACGGTGCCATAGCTGCAATGGCCGAGACCACCCCTTTCTGCAGGGTCTGAAGAGATACATCCAGCATACGCACTGCCGCATTCTTGGAAAGTGCCTCAGAGTTGAAAATTGCTTCCTCTAACTTAGGTGCTACCAGTCTCTGCACATTTGAAGGCCTAGGAAATTCTTTAGCCGCTTTCTCCAAGTCCTGGGCAATATAAGTCTCTTCAAAATAGGAATTGATGGCATCGGAGAGGGCTTCATGTACGGTGGGGCCTTATTGGTTAGTTCCGCTTTTTCCCGTCTGTAGGACTGGATACTCTCAGCTAGGCTTCCAGTTAGCCCCTTGAGATGGTCTATTGGAGGTGGCTTAGCCTTTGACGACTGTGCCTCAAAATCACCTTGCACAGAAGCCACTTCCTCCTCATCATCCACTACTGACATAGCATGTACCTGTCCATGTGGGCCTAGTACCACATAACCCTGACCTTCCTCCTCTACTGGTTCACACTGGTAGGCCATGTGATCCATACCATAGGCATAATCCATCGGCTGATAAGGGTCCTGATAGTAATCATAACCCTGTTGATAGTAGGGCATAGGAGGAGCCCATCTTTGAGGTGGCTGCTGGACCAACAGCACAGGAGCACTGGGAGTCTCAGTAGTTTGAACTTCAGGCTCCTTCTCAGAGTTTACTGAACTCACAGTGTCTTTCTCAGCACCCTTATCCTTAGAATGCCTAGATGAAGATCTAGCAGAGCTGGAACTTGAACTGGAGTTCTTATGTGATTTCTTTCCCTTCTCCACAGCAGTGGGACTGGACTGAGATGTACTTGCCATCCTGGAAACAAGACCAGAAATAAAAAGATTATAGACAAGCTGCCGATCGATATGTACTTAGAGCAGGACTAAATACATGTACCTGGAGTAGACCCGCTTAGCGGTAACGGCGAAAACTCGCCGAGCGGAATGTACTTAGAGCAGGACTAGAAAACATGTACCTGGAGTAGATCCGCTTAGCGGTAACGGCGAAACTCGCCGAGCGCTATGTACTTAGAGCAGGACTAGAAAACGTGTACCTGGAGCAGACCCGCTTAGCGGCAACGGCGAAACTCGCCGAGCGCTATGTACTTAGAGGTATACTTTAGGTAGATCTCGTGTTGTCCTACTCTAAGTACGCAGGTACAACAGCGCTGGTGCTCGGCGAGCCCCAACGAAGAATTTTTCGATCGCTATCGACCAAAACTGCCCGAAAACGGTGCAAACTGAAGGCAAATAGGGTGCCAAACATCAGGGAATGCTCAAAAAACCCTGTTAGATCCCTGTATCGAGAGAATTCCAGCGGAATTCCTCCAGGAATATGTAAAATGTAAGATCTCTCTACAGCCCGCCGACACGACGACTGTCTTATGAGAGAAAAACTCTATTTTCTAGCGCTAAACGGGTACCCCAACGGCGTAACCCTGGCTAGAAGTAAAACAAGAACAAAAACCCTTAAAATAGGGCAAAAACTGCCCAGAAAAGGGCAGTAAAATGGGTAAAACCAATCAAAAACTCACCTGGAAATTTGAAACCGTCTGCCAAACACGGACGCTCGATCCAAACTGTCGTCACGTGACCGGCTTCGGTCGTATCTCATCGGTTCCGGAAATACCCGAGGTATTTCCGAGGTAAAATCTACTTTTTAGTATATGTCATGACCCCAATTATACTCATGGTGCTGTTGTGGGGTTTGAGGAAGAACGCTATTATAGATGGCACTGCTGCACGTAATTCCCGCATTACCATACGACAGCTGCTTATACAAGACAGGGGCTTACTAAAATCATAAGAGTGATGGCTAAATTCGGTCAAACACATCTAACAGGCATTGATTTTCAAACATAGTCGGGTTTCCCAAGCCCACTTCAAAGGGTCTATATCTCGTCTTTCCTATCCGCTCAGATGCGTGTTGTGCACATATGTGCGGGCACCGACACATTCCTCTGTGAAATTGTAAAGTAGTTCTCGCCATGAATATGACCTTAGCTGTCGGAATGGCTTTAAACATCTATTACTCATTCACTCAAAGATAGAGTTAGAAGGAATTCCAAGCGATTCTTAGAGGGAGAGTAATGCAATATAGTATACTTCTCATATTGATCAATAGCATCACATGTAAGAACTACATGTATATCTAATTTCTGTTCATAATTAAACAGATCATGAATGTGAAGCGGGAAGATTCAGACTCTCCCATGGAGGTGGCCCCACCAACCACGGAGCGACCTGCCTACAAGCATGCGGGTCATATGGCGAAGGCCTTTGAAGTGTTAAACGTTCTACGTCACCAAAACCTACTTTGCGACACATTACTAGTTGCAGATGGCTCAGAGATCCCTTGTCACCGCTCTGTGCTGGCCGCATGCTCACCTTACTTCTATGCCATGTTCACATCAGACTTGTCAGAGGCACGTGCAGACCGCATAGTGCTACAGGAGATAGACGGCAAGGCGCTGTCCTTACTCATAGATTTTGTATACTCTGGCGAAGTCCAGGTAACAGAAGAAAATGTACAGGTGTGTATATAACTCAATATATTGAAGACCAAGAATTTGATCTGAGGCTAACTACATTCAAGTACCGGTATATGACTAAGTTAGCTGTTATGGGAGAACATTATGTATTGTTACCATGTAGACTATAGTACCTTGCACACCTAAAGCCTTTTGCATTTTTATCATGGATCAATTTCCAGTGGGTTATTGAATATAGCCCTGATTTAATATTATGATGAAGTAAGCAAAATAAAGCAATAAAACATAAACCCTCTCTTCCATCTGCAGATGTTACTTCCCGCTGCTAACCTGCTGCAGCTAGTAGAGGTACGTGATGCGTGTTGTGACTTTCTGCAGTCCCAGCTTCACCCGTCCAACTGCCTGGGGATCCGTGCCTTTGCTGACCTCCATGCATGTCAGGAGCTGCTCAATTACTCACAGACATACACAGAGCAGCATTTTAGGTGAGCACAAACTGAAATATTATTTTGAACAGATTGGACGTGGTTCAACTACAGGGTTCTCCACAGGATGAAAAAGCATACAGGTAATTTTCAAATACAAACGTTGTGTGGATCATAGCGGCAAAACATAGGTATGTCTTGTGACAGAATTTTGAAAAATTATATTATAAATGGGCAAAAGAATAGATTCTGTTGGAATTTTTCAACCAAATTTTACTTTTTCAGCCCTAACTTTTGTTCTAATTGTCCGATTTGCAAAATTCAAAAAAGTGTAGAAAGCTTATAGTCTCCTGAAAAGCACACAGGCGGTGCTTTTCAGCTAAAGCACACGGGCGGCACTGAAAAGCACACGGGAACCCCGCCCGTGTACTCCCTATGTGTGGAGAACCCTGAACTAATTAACGGTCAGTTTGATTAAATATTAAAATAAATTTCAAAGGGAAATCATGGTGGTTGAATCTATTCGATGATAGTGAGTTGGAGAATGCCAATTTAACAAATACATAATACGCAGATGAATAGGCTTAACACACTCCTTTTAATATTTTCAGTGAAGTAGTCCTACATGATGAGTTTCTAAACTTATCACCAGCACAAGTGTGCAAGTTAATCTCCAGTGACAGATTGACGGTCTTCTCAGAGGAAACGGTATGTATCTCCACCTGATTTAAGATCTCATCTGGATAATACACATACCGGCATTGAAATTATTGAGGTTAATGATTTTGTACTAATTAATACCGTTGATTCCGTGCTTAAGTTCCAAGGTTTTCCTTAAGCTTCATTACGTGTGCATTTTCTCCTAAAAATTAATTCAGAAAATGAACTGTGCCCATAGTGCAAGCTCAGGCTAAACTCTGTCTTAGATGCACTGTAAAACCGGACGTATAAGCTGTGCTTTATAAGCGAGAATAAGCTATTATTTCATGTTGGAACCAGTGGAATACTGACGCCCCATAGGTTTAACATATGACCTCTGTATCTCACACCCCCTGTGAGATAACCCTCCCCTGTATCTCACGGCCAGTAAGAGCACCCCAAATGATAGTAAGATGTATAAATTATTATCTTTTTATGACATTTCAAAAATGTTTTAAGCATTTCTAACCAAAATAACATGAAATAAGCTTTGAGAAAAGCTTGGTATAGACATTTTACATTCTAACAAAGCCACCACCAGGTAATTACGGGCAGAGAGTAAATCGGCCCTTTTGCACACTATTGATTGATGTATCAATATATTTGTTTCGTACTCACAGGTATTTGAGGCTGTTCTGACCTGGGTGAACCATGAGCTGCCCACACGCCAGGAGTATGTGTCCGAGCTGATGGAACATGTGCGGCTCCCACTTCTCTCACAGGAGTTTCTGGTACAACGTGTGGAACAAGAGGGCCTAATAAAAAACAACAGTCAATGCAAAGTGAGTACAGATAGATTTTATACAATTGAGATGCATTGTAATTCCCTTCATTCTATCGTAGGGTGCAACTGGTACCCATTGTGACAGCTGTGGTTATAGTATTCGTTTCGTATCAAGCAATGGCACTGCACACTAGACAATGTGGAATACGCCATGTTTGCAGGCTGCACAAATTAGATTTATACAAGTGTGCCCAGTGACCATACTCAAAGAAAAAAGCTAAAACAGAAAAATTCCAGAAGATTAATGGTGTATCTATCTTAGTAGTAAACTTCGTTATAAATTACCTAAAATGCTTGTTTGGGATGCTGCACTAATGCGGTCAAATAGCGTACTTGCATTTCAACATGGATGTTAAGAGTCATGTCTCTGATTTCAGTTACCAAAAACATGCTTCTATCAATTGTCATTATTTCAAACTTGTCAAAGGACTTACTCGTAACAAAGAAGATAACTATCTCATTCCATACTTCACCTATAGGACTTTTTGATAGAGGCTATGAAGTACCACCTACTAAAGGGCGACCTGAAGGCTATGTACAAGACGCCACGTACCAGACTGCGCACCCCAATCGGCCTTCCCAAAGTACTGCTAGTTATCGGCGGTCAGGCACCTAAGGCCATCCGTTCTGTCGAGTGCTATGATTTCAAGGAGGAAAAGTGGACCCAGCTAGCTGACATGCCATCACGCAGGTGTCGATGTGGTACGACTTTCCAATTTTCCACTCTTTCAAACTGTCTATATTAGCAAAAGAAGCCAAGGAAATGACGTAACGTTTTTTGCATATACAATAGTTGCTCGTTTTACCGCAGGTCTTAAAAAGAGTGCATATACTGTATCAGCATGGAGTAAATAGAGGACTTTCCAAATCCATACGTTTCCATATCCTAAGTTAGTGCAGGTCTCACATAAGTACCTTGCGTATCAAGACACCTCACATATAAGGCACACCCTGAATTCGTGCTAGATCAAGAAGGTGCACCTGGGACCACATTTTTAAGTTCTCAGCTGCATCCGAATTCTATAGCTCACATAGCCATTATCAGCTGGGGGCCGCCATTAGACCCCGACTCCACTATGACTAACACCTTCAGCCCCCTACTCCGCAGTTTATGCCAGGGATGCCTCCCATTGGTCAATAATACAATAGCCATGTGCCGTATAGGGCACAACTAACGGGTAGGTTTTGTAAGGTCTTGCTAAAACAGGCTATTACAATATATCAAACCTGTGAACAACTGATATATCAAATACAATAACTACTTTTAAAACTTAATGACTAATGAATGGCTCAACTCTCTTCCCTTTTCACCTGTTCAGGAGTTGCTGTGATTGGTGGTCTGGTGTATGCGGTAGGTGGGTTCAACGGGTCTTTGCGAGTGAGGACTGTTGATGTGTATGATCCAATTAAAGACGTGTGGAGTGCTGTCGCAAGTATGGAGGCCCGCAGGAGCACATTAGGTGCAGCCATCTTAAATGGTCTCATCTATGCAGTTGGTGGATTTGACGGTTCATCAGGTAGGAGATTGTTGTAGCCCAGCATTTCTTATCCTGTAGTCTTCACAGATTTTATTGATTTTGCGTGTTTTTCATGATTTCCTTGGGTGTGGTAAGATACGGATAAAAGCTATCATGGTGACCTGCATGTCAGTCACACTCCATGTTCGTTGTAGTCAAATTTGACGGTGACAGCAGAATACATGGAATGCTTGAAAATTATTATTGGCATATATATGACTGAGACTTAGTAGAACTTAATATTCAATTTCATAAGGATAGAGAAGACAGTCTAGTTACTTTAAAACTGTTTGAAAAAAATGAAAACATTTGGAATTTAAATCGGAATGCAAAACATTTATTTTGATTAAGAAAATAATTTGTACCTCTTGAGGCTAACAGAAATTAATCTGGGAAATCAAAAAGCATAACCTGAGGAAAAGGTCATAGAATATAACTAAAATGTTAATGTTGCAGGCTTGAACAGTGTAGAATACTACGACCCTAGGACAAATGAGTGGAGGATGGTGGCGTGTATGAGTACACGGAGAAGCAGCGTCGGGGTTGGTGTTGTTGGAGGTTAGTCAACTACCTCGTAACCTGTGTATTCACCAAAATGAAGGCCATTGATTTTAAAGTTTAAAGAAAGGCCTCTGTCTTTTTCATTAGTAATTTATAAGATACAAATGTGCACAGGGCTATAATCCCTTCTATTTAGATCCACACCATCGTTTATTTTATGGAGAGAGCCGGGAAGTATATACTTTTACAGGTCGTGTATTTAGAAAGTTACTTTAGGCCACTGCTGTATATCAGCAGATATAACAGCTGGCTCCAAAAAACTCATAGCAGTAAGAGAGTATATTATGTTCCTACCAATAAGAGCAATATACTGAAAACAATATACAGCTGAGATACCAAATGACTTACTTTGTGATTTACTTTTATTTCATATGTGCAGGTTACCTGTATGCAGTTGGTGGTTATGACGGCGCTTCACGACATTGTCTGAGCTCGGTGGAATGTTTCTCTCCGGAGAACGACACATGGACACCGGTGGCAGAGATGTCATGTCGGCGCAGTGGGGCGGGGGTGGGAGTTATTGATGGCCTGCTTTATGCAGTGGGTGGACATGATGGTCCCCTGGTGCGGAACACAGTAGAAGTCTACAACCCAGAAACTTCCTCATGGACACAAGTGGCACACATGCACCTCTGTAGGAGAAATGCAGGTATGAACACTTCAACCTTGTCATTATCATTGGATTCAATTAGTTCAGTATATTATGTGTTAGATATAAGGGCATATACCGTAATCTCCCGCGTAGAAGGCGCGTCTTCTACGCCAAACAAAATGCTGCTGGGTCTTATATGCGGGAGGGTAATTGCCTTGAGTTGGGGGTGCGCCTTATACGCGGGTTTTTCCAACATCTCAATTGGGAAAACACCCAATAAAATGCTATAAAAGCCTTCTATTTTTCCAAACAGCCCTCCTTACCACTCATATAGGGAAAATACATGTTATTCAAAAAATTCAGAAATCAGGAAATCCTGATAAAACTTGAAGACCTGCCTTACTAATTAACTAATGGACTGAAAAGTCCGTTTTTATTGCCGGTCGGTGTACGCCCACCATGCGCCGATGACAGCTTGAACTCATAGAGCCAGCACCGCGGCAGACCGGGAGGTGTCGACGCGCTTGTCGGGTTCAAGCCGACCGTGTGCCGATGACAGCTTGAACTCATATAGCCAGCAGTGCGGCAGCCCGGTCGCTGTAGATTTGCTCGGCGGGGAATATGCCGACCATGTGCCGATGACAGCTTGAACTCATATAGCCAGCAGCGCGGCAGCCCGGTCGCTGTAGATTTGCTCGGCGGGCAAAACGCCAACCGTGTGCCGATGACAGCTTGAACTCATATAGCCAGCAGCGCGGCAGCCCGGTCGCTGTAGATTTGCTTGGCGGGCAAAACGCCAACCGTGTGCCGATGACAGCTTGAACTCATATAGCCAGCAGCGCGGCAGCCCGGTCGGTGTCGATGCGCTCGCCGGGGATAAGGCCCACCATGCGCCGATGACAGCTTGAACTCATATAGCCAGCAGCGCGGCAGCCCAGTCGCTGTAGATTTGCTCGGCAGGTTTTACGCCGACCGTGTGCCGATGACAGCTTGAACTCATATAGCCAGCAGCGCGGCAGCCCGGTCGGTGTCGATGCGCTCGCCGGGGATAAGGCCCACCATGCGCCGATGACAGCTTGAACTCATAGCGCCAGCAGCGCGGGAAGGGGGGGCGCCTTCTACACGAAACAGCCACCCTGTGAGTTGGGGGGGGGTGCCTTATACGCGGGTTTTTCCAGAAATCGATCCAGAAGAGGTACGTGCGCCTTCTACGTGAAAAGGCCTTCTCTGAGTTGGGGGGGGCGCCTTCTATGCGAGCTGTGCCTTCTACGCGGGAGATTACGGTATTAATGTGATTGAGGATAACTTATACGTAGTATTGTAGGGGTGGACTATTTAGTATATATAGATATACAGTTTGATATGTTTCACGTTTTAGTAGATTGTGAACTATTTAATATGAATTTGTATTTCAAACTAACATAATGCTCAATACTTTTTTTCAGGTGTAGTTGCAAATAATGGACTGCTCTATGTGATTGGTGGAGATGATGGATCGTCCAATCTGGGCTCGGTCGAATATTATAATCCAAAGCTTGACACTTGGACATTGCTACCGTCGAGTATGATGACTGGTCGTAGCTATGCTGGTGTGTCAGTCATTGACAGGCCTATGTAATCATCCCACCTTGCACTTTCCAAGAAGGATATGCCGTGTTATGGCCGAAACCAACGCCCTTTGCATGATGTTCATAAATTCAGAGGTGAGCCACTTGTTAATGGTGAGGAAATGTAGCCAGGAGGCGTGAGACAATAAGAGACGTTGGGTATCTCATTAAGTTAAAGGTTTTCCTATTCCTAGGGAAATTTATTAGGGTTGTCATATGTGTGTAAAGAATGGTGTTTCATCTACAGAGAAAACGGAGTGTAAAGATAAGAGTTGTTTTTTTTTGTTTTATTTTTGCAATTCCTTTCAAGTAGTCCTCTAAGTTTTCAACTTGTAATGGACATGATCTGAAAAAAAGAGCCACACCCCCACCTAGAAGGACACGAGCTGAATGGTATATGAATCTGTTGTGCCTGAGAATCGAGATTCAGAAACTATGACCTGAGATAGGATTCTAATTATAAGGAGTTCACGAAGGTCCCAGTGAATTAAGGAATGGTCACATAAAGCAACATAATCTGAAAGTGTAGTAGGTAAGGACACAGAAAGTCGATTATCAGCTTTACAGACATTATAGATCACAACTATATAAACAGATTGCATATTTACTCATTTACTCATTTATATGAAATTGCCAGTATATTGTATACATATACATTGATTAACGTGGTCTGTCTGACAGAAAAAGGATATTTGTAAGATGGCATTACACGACAACACTTTCCTGATTGATAGCGTGGAAAGTATTGGAGTGATTCGTAGATGTGATCTTCACAAATGCAAGGCCACAAGCCAAAACAAATTTTAAACATTTTTTTTTTACCAGAATAACAGACTACGAATGAATTTTAACAAGATAAAAAAAACATTCGTCATCACTAGAAAAATGAAATTATAGAAATAGGTACCTCTGTTCTGACCAAACAAGTCATTTCTCGTTCGCCATTTTTCTTTCTTCAAAAAATTGTCTACAAAGCTGATGAGTGACTTTATGCAGCAGCCGATCCATTTAAGGAAAGTACGCAGAATAAGCAGATTTATCGTTATATAACCAAAGTAATCATTGGTATGAAGTCTGCCGATGAAGGTTAATCCATTCAGTAATTACATTTGCGGTCACATTGTCTCTGTACCTGGTCGCCAAAGATTCTGCTGAGTGTTGCTGATTATTTTTTAATTTTTTTATGTGTCTGTGTGGGCTTAATTCTTGCATATTTTATATTCAACATTTCAGACTTAAGTTGCCTAAATTGTATGTATCGTAAATGAAATAATGAAAGGAAATGGTATCTAAGGTGCATGTATGCTCATTCTACGGAATCTTTCACAGGATGCATGCTAACCTTTGTGTCGATTGTGTCATAAACATCGCCGATGTCATTGGCTAGATGCATGCATATCACGGGAACAAGTAGAAAAAGGACTGTAGCTTAGGTAATCAAGGCCCAACGTATTCTGCCATTGGGTTCAGAAATATCTGAAAGTCAAACAACTGTTCTATCAAACCCCCGAATTCCAGAAAGGCTTAATTAACTTGCATTGTGAACATGGTGCTTGTGCGTTAACTCATATAAGCTGGTGGACTGAGGCAAAGAGGTTGTCAATGTCAATTGATATTGTGTGAAATGTGGAGAAGGTCCTCAAGTGCCGGTACATAGGAATCTATAATGTATGAAAACTCAGTTTTTTGATACACTAATGAGCACTTATGAGTTTAATAGCTATACAAATATATAGATTAAAGAGAACCTTCATCTGTCAAAAGGATATGGAATATATATCCACCCTCTCATACCTAGGCAAGAGAATCGACACACACAGTATATAGCAGCATTTCTCAGATCTATCCTCAAAAATAAGGATCACAGATCTGTTTGTTGTTGCAAGCATTCTCGAAACAAATTACATGTGTCTGATGAAGTATCATTTGAGGTTCGATTTCTTGAAATGAATATCTCATTCCCAAATATATCCCAAATCATCATAAGAACGAATTTGAGACTAATGATGTACATGTACTTGTGATATCGCTGGTCATTGAAACTCATGCACAGCGTTATTACCAGGTACTTATGCTGATTTGCAGTAGAGGTTTTTTTTTTATCGAACCTTACGTAAAAGCAGCCTCCCAAGTACTCTAAAGCTTGTGTGTATCCGTTACAATCACCTGCACCATTATGGTGTATGTTATTATGTGAAATATACTAAGAGATAGGGTTAGGATTTTGCAACGTTATTTGCATTAAAAGAATGGCCTAAGTGTGGGGTCCATAGTAGATCAGAAAAATTAGGACAAGGGGGATGATATTTGAATCTAAAAATTTTGCTGGGCCTTAGTTTATTCATAACGATATGTTATAACAGCAAGGTGTGCTCTTCAATAGTAGCCATAATGCAACCAAATGACATCCCAGATGGCAGTTTCCTAATATATCTTCATATAAACAACTAGCTCCTGGTACATGTATCTATTTCACATGTAATTTTAAATGTTATGGAATATATTGTATAGCATATCTTGTACCATGTAGTGCCCTCATCATGCACACATACACTGCGCAGGGCGCACGCTGTTAAGGTAAAAACTAAAAAATGAAAATAAGTATATATAAAATACCCATGGTATGTACTATACCTGTTCAAGAGGTCATTGTTATACAAGTGATCTTTGCTGTTATGCGGCCTAACAATCTTTTGTTTATCTCCAGGATTTGTGTGTATTAATTTTGTACATTGCGTTATTATGCATATATTGTGAAGCTTGGTATTTTGTACATAGTTCTATCCTAGTCTAAGTCCAATGTTAAAACAGATCAAGAATGGTGAAACGCATGGATAACATGTCGTTAGTGGTGTGTTTTCTCTTGAAAGAGGTGTTTGAACTAGAGATGGATGTCAGCCCCAGCATCTTCCATATGATCTGTCATCGAGTGGTTCTCATCAGACTTCTCCAAAAAGACTATATTAAATAAATGCAGTATTATTCCCAATGTAATAAGATAAATAACATTTTAGGCTGAAACCTGATACAGAAACATGAGTGGATTAGAGTAATAAATCTGAAAAAAAAATACCTAAATAACTCGTATTTATAAGGCACACCCTGAGTTGAAAGAAGTACTATAAGGTAAACCTGGGGCCTAATTTTTTAAGGTTGCTGTTATACAATAAAAATAATTGCCTACAAGGCACACCCTGACTTTGGGGAGATTTTTAAAAGGTGCAGGAGGCATCAAGTTCGTGTACAATGTATAAGATGTGGCTTTTATGCGAGGTACTATGGTATATCCTACGTATTGAATCTCATTTTCCTAGCGTACTTCCAAAAAATTGCTTATATTGCAGATAAGTCATTGCCTACGTACCAAAGGAACATTTGTATGGTTGATGTAAGGATATTCAATGGATACTTGTGATGGATGTTAGTGCTTGGTACTAAATCTAAAACTGCAAGAAATGTTCAATGTTAGTGTGAAAACGCCTATATGATCTAAGAGTTCTGGTATGAGACATTCATGTAAATATTGTACATAGATAATGATGCACATATTGTATAAAGACACCTAGGATATATTATGTATACACAAAAAGTGAGTTGATAGACACGACAAAATTGATGTGTCACAGTGTGTTACATTGGCAACTGAACAATTATATCTTTGGCCCCTTGGTATACGTCAGCACTACTTCAGAACTATGTTTGATGTATTTATAGTTGGCAAACCAATGTCCCTTTATCATGAATCCATGTCGGATCTTTAGATATAATGTTATTGTTGCACAAGGTACGAATTCCTCCTGCTTTACAAGGAACATACCCAGGCTTCACTTTACATAATCCAGCTTTATAAGTAAGAGGGAGTCTACTAACCCGACCAAGGCTGCTATTGCATTAATGCATCATACTGGCCAGAGCTGCATTCATAGATCATGCCCACCCTTTTGAGTACCTATGTTTAATAGCCCCATAGATTATTAATTTTTTTTTTTTTTTTGCTTTGTGTGGTGAGGACGTGCCAACTAGCCCTGTCAGAATTCCCCATAGATAATATGATGCACCAATGCACCCTGTGACCATTGCAGACACATTTGTCTTCTGACATGGACCCTACATTCCCTTTATCAGGCCGAGTGTATTGGGTTTATTGCTATTCCCCCATCATCTATAGAGATTGAAACAAAAACTTTCTTAGTTAAATATCGATATATATATATATATATATATATATATATATATATATATATATATATATATATATTCTAATTTACAGGAAGGGTTAGGGAAAACTTATGTTGATCTTGTTTCTTCCTTTACACACTTCCTTGTGCTTACGTGCACCTAAGATATGTCTGTAAATAGCTTTATCCGCTCTCAGTGATTATGCTAAAATAACCCCGCAAACCTCTGCACTTGGCTTGAACCCAACCTCCTTTGCTGCATATGCAAGTTATGACGATCCTTGATGTATAAGATATCTTATCACAGTTTCATAAGCAGTATTCAGGAGATCACCAGGTGTCGAACGTAATCAGTATGACTGGTTCAAAAACATTTGTGCATTAGAATAACGTTACACAAACGTTCACAATTTATTTAAATACGTTGATCCACCTGTCAATTTGAAATTGTTAATATCAAAGTCGTTAATTAAAGAAAAAAGTGCAGTTCACACAGGATTGGAAACCTGTACCATATGTTTAAAGTGTTGACTCTGTTGTATCTATATATAGTTTGGTAATCATGTTATTTCTCTATCTAAAATGAACTATAAAAAGGCAGTTTATAATTTCAGGTTGAAATTCTTTAATACCTGTGCTGCTCCAGAAGATGACTACTACTATTATAGCATTCCATCTCCTTTGTTATCTATGTAGTCTATAAAAGGAGATATAAGAGAGTGTCATGCACTACGTCAGTTGATGGTTCTTGTAACCCATGCCTCACTATATACACTGCCAGTTTAAACATTTAGGTGCCGTATAGTGCATCAAAGCTTGCCATAATGATACACTAGCAGGGCACTGACCCGTATCAGCACTGGTTTGGAGCATCATGCCAACCCTCTTAGAGCTTGATTGTGATTAAGGTTGGTATGATGCATGGCTGTATCCCTGGGGGAGTTACTCACTAGGGTTACATCCATGCATTATGACGACCAAAGATCATTATGCATTAATGCGCTATGCGGCAACTAAAGGGTTAACACCAATTTGGTCAAACCCGATTTGAGGTTAACAATAACCTACTCTATGCATGCACCAGCAGCTGTGCCTACAGATGAATTTTCCATTGTCTCTTAGTTGAAAGGATAATACTGAATTTGTTATTTCATTATTGTTGTACATGCTCTTCCTAGAAACTGTAAGGAAGTTGTATTTACTATTATCTTGTTGGCGGATGTCTCCAAATGTTCTCACTGACTCCTATTGCCATACTATAAATATGTATAGTCAGGTCTGCACAGGTTTCAGTTGGGTGTGATATTTTGTATGTAAACTTGTAATTTTGAGAATGTGAGAGAATTGTAAATATGTCTGTTCCTGTGCATTGTATATTCAACAAGAGGAGAGAAAAAAATAAAAGTGTAAGAAATTTATCATTGTCAAGAACTTAAAAACATTAAGGATCTGTAGGTGTATGACTCATACACAGCTCCTGGGAAATGGGGGGGGGTCTGACTTTTTCAATTGTCATTAATGTCCTTAGCACTTAAGTTCCAGGATTCACAGATATGCACCAAGGTTCGGACAATGATTTTATATGCTTTATAGAATAGTGGAAATCGTCATCTAGAAAGTCCTCAGTCACCTCTTAAGAATGAAAGGATGTGGTGTACTACACTAAATGCATTTATCTGAATTATGTTTATCTAATTCGAAAATATCAACTAGAAGCCTTCGTGAGACTGTAGATTGTACATAAGCGGAAATGGTTTGGGTATTTTAATAGAAACTTGATCTGAAAGTGAATTTATGACATTTAAGTCACATTTCTCTAGTGTGATAACCCCAATAAGGCACACCCTAAGTCTCAGGGTATCATAGAAGTCGCACTAGGAGCTGTCTGTTGTCCTATAATGCACAAATGCATCTGGCGTGAGGAAGGATAGAGCATGAGCTAGGGCCTCAAAAATGCCTCAATGGTACCAATTGCGGTGAATAAATCTGACAATGTTTTTTGCTTTAGTACATGTCTAAGGACTCCAAATCACTTTGCTAGACATCTGGGTTACCCAGCTTAGCTTCAGAATCTCGTAAAACGTCAGTGAATACAAAAAAAAATCATCAGACATATGCTTTTGCTGGCAAAATCGCTGCTTTGCCAGTGGAAATTGCCA
Source organism: Acholoe squamosa (assembly GCA_949317995.1). Taxonomy (NCBI): domain Eukaryota; kingdom Metazoa; phylum Annelida; class Polychaeta; order Phyllodocida; family Polynoidae; genus Acholoe; species Acholoe squamosa. The sequence continues at coordinate 52,672,823 of OX439040.1, forward strand.
AAGTCAAGTTAAAGTGGTAAACTGGCTGTCATCATGGGATCTTGGGCTACATTTTATCTTTTTATGGCTTGAAAATCGGACCATTATTAAGGTTTTTACGGCCTGAAACAAAAAGACAATACTGTTTGTTAAGGTTTAAAGGATTAGAATACTGAGTTAATTTTTTTTTCAATATTTCTTTACTGACAAGGTACATGAGGTATTCGGTCCCATCAAAATCAATCCGTGCATGCAGAATAATCAAATCTGCAGGACAGAATGGCCTGTGAGGGGAAAAAACCTTTGGTATAGATTGAAACGTACAGTAAAATCTGAGCTTTTCATCCTTATGGTATATCAACTCTACAACCACTTATAATTGGG